>JAAALK010000079.1:67189722-67789722 GCA_019279435.1 Zizania palustris | reverse complement strand
ACGTTCGGGCGAGTGGCGGAGATAGTGGACAGGGGGTCGACGTCGTGCAGCACGAGCGCGGCGCTGTACGGGCTGCTGTGCCACCTGGGCGGGTTCCAGTGGATCTACTCCTCCATGTACCGCGGCAAGCTGCGCGCCCAGTACGGAATCACCGGCGGGCCCTGCGGCGACTGCTGCGTCCACTTCTTCTGCGAGCGATGCGCGCTCCGCCAGGAGTACAGGGAGCTCGTCGCCCGCGGCTACGACCCCATGCTCGGCTGGGACCTCAACGTCCAGCGCGCCGCCGCAGCCGCCGCCACCACCGCTCCCGCCATGCATCAGCAGATGATGCGCTAGCCAGCCTCATCTCATCTCAACTCGCCATCTCGTACCAATCACTTGTGCGTGGAAGATCACATCAGTTCTTAATTTCTTGGATTGCCATATAAATACTTGTCGTGTACGTGCGTGATAATAAGTTTGTAAATGTATGTATGTGATTGTATGGTGTGATGGATGCACGGATATGATCGTCAGGTTTGTTCTGCAGTTCATTGTATGTATTTGGTTTTGTGCTTCTCCTGTGCATGCATGACAATCTCACGTCAGCTCTAGTCGTCGCTTCACGTGACGTGACAGAAATAGGAGGACAACATTCAGTTGCCTCTTGAAGTGTCGACTAAAACTGACGTGGCAACAGTCGGCACTTTAAGTATCGACTAGTATCTATTTTTACGATTTTTCAAAATCATCATACAAATTTGTTTTTTTAAAAAAATATTATTTCGGGAAAAATGTCTCATTTTACATTGTTTTTTAATTAAAAAATCAAAACCGTAGAAGAAACCTCAAAAATTCAAAATCCCAAGTTGCTCACCAAATATACGGCATTTTTACAAATCCAACTAACTAGACTGACAGACGCGGTTACCATTTTCTCTTGGTTGCACGCTCTAATTTCTGAATTTGATATTACACCGTGTGTTAATATTATTTTTTGTGATAGCGAAAGTGATATTAGTTTGATTAAGAATGACATATTTCATACCAAAACTAAGCGTTTATATCAAGAGCATATTGATATCACATTCATTTTCTCTGCTAATCTAGAAGAGAAGGGAAGGAGATGCGACACAATGGCGAATTGGCGATGCCGTCCTCTCTTCTGCTCGTCGCCACTGCGCGTATGTGAGAGCAGAGCAGAGCAGAGCGCGGGAAAGTCGCACAAAGCTGACCAGGCCGCTTCGTCATGGCCTCTCATGGCCGCGTGGCGCGCGCGCTTGCATCCAGCGTCGAGAAAACCTCCCAACCGCAGCGGCGACGGCGAGCTGAGCACCAAGAACCACACCGCGAATCGACCGGTCTCATCAGCATATATACGTGTGCGTTGCGTTTGATCCAGTGATACGTACTGCAAAGGAAATTAGCTCGGATTAAAACTGCAAGTTGTTAGTTGTTACGGACTGGGTGAATGGCGGCGTCGCTGATGGACATGTCTATGTTCGTCGTCCTCCTTTTCTGCGTCTCAACAATGGTCGCCGGCGCGGCGCGCCTCCCGCCCGGCGCCAGCCCGCTCGTCTCGGCGTGCACGGAGGGGCCGTTCCCGAAGCTGTGCGTGCGCGATCTGGGCCACCGCCTGCTCGACATCCAGACCGTGGTGGCGTCGGCGTCGGACCACGGCGCCGCCATCGCCGGAGCCCCGGGACAGGTGGACTTCAAGTCCCTCGTGGCCGTCGCCATGGAGGCCGCGACGGAGTCCGGCGCAGTGGCGTCGACCGTGTTCGAGGGCAAGCTCCCGGGGTTCAACGCCTCGGTGCCCGACTACAAGAAGTGCCTCGACAACTGCACCGTGACGATGACGAGCGCCATGAAGAAGATCCACGGCGCCAGCGCCGCCATGAAGGCCGGCGCCAACGACGTGGCCAAGACGCTGGCCACGCGGGCCATCACCGACGTGTCGTCCTGCACGGTGAGCTGCAGGGAGCTCAGCGGCGACATGGAACTCATCCTGGATCACAGCCTCGTCCAGTTCCAGAAGATGATGAGGATCGCCGTCTCCTTCATGAACAAGATCAAGAACGCGCCTCCTCCTCCTCCTACCCTCCAGCATCATCTGCCATGATCACACCACATAATTAACGAGGGATTCTTAAGAGTGCATTGCTACAAGGGCTCCTAGTTAACCCTCCCTTTTTGCCAGGATAATTAGCCTTCATTTTGATTTTTCAGAGTTAATTTCTTTACGTTTTCTCTCTTGTTTTTCTCCTTATTTTTTTAGCTCGTTCATGTTAATTAATTGCAAGTAATTAAGATGTTTCTTTTTAGTCCATTCCACCTCGTGAATGAGATGGGATTTAGTTCAAAATTTTGCATCATTCACACCAGATTCCGGCACAGGGAAAGTGAAACTGGAGCTAATCCAACGATAATTTATTCGCTGATTTAGCACATGCACAATGCATTTTATTCATAAAGATATCGATGGGTTGCAGTCCGAGTCTCTTTTCAAGTGCGTCGTGGGGCATTTGAGGTAGTTGGTCTCTACGACTGCGGAGAGAAGTCAGCTCCTCAGCGTCGTCCGATTTCAATCGGATGGGCGTATAAGGGGGGCTTCGCACCGGTGGGATCCACTTCGCAGGAGGCTTTGAAGAGAGCAAAGGGGGTTTCGCACCGTCCGATTATTTTCAATCCTCCTCAGCGTCGTCCGATTTCAATCGGATGGGCGCACAAGGAGGGCTTCGCACCGATGGGATCCATTTCAGAGAGAGCAAAGAAGGCTTCGCACCGTCCGATCAAGATCGGACGGCTGCGGCCCGACTGCATAGAACCCGCTCCCGTCGTGGGGACTCTGCCCATGTCTAGCTGACACCGCACAGCTAATGCAAGTAAACGCAGGCCGTTGCGGTCGTAACAGACCGTCCTGTCACGCTCCAAAGACCCTACTCACTCGTGTAGTTTTTTTTAAACTTTTTATGCGAAAATCATAAAAGACATTTCAAAATCGTTTATTAACTTCAGATTTATTCGTTTGGGTAATCAAACTGGTGTCAAATCCTTTGTCCAAAAACGAAGAAAATTGGCAGCTGCGGCCGCCACTGAAGTGTGAAGTACTCTGGCCGCAGCTGAGCTCGGCCGGTTCCCAGTTTCCCCCTTCCCACGCGACCATTTTTTTTAGTCTTGTGGCGTTCTACGCTTTCACACTAGAGTTTTTGGTCATTTGCTCGTCAACGGCGACGCGATAAATAGCGGCTCCCATCGGACACGAGGCTGCGCAAGGGCAAGCACGCGAGAAAGAATCGCCGGTGAGCTAGAGGGAGAAGAGACGAGGAAGGGGGGAGGGAGGAGAGCATATCATGGAGGGCGCGGCGGCGATCAGGCACCGGACGGTGGAGGCGAACGGCATCTGCATGCACGTGGCGGAGGCCGGCGGCGAGGGCGAGGACGCGCCGGCGGTGCTGTTCCTGCACGGCTTCCCGGAGCTCTGGTACTCGTGGCGCCACCAGATGGAGCACCTCGCCGCGCGCGGCTTCCGCTGCGTCGCGCCCGACCTCCGCGGATACGGCGGCACCACCGCGCCGCCCGATATCGAGTCCTACACCGCCTTCCACATCGTCGGCGACGTGCTCTCGCTCCTCGACGCCCTCGTCCTCACAAAGGTACCACCTGATGTATCCAAGCAACCCATCAGTTCCACAAATATTTTATTTTAAATATTTATTAGAAATCCCAGTAATATGGAAAAATAATTTAATAGCAGTTATTAAACATATTAACCAATAAATTTTCAGTTGAGTTAATCAGATGATGTTACTGCACGCATTAAAATTTATTAATTGTACAAGTGCAGTTTTAGTAAGACAGATTTTAAATGTTGAAAAATATAGGGGATACTAGTTATTCTCTCCATTATATATTTTAACTCATTCGACTTTTTAAACATTAAATTTATTTAAAATTTTTATACAAATATCGAACATTACCATATTAAATTAATTTTATTAAATCAATTATAAAATATGTTTTAGTAACGTATTTATCTGATGGTATAATTATAATATATTTTAATTTAAACTCAATTAAAACCGAAAAAAGTTTAACTTGCAAAACTCTTTACAATCACGAGCAAATTTATACCGGATCTCATCAGAATTCAGAACTTTAATATTAAACGACTTTCAAATAAAACCGGGCTACGCAACCTTAAAAAAAACTCTTTGCAACACGGATGTAGTACTAAACTTTTATTTGATTTTGCCATAAAAAATATCATGCCTTGGTACTAGATCACATCAAGATTCCGAGGCTACTGGGCTGCGTGCCTTAAAAAAACTCTTTAGAATAAGATGTAGTAGTATTGCACTTTTCTTTGCTTTGATTCTGCTATTAAAAAAAGTGTTATGCCTTAAGCGTCGGTGCCTTGAGCCTGACTTTTTTTTTGTGAAGAAAAAATTGGCAACTTTTGTTCGGTACATTCCAAAGCCAACAGCCATCAACTGAGCTGTGTGATAGATAGGATCTGGTACAACTTGTCAATGCTCTGAACTTGGATGCTATCAAAACTTCAAATTTATTAATCGAATGAGACAAGTTAGAGTGCTGATTAATTGACAATTCTGCATGTATTCCCTGTACTACCATGTTACTAGAAAATATAAGGTACATATGTAACAGGAGATTTGAATCTCGAGGATTTGGCACCTTTGAGTTTATGCTACTTAATTATTTAAAATTTGTGTAATGATATATCCTCATGTTGTTGCTCCAAGTTTTTTTGTTCTATAAATAGTCCATATTTTTATCTAAGTTGTAAAACTCTTCATATTTTGTTCTTTAGAATCTAAAATGAAAATATCAAGATGTTTACAAATACCAACTTCTCTAAGAATTAGTGAGAAAGTTACAAAGCACGATAATTATAATAGCATGTATAAAAAACCATTACTATTAAAGATCGTGTCAATTACTTGTCATGCCTTATATTTCTTTAATATATCCCTCGACAAAAAAAAAAGATTTGCTGATCGGATCGGATCGGATCGAATGGAAGCAGGTGTTTGTGGTTGGGCACGACTGGGGCGCGCTGATCGCGTGGTACCTGTGCCTGTTCCGGCCGGAGCGCGTGACGGCGCTGGTGAACACCAGCGTCGCCTTCATGCGCGCCGTCATGATCCGCGCCGGCGCCGGCGCCGTCAAGACCACCGATTACTTCAACCAGGCGTACGGCCCGACCTACTACATCTGCCGCTTCCAGGCAAGTCAACATTCCTCGTTCCTCTCTGCTCTGCTCTGCTCGTCTCACGGCTTGATTTCTGAGAAAGAATTTGGGTTACTAGATAGAGCTGATTAGTTCACCTTAGAAAATTCGAGCCAAACGCATCCGAGTTCTATCAAAATTCGTGTACAAGTTTCAAAATTTTCACAAAACAAAAATTGGCCTGAATTTGTTAATAATTGAACGGTGCAGAAGCCAGGCGTTGCTGAGGAGGAGTTCTGCCCGGCCAACGCGAGGTACATAATGAGGCAGATCCTGTGCAACCGGTTCACCGCCGGCGCGGCCGGCAAGCCGGGGAGCGAGGAGTTGCCGCTCCCTGACTGGCTCACCGAGGCAGACGTCGACTACTTCGCCGCCGCCTTCGAGAAGACCGGCTTCACCGGCGCCATCAACTACTACCGCAACATGGACAGGAACTGGGAGCTGGCGGCGCCATGGGCGGACGCCAAGGTGCAGGTGCCCACCAAGTTCATCGTCGGCGACGGCGACCTGACGTACAACTACGCCGGCATCCAGGACTACCTCCACAAGGGTGGTTTCAAGGCCGACGTGCCGTTGCTGGAGGACGTCGTCGTCATCCCCGGCGCCGGCCACTTCATCCAGCAGGAGAAGGCGGAGGAGGTCAGCGACATCATCTACAACTTCCTCGCAAAGTTCACACCTCAACCCAACTGATCAGACGGACACATGCAGCATGCAGTCCATCATGAACTCCATAAAGTCATCGCCGTCAAAATGTTTTATGTTTTGAAAATTTTTTAGAGACTCGATGGTCAAACAATCAATGTGTGTGTGAAATTTGTGGCCCAATGTTATTCAAATTTGGCACTATTTTTCTGTACTTTGGAAAGTTGAATGCTTGCGTCGAATTTGGAAATTGAACGAACGAATGAGGCCCAGTTGTCACTTTCGGCCCAGGCTGAAAAAGTGTCACACCAGCTTGTTAGTTCTATTTTCAAGAATTTGGATTTTAGAATAGAATAATATAATTTTAGTTTATACAATATATTTATTTAAAACAGATTAAATATGTTAACTATATAAAATATAATGTCTTCCTTATCTCATAATATAGCAATATAGTACTAAATAGATCATTTTATAGTTGGACAGTAGCAGTACTGTCTATGAAATGTTTGATATTAGATCACCTATATTAGGTGACATGCAACACAAATCTCAATCAAATTCAAATGCAATTTTGATCCACTTTTGGCTATGACAATAAAATTGATTCGACGACCCTTGAGGCATTTGGCTCACTTATGCAAATTGCCACACTTCTTTGCTAAAATGTAGAATAAAAAGATTGCCTCAGAATAAAATGCAGAATAAAATGTAAAGTGACTTGTTTTAAATAACTCTTCGTACAATTTTAAAATGATTTATTTTTCCGTACCGAAGGGATGTTTGCCTGAAGTATATAGTTAATATGACAAAATGACACATACACATCATTCCGTTTGGTACAAAGAAGAAATAAGAAACTGACAACCTAGTCCCACCTTGAACAAGAAGAGACGTCTCAACTCGCAACGAACAGAGCAGCAGCAGAGCGCCGCACGGGCCACGCCGTTTCAGCGACAAAGTTGGAGTCTTGGAGACCATGGCGGCGGCGGCGGTAAGGCACCGGACGGTTGAGGCGAACGGAATCTCGATGCACGTAGCGGAGACGGGGCCGACCGGCGCCACCGCGGCCGCGGTGCTGTTCGTGCACGGTTTCCCGGAGCTGTGGTATTCATGGCGCCACCAGATGGAGCACCTCGCCGCGCGCGGCTACCGCTGCGTCGCGCCCGACCTCCGTGGCTACGGCGGCACCACCGCGCCGCCGGAACCCACCTCGTACACCGTCTTCCACATCGTCGGGGACCTCATCGCTCTCCTCGACGCCCTCGGGCTCCCCCAGGTAAGCACGCGCCCCCCTTTTCCGCCCGCCCCCAAATTGTTGAGATGTGAAGGTCCGCGGTGGTTGACGCGCCAGCGTTGCGGTGAAGGTGTTCGTGGTGGGGCATGACTGGGGCGCCATCGTGTCGTGGAACTTGTGCCTGCTGCGGCCGGACCGGGTGCGCGCGCTTGTTAACCTCAGTGTCGCGTTCACTCCGAGGCGCACCGCCGAGAAGCCCCTCGATTACTTCCGCCGCGCGTGCGGCGAGGACTACTACGTCTGCCGATTCCAGGTGCGCGTAATGAATAATCCAAGGATCAAAGCTACATCTCTGCAGGAAATGTCTGGCATCCACTAAGTAGCAACTTGTTTTGAGCATGATTAGCATTTGTGCAGTTGGTAGGAAGCTTTTGTCTCCTAATGAGTATCTCGCCTCGCTGAATTGGGCAAGTGAGTTGTGCCTATATTATGTTGCAACTGGTGCATGTGTTCTTCATCTTAATTCACTAGTGATATAGAGAACATGGAACAAACATACTCAGATAACTTCATTCATGTGCATTTGCTGGGTTGCCGTGTTAGATTTTCGTGGCAATTGATCTTTAGGGGAGTGCCTATAAAGTTCTTTTTTTTTTCCTTTACAAACATTTTTTGCTCTCTGTAGTTCTTCACTTGTATGCTGCCAGTCATATTTTGGAAGATCATATATACGGTTTAGCACCCTAAATGTATTTACATGGATTAACAATTAAATATTGTTTAGTAATAATACATCATGTGTTTACAAACAATTTGAACAACTATGCGGACAAGTTGCATTTCTGAACCATATTGATATTTCCCCTCATGAAGTCAACACTGTTCAACTTACGTTTCAGTCATGTAATTTCCAAAACTTGTCTTCACAAGTTTCACATTGATTGTCAGGAACCTGGATTTGAAGAAGAATTCAATAGTTTGGACTTGAAGAGGTTCTTTAAATTGGCATTAATTGTTAAAACTACAAGTACAGAATCTGCTATGTCCCTTACAAAACTGAGGGCCAACAAAAAGGAAATAACATTGCCTCCTTGGCTCTCTGAGGAAGATATCAGTTATCTAGCAAGTGTGTATGCAAAAACTGGTTTTGCTGGTGGTATTAATTATTACAGATGTTTTGACCTGTAAGTATGCACATTATTTTAAGAAATGGAATCATCATTTGCACTAATCATGCATGTCAAATCATTCTAGATTTCCACACATACCAAACTTCTAAACCACATATGACACATGTACAACCTGTTTTCAGTTGCAGTAGAGTTTCAACTCTCTTGACAGGCACTAGAGAGATCAGCATGGAGCATCTGATCGTGATATAATTAATAACGACGGCAGTATTTTTCCGTTATATTTTACGTGTTGCAAAATATAGAATAGGAACTAGGGCATAGTCTATTGTGCTTGTTACTCATTTATTCTTTATCTTGTATGTTAGATATGTTTGTTTGATGGCATATATAAATCATTGCTTGGTATAGCTGTTGTCCATATCATCTGTTGAACTCACAACAACATGAACTGCAGTTAGCAAGATGTCAGAGCGATCTTTCCCTTTTAGTGAAGGCCACAAACATTTGTCATAAAAATGGAGTTCTCGTATGAAAAGCATTTGATATAAATATGGAATTCTCGTTTGAAAAACATTTGACATAAATATGGAATTCTTGTTTGAATAACATTTGACATAAATATGGAATTGTGTTCTGAAAAACATATTGTTTACACTAGTAAATCTGATCTTGAATATTGTGGCGCTAGCCTTGATCATAATAATGCATTGCATCAGTATGCACACTGCATGCATGAGATATTCACAGGTGTACCAGCAAGGTAGTAACCTCTGAGCTGCATGCACAGGAATTGGGAGCTGATGGCACCATGGACAGGTGCAAAAGTTCTGGTGCCAACAAAGTTTGTCATCGGGGATGGTGACTTGTTATACCATCTCCCAGGAGTCAAAAACTACATACACAAGGGCGGGTTCAAGAAAAATGTGCCTATGCTTGAGGAGGTAGTGGTAATCAAGGGTGCCGGACACTTCATCCAGCAGGAGAGAGCACAGGAAATCAGTGACCACATCTATAACTACATCAACAAGTTCCACAAGGTTGTTTCCACACCAAAATTATCCAAGTTGTGAGATAATGTATTGCTGCACAGAATAGCTTCAATAGAATAAACGATAGAATTCTCAGTTTGGCTAATGCTGCAGAACTTTGTAATGCTAACTCTTCCGTATCATAGAAAACAGTTTCATTTCAAGGGTCTGACTGAATGTAATAAGTTCAAGGAAGATTTCGCTTAGATGTCTGATGCCTCTGACTCTGAGTCTGAGCCCCTCTCTCTCGACTCTCTATACACGTGTGAAAATACTGTATTTTTTTCTTTCGTTACATACAGAAAAACATAGCGTACGTGTGTCTGTTTGATGCAAATTTTGAGCCGTTTGCTGTCTGGTTAACCAAGCTGTTCAGCTTGACCTTTCAGTCCGATTATTATCGGTCTGGTTTGGTGATCACTACTGGAGTTTTTTTAAATGGTACATTTTTTAAAATAAATTTTAAATCAAAACTAATTTTCTATCGGTACATTGAAGTGTCGATCCTAGTGCGCTATCGACAGATGAAATGTCGACAGAGCGTTGGATCGGCGCTGATTGATTGTTCCCGCGTTCTGTCAGCAGATGGTTTTATATTTATTTCAAAAGTGTATCAGATTAGAAATTTATTTTAAAATTTAAAAATATATCGTTTCAAAAAAAAACACGTCACCGGGAGGCCCAGTTGGTCTTCTGACCACTGTGCAGCTGCGAGACGGAGCCCGTTTCCCTTTCTTCTACGTCACCACCACCACCACCTCGAGGTCTCCGCAGTCCCCACTCCCCAGTTCGCAGCTCTCCACCGGCGGCCATGTCGGCGGCGGCGGCGGCGCAGAGGCTGCTCGCGGCCAGCACGAAGATCGTAGGGGTCGGCCGTAACTACGTCGCCCATGCCAAGGAGCTCGGAAACCCCGTCCCCAAGGTCCACGGCTCCCCGATCCCGAAGCACCACTGCCGCGCGTTCCCTGGTTCCGTCGTCGTCGTATTCTTCTACTTCCAACGCGGTGTCTGATCCGGATTCGGTGCCGTCCGTTCTGCGTTGGTTGCAGGAGCCGGTGCTGTTCCTCAAGCCCACCTCGTCGTTCCTCCACGCAGGCGTGGCCGGCGCCGCCATCGAGGTGCCGGAGCCGGTTGAGTCGCTGCACCACGAGGTCGAGCTCGCCGTCGTCATATCCCAGCGAGCGCGCGACGTGACCGAGGCCTCCGCCATGGACTTCGTCGGAGGTATGTAACGATTTAAGATGTGGCGTGATCCAATGGATCTAAACTAGTGGCATCATTTCAGTTGGCGAGTTGTGCGAATTCGACATTCCTGAATTCTGATCGAGAAGAGAAATCATATTAACTCTAGACTCTAGAGTTTGGTAGAAGAATTAAATTATACCACCCTCTGGCCTCTGCAACAAAAAGAACTGAATAGGATGTAGAGATATGATTTGTTCTATGAAAACTAAGTACAAACTTAAAGTCGGTATTTACAATTATTTGAGTATTAGTGTTAGACAGAACGAGTGCAACTAGAGAACTTTTAAGTGGGCTGCTTGATGTTCTCTCAACACTCATGGTTCATTGTCAAACTAAGATAGGATATTTGGATTTTAATGACTAGCCTTTGTTCACCACCACTCTTTCTTTTACTGCTATTTGTTAATGTAGGTGCATATATATGATTCAACAAAAATCTACAGACCTTTCCCTTTCAGTGATGGTAAATTTAGAGAGTGTGCTTATATCTTTGGATTACCAGGTTATGCACTTGCTTTGGACATGACAGCAAGAGAACTTCAATCTGCTGCTAAGGTGTGCACTAGCAGCTCTGGTTTTGTTTGGTCTTGTTATCTGTAGTCTGTACCAGTATTATCACTTTATTGCCATCTATCATCCATGGTAGTTTCAAAGGATATATATATCAAAGAAAAAAGAATCAAGAGCAGAGAAAAAAGGATAGAGAACAGAGAATTCAAATTAGTATAAGAAATTCAGCAACAAATTAAACTGCCCACTGTAGTCTCAATATCTGCTTCTGTGTTATGTTCATATGATCATTCAACTAATAAACTGTAAAAGTTCCCAGAAAAAGAACCATGCTTTCTTTCGAGTTTGATTATGACTTGTATCTTCTTTCATCAAATATATTTACACAATGTTTTTGTCGAACAATTTTCGTGCAAATTTTGTAATAAGTAATTGACTAGTGTGATCATGTATTTTTATGAACCAATCAAACAGTTTTTTAATGTAAGATTACATTTCTATCTTGCACTTTTATATACTTATTAACCGACATACTCTGTAGTCTGCAGGTCTTCCTTGGACTTTGGGTAAAGCACAGGACACCTTCACTCCAATTAGTGCAGTGGTAAGCAATGGATTCTCTGGCTCATAGATAGTTCCAGTTTCCAATTATTATATTCAAAGTAGTGGATAACTTCAGGGATGTAGAATATATACACCAGTCGTTTTTATGATCATTGATGGATTGAAATAAAGCATAGAATACTAGAAATTGAGTCCATGTCATGTTAAAAAACCCACAGAAAACAGGTCATGAATTGACAGCTCCCTCTTTTTGTGGGTTGTGGATTGTATTCCTTTTTTCGTCCATGTCATTCTACTGAACATGAAATGCATAATTCTATGGTAGTGGTGCTAATCTGCTATGCATTTCCACTTCCCTTGATGATTGTTTCTCTAACAGGTTCCAAAATCAGCTGTGACTAATCCTGATGATCTAGAGCTCTGGCTAAAGGTATTCATACAAATACGTAGTCATGTAATAATTCTACTTATTTGTCCCTAGAGAAATATAATTATATAAAGACAACAAATTTTTAACAAGAATCGGGAAATCATGTCCAGGTCGATGATGAACTTAGGCAGAAGGGATCTACAAGTGATATGATATTCAAGATACCATCTCTAATCAGTTATATCAGTTCCATCATGACATTAATGGAGGGTGATGTTATACTAACTGGTAAATCACATTTTCTGTAAACACATCGCAGTGCATTGGAGTTATGTTTGTGAGGATTATTCATGAATTCCTCGGCGTGCAGGTACTCCTGAGGGGGTAGGTCCAGTACGACCAGGACAGAAGATCAAAGCTGGTATAACCGGCCTCCTTGATGTGGAGTTTGATGTGCAGAGGCGCAAGCGGTCATTTTCTACTTGACGCGGATAGGCAAGAGATTAATACTAATCAACATCTTCTAAGGGCCATATCAATATAATGTTGTGCTTGACTTGATTTGATCACATGCATTTATTTATTTCTTGGAGCAACTAGAAAAATATTTTGTCCATCGTTGGTTTCATGAAACTGAACTATGTTCCGCACATTATTCTTGACGTGCCAGTACTGGAATTAATCTGCATAGTATGATAGTAAACAGGCTTCCCGGCCGGCCTTTGTGACATAGGACATGAAAACATATATATTGCTCTAGCATATGTTAATGAAATGGATCGATGTGTGGGTATGCAAATATATGATCATTGGCTTGTATTGTCTGCAGGTGCAGGTAAAAGTGGAGCCTCAATTGTCAACCATTGTCCATTATCACTTGCTCGAGAAAATCCAGACCGCAATTTACCCTCCATTTGTTTGCTTGCAATCTTGGATCTGTTTATAGTTGTTTCATGGGATCAAATTAACCATCATTTCATGAACTATGTCGTTTTTTTGTCCCTTTTGATGGAGTTGTGTAAGGAAGAATCGGTGTGTTAATAATAATGACAAACCTTTTATCATCAAGCTTGTGCTTTGTTTTTGATGATCTGATCCCTTCTTTTTCCTAACCGTGGCAAAATCGCACAAGTAGTAAAATGCTAACTGGTAAATCACATTTTCTGTAAACACATCGCAGTGCATTGGAGTTATGTTTGTGAGGATTATTCATGAATTCCTCGGCGCGCAGGTACTCCTGAGGGAGTAGGTCCAGTACGACCAGGACAGAAGATCAAAGCTGGTATAACTGGCCTCCTTGATGTGGAGTTTGATGTTCAGACTTCAGAGGCGCAAGCGGTCATTTTCTACTTGATGCGGATAGGCAAGAGATTAATACTAATCAACATCTTCTAAGGGCCATATCAATATAACACATATTTTGTATCTGTCCGAACGACATCCATTTCAAATGAATGGTATCATGTTCATGTATGTCTTGATTGTTCCTGCTTGTTAGTTGAGTCGCTGGACCACGAGGTCCAGCTCGCCGTCGTCATATCCCAGCCTGCGCACGACGTGCCTGAGGCCTCCGCCATGCACTTCGTCAGAGGTATGTAACTATTTAAGATGTGATGTGATCCAATGGATCTAAACTAGTGGCATCATTTCAGTTGGCGAGTTGTGCGAATTCGACATTCCTAAATTCTGATCGTGATGAGAAATCATATTAACTGTAGAGTTTGGTAGAAGAATTAAATTATACCATCTTCTGCAACAAAAAAAACTGAATATGATGTACAGATATGATTTGTTCTATATATGAAAACTAAGTATACAAACTTAAAGTCGTTATTTGATTATTAGTGTTAGACAGAACAAGTGAAACTAGAGAACTTTTAAGTTGGCTTCTTGATGTTCTCTCAACACTCATGGTTCATTGTCAATGTAGGTGCATATATATGATTCAAGAAAAATCTACAGAATTTTCCCTTTCAGTGATGGTAAATTTAGAGTGTGTGCTTGTATCTTTGGATTCCCAGGTTACGCACTTGCATTAGACATGACAGCAAGAGAACTTCAATCTAGTGCTAAGGTGTGCACTAGCAGTTTGGCAACCTATCATCCATGTTTTTTTTTTAGGAAAACCAAGTAGGAGAGGTTCCTACTATGATTTTGATTATAATAAAGGATGCAACGAAAGCAAATACAGGGGAGAAAGGGGTGAGGGATTACAAGAGGGAATTACAGGGTGCCCAACCAAAGTTTAATTGGCCCTTTGATTGAGGTTGGGAACCTATGAGACTGATTAGAGATTGTGACAAGAAAGATGTCTTTTAGGAAGCAAAGGAGGGGGTTACATTGTCGAAGACGCATCTGTTTGTGTGTAACCAAATCCAAAATCCAGACCGCAATTTACCCTCCATCTGTTTGCTTGCAACCTTGGATATGTTTATAGTTGTTTCATGAACTATGTCGTTTTTTGTCCCTTTTGATGGAGTTGTGTAAGGAAGAATCGGTGTGTTAATAATAATGACAAACCTTTTATCATCAAGCTTGTGCTTTGTTTTTGATGATCTGATCCCTTCTTTTTCCTAACCGTGGCAAAATCACACAAGTAGTAAACTGCTAATCTGTTTCTATTACTATTGTGGATGGCTGAATTGCTTTTAGTATATATATATATGTTGATGCTGAGTCGTTTGAGCCTCAACGTCACTGAATGATCTGCAATGAACGCTGTACATAAGTCGATTTTTTTCTACTTATTATCTGTCGTTAGGCTCAAAAGATTTCTGAAACAGCCGTGACAATACATGAATTCAAACATTAACACCAGAAAGAAAGCTTCAGGTGTTGGTGCTGTGCATGCGTATGTATCAACACCTCAATAAGCAATAAGTTAATGCAAAATAGTTTTAAGGCAATCAAACATAGAGAGTATAAAGAGATCGAACACTTGAGGATATGATTTCATTCATTCATTCACTCATATGAATACTTTACATCTATCATTACGGCACACATATGGTGGAATCAGAAAACCGCAGCAGCTAATTGAAAAAGATCAGCCAGCTATTAGTTCAAACAGGAGTAGGACTGGCATGACACCTAGCTATCTACTGAAGGCCGGCGAAGACATGACGCCGGAGAGGATCTTAGCTTGCATTGGTGAGGAGGTAGCAGCAGTCATCCGTCACATGGTCGTCCCTGGGGAAGAAGGTAGAAGCTGAACTAATAACATCTTGTCCTTGTTATGCGTCGTTGTGTTGGTCATCTCATCGGAATATCAGAGTCCTGCTAGCTCAAACAAGTCATCCACGGTATACCCGGAATCATACAAAACAATCTTCCCATCTTCATTTTCTTGTTCCGGCTCCATCGCAGCGGGTGTAGACATCTCTGGCAGTGGCAGCATGCACGTTGAATCCAAGATAGGAGTAGGTGCAGGAACATCCTTCCTCGGCCCACCGCTGCACGACGGCGCACAGGCCGGTCCCGGCATGCCGCCGCTGAACTCACCGCAATCCTCGCCGAGAAAGGGTAATGCAAATAACTTGTCTCCTTGTATCTCCTCAGTGCCGTGAGCGGACGGGGGCGTGTGTTGCATAACTTGCATGGACAAGGCATTGTCGTTATCATTGAGGTCGTCGTTGAAGTAGAACACATCATTCTGCAGGTCCAGGGCGTCCTCTGCAAGAAGGAAGAAGTCTTCCTCACCGGAGGTTCGCTGCACGGTGGGTGGAGGAGCCTCGGGGTGCTCCGCCGCTGCCTTTCTCTTGCTGCTTCCGGAGTCGGGCTGGGATATGGACAGGGGCATCGTCGTCGCCGCCGTCGGCATCGCCTGGGAGGTCGACGTGCCGCAGCTGGAAGATGATGACCTGGAGATATTCGTCTTGCGAGGCGAGCGATCTTGCAGAGAACGAGGTCTACGGAGCCTCCGTGTTCCTTGGAAACGCCGTACTCCACCATAAGCCACCCGGGCTTGACAACTCCCGACGTCGTCTTCTCTTTGTAGGAGAACTTCTGGAAGTACCCACGAGGGGCGGCTCCTTCCACCGGCTTCTTGGAGCTCTCTGAGTGCCACCACTTCTTGCCGTCGGTGGCGCTGATCGTGCGCGCCTTCCTCTTGGCGCTGCCATCGGCGTTGCAGTTGTGCAGTGGGCTGAAAAAGTACCAGACCTTCGCGTCTGTGCGGCTAGGCGCGGGCTCGCTGTTGGCCGCCAGATCTTCCAGCGGAAGACAGTATACATCAACGTCGTGCATGAAACTGGGTTGATTCAGCAGCTGGCCGGTGATCTTCGGGAGTAGGAAGCTATTGATGAGGACGTCGTCTCGCGGGATGAAGTAGAAGAAGGCGCCTTGAGCAAGATCATCGGCAACCAGAGCCATCAATCTACAATCTTGTTGACGCCGTTCTATGGATCGATGGATCGAGTCGGCAGAAGACTCAAGAATCATGAGGGGATCGATGGACGATTTCTGGGCGATGCTACTGCGCGCCCGGCCTTTTATAGACGCGTGCGTACGCGGTGGCGGTGGCGGTGGCGGTGGCGGTGGCGGATGGATCAACCGTCCGAATCGTATTAGGATCGAAGTCAAAACGCATGCGTGCGTGCGTGTTAAGCTACGAGCTAGGCTATCGTGCATGTTCCAGAGCAACGGCCATGGCGGGAAGGATTAGGAGCGGGTAGGCGATGGTTGAAGACGGCCATGGCCTCTACATGGGCCGGGCCTGAGATCGCTTCCATGGGCCGCGACCCGAATTCCGTTAACGAGTGGAGCCCATATGAGAACCGGATGACTAAATGGATATGAGTTTTTTTTGTGAAAAGAAGTTTTATGCTGGGTCTTTTCGTAAATTTTCGTAAATAGTGACGAAAAAAAGGAAAAGGAATGGTGACCAGTTAGTTAACGGGCCAGTTTTGATCTTGGATCGCTACCAATTGTATCGACCCAGTTTCGTCACAGCATTACGGCCATGCATGGCTGGGATGCAGCTTCTAGAAGCTCACTGACATGTGGGCTCACGAGTCAGTGGGCAGTAGTGCAGGTGCAGGTGCAGGGGATCCCTATCCGCATGAGGTTTGCAACTTGCAAGCCCAGCCATGGACAGCTTGACAGATCATTTGGATTGCATAATTTCCACGGAAATCTCAGATGAAATTCAGTAGCTGCCACGTTTTAGAAGAGCCCTAATCGGCTGCTTGCACTTCTGCAGGAGATTAAACAAAAGTCATGGCTATGGGAAGACTAGGACGTGTAATAGTATGAATAAGTTATATCTTTATTTCATCAAACATTGAAGAAAAAGCTATCCTCTCAACAAAATTTATTGCTGACGCTGAACGCTGCATCATAAATGAGACTATATATGATTGTCATATGTCAAGTGCCCAAACAACATCTTCAGCTTCAGTTTTAACATATGTTTCATTCATCTCTCTTTTTCTCATTTCAGGTGTAGATCCTACACTAATACTGCTGCCTGACAAGACTAGCAGCAGTGGTATATCTTTGCAGCTTCTAAAGCAGTAGCTAACCTTTAAAGTAGCAGACTTTGTTAGTCTACACTTGCAAAGTGAGCTACTGTCCTCATCATCAATTCGAATTGGGCTGATTTTTTCCCAGCTTTTGGATTCAAATTATGTCCCTGTTAGGTTCTCCCAGGCCCCAATCAACCTGAGTGCAATGGCAACGAGGTAGCTGAGCCATTTCCAAAGTACTAGCTACCATTACTGAAGGATGATTCCCTGAATTTCCTCTCTCACGCTGAAACATCAAAGCCCCAAAATAAAAATGTCCATGTCAATCTTGCTTTTGGACTTTGGCACCACATTGCAGAGTCAAGCAATCATGTTGTTCATGCAACTAGGTCAAGCAGATTACACAGAGGGGGGAGAAAGATCATGCAGAGAGTAGCTAGGAGACTGGGAGAATCAAGCCAAGCTTAATCTCATCATCTCCATTATCAGAGCAGTCGTTTCTAGATGCCTACTGCTTTAAGATGAAAGCAATCTGACTTGAGCAATCCGGCATTTGGATTTGTAATTTGACGTCTGGGTCAGGATCACGATGGATCTCTGATTTGATTAATCCTGTCGATGATGACTGATGAGCCCACTGACCCGGCCTTGACGCCTGAGTAGTCGTAGTCGCTAGAACTAGAAGTGACTAGAGAGTAGTAACATGCATAAGGATACACGGTGCTGCTCATCAATTGCTCCATCAGTTTTAACCAGGGATGAATTGCATCCGGTCAGTACAGTGTGCAACTGCGTTTCAATTAAAGCGTTTTGACACGGCGGCGCCAGACAATCTTCAGGTTTGTGCTCAAGAAATCATTTATTGCGATGGCATATGTGCCGGGCAGGAGTGACTGGACAAGACAAATTTACGCATCTTCTTTTCTTTTCTTTTTTCTTCTTTTTGACAGACGCTTCCTCGTCGTTCTCCAGGAGCAATCGCCTCCAGAAAAATGTGTTTTTTTTTGTGAGTGCTTCTGCAAATCATAACAAGCGCCTATTGTTTTTCACCTGCAGGCTGTGCTTTGTTCCAAGCACAAACTGACAGAGAATTCATTCAGAGTTTCAGAGTTTCAGCCCGTCAATCCAAGATCAAAGCTTGTGCTCATCAGAGAGAGAAACCTGTCACGAAACTGAAACTCGGTTTGGTCTTGGGAGAAAGTAGAGGCCGCCATGGCAGTGGCAGGGAGAGAAAGGGAGTCAGAAATCAAAGATGCCACATTGGCAGTTCGTCAGTCTTGCTTGCAATTCTTCTCCTGCTGCTGCTGCCGCCGCCGCCTTTTGACCGCGACACGCACTTGAAATAAAGCTGAAACACGATGTGTGGCTGTGTGGCTCTCTCCCCTCACCTACTTCGAAACCAACTGCTTTTTTTTACCTCAGACTCTGGGCTTCCTTTCTTTCCTTCTCGCGCCCTGATTCTTCTCACCTTGTTTGCATGATTGATACTGGATCGTCACAGTGGCCTCAAAGATTTCACATTTTCTGAAGAAAAAAGGTGTGATTTTTTTGTCTGAACTGCGTGCACATGCAAAATATATGGACTTTGATTTTGATTTCTTGCGGGAACACTGATTTTATTTACAGCCAGAAGAAAAAAAAAGAAAGAAACGAACATAGAGGTGAAATCAAGCGACCTGATGAAAAATGCAGACACAAGTTGAGCAAAATACACAGTTCATTCATCCATGAGGCAAGAGAAGACAATGAGTAGAGTGTAGATTCACCATCAAAAGTAAAAGGAAAAAATAACCAATAAACGAGGACATGAACAATCCCTTAGCCCTTAGGTAATAAACACCTTCTTTACCCTCTCAAGCAGTAAGCAAGCACTGACTCCATCGAATAGTACTACAAGCTACTGACATTTTTACCGGATAATTTTACGTTTTTATCTAAGCAGCAATGAGCTTATCTTGCTTGTTGTTTGAGATGCCAACCTACGAAGCCAACAAGCGCTGCCGCGTTGGATTTCTTGCTTGCTCGATCGATCGATCCTGCTGCACCTTAGATCCTACCAGAAGCACACGGACGCGGCTGGTGCGGCGTGGCCGGCGCCGGAGAGGCGGCCGTAGAGGAAGCGGCCACCGCCGCGGCGGCGGCGCGAGACCCAGGCGAAGCAGAGGCGCAGGCGCGCGCGGAGCCTCCGGAGCCCCGTGGTCGCGGCGCGGCGCAGCCTGCGCAGGCCCGCCCAGACGACGCGGCGTGCCCGCGCGCGCGGCGAGAGCTCGACGTCGCGCGAGAAGTGGTAGCTCCGCAGGAACAGCTGCCGGCGCTCCACCTGCCGCTCCCACCGCGCCATGTACTCCGCGTACGGCCACGCCGCTGTGGCCGGCGCCGTCACCGCCACCCGCACGGCGGACATCGCCACGTCGCGCACAGGTCCTTGGCTCCTTGCCTCCTGACCACTTGACCAGCCAATGGCCACTCTGCTCTTCCTTCGGGGCTCAGGCGAGAAGCAACTCCTACGCGCTCGCCACGTACGGGTGTCGCAACCTAGGGGAGAACTGGAGAAGCACGCGCGCGAGGTTTCGTTACGACTGAGGCGTGGAACGGACAATTAATAGGAGGAGAAGTTGGCTGCGCCGCGCCGCGCCGCGCCGGCGCTGCGCTGCTTGGGGAAGCAAGGGAAGAGGAGGGAGTGGGAGAGGAGGGTGGGCGACTTTTCTGCTTCCATTCGGATTTATCATTTATGGGGATTAATTTATTAGTATCTAGATTAACTTATAGTCTAGATTTCGAGGATCTAACTTCACAAGAATCTCAAGAGCTTAATAAAAACAATTATTGATTTTAAAATTTTGCAGCTACTTGTATTCACCATTTTGGAACTAAAATCTGGATTGTTTAAAAGAGATTTATATTTTTTGTAGTAATTACAGCGGTTAGAAGCTCTCTAAACATAATTAAATTTAGTCCATAGATTTACCTCCTTTTACTTACATACACGGACAATCTTGCGCTTTCTGCTTGATTGCAAAAATGTAAAAATGACGCTACATTGTGTAACCTACAGCTTGAGTTTTCTACCAGCAGAAAATTAATAGCGACAGTTTCTACGTGCAAGTAACTGCATGTCTGCATGCATGATGCTGTCAATGAAAAGGATGAGTTGAAAGTTTGTGTTAAACTCCAGCAAGCAGAAGTTAAGTAGTACAGATGTAAACCAGGGTTACTCGAACCGATACTGTTAATTGTTAGGCATAATCGGACCTCCAATTATATATCTTCAGGTCACATTCGGTCAGACAGAAGTTCATAAACCAACGTTAACTGAACCCTAAAGCCTAAAGGATAAACCTGAAAAGTCTACAGAAAATCAAACAAATAGCTAGGTCGTTGTGAACTTGTGATGTTTATCTGTTTTTCTGCATGCTATGCCTGGGTCCAGTGAGTACAACCATTGCTCATTTTGATTTATCGATCAGATTTCAACATGGCATATATATATAAGACTAAATGACGCAAATCGGTTTAATCTGTTCGTGCCGGCCGGCCGGCCACCATATTCCTTTAGAAAATTAGGCTCGATCCCATCAGATATATAGATGCGTACGTACGTGTGTGCCGTTAATTGTGTCGATATATCCCCTGAATAAAAAAAATACTTGGCTTAGTTCGAAGATTAGATATCTATATCGCACTAGATAATTAAGCTTGTGACGGAGTAGAGAGGAGTAGGTGCAGCTGATAGTTTACTCTGCTAGCTAGCTCTAAGCTTGCTAGCTTATTAATCCCAAGCCGTTAGCCGTACAGGCGTACCCTGAAGGCAACTAAGCTATACGTTTGGCTTTAATTTATTAATAAGTTAATTATTAATCTCATCACGATCTACCGTTAGTGTATATTGATTCAACCTTGCCTGAGTAGTATCAATCTAGATGTATTTGGTTTATTTACAAATCAGTTTGATCTTAATAGTTTAGATAAACTGCTATGAAACAAGGTTGTTGTACTGTTCTAAATGGTTTCTAAAATATAAGATGTAATATTATTATTTATGATTTTTTTTGATATTCGGTGAGTTGAAGATCCAGATTTAATTTAAGAAGTCTCAAAAGAGATTTTTTTTTACTGATACAATCCAACACAGACTTATGATTTATTTAAACAGTAAATTTTATCTTATAATATTTAATTTTTATAACTATAAGAAAGTTATACGTTCTGAGGTGTGTAGTCACTCCGTGTACGTACTGGCCTGGACGCATCAGTAAGACAGTAACATCTTAATTAGTAGCATCGGTACTCTACTGTACCACCGACAATACGTTGCAATGCATAAACACTCTTTAATCTGCTCGAGTACTTACTACTTAGCTTGCTCCAAGCAACTGATTTGCAGCCTTCCAGGCCGGTGATGTTCTATACTATTAGCCCTAATCGGTTGTATAGTAGTAAATTATTGCTGGTACTACGAATGATCTGGTATTCGATCTATGGTACCAGCTACACGGCTATCTGCTGCATGCATGCGTGTAACGGGGTAACGTCAAGTAGGTCTCGCCACAAAAGATTCGATTCGATTCGATTCGACCTGTGTTGCAAACAAAGGGATGCAGCTGCAGATCCAAGTCATGATCAATCAGTTTAACTCTGAATAACTCTGAACAGTTCTAGTGATTGAACAGCTGGTAGCTAGTAGCAGTTACTCTCTCAAATATACTTTGTCCCTTTTGATTAAAACAGATCATTTTGATCATTAATTTCAAAGAAAGATTAAAACAAATATATATTAGTATAATACTTTGCATTACGAAAATATTATAGTCAAACTGCCAAGTATTCACACATGGATGTGCTATGATATTATCACTAGTTTTTTCTCACTCTTTTGCTACATGTACCATATAGTAAGGGCATGATAGGTAAGATGGAAGATAGATAAAGATGAGATTTATGATAATTATTGAATGATTTAAACGAATAAATCTAATGCTAAAAAGTTGATGGATGAATTTAAAATATTGTGATCAGACTCAAGGCACAGGTCAAGCCTGAATGCATCTACATCAAGAACAGTTAGTTACTGCTCAAGGATTCGTTATTCTGAATATTGTCGTTGTCCAAGAAGACTGTGGTGTCTCATAATTTATCAAGTTCAGTTTTGTACACGCCATCCCTCTGGTCTAATCTGCTCAGGGCATGTGCATGATCAACCAAGTTAATATACTTATATAGTTCTAACGAGTTTTTGCTGTCACATTAGCGTGTAACTCTGTGCTCTTGTGTTACTGCAGAAATAGATAAAAATTTGTAAAACAGGTAGCAGAAGGTACTGTGAGTGCGTACTCGGTTCCAATTTCGGAGATTGTTAAATACAGCTAGGAAGATGATCTCAGCTGAAAGCCTGAAACTTCGTTTCACTACTTGTCAACTCCTGTAAGATTAAAAAGAGTTAGGTGATGGCATGGCACCCGCTAGCTAGCTGCACGTACCATCTCTGAATTTGTTTTCTCTTCTTTTGGCCTGTTCATGTTTGGTTAGGTTACAGCTACACCAAGATACTATCTGGTACGAGTATTCAGAGGAAAAAAAGTCTTTAGAAAAAAGGTATGATGTGGCCGGAGTCCGTCGCGCTGCTGGTAGTGGTAGGGTGCAGCGGCAGTACAGAGACGGCACAAACAGCGTGTGTGTGTGTGTTGTCATCCATTACTAGGGCCGTTTTTGTACTTGCTAAATGAGATTGGCTATAGTAGGAATTCGATTAATTGAAAGTTTCGGTACATATAAACACCGCATACAAATACACTATGAGTCTGTGACTCTGTGACTAACATATTCTTATGAACATTGTGTCTCGTCACCTAGTTAAAGTTTGACACAAGGCCGGCGTGTCCATCACGAGCCACAGCATGCAGCCGTGATTTGTGATTTCTGCAGGCCTCTGCCTCGTCGTCGGTGACAGATGTACACGATTCGGTAAAGGAAGGCGTGCAATGCTTTTACTAGCCTGTCCAAAGCTCTGGACGGCTCTGGACTCTGGTTCAGATCATCCACAGGCACAACAGGCATAACCCATGGGGGAATTAAATTGCGTTCTACTAAAACTGTCACCAGGGAAAAAATTGCGGGCTGATCTTAGCAAATGGTAGTTAATTAATGGTCTTTTTTCGTGGTCAGCCTCATGTTTGTCGTTAGGATCATGAGAGGTCGACTCCGTTTACATCGGCTTAACATCGGATTTTTGACCTGGTGTGACGATTTATAGTGTTTTTGCAATTTTGCTGCCGTTTGTTATCGCCAGCCACCCAACCTGCCTACCAATTCTGACACCAGAATCCTCGGTGAGAATTGCGACCGAGTCAAATGACTTTGAGGAGCTCGGCTTCTTAAACAAATCCCTTTCTATCACACGCAGATAATACGTAAGCACACACACAACACATTGACACACAGATCGCGTTCGTTTCAGTAATGTAAGCAACACATGGACATTAAGCAACAATAATCCATTCGAGGTGTACGCAAAAGAAACATGGCCAATTTACGGAGCTAGTAGCCAGTAGTTTTCATCTCAAGAGAAAATGGTTGCAGTTGTTTTGCCTCGCCGACCAACCATCAACAAACATGTTGAACCATGCCGCCGTATGGTTTTGCATCTGCTGTTTCACGCAGCATTGACCACTCATCTTCAGATATGTGTGACAGCTGCCTATTCAGGCCATGTAGAATTTACACGGAACTTTTGGTATGCACCACCAAAAGGATGTAAAATATGGAAAGCTGTTTGACATTTGACAGAGTAATGGGTAACTCTAATTGGCGTGAACAGTTGTGATGGTATCAGCTAACGGGAACGAGCTGTACACGATTCATTTGCTGTTAACATTCTATCGAGAAATCCCATGTGGCAACAAGAAATGAAGAAAACAAAAGTCCCTGTAAAACCCGTATCACATATGAATGAACACAATGCTCTCCTTTCGTGGTCAGCGTGACAAAAATCTTCTCCGCGGGATGACGACACAGCTCTGCAAAATCTGCGTCAGGTAGAGGCAGTAGTGTTGGGCATGAGTAGATCAGCTGAAGGGAGACTGGGGCTGCGGTGTTGCTTGACATGTGTTGAACTGTTCCAGCCGCTTGTTGGAAACCTGATCAGGCCCAGGAGGAGCAAATCCCCATGCGGCGGGGAAGAGGGTTGTTTCTACCATCTACTTGTTTGGGCAGTCTGATGCTCGGTGCCCGGTTTGGCCGCAGTTGAAGCAAGCACCACTGAAGCTCCTGCTGCTGTAAATGGGGGAAAGCTCATTAGCTTAAGAAAACACCATGAGTTAACTTCAGCATGTTTTGGTACTGAAAGAAGGTGCAAGAAACCTCTGCCCATGACTAAGGTAAGATTATGCTGTAGCAAGACCTAGATACGAAATCAGTTATTAATTTCACAGCTAAGCTTTAATTGCATCACATGAGTGTTCAGATAACAAAAGGTAACTTGATAGCTAACAAAGATGAGGTATCTAAGGAAAATAGCAGTTTAATGTTCTGAAGTTACCAGGTAAGAAAATATTGCATAACTCCTTATGTTTTTCATTCTCAGGTGGATTCTACTAGATGAAAGAAACATGATGACAAAAGACCAGCCAGTGTGCTTTTACAGTGATGTTGTGAAACTCACCTGTCCCTAGCCCCAAAAGATGATGAGCGGCCACCATAGGATGATGAGCTACGGCTGCCATAAGATGATGAGCGGCCACCAAAGGATGATGAACCTGATCGGTTTGATTTTCTCCCACCACTCCAGTCATCATCTGGCAAACTATCGTTTTCAGATCGGAAGCTCCTGCCACCTCGGCGGAATCTGTCTTCACCATTAGAGTCCCAACCACCCTGGCCGCCTCCTCTTGGGCCACCTCTGGAACGTCTGTTCCTGAAACCTTGGTCTGAGTTTGAAAATCGACCATAGCTATCTGTAGCAGGCCCATCATCTTGCAATGCAGGTAGCTGCAAGCAGAAAACAAAAGGAAATGAGTTATCACACTAGCTTACAGAGAACCAATTTCACATTCAAATCTCTGTCTATATACATACATACATACATACATACATACATACATACATACATACATACATACATACATACATACATATATATATATATATATATATATATATATATACTGGTCTGGTATTCCCTATACCTGTCAGACAAATAGTTGTGCATATCATCACAGACCGTACATAACAATTGCTGTAAAAATACCCATAGCAAATAATTAAAGAATAACAAGCTGCAAAAATTACCTTTGTCACTTTGGTTATTGTGTTTCCTGGGGGCAGTTCCATACTAAGCAAATCCTTCGCAATCTCCTCAGGTAAATCAAAGACTGCACCTTGGGCCTGACACAACCAGCAATACATAGACACCACACCACAGTGAAAATTCATCAGTACAACAGAGACAGGAGAAGAGGACACTGTACCTTACAATGCTGATACAATTATAACTATTATAAATAAAACTTATTCTTTTAGAAGAAGAATGGGAGAGAAATATCAGTCCATGAAAAGGTAGCCATATGTATCACCAATCTCTATAGCACATACTATTTTTTTTGAAAATAACCAGCAGGAGAGGCTCCTACTGAGGTTATGTATATAGCACATACTATTGCTTGCAATGAACATTAAGTGAAGACAGGAATTCTACAGAACTAGTATCAGCCACCAGATTCAAAACTGTGTGCTAAAGGATCAAATGCACTTATGCACAGAAACAATCAAACAAATGATCAGCATAACCAAGCAACAGCTCACCTTCTCATCTGCTATTAGGTAAATTTTGCCAACTTCGTCAGCAGCAGCTGAAAAAACATCAGACAGAAAGCCAGTAACAGATCTAGGAGAAAAGAATCCTCTTCCATATCCTAGATCTCTAGTTAGTTGCAACGTCACACATCCCTGCATTTTAATGGAGGGAAAGAAATCATTTGGGCACATCTTGCTTAAGAAAAAATAATGAGAAAAGGTAAATGCACAAGAAAACTATGTAGCTTTTCTAGATGATCACTTGATCTATTACAAATTTATAAAAGAGGCAATTTCAGTAGTCAGTACTAGTGGACTGTGGACCTATATTCATATAGCATTAACCCAGTAAATCCTCAAAATGTGGAAGGCATAAATCAAAACAATTGGACAAAGATGGTAGTTCGAACTTAGCTAGGGAAAATGTCGTGCTCAACACAATGGAAGAATTAGCAAGATACAAATTAATAATACATACATGTAATTTCATTGTATCACTCCTTAGTTCTTCGGGGGATTTAATTATTTACCACTCTTAACATGTGAGTGGCAACAAAATTGCCACTCCGAGTCACTGACATGTGGGGTCACTTGAGTCACTGACATGTGGTCCATTAATTGACACATGAAGAGAGTGGAAAATAGTTAAATTATCCTAGTTCTTACCTGCTCATGACTGATCAGAGAACGTGAAGAAGGTGGCTGAGAAAATCCACTCAGATGGGCCAATGCAGAAGCCAGAGCATTAGGTCCTAATTCTTCTGCTAATCTCTCAGCCACTGGAAGGAAGTATTGGATTGACTCTGAGTGCACACCTCGCAAAGTAGCAATTACATGATCAGCAGATGACTCCAGAACTTCCTCAATTGAAGGTGGGTTTATGAACTCAAATCTGCATCCAACATCACGCTCAAGTGATGTAACTATCCTTCTCTGGCTGTTTGTGAACATCAAGATTGCATTTCCTGCTTTCCCAGCCCTTCCAGTGCGCCCAGAACGATGAACAAAAGTCTCTGGGTCATTGGGCAATTCATAGTGGATAATCTGCATTAAAATGGAATCATTTCATTAATTGTTTCATCTCTCACAAGACTAACCCAGGAAATCATATGAAGATGCTATAAAACATAACAAAGCTAGATGTTGTATCAATATAAAAGCCTAGCCCATGCCAAACTCAAATGCAGGAGAACACTTGAATTCATTGGTAACAACATGAAGGCCATAATTGTGAGGTTGCTTAATGGTTGGAAAAAAGTTCTTGAATATCAACAGCAGAGTTTGAAGCTCATCTTGTTGATTATTGTTCAGTAAAGCATCTTCTTCATCTTCTTCAAAGCCTTTCAATCCCAAGCAAGTTGGGTAGGCTAGAGTTGAAACCCATTCTTGGGTTTCATCTCCATTTGATGGCTAGGTTTTCTATTGGCTTGCCAAGACTATCACAACCTTTTAGGGGATCTTTTAGTAAAGCATAATATATTAATTTAGTGGGCATAAGTTGTCAGGCATAGTTATATGCTGCACATAAGCAGATAAACGCATGTGTTGCAAATATGAAATTTCTTAACATCTACCAACCATACTTACAAGATAAAGAGTTAACACATGTAAGGATTTTGTACAGAATTATGTATCTAGAATCAGATAAGTAATGATGAATGTGCACGAACCAAATCAACGTTCGGTATGTCAAGACCACGGGCAGCGACATCAGTTGCTACAAGAACAGTAAATTTCCCTTGACGAAAACCATTTAGTGTCCTCTCGCGCTGATGTTGTGAAATATCACCATGAAGTGCCTCGGATGCAATGCTGTTTGTCAGTGCCAATGATACCTCGTCTGCATCTCGTTTCGTCCGAGTGAAAACAATGGTTTTCCCACCCTTTGCATATGCCTGGCAACAAAACATTTTTTGAGAAACTGCACAAACTAAACTAAACATTTATCTAATGACACAAATATAGAAGCTGCTAAACTGAGACTGCCAACACCAAACTTTCAAGAAAAGCAGAAATGAATCATGTTAATTCAAACAAATTATGAATTCCCTTGCAGCCTGATCCATTTGCCTTTGTCCCAGGGATTAGATTCCAATAGTTGAGCTGAGAAGAAGAGAAGAGAAGACAAAAAAGGGCTAAAAATCCATGAGCTGCATTAACATACCGTAATGAGATCACTAAGAACAGTGCGCTTGGACGTCGCTGTGAGTGGGATAGCATAGAGTTTGATTCCTTCAGCAAGTTTTTCATCTTGATCACCAACCTAATTAAACACATGACAAGATCAAATGACTATTTATGACATAAAAAAAGAAAAGTAAACCTTAACAGTATATATGTGCAATATTATATCTCACAAAAAAAGGTATTCAAGCGTAAATGCAATTAGCATGCTCAAGACCAGTCTTAATATCTCTTAAGCCCTCATGGTACAATATCAAAAATGTTGATTCCAAAACCAGGAGCAGAGCAGACGAATAAATTATTGCTGTGGCCCAAGTGGACTAACAAACTGCTGGGCAACATTGCAGAAGCAATAACATTCTCCTTTGGAGTTTGGAGAGTTCCAACTTCCAAGAGCAAGGTAATAGCTAATTTATTGCCATTTGTAGCAACGCACCATGAATACAAATAAAATCCAACATTTTGGACTGGCATACGGTGTAACAGAATGTCATGCGCCAGGGAGGAGGCCGGCGGCCAACAGACAGGCCAAGCCCAGCCCGCAAGGGGTTGCCCAACCGCAAGGGATTAGTTAAGGGGTTAGGATTGAGTTGTTAAGTTAAAGGAGTAGATTAGATCAGCCCTATGCCTATATAAATAGGGCTGATGCATTAGAGGAGTCGTTGAGTATTTCAGTTCAGGCTTCGCCTTCTCTATAACCCCTGCCTCGTTGGTGCATCGGTCTTTACGGCTCCGCCTACTCTATAACCCCTGCCTCCTTGGTGCGTCAGCCGTTACGGCTCCGCCTTCTCTATAACCCCTGCCTCCTTGGTGCGTCGGCCGTTATGGCTCCACCACGCCGACGAGGTTCAGGGCCTCGACCCACTACTTCATCGGCTGTTACAGCTCTGCCGCGCCGACAATGTCCAGGGCCTCGACCCCCTACTTCTTTTAAATACAGTTTGAGGAGATTCATACCTTCCAATTCCGTTGAGAGTCCGACCCGTGACACAGAAATAGTCTCAAGAGTGGCACGTAACACAGCAAGTGCTGCTGGCTAGAATTTGTATCAAATACCACATGCCATGATTACAAGAAATTGGCATCTGGTTTGGCAAGTCAAAATGATATATGTGAATGTGATTAAATAAAGAATGCACTTATAGTAGATCAAACTGATTCCTGGGCCTATTCTTGTTTGAAGGTATACCCAACTAAAAACAACGAGAGTGGTGCATACAGACAGAAAAAAGCATGACATGAAAAGGAATGTCAAGTCCATACCAAGTCAATTGTCAAAGGATTGTTCAAGTACCGCCTAGACAACTTTTTCACCCAACTAGGCATGGTCGCGGAGAAAAGCATGCTTTGCCTCTCTGCCGGAAGCTGTTGCAATATCGTTTCCACATCTTCCTCAAACCCAACTGCAAGCATTTGATCAGCCTCATCAAGGACCAAATACTTAACTTCTCCCAACTGAAGACTTCCGCCATTTACCAAATCAATAATGCGACCAGGTGTTCCTACAACAACATCAACGCCACGCGAGAGTGCGTTCTGCTGAAGATTATACGAGACACCACCATAAACACACACTGTACTGAGCTTGGGTGCTGATTCCTTTATTTCCTTCTCAACTTGCTTGGCTAACTCTCTAGTAGGTGCTAGGACCAAAACCCGAGGAATGCGACCTCGCCTACCAAAAGTTAATGCACTTGTTAATTATCGACTGATTGTCACATAGTACAATGTGAAGCCGCATAGAAATATGAATGTACCTCACACTCTGCACATCATCATCCTCAATTAATTGCTTGATCATGGGTATACCAAAGGCTAGCGTCTTTCCAGTTCCTGTCTTTGCTCTAGCAATCAGGTCACGGCCCTCAAGAGCTGGAATCAATACAGCCCTCTGGAATAGAGAAAGTAAATCAGCATGAGCACCTTGTAGGTGAAGCAAGTGACACAGCATGCAATTCAAAGCAAAATGGACTTGTTTTGTTGTTTGCATTAATACTTTAACATTGTGTTCTGTGCTTCGGTATGACATGGAGAATGTATTGTCCTAACCTCCTGTTGCTAGAAAAACAAAAGGTAGGGAGTAGAAGTATCTTAAACTCTTTTAGCGACTAAAAAACAACAGTATATATTATAATTGTCCGAATTCAACAATACCAAATCTAGCAACTGATAATATTTGGTAGTATCTGTACGAATAGAGCGGTTTTGGCATGCAGTTAAATAATGAAGCACTAAGCAAACAAATCCTGATTTGAATAAGAATTTCGATATTAAGGAGTGTATGGATAACTATTGAACCAATTGTGCTCCATAGCTTAGCTGTTCAATTCTCAAGTGCTAGGACCTAGCAACTTAGGCACTTAGCGTGGACTAAGTATCACTTTCCCCACTAACATTAGTCACCCGACCCACTTATCCTGCCGCTATTTTGCATCACAACAAGCGACTCAAATGCTCAATACAGGCTTATTCACCACGAATTTCGGAAACAACCAGCTCATCCAATAAAATTCTACACTAGCAGTCTATCACCATCCCATTCGCTGTCTCCCATCCAAAAGTCGAAACGGAGCGCAGTTGGCATCACCTGGATGGGGAATAGGTGGGTAATTCCGCGCTTCTCGAGCGTGGAGACGAGCTGGTCGGGCAGCCCGAGCCTCGCAATGGCGAGCTCGTCGTCGTCCGCCTCCCCAGCATCGACAACCCCGACCCCCTCCTCGTCGCTCTCGCTCCCGTAGGCGCCCTCCTCGTACTCCTCGTCCTCGTCGTCGCTGAGCTGGAGCCGCTTGAACGCGTGCTCGCTGAGCACGGAGTTGGGCGACGCGATGGCCCCCGCGGCCGCCCACCGGCTGGCGCCCGCGCGTCGGAGCGCCCAGCAGCGGAAGGCGGCGCGGAGGCGCGGCGAGGGTGCGGCTCTTGCTCCGGCATTAGGGTTAGAGAGGGAGAGCGAGGGGAGCGTGAGGAGGGAAGCCATTGGGGAGTGGGGGGAGAGGGGGAGGAGGAAGTGATAAGAAATGGAACGAGCGGCTGGGTGCTTGAGGTGGTGGGAGGGTGAGGGTTTTGGTTATATGGCGGGCGCGGGTGGGAGGGAGGTGAGGGGAGAGGGAAGGTGGCCAACTGGGCCGGCTGATTTGGCCCAGTCCGATCACAGCACGGCTGTGCTTGATATCGTGTATGGGCTGGAGGTACCATGGCCTGGCCCATTAACAGCGGACACAAAGCTGCGGATACTTCTAAAATCTAAAGTTGAAACAAATTGTCTAGTCTAAAATTTAGACTTAGTTTATAAAAATCAGTAGCCGAGTAGAATCTAGATATTAAAAAATATCAGCTTCTTCAAATTCTCATCAGCTAGATACTCAAATTATCTAGCTAGTCAGACTAGTTAACTATGAGAATCTCTAACTACTAAAAACTGAAACAAATATATCCTTAGGCTGCTTACGGCAAGTTGTTTTAGCTTAGAATTGTAACAATCTAACTTATTAAAAAATTAGGTTAGACTAGTTTACTCAATTGTTATAATATATACTTTGAATTATAGTAAATTGAATTGTTATAATTTCAAATTAAAACAAACGGACATTAATGGGGTGTAAGCTATGATTCGTAAAAAAACTATTATGAATCATTAGTTATGAAAAAGCTTCTACGTTATTTGGCACAAGATAGAAAAAATGACCAGTATGTCATTAATAAATTGCATGGTGAGTAATTATCATTTAAAATATAGTTTTAAGTAGAGACCATGCAAAATATATATTGAAGACAGTTTCATGATTGTTTTTTCTGTCGCATGTCATTCGCTAGCAGCATATTTTTCGCGAATTTAATATCTGAAACTGTTAAAAAAACACAGAGTAATTACACATTTTTTTCATTGCGTTCTTGGATCGTCCTTCTCGACCAATCCAACAACAAAGTAAGCGCCCTGGAGTAAGCTCAAGCCACAGCTGAGCATGCATGGCAGGAAGCAATCAAGCAATCGGCAATCAGCACTGTCGACGAGCTGGCGTTCGACCAACACACACATCCTGCTACCTGTCATCGCATTAGTCTGAATCATCTGCTCCATTTCATTATATCAACAGAAACAGCAGCAGAATATATCCAAATCCTGCAGAGATTGTTCAGGCAATCAAGCCAGTGGGTAGTGCACTGGGCAGTTAGCTAGCTGTACGTATCACACCATCACTCAGCTCGGAGGCACTAACAGCTAAGCAAGCCAGCATGGATACTGATTGTTAATTGTTAACGCAAGCAACAATTAATCGTATTAAGTGGCCCAATGCAAACTGTAATGACACGGCAGATACGACGCTTATTGCTATAAAAACAATAATAACACGCTAGTTTTGCTGACATCAGCAGCTGGATAGACGCTAACTAACATGCTCAACGAACTAAACTGCAAGATGCATAGCAAAGTAATTTGTTTTTTTATTTTAATTTAAAATAAAAATGAAATTGCTTAGCCAAATACTCTTGGTCATATTTTTTAGAGTCAAGTTTAAAAAGTTTTTTTAAAAAAAAATCTACATGCACAAGTGGTGGATTTCCTACGATATCTCCCCGTAAACTGCAAGTCAGCTGCTAGAATCTACATGCACAAAAAAGTGAGGACAAATGCAGCGGTTTTTGTACAAATGTAACCTAATTGCATCAAATTCGTCCAAAATTCAAAGAGACATCAGGTCGCGTCCCACCTGAGCTCTCCATATCTACATACGTAGATGAGAATGATTATATAAATTTTAACAATACAAAACAATAATTTTATATATTAATTAATAATATAATATAATAAGCTCATGCTAAAAAGACTGCTACGTTTCGAAACAACCAGATGAAGCCACGTTAACCACATACTCCCGTTAAGGCTACGTTTGGTAACACTGTTTTTTAGTTTTAGAAGTAATACTGCAGTATTGAGAAATACTATAATATTATATACTAAAAGGTGTTTGACAACTTCATCTGAAATCTCTGTAAAAGAAACTATAATATTAAAAATTTTGTGCTCAATTTACAGTACTGGAAACTTTTGAACAAATCATTTTTTTTTAACTGTGGTATTATAAATTATGGTATTATCACAGATATAGTATAATATAGTTTTTAAAATACCGTAAAAACTGTTCGCAAAAGCCTAACCTTGATTTGTACGCTTTGAGACGAAGAAGACGAAGGAAAAAGAAATCTGAAGTTTCCTTCTCGAAGACCGATCCGGTTCAAATCCCCAGAGAAAAAATTCAAACCAAACCATTAAACTAACGAAAAATCAAACAAAAACTTATCAAATCCAACTAGCGGCAGCAATCACAACTCACAAGCGACGCAATTAACACATCCGCCTCCATTGTTAACCCCTTTCTCCTCGTCACCCAGCCAGCCCAACCACCCTCGCACCCAGGCCGCACCAAACCGGAGCACGCGACCAATCGGAGCGCTCCGGCGGCGGCGGCGGCGGTGGTGGTGGTGGAGGCGGCGGCGGCGGCGGCTCCTTCTCGCTGCTGTGGTGGGGCTGGGAGAGAGTGGGCTGGTGGTCTCGGCTGGTCCCGTCCCCGATGGACTGGGCGGCGGCGGCGTACACGGCGGCGGCGCTGCTGTGCGCCTCGGCGGCCACAGTCATCGCGCTCGTCCACATCTATCGGCACCTTCTCCACTATGCTGAGCCCATCTACCAGCGATTCATCGTCCGCCTCATCTTCATGGTCCCGGTAATGCTACGTATACGTATCGCCTCTGCGTAGCTCCCTCGCGCCAGATCTGTCGATGTTTTCGCGCTTATTTACGAATTTTCGGGCTGAATTCGTGGGGGTCTCGTCACGAGCTGGAATGCCAGTACGTCTGGCATGCCTTCGATTACGCGTGGTTCCGAGCTTCCACCTCCGATTCATGCAACCTAAGCACCTATTGGTGGCGCTGCGATTAGGTTGCACATGTTGGTCCACTTAGGTTTTGATCGGTGTCCTAGGTGTTTTTTAAGCGAATTTGATGCCACGGCGAGGCTGTGATTGGTTGGAATCCTTTTGCTGTTTGATTAATTTGCAAGAGCTATCTATCTAATCCTGATTAGAAGCAAGCGATCAGATGGGGGTTGAGAAGAGTTCTATGTGTTCTCTCTGTGGTTTTATTTCAGGTGTGGAAGCGGCTTCATTGATATCCTGATTTGTATAAAATTGGAAAGCAGCTCATTAATATGGACTTCTTGGTGTTTTTGCTGGAAATCTGATCTCTTTAACCTTCCTGCAGAACACTGATTGGAGTGTATGCTAGATTTTTTTTCCTGTAGGCGCTTTTGCTTACTGTATGGGAATTTCATTGCATAAAAATGGAATAGAATATAAAAGACGTGTTCCAAATTGTTCATCCAGGTGGTTATACTAACTTGTAAGTGATTTTGCTAGCTTGGTAAGTCTAAGTTGGAGAGAAGAGCAAAAACACCCGTGTCATGAAAGGACAGCATAACACAACTGCTTTAGGCATACGTTTGTTCACTTGCAGGTTATCATTTCATAGATGTAACCACTTGCATTTCATCTGGTTTACATTTACATTTAACCCTCGTGATTTTTTTTTTTATGTTTGCAGTACTTCAGCATATTAACTCTGATGATATTTACTTTTTTGCAGGTTTATGCAGTGATGTCGTTTCTTTCCCTTATCATACCTGATAACGCAATATATTTTAATTCTATTCGAGAGATGTAAGTCAATTTTATAATCTTGTCCTTTAATATGAATAAACTGTTCTTCGGGATCATGGTTCCTGTTTTTGCTCACTTGTTGGGAGCTAAACATGCAATCTTGTATTTTAAATTATCTTAAAGCCCTATCATGGACAAGCAGCACAATTAAGAACTACCAGAAAAACTCTCTGTTGGCATTCTCTAATGGTCAATGGGCACAACCTTTTCTTCTGTTTTCATGCATTAATAGGATTTGTGCCATGTGATATTCTTAACTCTGACGCACTTCTTGCTATCATCCAGTTGATGTACACTAGCAATATCATCATGGCACCATCTGTGCATTGCCCATGTCTTTATGTGCCATGAGTTTATATTTAGCAACTGTGTTTATAAGTGTCAACCATCTCTAATAAAGATAATATCTGTAGCACACTAACGCCTTTCAGACAGTCACATGTATTCCTATTTTTAGATATTTATCCAATCCACCACCCCATGATCGTAGGTATCAAAGACCCTTAATACATGGATAAGACTCTTGTCACTGTTACACTGTTAGTCGAGTGTATTCCTAAGACCCACAACGCATGAAGAAAAACAAGAGGGAGAAAGTGCATACAATCACCAATTTTATAAAACCACAAAATCATCATAATAGGTTGTAGTATGCTAATAAGTTATTATAATGGACATGACCTTGATTCTCACAGAACTGCTAGTTTTTAAAACTCTGAATAATTAAATGTGATGTACAAGCCACAAGGTTGTGATTTGAAGTATTTAACCATTATCATGATGTTTCTATTGCTGTTGCCTTGCCTGTCTTCATTAAGCATAGCCTCTTGACAATGTTTTATTTGAGATTGTTGATACATTGTGTCGCCTTTTTGATTTGCTACTGCACTTGTTTTCAGTACGTGAACTAATAGATGCATATTCAATTAATTAAAATTTACTACCTGATTGTTTTTCAGCTATGATGCTTGGGTCATCTACAATTTCTTTTCCCTCTGCTTGGCATGGGTTGGTGGTCCTGGTGCTGTGGTCGTAAGTTTGAGTGGCCGAACTCTGAAACCATCATGGTTTCTGATGACTTGCTGTTTTGCAGCTATTCCTCTAGATGGGTGCGTACTATCCTTTGCACATATTATTTGCTTATCGTAACAATCTGATACTTTGATGTGCAGTTGCACAGTAATATTTGGAGAAGTATGCCATATTTATGCAAATTGAAATTGTGTTATTGACTTATTGGACAGGCGTTTTATTCGGAGATGCAAACAAGGCTGTTTGCAGTTTGTGATTCTTAAGCCTATTTTGGTGGTTATTACCTTCATACTTTATGCCAAAGGAAAATACAAAGATGGAAACTTCAGTGTCAAGCAATCCTATCTATACATAACTATCATATATACAATCTCATACTCAATGGCTTTATACGCTCTTGCGGTGTTTTATGCGGCATGCAGAGATCTACTTCGGCCATATAACCCTGTCCCAAAATTCATCATGATCAAATCAGTTGTTTTTCTCACATATTGGCAGGTAAATATAAGATAAGAGCCAATAACTTTCTCTCTTCCGAATATGATTTCAGGACTCTCCTACTATCTCAAATTCCAATATGGCTTATGGTTTCCAAATATGATTGCAAGACTCTCCTACTATCTCATGTTCCAATGTGACTTATGGTTATGGGACTGTATTATGTCATGTGAAGCTTGTGTCATGCAGTAATAATAATTCCATGCTATTTCTTGCAGGGTGTCCTTGTTTTCCTTGCTGCAAAATCTCGGTTTATCAAAAATGCTGAGAAAGCTGCTGATCTCCAGAACTTTGTATTATGTGTTGAGATGCTTATAGCAGCTATTGGGCACCTATTTGCCTTTCCTTACAAGGAGTATGTCGGTCCTAGTGGTGGGCCTTCTGGTGGTTTCAGGGAAAGCCTTCTGCATGCTTTGAAATTTAATGATTTCTACCATGACACTGTTCATCAGGTAATCAGGATCTTGTGTACACACCCTTGCATCTGGGAGCTATGTTTTTCCACACAGCAATGCAATTTGTCAATGTACTATTATAATCTTCTCCATTCTCGTGCAGTTTGCTCCTACCTACAATGAATATGTGCTCTACAATCACAATGAGGGAGACAATGGACAAAGGAAGTATCCTTCAGGGAGTGCTGGGCCAACCGGGCGGGATGTAGAATTGTCTGGCATCGCTGTGGTGGCTTCGAATCGTCCTGTGACATCAAGTGTGTCGTCTAACCAGGAAGAAACAATGACCACTCCAATCAAGGACAAGGTCGATACTCATGTAGGGCTTTACGACTTGACAGACTTGCTTGATGTGGATTTGTCGAACTACCCAGCCAAGGTTCCTGCAACCTCAGATGTAAGAAAACAATGACCAAATGTGGTGGCCTTTGGCGGGTGGCAATTGGGGAAATCATTTGATCATAGATAACCTTGTAAAAATGTGTGTATTACATGTTTCTAGTTCCTATGTTTCCCCCATTGAAGGGGCTTATTCATGTCATCACCTGCCCCCACGCCCTCTCTGACTCACCCTTTTCAAATTTCACTAACTGTACAATGTTTTGAGCTCAAGGTGAATTGAAGGTGAGAAATATCATGGCCGCAATTACTGGCGGCAAACGTAATGGGCCTGTTTAACATTGATTCATATTCTGATTCTGCTATTTTTTTTATTCTTTCGAGAAATTATTATGTTTATGTTGAGTATGATATGCTATTATATTTCATTCATGTATAAATATTCTTCTGAACTTTTATATATTTTTATTTTTTGTTAATATGTTGAGAAGCAAGATTTTATCTTATTCTCTCCTGTGGTAAAAAGGAGAATCAATTCTTCTAAAGTTTAGTATAGATCACTTCCATTGTTATCCATTTAGTATGTATCCTAAAGATTATCTTTATAATTGGGTCCAAGAATTCATATAAAAGAGTCTAAATTTTCTGGGGAGAAAGAGAAGTCACATGCCATCGTTGCTTGTATGTCTCCATAACAATACTGTTTCTTGACTCGGTAATCTGAAACTTATCAACGCTTCAGCTTGTAGGAAAAGAAGCGAGCACTGACAACCAGTAACTGTACAATGCAGAATTGGGAGCATTTTGGCTCTTCTATACAAACAATGAAAAAAAATGCTACAAGGAATTTGCATAGATTTCCCCAAAGTCAGCTAACAACTAACAGCTGATATCTGCCTAAAACTCCAAAATCAGAAGTTGAGAATCCTTATAACATGCTGACAAACCAACGAACACAGTGAATCCAACTTTTGTTGCCTGTGACAATTGTTATACATTTCAAGGAGAGCTAACATCAAGATTATTAGTGTTTGCCGCAGTTGTACCATTTACAATTATCAGGGAGGATTAAACAGGGAGAAGTGCAAATACTGGTCATTCATCGCGTGGATCACCATCTGCATTGTGCACCGGTTGAGCGGCATTCTGCTCCCTTGATTGCACTTCTTTTTCATCGTTTTCGGTGTCATGATCCTGGGAGTCAGAAAAAGAATCTAACAGTGAACTTTCAGAGGTGATGGCGCCAGAGCAGGCTTCACCGTCCTCACCATGGAAGAACCTGGCGAGAGACAAGGGATTGTAAGTGGAGCTGGCTTTACGAAGGCCCTGTATGGCTTTCATCGCTGCAAGTGTGCTTCGGTACACATCCGAGGTCTCAACGTCACCAGATGACGCTGGGTCATGACTAGCATCATCATTGTGAGGTTGCGGCTTAGAAGAGGAGCTAGACTCGAGTACTTCGGCTTCCATTGGGAAAAGGAGATCAAGATTAGCCTCACATTCTCGAACAAGCCTTGTTAGAGGCTCTGTTGTGAAAAATGGCTGGTGTCGAACACGTTGGGTGAAAGGTAGGCTGAGCAAACCGCCTGTTCTCTTGTCATATTTCTTCAGTATCTTCACTAGTCCTGAATGCACAAAATATCAACACATTGGATGAGAAGTATACAGCAGACTGGGACAACTTGGTTTCATGTGTGCTCACCAGCAAAATTTAGGGAGCTATAGGTTTGAAGAAGAATCATCTCGCCATGGATGATGACAAAAGCTTTACGTATCTCTAACATCTCTTCAGTGAATTCACTCTTAGATGTTAAAGGTCCATTCTTCTTAGCTTTGACACGCTCAATTCTTTCCTTGAGCACCTTCAGAAATATATTGGTCAGCAATGGCTAGAAAGATAGTTCCAGCTCAAGGAGTAGATGAAGACAAGCAAATCAACGATGCATCAGGAAAAACAACAACAAACAAACTCATAGAAATCTCACTAACAGGGACCCTATGTTTCTTAAGACTATATAGCCTCAGAAACCTGTCCATTGTTATATCCTTGATGTGTCCAACGCCATAGCATCTGCCATTTAAGGGCAAGCAATCATGACAGAACAATGATATATGCTTTCAAATGATCAGCACTTCATGAACTGAAGCCCAAAGAGGCTGTTGAGGCACTCATGACTCTCCACTTGGTAGAGACAGCCTCACAAATCGTGGTGGAAGTACATTGTAATACATTACACAGTGTACTGCTCATCAACTATGCTTGGGTGGTCACAACCTCACAAATTGTGGTGGAAGTACATCGTAATACATTACACGGTGTACTGCTCATCAACTATGCTTGGGTGGTCCACAAAAATGACATGTTATGGTAAATACAGTTAATCTTATATCAGGGTATAATTGTTTTGCAAAGCCAAGTGCACTTGTTGTTTGCAGAACATATATTATTATTGTATTGAGTGAAGGGACCAAATTTCAGGTGTTGATATCACATTGTCACTGCATTAACCGATGGAAATTATTGTGTATTTCACATTTTTCACTTCACTTTTGAATCGAACTTTTTCCTGCATACCAAAATCATGACTTCACTTGTGTGTGCTTAACAGGTGTGCGACTTTAGGGTTGTGGTAGGCAGAGTTGTATGAATGATTCAATGTAAATTGTAAAAACATGTATGAATGGTTCAATGTAAAAACATCTGATTAGTTTAGAAGCTACCGCTGTTTTGCATCCGTATCTGTCCAAATTCAGAGCATTCTGATTTGGCAGTAACACCGCATAACCATACTATTGCTAGGAGTACTTCACATGTGTTCAGTTATCATCAATGAATGATTCAACCATTGCTACATAAATCGTCTGCATAGGCCGAAATTAATATATTAACTGGGATTTGGGATTTGGGAATCACTCCAACAACAAATCCACAGTTCAATTGTGCGCGAACAGCTGCTTCACCTCACCCAAATACCCAATGGAGTGTTATACCAATAAATTACCGGACCATTGTTCCCGCATCGGACACGAATACACGCATCTAGGGAAAAAATCGCAGAAACGAGAAGAGCTCGGAGGAGGAAAGCGCACCTGGAGGCGTATGACGTACCACTCCTCCCTCTCGATGTAGAAGTCGTTGAGCTTGTGGAGCTCCATGTCGAGGATCCTGGCGAACCAATTCCCCAGGGCGACGCCCCCGTCCCCGTCTCCCGCGGGGAAGGCGGCGGGAGGAGGAGGAGGAGGAGGTTCCCCGTCGGGGGGCAGGCGCTTGATGAGCTTCTTGAGCGACTTGTAGGCGAGGTACTTGTCCCTCCACGCCGGCAGCGTCTCCTCCAGGTGGTTCCGGAAATCCTTCCCGAATTTCATACCGGACGACCCGAATCACTCGAGCGAATCGACGCGGGAGCTTCGGACGGCGGGTTCGGAAATGGGTCCGCGAGCGACGCGCGAGGTGGGAGGGGAGGGGAGACGAGACGAGACGAGAGGAGGAAGACGAGGGCAAGAGTGGATGGATCACGGATGATTGGGTGCTGGGAGTCACTGTCGTGTGGGCCCGGATGTGGGATATTCCCCTCGGCGCCGGCGATGCCTGCTGCTTTCCTCGTCCTTTCCTTCTCGTCGAGATTCCATCACCTCAACTTATTTTTAAAATCCGAATATTTAACAAACAGTCCAAATTTTAATTTTAGACCATAAAAATCGGAAAATAAATGTAGAATCTGAAAATAAATTGTTTTTTAAAATTTTGAAAATGTTGGGCTTATTTGTTTATGATGTGTGTACAATAAGAAGAAATCCTCCCCGTTTATAGAGAAAACAACTAAAGGGAATGCATGATCTCAAATTAAAATAATCCACGAAAAAATAAGATCGAGACATGCTTACTTAATTACGTGCATATTCTTGGGTTTGTTTTGATACCCTTATTTAATGAGATATATAAAAAAGTGTAGATTTTTTATATTTTAATGCAAAATTCAAATAGTTTGAACTTATTGACAGGCCCAACAGTTCTTCCAAGTGGATTTCTGGGCCCAATATTGGCCCATGGACCGAATAATCGTCAACCCATGGCCTCTCATACATAACGAAAAAACAATAAATAAATAAATAAAACTCACTCTTTTTTGTACTCCGGTATTTATACACGAGTTCCGTATATGTTGCGTAATATATATATATACATGGGTTGGCAAGCTTGGAGACACGTGTACAGTACAAAGCCGGGACGTTGCCGATAAGAACGGGCATGTGATGACGTGGCGCCAGGCGAGTGCCGGCCACAGGGCGGCATGGGGGCACGTGCGGGCGCTGGCCCGCATCGGCTACGTGTCTGCATGCGGCCACGCGCGCACTCGCCGGTCAGGATAACGATGGATCCAATTGCAACCCTATCCTATCCACTCCACCCCCACATTACCATCTAAATAATTCTTTCGTTAAAAAGGACTTTACACCTAACTATTTAATTTGATTTTATATTAAAAAGAATCTGTTAAAATTTTCTTAACTATTCTATGTATTTTATACTATAATTTATTTAACTTTTTAAATTCAAAGTTTTTAACTTTAAATAAACTTACACATATATTTAACAACTTGTCACTAATATATAAGAGATATTTCAGTGACAGCTATAGATAATGGGACTAGAGGACTATAGTTTCTCGAGATCCTTCAGCCTTTAGCCGTTAGCACACTGAACTCGATCTATCCACTGCACTACACCGCACAATCTCTCCGACCCACTCGGCGCGTCAAAAAGATCCAAACTTGTGCACGCCGATCCAATCTGCCTGCAGCCATGCAGCTCCCTCGTCATCGTCAGGCCAATCATGTAGCTACTCGAGTACTACTTTCAGAAAAAGTATATATATATATATATATATAATACAAATGATATATATATAAATGATATTTTACACTTATATGTGTAGAATAGATATTTTAATGAAAAAATTATTACTAAAAAAGTAGTACTTAATTTTTTTTACTAAGAAAATCTACTACTGGAAGTGATCGGTGTAGAATGATTATTCTACACACGTGATGTAAAATAGCGCTCCCGTATACACAAATGCTATCCTGACCACGGCGAATAGAATAACTATTCATCTACTACTAAGAAAAAGTTATACTCAATTGTTATTCTACTGAGAACATCTTCTACTGAAAATAGTAGTCCCGTGGTCGGTGTAAAATAACACTCCCGTTAGTTATGACTCTACCATTACCGTTAGTTCTCGTATTAAACCAAAATTCTTCGACTAACTCAATTTTATTCATCTTTATTTGTATTTATATTCTTTTAATATTAATTTTTTTCTTCCTTACAAGACATGGACTCGGCTATTATATATAGGCACCTTTTGTAGAACTACAAACCTTCTCTCGAGTCGTAGTACGTGCCGAAAAAAATAGTTTCATCCTATTTTTCTAGAGAAAATCTATTAAAAAGCTAAAAAATTAGTCGTGTTTCACATTAAAGAGAAATTTACTATTATATAATTCAGTAGTAGACATGGGTTCTCTAATAGCACTTACAATATGATTTTCTCTAAAATAAAACTTTCAAGTATAACTAATTAATAAAATAATATTTTCAGTTCTTTTTAATTTTAGAGAATATAATTTGACCTTTTTTTCCCCTCGCAGGCCTCCTGCATGAGCCTTCGTCGCCGCCGCGTGTGACCCCCTCCTCCGCTACGACCGCCGTACAGAGGGGCTCGGGGTCGGCAGCTCCGCACGAGGTTGGGGCAGAGGGGCTCAGGCTGACGATGGAACTACACGAGTCCGGGCTCATAGGAGCTCGGGGCTGATGGGATGGAGCAGCGTCAGGGGGCAACGGCGACGACGGAGGTCGTGTGGAGGTGCAACGCGAGGGAGGGCAGCTAGGGAGATAAAGGGGTTAAAAAGTCGGTTATTTGTCTAAGAAATTGAAAAAACGCGAAAATATTATTTTAGCGATTGGTCATACTCTAAAGTGTTATTTTAGATCATTTCATATTATGAGTCTTATTAAAATGAATAAATTTCTCCAAAATATCTCGAACACTATAAAATAAGCCTTTGGGTCCCAAGATAGGTTGGTTGTTTCCACATTATGGACGCCGGTAGATCTACGAAAACCTGTGTGCTAAGTGCTAACTATCACTCGCTGCTTCTATAGCTAAGTAGGTGTACACGTGCCAGAGAGAGCGTCTATAAAATGGTCGACTAGCAAGTGTGTCATATATCTCGCTCTCATTTCTCATCTCTTTCTTCCATGTTTCTTGAACTGAACACTGATCGAGATCTCTGTCCGCTGAGATAGCAGATCGATCGATATGGGTTCCCTGATGGCCGGCTGGAACTCACCGGTGATTGGTAACGAGAAAAAAGGTATAATATAATACTATACATGCAATAATATATGGGTCGGATCGATGGATCTTCGCCGCAAGTTCTCTCAATCAATCAACGGCCGGCATGAAACGGACGAATTGGAAGCAATGAACTCTCTGCATATATATAAGTATAACTATATAAGTTATAACTACATGTTGCATGCTGTCTTGATTGATTCGTGTATATATATATGCATGTGTGCTCATGTTTGTTAATTATGATTAAATTTGTTCTCAACTTGTCGAAACTGTTGTGTACTTGTGAATAGTTCGGATGATGAGGAACCGTTCGCTGACCCGGGAGGAGGTGGACGCGTTCTGGAGGCGCCAGCAACGGAAGACGACGTCGGAGGACGGCGGCTCCACCACCACCACCACCACCACCACCACCACCATCCACTCGCCGCTCGCCTCTCCCCGCGCCGCCGGCGACGTCTCGCCGCTCGCCTCACCGGGCCGAGCGGTACGTAATACATAATTACTAAACGAACGATGAGTTGCAAACAAACTACACATAAGTTAAATCGCGTCGCGCGGTTTCGGACTGAATTATGCGGACGCATGACTGAATATATTAATTGCTTGGCTAACCGGGCGTGGTGCTTGTGTGGATGCAGCAGCAGGAGGAGACGAGGCCGCACCCGTTGAGGAGACAGGAGAGGATGAGCATGAGCTCCTCCATGCCGTCGTCTCCGCTGGCACGCAGCGCGATGACGAGAGCTGACCCTTACGAGGCCTATTGCGGTGTCCAGCAGCGCGTCATCCCCGATCACAGCCCAGCTGACATGAGCAGCGGGTGCTGGTACGTACGTGCGTGTAACATCAACTTCTGATTTCGATGGTCACGCGAGAGTGCACGCATGCATGCATGGCTAGCTCGCTCGTGCATCGTCGTCAGCACGTACGTCGTTGATTCTTTCATAGGTGGACAAGGAGCAGCTGGGCTTTCCTCAACGACACGCCGTCGCCGGAGGAGCAGAAGTTCGGCCGGCGGCAGACGTACGCCTGCGTCCAGTTCCACGTCGCCCGGATCGTCACCGGCAACGCCTAATAACTCTACAAGCCACACGTGCATGCATGCACGTAGACGTGCGAACCACTCGACCGTCCGGCATTCTGATGTATTTAGACTAACGAGTACGTGTGTAATACGATCACGTGCTCGATCGTGGAGTACGTGTGCGCGCTGTAATACAAGCGCATGCAGTACAACCATAGAACTATGCGAGCTGAGCTTGTAATCCTTCATGATCAGCTCGATCATCTCCTGCCGTACGTGTAAATACATACTATTTATATATATATACGCTCTTAGGTGTACGTATCACGTACGTAGTGTGCCTTGGGATGCGTGGTGTATGTAAAAACTGTTTGAAACTGTATGTTGCATACACATGTTGCTTGTAGATTAATATATTATGAGAGCTGTGTGTTTTGGTTTAATATGTTATGGACTGGAATAAGAACGTTCTTCACCCCACAGATCGAGGCTATTTCCTCTCGCACTTGTAACTTCTTGAATACTATAAACTGCTTTACCAACAAGTTTAAAGCTCGGGAAAGAGATGGCAAAACGCATTAATTAATATCTGTTAAGAGAGATTGGAAGCGCAAATTAGACGGTTAAAAACAATTTTTTATTAAACGAAGAAGCTGACTACGTACCGTAGCAAGCTAAGCCAGAGAGACCAGCAGTACTACATATATACTCGTGGGAATTAAAGTCAATTTACAATTTTTGTAAGAAGCAAGGTCACACAAATATTATTCTTGTTTAAAACATTTGGTTGGTGGTGTTATGATGTAATTCACATCCTTTCACTTTTAAGTTAGGCAAAAGCTACTTAGTTGAACAAGCCGGTGATCGAGTTCGTTCCTGTCGGATATAATCCACATCTTCCTTGTATTATTATTAGTTTTCCTTCCTAGACGTACAAATGCCTTAATATTGTATAGCGCCTGCATGGGTATATTAGTATATATATGTTGAATGCATGCACTGCACCGCACTGATTGTGTGGCAGTCTCCCTGAACTACCTCCAGCCTCACAATTGCAGCTCCTAAACAGTAGATTTGATATAATATAATATTCAATAATTTTAATTATTATTTGTTATTCTAACATACAGTTACACTTACATACTTATAGATAGTTTTTTTGAAATAGGTGACATGGGTCCGATCTTGTTTGAAGGTCATGGATGTGTCGGGGATGTGAACGAGAAATTTTCAGGAGGTCACTCATCCTGATACTACTCCCACCTGAGCATGCTTAACAATGGAGTTCTAAGAATATTTGGTATCAGCTAACTCACATCTCTTTCACACTTATAGATAGTTTGAAACATTTTTTATATAAAGTGTTAAATAATTAAAATCAAATAAGCAAAAACTAGAGTGCCTCGAGGAATCAAACATTTATGTCTAGGCATCTAAAATCTATGCGCCCTCCTAACTCAATCATTATTGTAGTTGTACTCTTCCGTACCATAATATTATAATTTGGAATTATTCAGATTAATTGTACCATATTATATCAAATTTGATTATTGTCAAATATTCGATGTATGAAGTAATATATAGTATATATTAATATATTATTGCATGCCCCGGCCGCCTGATCTGTGGCAGCGTGACAGATGTGCGTCCCAGTTTATTCAGCGAATACGGTCAGGCCACGCTACAGTGCCCACGTCTCACACATGGACACCTCTCGTCGAGCAAAAACAACGCAGGCCATTCGAGATTCGAGCTAGCAGAGAACGAAGCTCTGATATTTATTTTTATTTATTAGCTTTGGCACAATATTGCATATATATCAGCAGTATTGTCGTACGTATACACTACGTGTACGTAGCTAAGCACCGCTAGTTAGTACGTATAGGCTATAGCTAGTTAGTAGTAACAGATAAGGACGAACTTAACCAGCACTGCTAATTACGTGATCAACCGAACGTACGTCTTTGCTTCACCAGAATTGCTAATTAAGTAATTAATTAGTAGGCAACGTCGTCTTTCGGGAAGGCCTGCAGGATGACGAAGCCGCGTAGTCACTGACGCACGCCGCCACGGATAAGGCCGACCGATGCTTCAATGCTTAATTACTCCTGTTTGGTTCCGTACTGAAATTTAGTTCGTATCATATCGGATGTTTGTACCTAAAATTGAAGGATCAAAAATAAACTAATTATAAAAACAATTGTATAATCAGAGAATAATTCGTGAGACGAATTTATTGAGCCTAATTAATCCATGATTAGCAAATATTTATTGTATCATCACATTGTCAAATCACGACGTAATTAGGCTCATTAAATTCGTCTCACAAACAATCCACCGATTATGATTGAGTTTTGTAAATAGTCTACATTTAATACTCTAAAATAGTATCTAAACATTCGACGTGACAGAGATTAAAATTTAGTCCCTCAAATCAAACACCCCCTCAGTCGTACAATTTATAATTGTTAGATTTATAAACGGTTTATTTTTAATTGCAAAGCTTTATAGATATATAATTTAATAAACTAACATTCAAAAGCGAGCAAAATTTGTAAATATGGTATAAGCAACTTAACACAAACTTCAATTATCAACATCCTCAACAATCGAATATTAACATGTTTCTTCTCATTATTTAACTCTCAAAACCAATAACGAAATTAGAGAAAAATTGAGAGGGGAATAAAGTACATCATATTATACTCAAATCATACGTAAAAATAAAAATTTATTAATAATAAAAAATAAAAAATTCAAGTCAGCCCAGTTGGCTCCCCCGGCCCAAAACAGTGCCTTAAACAGCTCAAAACTATAAGGCTTATTATTACGGGCACACTTTTCCGAACTTTATAAATGGTATGATCTAAACAAACTTTTTATATAAAAATATTTTAGATTATTTATCAAATTTAATATAAATTTAATGTATTTCAAACTTAAATGTTTTTTAAACTCATCCATCGTAGCACATTCTCCAGCTTCTGTGTTGAACGCTGCGGTCGTGTTCCCGTCCACTCGGCTCGACGCCTCGATCCAAATAAAACCCCGTGCGTCGAATCGCCCTGACTAGACACGTACGTGCCGTCCGTCCGATCGCACGGCCGCTACGATCGGACGGCTAGGAACACGCCAGAAAAGTTGGGCTCAAACCTGACAAGGACATGTGGAGAGTCCCGGGTTTTGCATCTGAAACCACTCTGATGAACAAACCCGTGTGCTGTCATCGCCACTACGGCCGCCTTAATCGCGTATATAAAACGACCAGTGCCAGAGGCGTACTAATCATCTCGATCTTACACTGCTAGCTAAGCTAGCTAGCTTCTTCAGCTCGATCGATCGATCGATCTCACGTACTTTTTCAGCTGAGTAATCAAAAGACAGCTTTTGTTCGAGCTCAATTTCGGAGAGATTATCATCTCTGAGGGGATCAATTGTAATTAGTTTGTGATTACATTAAGAATTAAGATGGGCTCTCTGATGGCTGGCTGGGATTCGCCAGTTCTTGGCGATGAGAACAGAGGTTCGTAGTAATTAATTTACGTACAATAATATGTATGCTTAGAGATATGATATGGTCATGTTTTTGTTTGTGATGGGTCACGCGTACGTGCAGTTCGTGCGCGGAGGAACAAATCGCTGACGAAGGAGGAGGTGGAGGCGTTCTGGAAGCAGCATCGCGTCAGGCTGACGGACCAGGACGGCGGCGAGATCATGTCGAGCTGCTCGCCGCTCGGCTCCCCCTCCCCGGCCCGCGCCATCATGGCGCGGTCTCCTCACGGCTCGGCTCGCGGCGTCAGGATCACTAACGAACCGGCGGTCCGCGTGGAGGGCTTCTTCCCCGACGACGACGACGACGCCGCCGCCGCCGCCGAGAGCCCCAGCAAGAGCCGAGACTGGTACAAACTGAATCACTGACAAAATTCGTCGTAGTAACTGATCTGTGCACACATGGAGACAGAAACTGATCCGATGGATGGATGCGCTAGGTGGACGCGGAGCACGTGGGCGTTCCTGAACGAGCCGCCGCAGGAGGAGGCCGGCAAGGCGCAGAGCTACACGCCGCAGTTCCACGTCGCCCGGATCGCCGCCGGCAACGCCTGATGATATTTTCCTTAACCCGATACTAGCTAGTAGCTAGTACGTACCGGGCTTGGCTTGTAGTGTGCATGCGTACGTACTTACGTATCCCTGAAGTAGATGTGTATATACATGCATATATACGAATATATATATACCGTTATATATGTACAGCTACATATACGTGTGTTCGTAAGCACTGTGCGGTAGTGCTGTACTGCTGTGCTCGAGTTATGTACCACTCCCCACTTCCTTTTAATATGACATGTCATTTTCAAGTTAAAACTCTCGTAGTTTTGATCGAAATTTCAAAAATATTAATATTCACAATATCTATTAAACATAATTTTGATTTTTAATGAATTCACTAAAATTAATTTGATATTATTGTTTTTGATATATATTTTTCTTAAAAATGAGATATTTTGATTTATAAAATACAAATTATTAGTTAAAAGTTGTTGAGAGTTACTTTTTTATGAATCATTTGGTATTTCCACTAGAAATGACGTCTGCGTGGGCTGCTGCTTCAGTGGAATGGTGGGCCGTCATGATTGGTGGGCTCATTTTGGATGGGCCCAACTGAGACCCATGCTAAAACGACTTATTGCGTGTCCCCTTTGGGCGGGCCAGCCTGTCAGAGCGATCATCTAGAAGACTAGAACATTCCATCTCTTTCTCAGACCAACGAGGCCGAAAACGGCACGAGACCACAGGTCTGCCCGCTCGCCGGCCGCCGTCTTCTCCGCCGCCTGCCTCTTCGACGACCAGGGTAATCTCTGCTCGCCTCCCCGTCTCTTCTGCTAGACACCGCGTGGCGCGTGCTCCTCTTAACCGCCGCTTCGTTTCTCTCTCTCACTGGTCAGGCCGTCGTCCCCGCGAGCTCGTCGGTCGCTGGGGCCTCCTCCCGAGGCGCACTCCCTCCTACTCCTCGCCCACCTCCTCCTCCGGGTCGGCGCCGCTGTCTCCTTCCACACCGTTGGCTTCCAGTACCCATATTTTGGTAGTTTCAGGGTGAAGTTAAGGCCTGGATTGCCGGGGAGGCTGGGATGGGTGGCTGCGACCACCGCCGTCACCGCCTTTACTCTGCTCCGGTGAGAACAGCCTTGATTGCATCCCCTGCAAGCTGTGGAGACCTGCCATGGACGAGCTCTGTGCCTCTGTTTCACCTCTGCCATCCTCCGTCGCCAGGGCATTCTCGGTAATTCCTGCTGCAGCCAAGCACGAGGTGAGCAAGGTACGTTCAATCTACCAGCTGCAATGCACGCACGCTGCCATATGAGCCGGCGACGGCGGCACATCTAGGTTTACACCGAGTGCAGCATTTGGGCAATTTTGTGTACCTCACGTCGTCACCATCACGAATAGCTGACAAGTGAGAATGCTTAAACAGCAACTGAACACTCCCGTTTAAATTTGCTCCAACAACGTGTGGGCGCGGTTAAATTTTGCAAGAGTCAAATTTTCAGCATGCAATGGGATCTCTTTTAATGTCCAAAATGATTGCAACTTATGGCTGCTGTAATTCCGTTCCGTAGATTAATCCTCCTAGATTCATCACTGACAAGCATATGCCTGCCTGAATCTGCATAGATTGTTAATTTAATTTTTGATTCAGTCCGTCTTTCAGTCGCCATCCAAGGAGATTTCAAATGTAATGACTAATCACAACATATTGTGCTTCTCATTTCACCTCATATCTTCGGGGGTAAAGTTCTTGATCGTAAAATTCATAGTGAAATTGAAGTGAGTAATTGAAGTTGGTTAGACATTGTTCTACTACTCCAGTTCATTTTTTAGGAGTGTTTTTAGCGGGATCTACTCTTAGACAAAGAAACTGGAGCTATAGCCCTGCCAAACGCACATTTTTATCCCCTTCATCTTTAGAACAGTAGGCATATTAAGACACTGATAGAGTGATAGTTTAAAACATGGAATAACAGAGGCAAGCGGGGTGCAAGTATCACCTGTTAATCCGAAGAGCAATTAATTGCCCATGCCTATTTTCTGGTCCGCAATCTGGGCTGGGCCTCACTACGGGCCGCGAATTTGGTTCATGTAAAGCCCGTATTAAATTGCTGACGCGCCACCGAATCGATTAGCATACGTGAGAACTACTAGAATAATTTGCTTTCAAGATAGTCTCGTTGATTATACTAGTCAGATGATTGTGCTTTGCAACAAGATGTTATTTTGTAATAGGGTTTTTGCGTAAAATTTATGTTTCTGCATGATTTTTCAGAAATCTAAGTGTTTTACACAAAATTCGTACATCCGCACAAAATATATAAATTAAAAAACCGAAATATAAAAATTTATTTTCTTTTCTTTTCTTATTTTTTCTTTTTCCTCTTTTTCTAATTTTTTCTTATTTTTTTTCCTTTTTTCCTCTTTTCTTTCTTTCTTGACGCTCCAGCGCCAACGCACATGCACGCGGGATTTCTCAAGCAGCTGCGCGCGCAGCGGCGCGCATGCACGCGGGATTTCTCACGCAGTTGCGTGCACAACGGAGCCCTCCCAACGCTAGCACTGCGCGCGCTGCTTTTTGCACGGGGGCGTTGCGCACAGAGCGGCGCGCAGACGGTTTTGCGCGGGGGAGCGGACGGACGAGTAAGTCTTCGCTTTAATATAGTTAAGATTATATAACCATGATAACTATACGTATGATCATCATCTAAATTAATTATATATAAGGCAGCAATGTTACAGTTCTTTTTGTCTTAAAACTAGTATGTGCATGTTATATTTACCATCAAATATCCTTTGAGTACTAAACAAATTTTAAGCACTGCCAGATGCCGACCAGCAAATAATCTCGAAATTAGAGCTCTCCAGCCACAGAAACTCGGCGGCCAAAGGTCGCAAAATCGCAATGACAGTTCAATTAAATACCCTCACTCTACTTACAACTCCTTGAGCTAAGTTTTATTACCTTCAAACAATGATGCCCCAGTCACAATGAAACAAAGAAAAAAATCTGCAGATTTTCAAGTAAAGACCAAAAGAGGGAACCTTGAGTAATACTGTACTGCGGTACGGGCCGATCATGGGCCCCGTTCGGCATGCACGCGCAGAATTGGACCCACCTGTCAGGCCTTCTCTCCTCTAACTGCCTTGCAGGTTGAAGAGCGAGGAGAGCCGCATCCCGCACGCGAAAAGCAAACTAGTTTGATTAAAAAAAGCTCGTCAATTCAACAGAACTACTCACCAGTACTCACCGAACACCAACTCCTCGCCGCCGCCGCCGCCGCGGACGACGACGACCCTGACTCCGGCGCCATGACCGCTGGGGAGGCCGGAGAGCGCCGCGGGGGGCGTCTGCTCGTCGCGGTTGTACTCCTTGCCCTGGTCGTCTCAGGGCAATGCCTAGACGCGCAGCATCGCGGGATGAAGCGGCGCCGCCGGAAGCACGATATCCACTCGCCGATCAAGACGGTGGTGGTGGTCGTGATGGAGAACCGCAGCTTCGATCACATCCTGGGTTGGCTCGGCCGTACCCGCCCCGACATTGACGGCCTCAAGGGCACCGAGTCGAACCACCTCAACTCCTCCGACCCCTCCTCCCCGGAGATCTTCGTCACCGACGAGGCTGGATACGTCGATTCCGACCCCGGCCACGGCTTCGAGGATATCCGCGAGCAGATCTTTGGCTCCGCCGACACCTCCGCCGTGCCGGCCCCCATGTCCGGCTTTGCCCAGAACGCCCGCGGGATGGGTCTCGGCATGCCGCAGAACGTCATGAGCGGATTCAAGCCCGATTCCGTCCCGGTATACACCGCCCTCGCCGACGAGTTCGCCGTGTTCGACCGGTGGTTCGCCTCTGTGCCCACCTCCACTCAGCCAAATCGCTTGTACGTCCATTCAGCGACCTCCCATGGCCTCACCTTCAACGCCCGCAAGGACCTCATCCATGGCTTCCCTCAGAAGACCATCTTCGATAGCCTCGACGAGAACGGCTTGTCCTTTGGCATCTACTACCAGAACATCCCGGCCACTCTCTTCTACCAGAGCCTGCGCCGCCTCAAGCACCTCGTCGAGTTCCACCAGTACAGCCTCAAGTTCAAGCTGCACGCCAAGCGGGGAAAGCTGCCGAACTACGCCGTCATTGAGCAGAGGTACTTCGATTGCGAGATGTCCCCGGCAAATGATGACCACCCCTCGCACGATGTAGCCAGGGGCCAGAGGTTTGTGAAGGAGGTGTACGAGACGCTGCGAGCGAGTCCACAGTGGAACGAGACGGCTCTCATCCTCACCTACGACGAGCATGGCGGATTCTACGACCATGTGCCCACGCCGGTGATCGGGGTTCCCCAGCCTGATGGAATCGTTGGGCCTGACCCTTTTTACTTCAAGTTTGATCGGCTTGGAGTGCGTGTTCCTACCTTCCTCATCTCACCATGGATTGAGAAGCGAACTGGTGAGCACTCGTCATGTTTGCAATTATTCCCTCTCGAGAATTTGTTCCCTGCATTTTGACATCTTTAAGTTTAAGTAAAGACCATTGATTAGCATTAGATTCATATTGAACCTTACATGTCAAGATAAGCCTGTGTTAATACAAATTCTTTTTGCAACATTCCACGGAGAATTTGCCACTCGTTCTACACAGAAACATCCATTTAGTATTGTAGTATATACAAGTATCGATTAAGTATAACTTTTTTTGTTTTCCCCGGAATTGATTAGTTAACTTGTTTTATGGAGCAAGCATCCTACAATCTAACGTATAGCTCTATGTTTTCTCTTTGATTATATCTGACAAGGAACTTGAACTGTGCAGTCTCAATCTCTTTACCTGGAAATCTTGCTGCTTTATTTTGGAAGGGATAACCGTTGTGTGTTAAACAACACATAAATGCTTTAATGGTGTTATGCTTTGTATATCTCTTACTAACTAACCTGCTGTTCATTTCTGCAGTGATCCATGCACCAAATGGCCCACAAGATACTTCACAATATGAGCATTCATCCATCCCTGCAACAGTAAAGAAGTTGTTTAATTTACATTCTAACTTCCTGACAAAGAGGGATGCATGGGCTGGTACCTTTGAGAACTACTTCAAAATCCTAAAGACACCACGAACTGATTGTCCAGGTATATAGTTTTTGTGGATCTGTATGTGATTATTACAATGGTATGTGTGGCTATGGGGCCTCCGCCATTTTATTGACATTATGCCAGTTAGTCAATGAAAAGTCTCAAAAAGTTTAGATATTGTAGCGTGTTCTGTTCTTGAAGCTTCCAATGCTTGCAGTTACTTATCATTGCACTGTTGTGGGCAACTTTACTTAATTATTACTGAAACTATATTGCAGTCCTAATTGTATACTTCCATGTTTCCTAACAGAGAAACTCCCAGAGGTCACAAAGTCTCTGCGACCATTTGGCCCCAAAGAAGATTCATCTCTGTCAGAGTTTCAAGTGGAGTTGATTCAGCTTGCTTCTCAGCTCAATGGTGACCATGTACTCAACACTTACCCGGATATTGGTAGGACTATGACTGTAGGTGAAGCAAACCGCTATGCAGAGGATGCTGTTGCGAGATTCTTGGAAGCTGGCAGGATTGCTCTAAGAGCTGGTGCGAATGAATCTGCTTTGGTCACCATGAGGCCTGCACTCACCAGCAGAGCCCCAATGTCCTCTAATTTATCATCTGAATTCTGATGGATTGTTCAGAAATTCATTCACAATTCTGCATCATGATTTGCGCCACATCAGCTGTTGGTCAATGAGAACTCGAATAATGCGCTAAGAAAAATAGGTAGGTCATTATACATCAAAGTGTGATAGCACTATGTAATAGATAGATCTTAAACATGGCTTTGTACATAGACATCATTCTCAAGCATACTTCAGCTGACCGTTGTGGTGACGCTGAGATAGCTCAGAAATATCTGATAAACGTCCCGCTCTGGGTAAGCTGGACTAGGAATTTGTAAACCTTGCTTATTCAGCTCTGTGCCTGCTACTGAGCAATTGAACTGCACTTCTGATGAAGTACTTAATACTATACCTGTTAATCCGAAGTATGCTACTGTATTGAGTATCACTGATCAGATTATCAACATTTTAGGGATTGCGATATTAGCCTAGTAGGGGAAGTATGCTAGCTGTTGTACTCGAATGCCAATGACATGCTTGGCTGGTTAATGCATGTCAGATTGGCAGAAGATGATATCGTCGGAGGAAGGAATTGCACAATAGGCAGCACTGCCAGCTGCCACCTTAAACATGTAATTTTCATTGTAAGCTATCTGTAAATCTGTAATGGATGCATATTGTTGGGACAATTGCGTTAGTCCCAGCAGGTTTTTCTGTGGTGGAGTATGGTGTGGAGGATGAACCTCGATGGGTTCTCGCAGAGAGAGAGAGGGTTTATACTGGTTCGGGCCTCCCCTAGGGGATAACAGCCCTACGTCCAGTTTGTGGTAGATTTGGCATGGTATGCCTTAGTGTGGAGAGGGTAACCCCAGGGTTTCATGGCCCCCTGGAGCGTGCCCTCATTACAAGGGCCTGGCCCTGCTTTTATAGGCACGCAGGCCTTAAGGAAAAGACTAAGATACCCTCCATGGGCCCTTAGGCTCATAGGGGTAGACAGGGAAAGGGGGCTGGCTACTGTACACGGGTACCAGACAGCTTTATAGCTTTACAGACGTGTCAGGCTGCGCCAGCCTTTGACCAGCTAAACGACAAGCTAGGAGCGGAGGGGGCTTCGGAGTGCACCCGAGGGGGGCTCCGAAGTGCTGCTTCTGCGGGTGGCCTCCGGTCTTGGCTCCGGAGGGTGGCCTCCGGAGGGTGGCCTCCGAACTGGGCTCCGGAGGGCGGCCTCCGGGCTTGGCTTCCGGAGGGTGGCCTCCGAACTGGACTCCGGAGGGCGGCCTCCGGGCTTGGCTTCCGGAGGGTGGCCTCCGAACTGGGCTCCGGAGGGCGGCCTCCGGGCTTGGCTTCCGGAGGGTGGCCTCCGAACTGGGTTCCGGAGGGCGGCCTCCGGGCTTGGCTTCCGGAGGATGGCCTCCGAACTGGACTCCGGAGGGCGGCCTCCGGGCTTGGCTTCCGGAGGGTGGCCTCCGAACTGGGTTCCGGAGGGCGGCCCCCGGGCTTGGCTTCCGGAGGATGGCCTCCGAACTGGACTCCGGAGGGCGGCCTCCGGGCTTGGCTTCCGGAGGGTGGCCTCCGAACTGGACTCAACTAAGGGCTTCGAGCCGGACCTCCTGGTTTGGGGGGCTTCGAAGCTACAGGCCTCGGGAAGCATCTTGGGACCTGGAAATAATACTCGAAGAAAACAGGCTCCGACAGAACCTGGCTCTGGGCCGAAGGCTGTCGGAGGCTGACGTCATTTGGCCCCTGTGTAAGGGAAATATATTCCCCCAACAGTAGCCCCTCGCGTGTAGGCCTTCGGAACGAAGGGGTGCACGCGTCCTTAGGACAAATGACCTGGAAACATAACTACAGAGAAAGCATACCTTCGGCGCCTGGACCGAGGGCGGCCTCGACATCCGGGAGCAATAAATGCCCGCGCTTACCGTCAGAACGGCCTCGGGGCTCGGGGAGCCCGCACGGCTCCGCAACGGTCGAAAATGTTACCGTTACCTTGCTCTGGGCTGGTTCGCTTTTGCTGAGGGCCCATCTGGCGGTGGGTTCGGCCCATGACGGTTGGAATTCTTACCGCGCCTATAAATAGAGACTTACCGCGTGCGGCTTCGGCACACCTTCATTTGCTCTCTTCTTGTTGCCTTGCAAACCTCGCTCTGCTCCTCTTCTAGCTTCGCTCCGAGCCCCCCCCCTCGCTTAGCTTTAGCTCTTCGCGCCGAAGTCCCATCGACATGCCGAAGAAGGCGATGGCGAAACCTCTTGCTTTGGGCTCGAGTTCGGGCTCCGCCCAGGTGCAGGCAGCGGCGGCTGCGGCGGCGAAGACTGCGCCCAGGCGGATGGGGCCGAGGGACCTTCGGACCCCTTCCGACAAGTTCGAGCAGACCTTGGAGATGAGGGCCTCGATCTCCACGGAGGAGTCGGTTCGGAGGGCTTGCGAAGGGAAGATTGCGGCGAAGATCCAGCTTCGGGTCCCGGAGAAGTCGGAGGCTGAGCCGAGGCCTCGCGTTGACGAGGTGGTGGTGTTCGAGGCCTTCTTCGAGGCCGGCCTCGGCCTGCCAGCGGTGGGGATGCTGAGCGAAGTCCTCAAGGCTTACAACCTCGAGCTTCCACAGCTTTCGCCCAACGCCGTGGCGAGGCTAGCCGTTTTTGAGTGGGCCATGAGGGCCGAGGGCTGCGAGGGCCGCGCGGACGTCTTCGTCGCCCTCCATGATGCCAACTGCCAACCGAAGCCGCGGGAGGGGCCGGACCGCGTCAAGAGGGCGCTGGCCTTCGGCAGCGCCAATTTTCAGCTTCGGAAGGAGTACCAAGACGCCTTCCCGGCGAGGGCCGTCAACAACAACTGGCACTCGAGGTGGGACCAAGAGTGGTTCTACGCCTCCGTCGGCGCGAACTCACCTCTTCGGAGTACCAACGCTCACATACTGTACCGGCGCGAAGGGGTGGTGAAGACCAGCGAAGGCCTCCTTCAATCGAGGATCTCGCTGCTCCGAAGGGTGGCAGCGAAGATGAGCATGAGGGACCTTGCAGAGGAGTTCCTCACCCTTCGGCTAAGCCCCCTCGCGCGCTCTTGGCCGGAGGGTCTCTTCCAGGCTTCGGATCGAGGTGAACTCAGCGAGCTGGCCTTCGACCGCTTCTGTAAGTCTTCACGTTCTTCTTGCTTTTAATACTTAGAATACTTTGCTCCTAACTTCAACCTTTTCGCGTAGCCGACCTCGACATGAGGACCCCGGAGGAGGCCATCGCGGCGGCGGACCGAGTCGTCGGGACTCCGACTCCCGAGGAGCAGAACCAGCGCCTCGCCCTGGTGGGGTCCTGGGAACGCTGGAACAGAGTGTGGACCGCTCTTGGCCTCGGAGGGCTCTCCGCTCTGCCGGACTTCGCCCACCTGGCTACCTCGTCGGCCGGAGCCAAGAGGAAGAGGGGGGATGAGGACGAAGCGGACGCCTCGGGGGAGGCTGCGGCGAAGCCCGCAGCTACTCCGACTCCCAAGAAGGCCGCGAAGCCCCTGGCGGCGAGGGCTTCTGAGGCGGAGGTCGACGCGCGCACTCCTGCTGCCAAGGAGGCCACGGGTGCTCCGGCGGAACCAACTTCGGGCGCGAAGGTGGATGCGCCCGCTTCGCAGCGAGGGAGCTGGAGGACACACTTAGCCCCTGGTTCCTTCCAGGAGATCTCTGATGATGGTAAACCCTTTTTTCTTTTTGCACGCCTCTCTTCAATATGCAGATTTTGACTTGGCTTTTCGCAGAGGACGAAGATGATGCGAGGCCCGCTGCGGCGAAGCCGGCCGGCGAAGGCGGGTCGAAGTCCGCCGAGGCGGAGCCCGCGGAGGCTTCGAGCAGCAGCAGCAGCAGCAGCAGCAGCAGCGAGTCGGAGTCCGGGAGCACTTCGTCTGACGGCGAAGGCGGCGGGGGCCGCGTGGACCCTCGAGGCGAAGAAGATGTCGACGTGGTGGGCTTGAGCCCCGCTTCGCCGAAGCCCGCGGAGGGGACCGTGGCCGTGATTCACCCTTTCAAGCCGAGGGGAGGTGTGACGGTGGCGGCGATCCGCGGTTTCCGCGAGGCTTGTGCTTCTGCGGAGGAGGGGGACTTGGTGGCCCAGCTTAGCCACCAGGACCCCGCGGATCTCTTCGTCAGCTCGAACGAAGTCCTTCTGCGGGTGAGCGAAGCCCCTTGCAACTTCGAACTATATGTTAGCTTTTCCTCGGTGCTTATGATTTCTTTAACTTCTGCAGGCCTTCGCACTGAACGCAGCCGCTTCGACTGCTGCCGATATGCGGTTGGAGCGCCTCGCAGCGGAGAAGGAGGCCCTTCGCCGCGAGGTTTCAGAGGAAGCCGAGGGGCGGAAACGGGCCGAGGCTTCGGCTGCGGAGGCGAAGGAGGCCTTGGCCTCGGAGACGGCTCGGCTTCGCGCGGATCTCCAGACTTCAAAGGATGTCGAGGCCCGACAGGCGAAGGAGATCGAAGAGCTCCATCAACGGGCCCAGGACCTCGAGAACTTCGTTGTGGCCAACCTTGACGAGGCCACCCAGAGCCTGACCGAGGTCCTTGAGAAAATAGGGACCGAGTGCCGGGCTCCGGAGTTTGGCGACCAAGACCCGATTGGGGACCGCGTCGATTATTTGAAGACGGCGGCTTCGATTGCGGACGAAGCGCTGATAGGCTTCGCTCTCATGGCCGGTCGCGTCGCCGGTCAAGGGGTGTTGCACATGCTCCATGCCGCGGGGTGCGACCACCTTCGGGCGGCAACCTCCGTGGCCCCCGTGGCCTTCGGGGGTCCGCACCTGGTGACGCCTCCGGGCGAAGTCCGTGGGGCCTGGCGGCGGCTGCAGGATCCCTGGAAGGAGCAAGGCTGCGAGGCAGTCCTTGACCTTATGAAGGCCCTCCGACAACGCCGGTTCAAGGGGCCCACTGACCCGGACAAGCCTTCGACCTCGACGCCTCCGCCTCCGAAGGTGTAGATCTCCTTAGGCTTCCTTGTAATACCTAGCTGTAGGCTTGTAAAGACTTATCAGTTTATTAATACGAATGCGGGGGTTTTTTATACCTGCCCAGGCTCAGCCCTCGAGCGTAGACCTCGAAGTCCTCGAGGACTCTGAAGAGCTTCAACATCTGTGGGCGATCCTCGAAGTAGCTAGGTCCGAAGGCCCCCCTCGGTTTAAGCTGCCGAGGGGGCCTCGGGGCGAAGCCATCTCCGAAATAGCTCAGGATTTGCTAGCCGCTGTGAAGACGGAGTCCCTTCAAGGTTCTTTACCCTTGCCTCCGCGAGCGGCCTTAGCGAGCGACGAAGCCCTAGATTTTTCTGCCTTCGACACGGCACCGCCTGCTTCGCGAACTTGGAGCGACCTGCAAAGCGGAAGCCGAAGCCTGCAGGCTTCGGAGCCTGGACGAGCCGGTCGAGGGAGAGCGGGCTCCGACGAGGCAACATCCAGCCGAGGGCGCCCTCGCCGAAGGAGAGGCAAGCGAGGGTTGGGGCCTCGCACTCGGTTCTTCTTAGGCTTAGATACAGATTACTCGTAGTTTTGTCTTCGAAGTATATTTGTAACATACTTCTCAACTCTCTTAATGAACGGAGTTTATTATACTCGCATACTTCGTTTGTATGCTTCGCATTGTTTGGCTTCGAACGCTTAGCTTGCCTCTTTTTCTTTTCTTTTCTTATTTTTTCTTTTTCCTCTTTTTCTAATTTTTTCTTATTTTTTTTCCTTTTTTCCTCTTTTCTTTCTTTCTTGACGCTCCAGCGCCAACGCACATGCACGCGGGATTTCTCAAGCAGCTGCGCGCGCAGCGGCGCGCATGCACGCGGGATTTCTCACGCAGTTGCGTGCACAACGGAGCCCTCCCAACGCTAGCACTGCGCGCGCTGCTTTTTGCACGGGGGCGTTGCGCACAGAGCGGCGCGCAGACGGTTTTGCGCGGGGGAGCGGACGGACGAGTAAGTCTTCGCTTTAATATAGTTAAGATTATATAACCATGATAACTATACGTATGATCATCATCTAAATTAATTATATATAAGGCAGCAATGTTACAGTTCTTTTTGTCTTAAAACTAGTATGTGCATGTTATATTTACCATCAAATATCCTTTGAGTACTAAACAAATTTTAAGCACTGCCAGATGCCGACCAGCAAATAATCTCGAAATTAGAGCTCTCCAGCCACAGAAACTCGGCGGCCAAAGGTCGCAAAATCGCAATGACAGTTCAATTAAATACCCTCACTCTACTTACAACTCCTTGAGCTAAGTTTTATTACCTTCAAACAATGATGCCCCAGTCACAATGAAACAAAGAAAAAAATCTGCAGATTTTCAAGTAAAGACCAAAAGAGGGAACCTTGAGTAATACTGTACTGCGGTACGGGCCGATCATGGGCCCCGTTCGGCATGCACGCGCAGAATTGGACCCACCTGTCAGGCCTTCTCTCCTCTAACTGCCTTGCAGGTTGAAGAGCGAGGAGAGCCGCATCCCGCACGCGAAAAGCAAACTAGTTTGATTAAAAAAAGCTCGTCAATTCAACAGAACTACTCACCAGTACTCACCGAACACCAACTCCTCGCCGCCGCCGCCGCCGCGGACGACGACGACCCTGACTCCGGCGCCATGACCGCTGGGGAGGCCGGAGAGCGCCGCGGGGGGCGTCTGCTCGTCGCGGTTGTACTCCTTGCCCTGGTCGTCTCAGGGCAATGCCTAGACGCGCAGCATCGCGGGATGAAGCGGCGCCGCCGGAAGCACGATATCCACTCGCCGATCAAGACGGTGGTGGTGGTCGTGATGGAGAACCGCAGCTTCGATCACATCCTGGGTTGGCTCGGCCGTACCCGCCCCGACATTGACGGCCTCAAGGGCACCGAGTCGAACCACCTCAACTCCTCCGACCCCTCCTCCCCGGAGATCTTCGTCACCGACGAGGCTGGATACGTCGATTCCGACCCCGGCCACGGCTTCGAGGATATCCGCGAGCAGATCTTTGGCTCCGCCGACACCTCCGCCGTGCCGGCCCCCATGTCCGGCTTTGCCCAGAACGCCCGCGGGATGGGTCTCGGCATGCCGCAGAACGTCATGAGCGGATTCAAGCCCGATTCCGTCCCGGTATACACCGCCCTCGCCGACGAGTTCGCCGTGTTCGACCGGTGGTTCGCCTCTGTGCCCACCTCCACTCAGCCAAATCGCTTGTACGTCCATTCAGCGACCTCCCATGGCCTCACCTTCAACGCCCGCAAGGACCTCATCCATGGCTTCCCTCAGAAGACCATCTTCGATAGCCTCGACGAGAACGGCTTGTCCTTTGGCATCTACTACCAGAACATCCCGGCCACTCTCTTCTACCAGAGCCTGCGCCGCCTCAAGCACCTCGTCGAGTTCCACCAGTACAGCCTCAAGTTCAAGCTGCACGCCAAGCGGGGAAAGCTGCCGAACTACGCCGTCATTGAGCAGAGGTACTTCGATTGCGAGATGTCCCCGGCAAATGATGACCACCCCTCGCACGATGTAGCCAGGGGCCAGAGGTTTGTGAAGGAGGTGTACGAGACGCTGCGAGCGAGTCCACAGTGGAACGAGACGGCTCTCATCCTCACCTACGACGAGCATGGCGGATTCTACGACCATGTGCCCACGCCGGTGATCGGGGTTCCCCAGCCTGATGGAATCGTTGGGCCTGACCCTTTTTACTTCAAGTTTGATCGGCTTGGAGTGCGTGTTCCTACCTTCCTCATCTCACCATGGATTGAGAAGCGAACTGGTGAGCACTCGTCATGTTTGCAATTATTCCCTCTCGAGAATTTGTTCCCTGCATTTTGACATCTTTAAGTTTAAGTAAAGACCATTGATTAGCATTAGATTCATATTGAACCTTACATGTCAAGATAAGCCTGTGTTAATACAAATTCTTTTTGCAACATTCCACGGAGAATTTGCCACTCGTTCTACACAGAAACATCCATTTAGTATTGTAGTATATACAAGTATCGATTAAGTATAACTTTTTTTGTTTTCCCCGGAATTGATTAGTTAACTTGTTTTATGGAGCAAGCATCCTACAATCTAACGTATAGCTCTATGTTTTCTCTTTGATTATATCTGACAAGGAACTTGAACTGTGCAGTCTCAATCTCTTTACCTGGAAATCTTGCTGCTTTATTTTGGAAGGGATAACCGTTGTGTGTTAAACAACACATAAATGCTTTAATGGTGTTATGCTTTGTATATCTCTTACTAACTAACCTGCTGTTCATTTCTGCAGTGATCCATGCACCAAATGGCCCACAAGATACTTCACAATATGAGCATTCATCCATCCCTGCAACAGTAAAGAAGTTGTTTAATTTACATTCTAACTTCCTGACAAAGAGGGATGCATGGGCTGGTACCTTTGAGAACTACTTCAAAATCCTAAAGACACCACGAACTGATTGTCCAGGTATATAGTTTTTGTGGATCTGTATGTGATTATTACAATGGTATGTGTGGCTATGGGGCCTCCGCCATTTTATTGACATTATGCCAGTTAGTCAATGAAAAGTCTCAAAAAGTTTAGATATTGTAGCGTGTTCTGTTCTTGAAGCTTCCAATGCTTGCAGTTACTTATCATTGCACTGTTGTGGGCAACTTTACTTAATTATTACTGAAACTATATTGCAGTCCTAATTGTATACTTCCATGTTTCCTAACAGAGAAACTCCCAGAGGTCACAAAGTCTCTGCGACCATTTGGCCCCAAAGAAGATTCATCTCTGTCAGAGTTTCAAGTGGAGTTGATTCAGCTTGCTTCTCAGCTCAATGGTGACCATGTACTCAACACTTACCCGGATATTGGTAGGACTATGACTGTAGGTGAAGCAAACCGCTATGCAGAGGATGCTGTTGCGAGATTCTTGGAAGCTGGCAGGATTGCTCTAAGAGCTGGTGCGAATGAATCTGCTTTGGTCACCATGAGGCCTGCACTCACCAGCAGAGCCCCAATGTCCTCTAATTTATCATCTGAATTCTGATGGATTGTTCAGAAATTCATTCACAATTCTGCATCATGATTTGCGCCACATCAGCTGTTGGTCAATGAGAACTCGAATAATGCGCTAAGAAAAATAGGTAGGTCATTATACATCAAAGTGTGATAGCACTATGTAATAGATAGATCTTAAACATGGCTTTGTACATAGACATCATTCTCAAGCATACTTCAGCTGACCGTTGTGGTGACGCTGAGATAGCTCAGAAATATCTGATAAACGTCCCGCTCTGGGTAAGCTGGACTAGGAATTTGTAAACCTTGCTTATTCAGCTCTGTGCCTGCTACTGAGCAATTGAACTGCACTTCTGATGAAGTACTTAATACTATACCTGTTAATCCGAAGTATGCTACTGTATTGAGTATCACTGATCAGATTATCAACATTTTAGGGATTGCGATATTAGCCTAGTAGGGGAAGTATGCTAGCTGTTGTACTCGAATGCCAATGACATGCTTGGCTGGTTAATGCATGTCAGATTGGCAGAAGATGATATCGTCGGAGGAAGGAATTGCACAATAGGCAGCACTGCCAGCTGCCACCTTAAACATGTAATTTTCATTGTAAGCTATCTGTAAATCTGTAATGGATGCATATGATCCAGATGTCAAATGTCTCATCATATCATTGACATGAAAATGGAAGCAATTCAATTACATGTTTGGATGAAATATATCATCCGGCTACTCTACTCTAGCTGAATCTGGACTTTTTTATACCGTGGTATTTTTCCTTTTTTTCATTGGATAAGGTCGTGTTTCACCGGTCTACTTATTTGCAACGAAAATAATTTCCAAATAAAATGTTTATATATGTTTTCATAGGCCATCTCCAATGTATATGGATTAAATGGTCTTTATGAGTGGGTCCAAGAGAAATGGTCTATAACAATTACAAATTCTATAATGTATCAAATAGTAAAAAAAAAATGAGTCCCTCCATAGTATGAACACCAACACCATGGTGAGAGAGAAAGAGTGAAAAATAAATATTATTATTTTTTATTTCTTATGAGTGATCTTTAGGTATATTGGTACCTAGAGTTATGGATAAGTATATAGACCACTTACACAATGTACATAGACTAGTTATAATATTGTTTATTCCATATGAACCACTTTTGAGTAACATTGTGGATGCTCTTAGTGAACCAAAAGAAAAACTGACAAAAATAATGACAAAAAACTAATACTAATATAAGATTCAAAATTATGTTATAAAATTATGATTTTACTAAAATTAGAGACGGTTAGTCTAAACAAGCCAGGGTTAAATCTAAAGTTATGTTTGTTTCAATTTGAGATTATAGTAATAAATATACCAATTTATTGTGTTCTTTTGTTATAATTCAGAGTACAAATTATAATAATATAATAAACTAGCCTACTTTTTTTTTATAAATTGGATTATTATAATACTGGAACAATCGAGGTATAAATCTATAGTTGGTTTGACATATTGTTAGAAAGAAATAAGGACATATTTGAAAGGATTTCTCATAGCTCTAGTTATTTTAGAATATGAACTTTTTTAAACGGTGAAATGATTTAGATTCTAATTTTAGATTATAAAATATAACAGCGGTAGAATCTAAATAAAAACAATTGAAGTATCTAAAACATGTCCAGATTCAGTGATTTTGCACGTTATTACGTGGCGCTGTAATTGGATAAGTATAAAAAATAAAAAAACGGAAATAAAAATGCTGGCTTTCTCCCAGAAAAGGTAATAACCGTCAATCGAATCCCGCGTCTAACAGACACAATCCATTCGTTTTTTACCACGACACGCCCCCGGCGACCCCGTGACCCGCAGCCCACCACCTGCTCGGCGAAACGCCCGGCCGGGGGCGCGACGTGTCCCGCTGTGCCAACGCCACGCCGGGACCCGCTAGCTCACGGCGAGACCGGGAGCAGCCGCCTCGCGCCTATTTGAATGCGGCCCCGATCCTGCATTTCCTCAACCGTACTAGACCCCAAGTTTATCCGTCCACCCCATGGCCAGCCTCGCGCTGTCCCTGCGCCTCGCGCCGTCCGCGCCGCCGCTGGGCGGGCGCCTGCGTGGCCGACGCTGCGCCGTGGCCTGCCGCGCCGCTGCCGCGTTCCACCAGCTCGACGCCGTTGGTGAGTCTCTCGGTCGCTGGGCTGTTCACTGTTGCGCGTGGGGAGGAGTTGCGGATTGGTGGTTGAAATGTGTGTTGTGCGTGCGCGCAGCGGTGAGGGAGGAGGAGTCCAGGTTTAAGAAGGCTGCTGAGGAGGGGTGCAACCTCCTGCCGCTCAAGCGATGCATATTCTCCGACCACCTCACGCCGGTGCTCGCGTACCGGTGCCTCGTCAAGGAGGATGACCGCGAAGCGCCCAGCTTCCTGTTCGAGTCCGTCGAGCAGGGATCCGAGGGTACCAATGTGGTACGATTTTATCCACCTATTCCGTTCCGTTTTGTTCGACAGAATTGTGAGTGTTTGCCGGATTTTTTGCAGGGGAGGTACAGTGTGATTGGGGCGCAACCTGCGATGGAGATCGTAGCTAAAGCCAATCATGTGACGGTCATGGACCATGAGATGAAGTCAAAGAGGGAGCAGTTTGTGTCTGATCCGATGAAGATCCCAAGGAGCATTATGGAACAGTGGAACCCACAGATAGTTGACGGCCTTCCTGATGCGTTTTGTGGTAACTTTCTGTACTAGACTGGAATCCTAGATTGATAGTGCCTGATTTTGGCTATTAATTGTGCAATGTACCTATATTATGCATCTGTCTTTCCATTTTTTTGGTGTTTGCCGCCGAAGCTATAATTGAGTTTCTCTTTGACCCCATTTCCTTTTTTTAATCACTGGACAAGTGGATATGTATTTCGTTTTAGTATCTTTCTTCTATTGCTTTTATTCTAAAAGATAAACTAAAATGAGGCATCAGTCAGTATGGACTTGAGACATGTTGTTGCCTTTTTTCCTCTATGGGAATTAAGCGCGAAACTGCTTATGGAATTTAAATAGTCTAATCACATGGATTGGCCTCATTGGCCCACTTAAATGGCATGTAAGCGGGTTCGCACGCTGTCCCACTTGCATCTTTAGTGGGAATCCATGATAATTTATTTTTTATCAGGCATTGATTGCGTCTTGTGATTTATTTTGCAGGAGGATGGGTTGGATTCTTCTCGTATGACACAGTGCGTTATGTTGAAACAAAGAAGCTTCCATTTTCTAATGCGCCAGAAGATGATAGGAACCTTCCTGACATCCATTTAGGCCTCTACAATGACATAGTTGTGTTTGATCATGTCGAAAAGGTATGGATAATATATGGAATACTTTTGTTCTTACGTGTAATTTAGATAATCATATATCCTGTACTTGGTACATAAATATATCCGAACTATGTATCTTGCCTTTTATCTTCTCAGTATGTTTAACACACAAGTTATGCCTCCTCCCTAACAGTCCTAACAGTCTCCGGTCTAGTTTTATCTTTTATATGTTGTTTTGATTTATGTTCTTATAAGGGGTAAATTTTATTTATGGAAGTGTATTATTTTTGATAGTTACTATGGCACATTTCGTTATTTCTAAATTTCACCATTTCATAGTTAATCACCACCAACCTATGTTAACTCTTAATATTGACAAAATGACAGGACCCATTTAGAGAGTAAGAAATTCTTATATAATAAGTCATCAAAATAAAAATTACACATATTAATAAGTCATCAAAATAAAAACTACACATATTATTCAGCTTTTGCATATTGTCTACTATAACACTACTTTTAATGTACGAGTATCAAGTTGCTTATTATCATTGGCTTAACATTAGTTTTATGTTCTGTTTGGTGTAGAAAACACATGTTATTCATTGGGTGAGGGTAGATTGTCATCATTCAGTTGACAAAGCATATGAAGATGGGAAGAATCAGCTTGAAGCTTTGTTATCAAGATTGCACACTATTAATGTGTGAGTTACAAAGACTGGTCAACCTCCATTTTTATTTATCCATTTTGAATTTTGATAAATGCTCTACTCTTTTGTTCTACTTTTCTGCTTCTCACTACTAACATATTTCAATCAACTATATATGCAGCCCAACTCTTTCTGCTGGCTCCATTAAACTTAATGTTGGGCACTTTGGCTCAGCACTACAGAAATCATCAATGTCAAGTGAGGATTATAAGAATGCTGTCATTCAGGCAAAAGAGCACATTCTAGCTGGTGACATTTTTCAAGTAGTCCTAAGCCAACGTTTTGAGAGAAGGACATTTGCTGACCCATTTGAGGTGTACCGTGCATTGCGCATTGTCAATCCTAGTCCTTACATGGGCTATCTACAGGTGATGAATGTTTGCAGCACTCCTGTTGAAGTCTTTTATGGTAAATTATGTGACATGCTGAACAACATGCTCTATCTCCTATAATATCATCTCAGGCTCGCGGGTGTATTCTGGTAGCATCAAGTCCTGAAATTCTTACCAGGGTGGAAAAGGTATGCCAAAGTGGGGGCTTATATTCTTTTGTGTGTTAAGTGGCCATCTAAATCTCATTATTGTGGTGTAGTTTGGATCTTTGAACAGAAAAGATACATGGAAGCCATGGTTGGGATAAGGAAGGTTCAGTTGTAAATGTAACACTGAATCTGAAAATTCTAAACTGAGTAGTTTCTGATGTGGTTTGGAATTGGTTGATGTAGCTGTTATCTCAGGTCGAACACTGAAATGAAAACTGCTTTCTGTTGGATAGAAGTGGGTAATATTTTAAGTATTCCTTTTAATATGCCATTACTAAAGGCACCTAATTTATGTGCACATGCCATAACTCCTAGTTTTGTTTGAAATGTCATATAGAGAGGTGTCAAAATAGAATAGTTTCTTAGTGTCTATAAGAGATGTAAATATCTGATTATTACTTCTTATGTGCCCATAATAAAGACATATGTATTTGTGTTTGTGTGCAGTAACCTGCTGTATTGGATGAAATACTGTGTGTGATTGTGCTTGACTTTCAGTACCGAACCATTTACTATTTTGTGTGTGCCTGTTTTCCAAAAACAGAGAACTGCTCAAGTAGCACCTTATCATTTCCACTGTTGATTTTTTCTAATCGTAGACCTACAGAAGTTTTCTAGAAATATTAATGCAGAGTGAACATGGTGATAAGCTATTATTTTTTTCTGTTTGCCAGAGGACAATTGTCAACCGTCCACTTGCTGGAACAATTAGGAGAGGAAAAACGAAAGCAGAAGACAAGGTTTTGGAACAACTACTGTTGAGTGATGAAAAACAGTGTGCTGAACATATTATGTTAGTAGATCTGGGAAGGAATGATGTTGGAAAGGTTTGGTTTTCCACATTTTTGTTTTATTTCCAATCAATCTCATCTTCAATGCATTTCATAATTTGTCAATTAGAGAGAGTTATTTATCCATTTTCTTCACACAAAAGGGATGTTAATATTCAGGCTGACAATTTGTCTATCTAAGATGGTCTAGTTTCTTCCGGGGAACATAGTTGTACTCTATTTTATTAGAATTTGACAAAAAAAATCAATGTGATGTGGTCACGGCTCCTATGTTTTTCAATGTGGGATCTATACCTGTTTTTGTGGAGCAAGATGCGCACCCTTCAAAAAACCAGGGTGTTTCTCTACCCATTGCTCAACATAATGTTTTCCAGCATTTTTATGTAAACAATATAAGTTTGCAATGCAACTAAAGTCTAATGTTATTGAAGCCTTCAGAGCAGACCACAGACCAATTGAATGTATTATGTTAAGATATTGCAAAAAAAATAGGTGTGTGCATTAGTTGATAACATGATCTGACTTGATTATAAATGGACTTTCTATCTTTATGCTAAGCACTCTGGTTCTATTAAAACTGGTTACCTACTTCACTAAATTTTTTTGTAATGACTTCATCTAGCCTAATCTGTGAACTGTGATAAACTTATGCCTTTTATTCAGGTATCCAAACCAGGTTCAGTAAAGGTGGAGAAACTGATGAATGTTGAACGGTATTCACATGTCATGCACATTAGCTCAACAGTAAGTCTACTTGTGCGATATATGACTACTGGATGCAATCATCAATGACCGTTAATGTATAGTTGTTGGAGTAACTAGGTCAAATTATACAAATGTTATGCTATTCATCCTTTCTTATGATCATATCTGTTAATGTTCTTCATCAGCTGATGTTATTAGTTATCCTCACAAGATCTTCTATTTCTACGCTTTTGTTTTAGGTTACTGGGGAGTTGCGTGATGAGCTTACTTGTTGGGATGCCCTTCGAGCAGCATTGCCTGTTGGAACAGTTAGTGGTGCACCAAAGGTAAGGACTATATTATATGGTCACATCAGCACCCAAGTCACTGCATATCACTCAGAGCAAACCTTCATCCAGGGGCAGAGCTAGGTCCTTTAAAAAGAAATTAGTATTTAGCAACCTTCTAAGCCTAACCTTTGCGTTTTCTAACCTAGAAATTAGTGCAGTGACGCGGAGTGTTTTTATCCAGTTTCTCACATGGCTACCATAGCTTGTTAACCACCGTTTTTTCATCTTGTACGCAATTCATGTTCCAACCAGGTGAAGGCTATGGAGTTGATTGACCAGATGGAAGGGAAGATGCGTGGACCGTACAGTGGTGGCTTTGGAGGAATTTCTTTCCGTGGGGACATGGACATTGCACTTGCTCTGCGGACCATCGTTTTCCCCACTGGATCTCGATTCGACACCATGTACTCCTACACTGACAAGAATGCTGCTCGTCAGGAGTGGGTGGCTCATCTTCAGGCTGGAGCTGGAATAGTCGCTGACAGCAAGCCCGACGACGAGCATCAAGAGTGCTTGAACAAGGCTGCTGGCCTTGCTCGTGCCATTGATCTTGCCGAATCTACATTTCTCGATGACTAGACTCCTGACTCCGCCGTGTAGGGGCAGATTTCTTTTATGTTCTATTGCAAGAACCATTCTAGTCTTTGTGCTATAGGATTTCGATGCATTGATCCTAACTTGCGTAATAAATTCAATAAATGTACAGCAGATCGAAATATCTAATGTCGCAGCTGGTTAATCTGCATTCAAAATTCTAACATACAGATTGAATCACTGAATGCATCTTTCCTACAGAGAGGGATAATCACCACTATATTCCTATTTGTACAACCCAGATAGCAAAAAGGAACCAAACTTGTGAAAAATTAACCAGGCAAGTGTATTAACATTGATCACAAATGGTTAGCTAATGAATTGATGCAACAACCTGCAAACTCGTCCATGGGCTAGTATGCTCAAAATTATCTCATAAAGGCATCAGCAGACACAATCTCTGACATCTGGTAGAATAATTGATGCAACAAATTTAACCATCTTGTACAAATACAAACACCAAACAGATCAGAACAGCAAGCCAAGCAGAAACAAATTCAAAATTTATCTCCTTGACTTCCTGTACTTTTCTGCCTCTTCGTTATCTCTTTTTTCATAACGTCCACTAGAACCATCCGTATCATGCCTTGATCGCTTCTGATCTCCTTCATCACGTTTCCCTTCAGACTTGTATCTGTCTGATTTTTCATCTCTTCCTTGCACATATCTGTCATTGTTTCTCTGCTTCTCACCTCTTGACCTCTCAGGTGATTTATCATACCTGTGCCTGCCATGGTCTTCTGAACTTCTATCACTATGCCTCAGCCTGGAATCACAGTCTCTGTATGCCTCTGACCTTGATGACTGACCTTCCCTGCTAGTTGGTTTAGAATTCTCCTTAGTTCTGTCTGGGAATCTTTGCTCCGCTGCATTCGAGGGGAAATTTTTGTGGCTCTTTGGTGGACCACGGTGTCTGTCATGCTCCCATCTTGCACTGCTCTCCTCCTTCGAGCCCCATCCAGTGTTTGCATTCCTCTGAAAGTATTATGCATAGTTTGCGTGCATCCATGTTAGACACTAGACATGATCATTGATAAACTGAAACGGAGCAGAATTACTGAAGCTATTTATAAAGTATAAACTATAATGATGCCCAGCATTAAGGGAAAACATTTCCATCCAACAATAGAAAAACATAATTACAATCCTATATTAGCTGTATTTTGTTGTAGAAATAATAGAATCCTGGCAAAGGCAAATAGTCTACCATATAGTTGTATCTAGGCATCTAGCACAAGCCAATGATAACAGAAATTAATCTTGCATTTCTGACAACAGATGCTAAAAGTTTCAACTTACAACTTACAACCTGTAGTAATGTTCCTCCTAATTCACATAACCACTATAGAGTTCCAAATCAGTAGTTAGGTGCACACAACTCCTGACTACAACTATAAACCACAATGTAGTCCATCAAAAATTAAGATTAACAAAAGGGAGAAAGATATGCCTTGGTCAAATATTCTGTTAAAACTAGTGAAGTGTACTGGTCTTCAAGTGAAATGAAAAGGTACCAATTTAGAGATATGCTTCGGCTCGCTAATGCAAACAGCAACACATACGGTGATGGTTTCTGATCTGTTCTGCAAATTTCTAGTGAAGGCACAACAATTTGGTCACTGCACAAGCAGGAGGGCTACCTGCTCATCATGGGAATATCTGCAGGAAGCTCCACGGTTGCACTCGCCTTTCTGGAATGCATAGCACACGCCACGAGCCTCCCTCTTCTTCTGCAGCTCCTCCTCATCCTCCTCCTCCTTTTTCTTATACTTGCTTACATGGTCAACCTTTATAATCCTCCCAAGAACTTTTGCTCCATTCAAATTATCTTTATCATGACACACACAACAAGGAAAGATTCAGCACACCAATCCTACATTGAATCAAGCAAGAAACCTACATACATGAACGACCTATGTGAAAAGGGGATAAGAAACGTCACCAACAGCAAGGATCGTGCTCCTCTGGTCCTCGTATGCAAGAAACGCAAAGCCCCTGGATTTTCCAGTTCCCTTGTCGCGCACGAGGTTCACATCGACCACCTCGCCGTACCTGAGAAAGAGATCGCGCACCGTTCAGACCTTCGCACCGCATACACGGGGAGAGCGACACAAGTAAGTGTGCTGATTTTCTACTCACTGAGCGAATACAGCGAGGAGGTCGCCCTCGGTGAGGTCGAAGGGGATGCCGCCGACGAAGACGTAGGCGGAGTCCTTGAACTTGGCGTGCCACGACGCGTCCTCGCCGATGCCCAGAAGCGCCTCCTTCTGGTTGATTACCTGCGTCTGCTTCACCTGCGTCAGAGGATTCATCTTCCTCCGTCACCCGCCGCCGCCGCCGCCGCCGACGAGATTGCTCGAATCGTAGAGTGGGGAATTTTTCTAGGGTTTTGGCTGCTCCATCAGAACATCCCCGAATCGTGTCGCTTCCACGCGGTCTTATTCCGATCGTTGATTGCAGATCCAACGGACAAATTATGTCCGATTCGTTTGAAACTTTTTACGAATTTTAATTAAGATTTGCATTTCTGCCCTACAGATTTTATATTTTTGTCCCATATTTATAGATGATAAATGGTTTTTGGACCCAGTTAATATAAAATGGAGGTGGATAAAAATGCAAAGGTCATTAAACTTTAGGACAAAAACCAATTAAATAGTTTTTAGCTCACGTGTAAACACCAGATAAATCATGACAACAAAAAGCATTTTCTTCGTACTCTTTTCAGTATATTTTATGTGAACTAGCAAATCGTCCGTGCATTGCAAAAATGTATATTTACGTAAAAAGCAATATTCCAATGAATATATTTGTGAATTTTCCCCTTTGGTTACTATACCATAATTTCCATTATTATTGCAGTTGCGGATAGTTTTTCTTTTGTGATTTTGGGTGGACGTAGGTCATTGCGTTTCTCAATAATGTTTTTTTATTGTTTTTGGAAGATGTGTGTTTTTTCACGGCTAGACCTTTCCTTTTTATTTAATGATAAAATGGGTAAATATAGCAATTAATGTACTAACCACACTTTTGGTACATTGAGTGACTTGAGTTTGACTCTAACAACAATACTTCTCTACGCCGCCGTGAGAGCATCTCCATTATAATTGTTATTTTTGATTTACTATTTATAGCAATAGCAAGTCTTCCTATTTTAATTGGTTTGCTATATTGCTACTCACTCCATTGTACTTGCTATTTGACTTGCTATTTTAGAAAACTTGCTATTTCTCTCACCAAACTAGCAATATAGCAAGTTTTCTAAAATAGCAAGTCAAATAGCAAGTACAATGGAGTGAGTAGCAATATAGAGCAAGTTGGATAGCAATTACAATGGAGATGCTCTGAAAGAGACATGAGCACCATAACACCGGATTCCATCGGCACTTCAATTAAGAATACTTCATATTATATTCCGTCGTATGGCTTTTAAACAAAGCCGGACATGCATGTGTGGTTTTCTTCGAAAAAATGATTTTCAAACAAAACCAAATATATGCGACCTTCTTAAAAAAATACTCCTCTGCAAAGACGCAGCCACCGAACATGGAAATAAAAGTATCTGCATAATTGCGATATCAGAAAAAAACAGTAAATTTTTATAACTCTTCTTTGGTACCATTTTTAGCTCGTTTTAGCACGGCATGAAATGTAAGATTTTTCTAAGTAGTCAAATCTAACTATAAGAAATTTTAGATCTAGAGTTATGGGTGGATCAAGAGTTTTTTGTGAAACTTATTTTTTATTTTGAACTAAAAATAAAAGTTTAAATTAATTTATTTTATTATTCAAACTGTATATCAAACATGTATGTTGAAACTGTGCTAACATTGTCTTTAGTCTTGTTGGCTCAGCAAACAAGAATACAAGATTCCCATGAGTGTTGAAGAACTGTTTATCATAAATTTGGTGATTAGTTGTTTCATCACTGCTCAATTGCTGTCTAGTTTTTTTTCTATGAACGTGTGTATATATGTATCATAAATTTCTGCTTGTTCTTAACAGTCTTTTTGCTGTGAAATTCTTTTGCTGTGTATATATGTTACATGAAGAGGTCTCTTTGCCGCTCAACCTATCAACTGTAAAGAGATGTGGCCAGTGTTCAATTGTTTTTAGTGGACCATTCATGGTTTTTTGTGCTTAGGCTATGGATCCAAGATTCAAGATTTCTGATCACTGAGGGCATCTCCAATGCAATGACTAGGATGGTTTCTATAGCATTAAATAGTAGTCCACATAAGCAAAAATCTGATGTGGCATGAAAGTTAATGAGGAAAGAGGAGAAAAGTTGAGGAAATGGTTTCTCATGCAAGAAATGGTTTCTATCACTAATACCAAGGATGAAGAAACCACTCTACATGCATTGGGAGAGTGTAGTAGTTTCTATAGAGGAATCCACTTATTTATGATTGGGCAAAAGAGGAGAAAATAAATAGAGATAAGAAATCATGCATTGTGAGAGTGAGTTTATATGAGTAGTTTCTTAGTGACATGGCATGTATAGAAACTACTAGATGGTTTCTTGGTTGGAAATGCCCTGAAGTCACCGTATGTTAGCGAGACATTAAGATTACTCGACAAACTATACATTAAAATAGAAAAAATGGAAAGATGTTAATAACCATGGCATCATCAACTCTAAAGAGGTTACTTGTACGAGACTTAGCTAGACTTGCGTGATGCAACATTCGTTTGCCTCCACGAGTGTCTGAGCCTGACTCATCGGATGCAAAAGGTACTCCTCACCCTGGCTCCACAAAAACGAGAATAAAATGCGTTTCGGGCTAGCATGACTATTTGGATGCGGTTAATTAAGTAACTAATGATCCATTAGTACATGATTATCTCATATTAAATAATAATAATGAATTTTAAATATATATTGAGTCTGTCTAAATTAATTCTGACTCACTGATACAGGCCAGATAAATACAAGCAACCAGGTCAGGCAAATACAGGCAAAGTGATTCATTGTTCATAAGATTGCACACTGTTTTTGGTCTATAATTGTGGCGAGGCAGGAAGCGTTACGCAAATTTAGCCAACGGTTGGAACTCTAGGCAACCATTGTGCTCATGAAGTTGAACAGAACAAATCATTATGCAAACAATTGGGGTTAATCCTTAACAGAAGTCCACTCCAACTGAAGTCATATATATGTAAGGTAAGAAACAAACAAGATCAGCAGGTTTAAAACTTTGAATCCACACTATCAGAATTCAGAACCAAGATCACTTTGGGTCAGACCACAAATCCAGCAGCTCTAGTTTCAGCAAAATTATGGTGTATGATTGTAAAGACCAAATTAAACAGGCAAACAGCAGGATTAACCCTTTAATCCATCCATATTGAGCTCAAAGGTAATAACAAATGATGCGTGTTGTATAAAGTATACCATATTATCACATCAAAAATCAGTTTTTGAGTCGCAATTCACATGTCACTGTATGCAAATATTTCAGAAAGTTTAGAGATTTCAGGAGATACATCATCACGTATGTAGGCAGCAAGTAGCTGACGCTATGCTCTACACGTACGTACGTAGATGGGTTCAGCCTTTCTTGGCGAACAGGCCGCCTAAGTTGAACCCGCCGCCGCTGCCTTCGTCGTCGGCGTCGGCTGCGGGCTTCTTGCGGCCGGAAGTGGTGCCGGCGGCCTTCCGGGAGCCGGTGGTGCCGGCGGCCTTCCGGGAGCCGGTGGTGCCGGAGGAGGGCGCGCCGTCGACCTTGTTGAGGAGGGGGTCGGTCTCCAGGAGCTGGTTCTCCTTGAAGATGGCGCCGAAGATGAAGTCGGCGAGCGACTTCTCCTCCTTGGCCGCCGGCTGGCCCCTCGTGGCGGCCACCGGCGCGACCATCGACACCCTCGTCCGCCGCCTCCGCCCCGCCGCCGCCGCCGCCACGGCCGCCACGCTGGTGCCAAAGCCCACGGACGCCATGCTACCAACAAGCACAAGGTACTCGACCAGATCAGAAGCTAGCGACGCGTATGTAATCGGTGAGGCCGGCGTGACCGTGAGACGATCGAGGGTATATATGCGTGGGTGGTGATTGGACGGCGGTGGCGCGTGGTGGAGGAGAGCGGATGGGGAGGGCGAGGCGGCCACAAGCGGCTTATCCACACCACGCGTACGCCTCCATGCCACTGGCTGCCGGCCCGGCTGTGGTGCGCCCACCACCTTCGCAAACAAAAACCGGGGCACAACCGGTTATATTTGACGACGACGATGACGTGGTGCCCTTTTGTGCCACCGCGCTCACGTGGCCACTCAAAATACTAAATAAATAAACTAAATGGAATGATAAATAATTAATGTTAATAGAATTTAATTATTTGGATCATATACTTTTTTGTATATAGTAAATTGACGATTTATCCTTCCCACCTCAATAAAAACATTACCAAAAGATTTCCTAAATTTTATTTCTTAAATCTCATATATGAATCACCCTGAACTCTACCGCTCCCTAAAAATCAATCAATTTACAACAATTTTCTTATAATAATCATTCCTATTTTGTAAATCCTACAAAATGACATAATCTATGATATTTTTAAATATGTGTTATCTAACCTATAAAGATATGTGGAAAAGAAGACAATACAGGTGCAAGAAAAAAATACGTGTGAATAAAAGCAGGTATTAGCTAAGTTAATTTTATATTTGAGAGATGAGAAGTGATTTAAGGAATAGATTAGGAAGATGACTCATTTATAGATACTATTGAAGCTTTATTTTTCACTAAAATACTTAAATTCAAATTTAGGCAGATGTAATCTGTCGGAGATGTTCTAGGAGATTGTTTGGTACATTTCCACATCCATGGGTCTAGATATAGGATTTCTTAAACCAGATTTATATAGCTTCAAAAAGGTCTGGATTTTGATATATAACAAATACGACGTAACATGTAAAGACATTTCAGAACACGGACATTGTGATCGGTTATAAGAGTAAAATAGGATATAAAAATACTCAAGTATGATTCAATTGTAGTTGTTGTAGAGATGGCAACGGGTACGCACTCATTGGGTATTACCCGCCCATACCTGCACCCGCCAGATAAAAATTTACCCGCTACAAAACCCGTACCCGCTCGTGGGTACAAAAACTTACGCACACCCGTACCCGCGCGCCCGCGCGGGTATTTGTACCCGACGGGTAACCCACACCCGATTTCAAACCCGCCATAAATCATAAATATATCACTAAAAAATGACATATGCATCTACAAGTAACAACAATTTACACTAACAAATATAGTCTAATAGATCATTGGAGCATATTACTTCCACACTAATATCAAGTCACCACCGACATATTACGAATGAGCTGAATTTGTAGGGAAATGCACATGGGCATTCGGGTGTATTTTACCCACGGGTAAGCGGGTACGGGTACTATGCAGCCGTACCCGCACCCGCTCTACCCGTTGGGTAGAGGTTTTTGTCCAATAAGACACCCACGAGTGAAGATATTATTTCACACCCGTCTTTTTATTGGGTAAAACCCATCGGGTACTCGGGTTTCGGGTAACCGTTGCCATCTCTAAGTAGTAGTAACACCGAGCACCACTGATTTGTGGATCGGGAAAAGGCCTTGTGCGCAAGTGGAAACGGCCCATTCGAGCAAGAAGCGACCACCTACAAAACTAACCGCAAACGGAGAAACCCAGAGAGCAGCGGGAAATGCCAACCAAAAGCCGCCTCCTGATTCCCGAAGCGGCGGCGGAGGCGGAGGCGGAGGCGGAGCGCCCGGGATCCGACATTCCGACAGGAAGCCTCCGAGGTCGACCATGAAGCGCAAGCGCGGAGCTGCGGGTGCCCAGGCGGGGCCGTCGTCGCCGGGGCCCGCCACGCGGAGGCGGCGAAGGTTAGCCTTGGCCGTGGCTAACACGCTGATGTGGGTGCGGAACGTGGCCGCGGGGACACTGTGGACGACCCCGGACCGGGACCGCGACCTCGCCGAAGAGGAGCGAATGCGGGAAGAGTTCCTCGATGTGCGCCGACGCACCTACGTCTCACCGAGTGACCCCAAATCGCCGTACCTGCAGGTGAGCGTGCGGAACGAGTTCTACAGCACGAAATTGTCTCCTTACAATGACATAATGCTGTTGGATGAAAAATTATCAACGGGAAATTCTGCTGATTACTGTTAGGACGATAAAATGTTAAATTGTTGCTCACATCTTTTCTACTGCATTGTTACTGGGCACAAGTATGAATGTGTTGTAGCGTTGTCAAATGATGTTACATCTGAGGATTTTACAAGAGACTGCATAACCACCACCACCCCTAGGTCTTACAAATATGTTTATCTTGGGAAATATATAGGTAATTGTGATATTAGGGTCATCCAGGAGTTGATTATTTGTCTTTATGTTTTCTAAAATCAAGATATCCATTCCACCCATCCTGGTAGTAGTACATGTAGGCAACATTACTTGGAAGTTGGAATAGGATTCAAATAATAAGCCAGTGTTCATTCTTTACTGTCAAGAATATCTGTTGTTTTTACCGATTATATATTTGAAAAAATTGCTTGAGTTTACATCTAATCCACTTTGGGGCATGTTGCCATGAACAGAAGAAGTCCCAGAAGATTAGCACACCAAGGACAAGGAGTTCTGACAGGATAGCTCGTAAGACGCCTCACACATCTAGCTATCTTGTATCGAGAAAAGATATTGGAACAGACCCTATCGAGTGTCATGTTTCTGTTCCTGATTGGAAAGCACCATCTGAGGAGGATATTGCTGACTACAAAAATGATGTTGATACAATTTTTTCATTGGGCGAAGTTGTCTGTTCATTAAACATGGATACACCACCAGCCTATCAGCTACCGCAGACAAGGAACGCACGAGCTGACAAATGCAACTGTCAACATCCTGGTTCTGAGGCGTGTGTGAGAGTTCATGTAAACAGGGCAAAATGTTTGCTCAGGAATCAGTTAGGCAAGAAAGTTTTCCGTAGCTTTGGGCTTGATGCGATGGGTGAAGAAGTTCTAAGGTCTTGGACTAAAGAAGAGAAAAAGAAACTTGGTGATATTGAGAAGTTGGTTCCTCAGAATAAACACAGCAAATTCATGCAGATTGCCTTAGAACAGTTTAGTTCAAAGAAACAAAAGGATTTGACGAGTTACTATTACAACGTTTTTCTTCCAAGAAGATTGGCAAGCGTGACTAGGGCAGAAACTACAAATGCCAAAGATGATGGCATCAATGAAGACCATTCTGAAAAGAAGAGGGCGAGCCCGTGATCTTCATGAAGGTTAGAAAAACAACACTCTTATGTTGTCATTTTGCAAATGCACTTGTTGACCAAAGATATTGCAATTTGCACCTGTAAATGCACCAAATAGATGGAAGTCCGATCATGTGCTTGGGGTTGCTGTGAGGATACTGCGATCGATATTGCGCATTTGTGCTTGTGGTTTTTGGCTCCCTTGAAAACGGTAGTGGAAAATTTGAGGAGGTGCATTTGTGCTACTCCTGGATGATCATAATCATAATATCAAAGGGTTCATTGGTGGATGATGACTGGCTATTGCTGTCTATTGGCGGCCTAGGCCCTCGTCAGATTCTTTTATGATGTTTAGAAATGGGAACTGGAAAATCCAAATTAGTGTGTTCTTTTAAATGGAAAAGGTAGTTCATTGTGAAAGTTTAGAATTGTTCCTTTCCTACTCATACTCACAATATTAATTCTAGTTCTTTAGTTTTTTTTTAAAAAAAAACATTGGTAGCATGGCAATTTGATTTTACCACTGTTTACGTTGACATGCCATGCTCATGCTTCTCGGCAGAGCATTTTACACATGCAAAATTAGACGATGGTGATTGGTGAATGATGAACAGGGTGACAATGCCTAGCCATTCTATCAGCATACCATAAACCATTGGCATCGCAGTCACTTATATCCTGGTGCTGTTCTAAATGAAATTTTTGGTTATGGATAATCCAAAACAGTACAAATTTAAGAAGACAAAACATTGGGCGCTCGGCCATGGCAGTCTCACAGGACATGTACGTACGGGCGTGCCCACATATTCGTGAGCCATGGAAGAAGACACATGCATATGCAGGTGCCTGAAGAAATTTTTTTGAGCGCATACCTCAAGTAGTAGTAGGAGCCGTGCCACCGCAGCCGCGGCTATTTGCAACGAACCTGGCTTAAAAAGGGTCACATTCCCGGGACCAATATATCATCACAGTTAATACGATAACGTACGCAACTTGACATAAACCAATTACTACTCTCATGTCCAATAAAACGAACAATTAAAGAAATGGAAGGTGGCAGTGTACGTAGCAACCTGCAGGTCGTTGGAGCTCGCCCAGACTTGTGCCATCCTTTGCAAGACTTGTGCCATTGAGCAACACCAAGTCATCGCCCCAATATTTATGCATCCAAAGAAGAGGATGAAGCAATAATCATACCAAAATTTCCCTTTCTCCTTATCATGGAGTTGCCTGCAGCCAATAGGCAGTTCAGCACCAGCTACAATCATGGCAAAGAAGTTTCAGGCATCAATTCTGACAAGCCTTACCATCGACACCCATCCTGCTCTCCTCAAGTCTACTGCCGCCAGGCTTCTTCTTACAGCGTTCCATCCTCCGAGCTGATCAGAAGCTTGATTCGCCGCAGCAGCTCGTTCAGTGTTGCTGCGCAGAGAGTTGCCGGAGTTTTCAGTTGCTTCGTGCCCCGGAAGGCCAGAACTGAGGAAGAAAATGAGATTTTTCATGCTATGTTTTCCCAGGGGAGCACAAGTACAGGTTACCATGTATCCACTGATTCAGGTATGCATTAATCATTCATCGAGTAATTTACCTCAGCAAATTTGCCTTCCGGTGACTTAGATCCTGTATTTCATCAACACTCTTCAGTAGTTCCCTGTTGTTTCTTTACTGTAGGTTAAGTATAGGGAATTTGTTGATTGATTATATTTAGGTGACCTGTTAGGGGAGGGGGGACAGCAAACAGCAAACAATTAGCTAGGTGCAAAATTACAAACTACTTTGGTTTGAGCACCAAATAAACATGAAAAATCCTCACATCTGAAAAATAACGTGCAACAGGGACAGGGCAAGAAAGTACAGTGCTCACCATTGCAGAAATATTTAGGGCAACCTCAAACTTCAGTGAGAACAACATAATAAGGCAAGGAACTTATAGCAGCATCTACAGAGGTAAGCTCGGGGATGGGACTGAAGTCGCCATCAAAAGTGCCACAAAGGTAAGGTAACGAAGGGGAGCATCATATTCAGCAATTGTTGATGGAGTATACAGGTTGGAGTAATAGACAAGTAGTAACTACGCCTTCTGTTATAGCAGTTGGACGGTCAGTATCTATCCGCTGAGCTAAGGAGAGAGCTTGAAACCATTCAGAAAATTGAGCATAAGAATCTAGTGAGGTTCCTCGGATTCTTCGAAAGTGAAGATGAGAGTCTGACTGTTATAGAATATGTCAGCAACGGTTCCTTAAGGGAATATTTGGATGGTACGTCTTTCCCCTAATCATACATCATACAATTGATGATTGATGATGCTAGTTTTTCAATCACACCATTGATTGCACTAAACTACAATACTAATGAAATTATGTTCTGCAATAGTACTACTGTTACCGTTATTCGAGATAATTTTCTTACCTAGTAGCAGGATCTGGTCAGTATCTGTGCAATGCCACACGCCCACACGCTACAGAATCATGTGGAAATGGCTTAGAACTTGTGCAACGGCTCAACATTGCGATCGACGTAGCCCATGCTATCACATACCTGCACGAATTCAAAGGTAATCCGCGTATATTCTCTGAAATTTTAATATGGCATCAGAAGCAAAGTGAAGATGAGGTTATCTGATCACGCACTGAAGAAGTGGAAGTCTGGACTGAAACGCGCTGTTGCAGAGCAGCCGATTATCCACCGGAGCATCCGGTCGTCGAATGTGCTGTTGACTGACGCGCTGACGGCGAAGTTGAGCGCCGTTGGGGTCGCGGGGATAGCAGACAGCGAGGGCTCGCAGTCGGAGGACACGCAGGTCAAGGGCGCCGCCGGCTACATGGACCCGGAGTACCTGAGCACGTCCGAGCTCACCGACAGGAGCGACGTCTACTCCTTCGGCGTCCTCCTCGTCGAGCTCGTCACCGGCCGACCGCCCATCGAGCGCCGCCCCGATCTCGATCCCCGCCCCACCACGAAATGGGTAAGAAACAATCAATCTCAACCCTGCAGCCGACACATAAACTTGCAATGGAATCTCCGCGACGCGGTGCGGTGCGATGCAGGCGCTGCATAGGTACAGAGGAGGGGAGGTGGTGGTGGCCATGGACCCTAGGATACGGAGGAGCCCAGCGTCGGTGGCAACGGTGGAGTAGGTGATGCAGCTGGCCGATCGAGCAGTGCGTGACGCCAGCGAGCAAGGACCGTCCGTCAATGCGGCGGTGCACCGAGGCGCTGTGGTCCATCCGAAGGGACTACCACCACCGGCAGGACGCGCCTGCCGCCGCCGCCGCCGCCAATAAAGACATGAGCTCTGAGTGGGTTCAGGTAGTTTAACATGCAACGTGATCCCAATGGAGAGATTTTGAGACGAATTATCCATGGTGGGTTTATCTTTTTTTTGGCCAAAAAAGTGATTTTTTGTTTAAGCTGAGCTTTGATCATGTTTTGGAGCTGACTAAACATAACTTTAAGAAATTCTAAATCTAGTGAATCGAATGTATTTAGTTAAGTCGTCTGATTTTTTATTAAAAATAAAAAATTAAACATTTATTTTATTATATAAACTTGGAACCAATATAAATATTGAAGTTAGAGAGCTGTTTGCAGGTATGAGGACATAAGGGGGAAATATCATACAATCACTCATTTGGTGCAAGCGTGCAATTAAACCATCTAGAACATTCAATCTAGATCCAACAGTTACATATGAAAGAAGTTAAAAGTAAAAAAATAGGTTTCATGTGGATGCACCAGATCGCTTGATTGAATACATCAGATCGTTTGATTGCACAATTGCACCAATATAAGTGATTACATAGGATATTTCCCGGACATAAGTTACCACCATACTCTATCATGGAAAATGGGTCAGGTTTAACTTTTATAAAGTAGTGCAAATTCTGTCCTTGGGACAAGACTTGCACTTGCTTTACAGATATCTTGGGTAGAATTTAATCAAAATAACAACAAACTGATCCCTGTGAGTCAGAAAATGCATAACATCTGGAGTGGAATTTCTCAGGCCAGACAGCTACCAGTTCCTTGTGTGACATTATAAGTTGGAAAACAATATCGAATGTGTGGCAAAATTCTTTTACAAGGCTCAAACTATCTCCAATCTAGTTAGCTGACGGGGTGCCGCGCCGTGAGGGTTCTTCTGTGCAGATTGAGCTCCTCGATGTAGTATGATGCGGACAAGCTGTCAAGCTCCTTCATGGGTGAATGGAGAAATTGGAGATCCTGCTAGTCTCTTGTTCTGCTAAAAAAGAGGGGGTGAAAGGGTGTAAACACAAATAGCTGGACACCGTTGGATGAAAGATCTTTAGCCCAGATTTAATATGTGCATTTGAGCACCATACCTCTTTGAGCATAGGATACGTTGCCTTCTATGAGGCCCTGATGTTTCACCTTGCAAATCACTAATCAATGTTCCTCGAAAATGATGGCAATGGTGCGCCTTCTTGAGGCCGCAGGATGACAAGAACGCTAAACATCCCAAGCATTGGCAGAAGCACGAGCCATTTCAGCAGCTTATAGTAATGCATGTGGAAGGTGAGTGAGAACTCGTCTGAGAAATAGAACCCATTTTTGTCAACCATCTCCACGAACACTGTTCCTGTGGTCCTAACAGGAACAGTGGGAAGCTTCATCCTCTGTTTTCCCGGTTCATTGTAGATAGCGCTAACCACAATGCGCCTTTCTCCTTGATAATTCCCAGGGACAAGTAGAGATACCTGAAATCCAACAGTAAAGGGAAGGCAGTTGGAAGTTAGTAAAAACAGTTGGAATATCCATCAGAAAAGGCTTTAGGTTGACAGAATGTACCGTCACATTATAAGGAGCTTGGTTCCCATTAGGAACCCTGTACTTATCAACAATCTCAAACTCTAGCCAGAAATGCTTGCCCTCTTCGTCACGGAAGGTTCTGGAACCATGTTTAACATAAATACCTTCACGGTTGTAACGATATGCAGCATTATTCCTTCCCTGGTTTGATGATCTCCATTCCTACCATCAAATTAGAAGTTATAGTGTCATCTTGTTAACAACATTACTTCCACTATCTTGTTTAAACATCCATGACTAAAGATTTAAAGAAAATCAGGTTAAGCATAAGTTGCAAATGGTTCACCAAAAGATTGCCTACCTTGAGTGGATGGTGTGGTGAGGGAGTGGAGAAGCAAAAGACATTGCCGTTCATGGTAGTAACAATAAGATCAAGATCATCTCCACCATCCACATTATCAGCCAAAACCATGGTGTACCTGTGGATGTGCAAAGAAATGAGTCATTTTGTTCAATATAAGCATTCAAAAATGGCACAGAACATATTGCAAAGCAGAGTAGAAATGGCATACGAGGTCTCTCCAGTGTCAACAACATCTGCACAGCCACTTGAGCCCTCAATCAGATACAAGTAGCCGTCGAAGGATGTAGTAGCAAGGGTGAGACCTTTTGACTTTTCATCACGTTTACTCATGTCAAGTAATAGAACAGGGCTCATGATCCTTCCATGTGCTCTATATGGGAAAGGCTGAATTTTTGAGCCATCCTTTCCACTAAGAACATATATGTTTCCTGACACAGTTGGGACCACAACATCGGTGTGACCATCTCCATTGACATCACCAACAGTAGGGCGCTGTTATCGTATGATGATGGAAAATCAGAAGGCATATAAAAACCATAGCCTAAATGAAACAACGTGCAGCAGTGAGAGTACATGGTAACCCAAAACCTAATTATAACATTATGAATTAGTTGATAAAAAGCAATAGGACAAGATGAATAGTTGAACACGAATTGTACAATCTGACAAAGGAAGATTCTATAGTATTCTCCTGAGATAAAATAAGCAAGCAGCTTTAGCTCATGTAGCAATTGCAGTCTATAGACTGTCCAAGGTAAGGATACCTTTGCATATGAATAGACAACCAAATATATATATACCCAGTCAGTTAGCACCTACAAGAGAAATGGATAGAACTTGCCTGTGGAATAAGACTCTTAAGATGCACTTCCCAGATTTCTTCTCCCTCTGCAGTCCATGCTGCTACATTGCCATGGACATCAGCAGTGACCATCTCGATTTTCCCATCATCATTGATGTCTGCCGCAATGATTGGTGCATGAATCTCAGCCATCTCAAGCGGGAACTTATTCCTAACCTTACCTAGATTGACAAAATCAACAGAACTGATGGTGAGAAGCTATTGTATTTGTAGGAATTTTCAATGAGCATATCCTAATTGTCCAAAATAAAACAAAGAAAAACATGGTGAAACATATGGTTACCTTCGCACTTATATGTTGTTCTAGTGAAGAAAAAAATATGCCACGGGAACTAGATTTACACACAGTGCAGTAAACAATAACTAAGGTTAAAGCAGCTTATGGATTCAGATTAAGAATGTACCATTGTGATCGATGACATAAAACAAGCCATAGGAAGTTCCAACAAGGATATCCAAATTTCCATCACCATCTAAATCAACCACAGTTGGAGAAGAATATGCATGGGCAGTGAAGTTTCCACTATCAGTACTCAAATCGAGGTCTGCAGTCCATTTGACTTGTCTTGCATCAAGGTCAAAAACAACTATACTGCTTGCAATATATTTGCCAATGTCAATCCCTCCTAACTCCTTTAGATGTTCTTGGTTATCATAATACCTGCCAATAGAAGTCAACATGTTACTAGTGACTACACCAACACAACAACAAAGATAAGAAATCATGAATTCATCACATTAAGTTTGCAAGTTTTGCATTAGGAAAGTATTTCAGTCATAACCAAAAGATAGAACAACAATTATGTCATGTACGGGCGCACGTACACCAGGCGCAGGCGAGCCCGTGACGTGCGCCGGGAGGCCAAGCGCGCAGCCAAGACGCAGGAAGGCCATGCAGATGATCAAGAGTAAAAGTAGCCTAATTAGTTATCTCTTTTGTTAAGTTATCTCAGGAGTAAAAGTAGGCTGATTAGTTATCTCTTTTGTTAGTTAAAATAAGACCTACAATTAGGGAAGACCAGTTCCATTTGGTTGGGCTGGAGGAGGGCTATATATTCATGTACGTAGAGACCATTTGAATTAAGCAATAAGTATTCTCCAATCTACCTCTCTTCTCTAAGCCGACGGCTGAGGGGCATAACCTCGCCGGCGTGACGGACGGAGGCTACGAGTTACGTAGCCGAGGTCCGGCCAGCCAGGGCCTTGAGGCCCTTGACAACCTGGTATCACGGTCTCGTCGATCCTCGCCCACCCGCTCCAGCCAATCTTCCACAGCCGCATCACCACCAGCCACCAACGCAACCATGACCGAGCCCACCATAGCCGACGTGCTCGCCGAATTGAGGGCACTAAGCATGGACGTGCACACGCTGAAGTCGGACATGGCAGACGTGAAGGAAAAGCCCTCGTCGTCCTCGGACAATGGAAGCGGCCGTCGCTCCGAGGGGCTACGCGATCCGGATCAGTTCCTCAAGCACAAAAAGTGGGATTTTCCCCGCTTTGATGGCTCCCTCGACCCGATGTTGTTCATCAACAAATGTGAGTCATACTTCCGCCACCACCGCACCATGGGAGAAGAACGTGTTCGGATGGCATCGTACCATCTGGACGACGCCGCGCAACTATGGTATAACCAACTCGAAGATGATGATGGCGCTCCGTCCTGGGGCCGGTTCAAAGACCTCCTGAATGAGAGGTTCGGACCCCCTCTCCGCTCGGCCCCGATGTTTGAGCTTTCCGAGTGCCGGCGCACCAGAACCGTGGAGGAATACTCGAATCGCTTCCAGGCACTCCTGCCCCGTGCGGGTAGACTTGACGAGAATCAACGGGTACAACTCTTCACAAGAGGCCTCCTGCCGCCTCTCAGTCATGCGGTACGCATCCACAATCCCAGCACACTAGCCGCCGCAATGAGCCTGGCGCGGCAAGTCGAGCTCATGGAGAACGACCGGACACATCAGGCGCCGGTCCGAACAAGCGCGCGCGGACTCCTACCATCACCGCCGCCTCGCCAAGCCGGTTCCGCACCGCCCCAGCAAGCGGTCCTTTCCGCACCGCCAGCAGGTGACCAGGGGCGTCGCGAGGGCAACCAGAAGCGACTTTCCACGACGGAGATGGCAGAACGTCGTCGCCTTGGCCTTTGTTTTAACTGTGATGAAAAGTACTCTCGTGGCCATAACAGGTTCTGCAAGAGGCTCTTCTTCGTGGACGGCGTAGAGATTGACGACGTCGACGACGCGTCGGACGCCGGGGACAAGGACGCACCTTGCTTCTCGCTACAGGCGGTGGCCGGAGTGTCCGTGACGGACACCATGCAGCTCGCAGTAACACTGGGGGCCGCCTCGCTGGTCGCCCTCCTCGACTCCGGCAGCACCCACAACTTCATTTCCGAGGAGGCCGCGTGGCGCTCGGAACTTCCACTCCGCCAACGTCCCCGCCTCACGGCCATGGTCGCCAATGGCGAGAAGATCACCTGCGCCGGCGTCATCCGCGACGCGCCACTGCTTATCGCCGGCACAACTTTTCCAGCAGACCTCTTCGTCATGCCCTTGGCCGGGTACGACATCGTCCTCGGCACCAAGTGGATGGGCGCGTTGGGACCCATTGTTTGGGATCTGGCCAGCCGACGCATGTCATTCCAGCAGGGGGGGCGCACCGTCTCCTGGGAGGGCTTGGCCACAACGGCAGAGCCGGCAGCGAGAGCCGTGTCCGCAGGCGAGCCGCTCCTGGAGGCTCTACTTGACGCGTTTGCTGGGGTTTTCGCCACTCCGACTGGCCTGCCCTCCTGGGAGGGCTTGGCCACAACGGCAGAGCCGGCAGCGAGAGCCGTGTCCGCAGGCGAGCCGCTCCTGGAGGCTCTACTTGACGCGTTTGCTGGGGTTTTCGCCACTCCGACTGGCCTGCCCCCCAAGCGCGCCCATGATCACCGCATCCTGCTGAAACCCGATGCACAGCCGATCGCCGTACGACCCTATCGGTACCCGGCTGCCCACAAAGATGAGTTGGAACGACAATGTGCCACCATGATTGAACAGGGGATCGTCTGCCGCAGTGACTCCCCGTTCTCATCGCCGGTCATCCTTGTAAAGAAGGCCGACAGTTCCTGGCGTTTCTGCGTCGACTACCGCGCCCTGAACGCCATGACAATCAAAGACGCTTTTCCGATCCCGGTGGTGGACGAGTTGCTGGATGAGCTCAACGGTGCAAAATTCTTCTCCAAGCTCGACCTGCGGTCAGGGTACCACCAGGTTCGCATGCGACCCGAGGACATCCACAAGACGGCGTTCCGCACCCATGACGGCCTGTACGAGTTCTTGGTCATGGCATTCGGACTCTGCAACGCGCCGGCCACATTCCAAGCCTTAATGAACGACGTCCTACGACCGTTCCTCCGACGCTTTGTTATGGTATTTTTCGACGATATTTTGATTTACAGCAGGACATGGGCGGATCACTTGCGGCACCTACGTGCTGTCCTCGACGAGCTCCGCCGACACCAACTCTTCGTCAAGAGCACCAAATGCTCTTTCGGAGCCTCCGCTGTCGCCTACCTCGGCCACGTGATCTCCGCCGAGGGCGTTGCCATGGATCCGACCAAGGTGCAGGCTATCCACGATTGGTCGTCGCCACGCTCCGTCCGTGCTGTTCGTGGGTTCCTCGGACTCGCGGGATACTACCGCAAGTTCGTGCATAACTATGGCACGATTGCTGCGCCCCTAACGGCGTTGCTCAAAAAGGATGGTTTCGCATGGGACGAAGCAGCGGCCTCGGCGTTTGCAGCACTCAAGACAGCAGTCACGTCGGCTCCCGTCCTCGCCATGCCCAACTTCGCCAAGCTGTTCGTCGTCGAGTGCGACGCGTCGACGGTCGGCTTTGGGGCGGTCCTAGTCCAGGAGGGACACCCGGTGACATACTTCAGCCGGCCAGTAGCAACGCGCCACCGCGCCCTGGCCGCCTACGAGCGCGAGCTAATTGGCTTGGTACAGGCGGTCCGACATTGGAGGCCATACTTGTGGGGGCGCCGCTTCCTCGTCAAGACGGACCACTACAGCTTGAAGTACCTCCTCGACCAGCGCCTCGCGACAATTCCACAGCACCACTAGGTCGGCAAGCTCTTGGGCTTCGACTTCACAGTGGAGTACCGCTCCGGGGCCACAAACACTGTCGCCGACGCCCTCTCCCGCCGTGACAACGAGGAGGGCGCACTGCTGGCCATCTCCGCACCCCGGTTCGACTTCATCGAGCGCCTCCGCCATGCCCAGGCCACCGACCCAGCACTGGTCGCCGTCCACGATGAGCTCCGTGCGGGCACCCGCGCCACGCCATGGACAATCACAGATGGCATGGTCACCCTAGCGGGTCGTCTCTACATCCCGCCTTCGTCGCCACTCATTCAGGAGATCATGACCGCGGTCCACGATGACGGCCATGAAGGCGTTCATCGCACACTACATCGCCCACGCCGTGACTTTCATTTTCCCAATATGCGTCGCTTGGTGCAGGAATTTATGAAGGCATGCACCACGTGCCAGAGGTACAAGACAGACCACCTGAGGCCGGCCGGGCTGCTCCAGCCTCTACCCATTCCATCCAACGTATGGGCCGACATCGGCATCGATTTCATTGAAGCACTACCCCGGGTGCAAGGCAAGACGGTCATCCTCTCCGTCGTCGACCGCTTCAGCAAGTACTGCCACTTCATTCCACTGGCGCACCCCTACACCGCCGAGTCCGTCGCCCAAGCGTTCTTCAGCGACATCGTCCGACTTCATGGCATCCCACAGTCCATCGTATCAGACCGCGACCCAGTGTTCACATCGGCATTCTGGACCGAGCTCATGCGCCTCACTGGCACCAAACTCTTCATGTCGTCGGCCTTCCACCCGCATACAGATGGCCAGACAGAGGCCGCCAACAGGGTAATCGTCATGTACCTTTGTTGTTTCACCGGCGACCGTCCTCGACAATGGCTTCGCTGGCTTCCATGGGCCGAATACACCTACAACACGGCCTTCCAGTCATCGCTCCGGGAGACACCATTCCGCGTGGTCTATGGCCGCGACCCGCCGACTATCCGCTCATATGAACCGGGCGAGACACGCGTGGCTGCTGTTGCACAGGAAATGGAGGACCGCACGGCCTTCCTCGACGACGTACGCTACCGCCTCGAACAGGCCCAGGCAGTCCAGAAACACGTCTACGATCAGCACCATCGTCCAGTGGTTTACCAAGTTGGTGACTAGGCTCTCCTCCGGCTCCGGCAGCGGTCGGCATCATCACTACCACGCTCCATCACCGGCAAGCTCAAGCCACGGTTCGTCGGGCCATATCGCGTCGTGGAAGTCATCAACGTCGTGGCCGTCCGGCTCGAGCTTCCACAGGGAGCCCGCCTCCATGATGTGTTCCACGTCGGGGTACTCAGAAAATTTGTTGGCACGCCACCGACAACACCCCCGGCTCTACCCCCGACCCACAACGACGCAGTGGTGCCCGTGCCTGCAGCGGTCACAGCCGGCCGACTGGCTCGCGGGGTACGCCAGGTACTGGTTCAGTGGCAAGGTGAGCCAGCTGCATCAGCGAGCTGGGAGGACTACGACGACTTCCGTACACGGTTCCCTGCTTTTCAGCTCGAGGACGAGCTGGTCTTCGACGGCGGGAGAGATGTCATGTACGGGCGCACGTACACCAGGCGCAGGCGAGCCCGTGACGTGCGCCGGGAGGCCGAGCGCGCAGCCAAGACGCAGGAAGGCCATGCAGATGATCAAGAGTAAAAGTAGCCTAATTAGTTATCTCTTTTGTTAAGTTATCTCAGGAGTAAAAGTAGGCTGATTAGTTATCTCTTTTGTTAGTTAAGATAAGACCTACAATTAGGGAAGACCAGTTCCATTCGGTTGGGCTGGAGGAGGGCTATATATTCATGTACGTAGAGACCATTTGAATTAAGCAATAAGTATTCTCCAATCTACCTCTCTTCTCTAAGCCGACGGCTGAGGGGCATAACCTCGCCGGCGTGACGGACGGAGGCTACGAGTTACGTAGCCGAGGTCCGGCCAGCCAGGGCCTTGAGGCCCTTGACAAATTATAAGCAAAGACCTAGCACCAACATATTTTGATTCATTGTTGGAACCTAACTGAAAATGGTCACAAAGCACCACCGCCATCAACCAACCGACCGAAAATCAGGGAGAATAGAAGGATTCTGGATTTTACAAAAGTAATCTAGAACTACATAAATGACACATGCATCATAGGATAACAAAAATAGCCAGTATTTCTCAATGTTGAACTGTTCTTTTTTAGAAGTATTGATCATCCAGATGTCACAAGCAACACACATCAAAATGCATTGACAGAAGAGAAAGCAAGCATACTCTCGGTCAAAGAAATAAGATACGGCGATCACCATTTCTTGAACACCATCTCTGTCAATATCTGCAATGACCTGTAGTGAAAATAATTCAAGAATCAAGACCATTATAGAATGAACAAGAAGAAATAACCAACATGAAACAGAAAGGTTCACTCACTGGAGTGGATAAGATGTGAGCATCTATGCTCACATAATGTTCTGCTTTTTCATGTTGTTGTTCTGTCCAGTCCTCATCTCCCCACATAGTTTCCTCAGTGTAGTCATCATAATCATAATTATACTCATCAGGCAGATCTTCTGCATCCCGAAACAAATTAAATGATGTATCAGCGTCGTCCTCTAGAGGCTTGCTATTTTCAACAGTAGCTGCTCTTGCTGTTCCCCCATCAGTTGCATGGGTTTCTGAGCTTCCTGTTTGATCATCACTTTTATCAGCTGTCTGAAGCAATCTTCTCTGAGCATGTGATGCATTCTCTGTCGTGGTATTTAGACTAGAGTTGCTCCCAGCATTTGTGCTGTTTGGATTATTTAACAACTCCATATTCTCCTGTCCTTGGGTAGAATTAGGCTTACTTTCAGTTGACTCTTCATTAGATGCATGTTTCATGGAATCAACTCCTTGTGTTGTTGGGTCAGTTGTATTCCCTACAATGATAAACAAATAATACTATAAAGTATCTTCCATACATGATCTTATAAACTGCACAGTGCACACAGTATGGATTTTCCATTATTAAAATCAGAGTAGCGTAATAGTTACTACGTGCCTGCAACACTCCTTTTCCTTAAAGCATTTTATGTCCTCTGGTTAGTAATATTAGATAATCTAACTGCAGTATCCAGGAAATCCACTGTACTAACTACAAAGTAGGGACAGCCTACAAATATGTTGAACAAACATCGATATTGAACTTATGGTCCTAAACTGTAATTGACTTAAATAGTAGTATAGTACATGGACCATCAAGGTAGAGCTTGTCAGTTGTCAGATACTAATAACAAGAGTATAAGCCTTGCAGCACAAATAGTCAAATACTAACACGAAAGAAGGCATTTGTTTTAACTTTTAATAGGCCAGTCCGCCAGTGAATAGTGTGATGAAAGCTAACTTACGTGTCTGGGATTCTATGGAAGATCCATTTACAACTGATTTGTCCTGAATATTTGGGCGAGATTCTTCAGAAGCAGCATTCTTTGCAATTGAGTTGTCGTGGATGTCTGGATGAGAGCGGTCAACAGGATCTGGATTCAGCCCAACATACCAATCTTTGCGTACCTTCCTACGAGGTACTTCTAGCTTGTCCATCATCATATAACCTGATACCCTACAGAACAAACAAATAAATTCCTATGTTCAATGAAAACATAAGACATATACTGAGTTCCTTACCTGAAAAAATTCACCACACCATTGTAAGTAGCCAAAACTATTTCCCGTGTCCCATCCTTGTCGACATCATATAGAAGAGGACTAGAATGAACATTTGACTGGTGAAATGCAGGCCATCCTGGAATTAATTTCACAACAGTATATATTAAAAATAAATATCATTAAATCAATTCCTTTGTTTATTATAGCACTTCAGATTTGATTATCAGAAATTCATTAAACTTTTAGGACCTAAAAATACAATAGCACATCTTAGACCTACTCATTCAGTTGATACTTTTCCACGATCTGTAGCAAAGAGGTCAGCAATCAGCATGACCATTACAACATGCCAAATGGTAATGTGAAACCACACCTGGCAATTTGTCCCCATCAGAGCCTTCGAGAACTTCAAGGTAATGGACAAATGATGGCACCACTACTTCCAACTTCCCATCACTAATCCACCAAAAAATGAGAATTAAAGTGTGTTCCAAGGTTCAAAGCAGAACAACAAAGGCATTAAGGCAACGACTAGAAAAAAAGCATGCATCCACATTTAAAAATCCAAAGTAAACATGCATATGCCATTCATGGAGCTGTTAGTTTGAAACAAAAAAATCGTACAGAGGAAACGAGTGCTCAATTTATGGTAAAGGTAATGATGTACTTATCTGATTTTGTGCATAATCTATAGTAACTAACAAAAGGTTTAACCACAAGTGGGTGCTGTCCCAGAGCATAACAGAATTATCTTTGCAGAAGAAAATTATGATGAAAACATGAAGTGAAACAGCAGATGATGATGGGAAGAATATCTAACAAAGATCAAAATGTCCTAAAGACAAAATAGGCCAAGTCATTTCTCGAGATCTTTTACCTGTTGATATCAGCAATCAATGGAGTTGCATAAATACTGGAACTAACTTCAGTCTGCCATCTCAGCTCTACATGCTTTGGACACTTGGTATTCAATAAAGCATCTTCATCACTACAGGAAATTTATAGACATTACATTGATGAATGTATACATCAATCCATACAGATGGCCAACATTATTTGCCAACATAACTTTCAAAGGAACTGAAAACATGAAATAATGTGGTATGTACTATGTAGGAACAACTATTTAATGTGTTTGTTAATGTACTTTACTGTATATATTCATCCTAATATGTTACTATAATATTGCAGATATTCAAGAATTATCATGTCAATGAAATTCAGGTTAACAGTGAAATGATAACATGAATGATATTGAACATTTCCATGCCACTAATATTAACTCTTAGGGAACACATCCAAAGAACTGTTTGTGCTTTTGCAGTACTCACATAAATAGCACAACTAACTACAATAAATGTGATGCACAGATTTTACATACATCGTTGCCTACAAGTGATTATAAAAGTAGGTTTTACAGTATGTGTGGGTGGTGTAGTGGAGTTGGAGGGGAACAAAGGGTGCTAATTCTTTTAAGATATGAGTGAATACAATAGTAATTTCCCCTAAATAAAGAATATAAGTAATAAGTGTAGTTTCATGCTAGACAAAACTACCTGAATTAACAGAACTGCTAGGCAAAACAAGATTGACCAAAAACACACTAATCCTAATGAGATCAAGTATTGAATGCAGACTATCGATCACCACATGTATCATATGTGCTCACTGAATGGAACATAATTTAAGTGATCATGACTTAAAGGACTGAATGTTCACATTCAAACCGTACAAACATTCATTAGGATTCCAGAATTGCAATTTTTTGCAACAGTGCCCTCCTTAAAGTTAACACAACTTATAGAACACTAGATTGGATGATCTAAATGAAAAGGACGGAATCAGCATTTCGAATTTCAAATTAACTATGCCATAGTATGAGTCTATCACTTTGTGTAATCCCTGATACAGCACTGCTTGAATGAAGTAGATGATAAGCACTAAATATTTTTCCAATACAGAAACTTGTAGGGTAGTGGTTTAACATATTTTGCACATTTGTGGCAGTGCAAGCATAAATTGAGCAGAACTACAACAATCACAAGCTGGTTAAGGTTATAAACTTCTAAATTACATGGGAACACAGAAATAACAGAGTCATCTAAAATCGTGTCCTGTCCCAAGGATCCAGCAACAATTCAAATCTATAGCGACAAGAGAACCATGTGAGTGAGGGGAGAAGCACGGGGTGCTCACAGGTGGGGGTAGCCAAGCAAGTCGTCGCTGGCCTCGCGCTGCCGGAACTTGTTCGCCTTCTCCTCTTCCGCCGCCGCGGCCACGAGAAGGGCGCATACCGCCGCGAAGGCGAGGAGGGGACGCATCTGAGTAGAAACCCCTACGTCTAGGGATTCGTGGCGCCGGCAGCAACGCACCGCGCGGCGGCGCGGGAAGGGGATCTCGGTGTGCGAGCGGGGAGAGTGGTCGGACTGTCGGGGCAGGCGGCTCGTCGGGGTGGAAACCGAAACAGCAAAAGAGACGAGGGGTTTCCTGTAAACTGCGGGTCAGTCGGTCTATGCTCCCGCTGATGCGTGGGCCCACGATGACCTGCTTAATGGGCGGGACCCGCACGTCGGAACGAGCGCCAGCGCGGCGGTAGGGCCTTGCTGACCTGGACATGGACAGTAGAAATCCCGTTCTGAGTCAGCAAGAGGAGTTTAACAGATTTTTCAATGGTTTAGATTATATGTTTAAATGCTTTCTCGTATTATGATTTGTTCATGTAAAACTAGAGACAAATCAACATAAATATGAAATATCCCATATCATACGCAGTGTCAATTGCTCACAAAGTCAGTGCAAAAGCTCACTGTTCAGGGCATCTCATGTTAAAAAAAAAGTTGAATTAGAGTTGTTTTTCTGTTCATTTTCACAGATGGTGAGTATTAAGCTGGTATGAGTTTGAAAAACTAATATTTTTCAGCTACTATATACTGTTTCTTTTAACTAATGAGTTCTACAACGTGATACAATCTCACACACATACCTAACTGTCTAAGCTAGCAATTTGCTCGAAGCAAGAAAGCATGTTCCGATAGATGATCACATGCCCAACCGTATTACCCGACCTGCAATATGAGTTATGACTACGAAAGAAACGAAAGCCATATCAGGGCAAAGTCTTCCAGCAGTCCAGCTAACTTGTTGAAGAGCTTACATGTTCAGCAAGAGAACGGATAACACAGTGAACTTTTAAAACAAAATAAAAGTAGTAGCATATAGTGTGCTAATGAGTGATATTAGGAAGTACAGTTGGTTTGAGTGAAGATTACTGTCATTCCCGTGGTACATGTTTAGCTGAGGGAATTGGTAACAGGTTAAATAAATTTGCACCGTTATGTGCCTGTACTGTGCGACCATACAATCCTGAAATTATCTTGAATTGGGCAAGTAAATATATGTATAATTTGCTCTAGTTTTATAACACAAATTAAGTTACTTAGTCACACAAAGTGTTAAATATATTTGATAATTTATTTTATAATGGATGTATTCGTTCAAAACCACTGCACAAAGCTACAAAAAAATCTTCTTAAAATCTTATCTCACTCCTTTGAATTGTATCACTGCCTCAGTCTTTTGGCTGCATCCAGCTGACTGCATGTCTAACTGAGAATCTGTCTCGTCTTTTTGTTTGCCTCCCTGCTGTCCGTATGGCCTCTTAAAGTCACACACCCTCTCGCCCTGTTTCTCTTAGTAGCAAGAAATGGCGAGCAAGGCGGTCACCATCGGCGATCTGATCCACCGCGTCGCCACCTCCTGCCTCTCCAATCGCCTCCCAGGCAACTACGCGCTCCACGACTCCGGCGACACCGACCTGGACGACGAAGACGACGACCCTTTCGCCGACTTCACCGACGCCGTCTCAGGGGGTGAGGAGCGCAAGCGCTCTCCCTCTTCGGAGGAGGTGGCCGCGGCAGCGGAGGAGGACGACGAGGACAAGGGTGGGGATGCGGACGAGGAGAAGCTGAAGATCTGGGAGGAGAAGAGGAAGGTGGCCGCGGCGGTGGCTAGCGGTGCCGAGCGGGCGCGGGATGCCGAGGCGCTCATGGCGGAGGTGTTCGACGCGGTTTCTGGTGTGCGCCGGGCGTACTCCTCGCTCCAGGGGGCGCACTGTCCCTGGGACCCAGATAGGATGCGGACCGCCGACGTTGAGGTCGTCGCCGAGCTCCGCCACCTCGCGCGACTCCGCGACCGGTTCCGCCGCTCCGCCGCCACGGGCCACATCCCCCGCCCCAACCCCACTGCGCCCCCGCTCCGCGAGGCCGTCGCGCCGTACGAGGCCGCGCTCGACGACCTCCGGCGTCAGCTCCAGGCCAAGCAAGCCGAGGTCGACGGCCTGAAAGAGAAGCTCGCCATCGCCAGCAACCGCCGCAACGCCCGCCTCCACCCCTCCAAGCACAATGCCTCCGCCAGCGGTGGCGCGCCGACCGCGGAGCTGTTCACCGCCTGCGCCGAGCAGACCCGCGCCGCGACGAGGGCGTTCGCCGCGCACCTCCTCCAGCTCATGCGCGCGGCGGGGCTGGACCTCACGGCGGCCACCCGGTCCCTCACCAAGATCCCGGTCTCCTCGCCGCAGCTGGCCAAGCACGCGCTTGAGGCGCACGCGACCCGCGTCCTCCTCGGCGGCTTCGAGCACGAGTCGTTCTACCTCGACGGCTCCCTCTCCTCGCTCCTCGACCCCGCCGCGTTCCGCATGGAGAGGTACACGCAGTTCCGCGACATGCGCGGGATGGAGCCCACCGAGCTCCTGGGCTTGCTCCCGACCTGTCCCTTCGGCCGCTACGCCGCGAGCAAGTTCGCCTCGCTCCTCCCACCCCGCGTGGAGCAGGCCGTCCTGGGCGACGGCGAGCACCGGAGGGCGGTGGACGGCGGCGCGCACCCGCGGACGCCGTTCTACGGGGAGTTCCTCCGCGCGGCCAAGGCCGTGTGGATGCTGCACCTGCTGGCGTTCGCGCTCCAGCCGCCGCCCAGCCACTTCGAGGCCAGCCGCGGCGCGGAGTTCCACCCGGAGTACATGGAGAGCGTCGCCGGCTCCCGCGGCGCCGGCGCCGGCGCGGGCATGGTCGTCGGGTTCGCGGTGGCGCCCGGGTTCCGCCTGGGCAATGGCACCGTCGTGCGCGCCCGGGTCTACCTCGTGCCGCGCGGCGGCCGACCGTGACATCAAATCACGGATCGCTTCCCTTCGTTCAGCTGCTCAACTTGCCGGAGTAATTCATTGGTGCAAGAAAGCTACAGTCTGGTTGCTCCTTAATTACATTTCAATCATCTCCTCCTCCTACTACTTCGTTTTACTAGCACAACTAGCATTTTAGCAACCTCTTCTCTGAAGTAATCCATGTGTAAGAGGCTTGGATGTATAATAATGCATTACTAGTATTCTGCATTATCTTTAAGTCAAAGTACTGTTGGTACAGTACTGGATTGTTTCTTGTTCGTGTGTACTGAACAGTAAACAGCTAAACATCACAAGATGCAGTCATGCAGGCGTGACTGAATAATTAAGAAGGCACTCGATCAATCAGTTAGCACATGACATCAATGGACAGTACTAGTCTTGAATCTTGATAGCCATTTATGATGCGTTGCTATCAGTCTTGTGATTGGAATTTCTTCCTGGGGCAGCGATAGGCTGGATTTTGGGGTATGGCCCAAGAATCACCACCACCATTATGTTTGGATTAAGTTTTCTGGAAATTAAAAGCACTATGCATGGCATACAAGGAAAGAAATGTATATTGTCCAGTGCATATTCTTCAGAAACATGAATAGCATGTCAAGGTATTGTTCCTTTTAAAAGCATGAATGCATGTTGCATGGTGAATGGTGATGATAAGAGTTATTCAGGTAAAGAAATGCACCGCTTGTCTATTTCTTTTCAACATGGCCTTCTTTTGAGAACAGATCTCCAGCAACTGCAGGAAAAGAAAAGGGGGAGAAGCAGATGCTTGTGTCTCCCAAGCTTTTTGCCTAAAAATGACATTATGAAAATAGATGAGCTGGGTCTGTCTCCAAAGTGATCTCGTAGCCAAGGAAGCAAAGTGAAACACACAAAGATTGCATAATGCACAGGGTGAAGTGACACTGGGGACCTGAATGCTCATAAGAGACAAAAAAAACTCGTGCAAAGAATTATTGTTCTTTTTAATGTAATTCGCTAAAAATGTTGGCATGGACCAAAATTATGAAATGAATAGCCTATGCAGCTACGAGTGCCAAACTGCCAACCTAAAAAAATCGAACCTTGTTTTCTACGTGATAGAGCTAAGTAAAGTGAGATAAACCAAGTGGAAGTGTTCTGACTTTCCTGGTTCAACAAATCGAGCCCTCATGTTTTATAAGCTCGAACTCCACGTCTCCACTAGCTCCTGTCAAACATTATAACGAGAAAAGAAAAATTGTTTCAACAGACGTGATAATGTGAAAATCAGTCCTCCGTCGTATCGTTGCTCAGTCTGAAATGCTTGCTAGTGAGAAGAGAACTTACTGGACAGTTTCGAGGTAGCCCACATGCAAACGGTATTGTCGCATTGATAGTTACTTAGTGTTCAATGGATTCGATGTAACCAAGTTCTTAATTATTTTCCTCCAGGCCCCAGCCGTGTCGATAAAAGCTAATAATCCGCAGGATACCTGCTCAGACAAGAAACACAAAATTATGGAACGAGAACAACCTCTACTGTAGGCTGCAGCTATAGTGTGTAAGCGCTAAACGGCGAGAAAAATAGTATGCCAATAAGCAATGTGCTACCTGGATTCTGGGCAACAAGTGAGAAAATCATGTACTCCAACAGTAAACCGTTTCTTTCTTAGTCCATTCATAAATGAAACACTTGAAAGTTTAACTTGGATGCTACCTTCCTATTTGCTATGAAAGTATTACTTCCTAAGTTAGAAACCCTTTCCTGACTATCTGATTTACCAAGAATGGCAGATGCTCAAGATTAGGCATGCTCATAAGTCATAATTCATGGAAATTGTTAGCTCGTAATAAAATTGTTAGGAGAATCAGAATTCAGTAGAGTCAGTGATCAATGATCATACTTTAAACCTTGGACATAATCTCTTTATCATTAGTACTGGCTGCCTCAATTTGATCAAAATTTAGATCCACAAAGTTCTTGCCAAAAAGTGTCAACTGGAGAGTGGCCTGTGGGAGGGGCAATACAGAAAGACCAACCTAGGTTGCAAAGGCTTTGATTTGGTACTGACTGAACCACTTTTCAGTCGCTTAATAACTTGGATGGGTTATAAATCTGCAAATAATTTCAAATAAATTGTCAGACATACAGCACTGAAAACATGGCATGAAAATAAATCCATTCAGTAGCACCAAGATAATGCACATTGGAAATACTAGGTTGGAAAACTTAAGAGCCTGCTTACTCGGATTCATATCAAATTTTGGTAATCCAAAATTTACAGAATTGCAGTTTACAGTAACAGGAAGTTGATAGGCCTAATGGCCTTAGGTGATACGCCTAGGTTAGATCTAGTAGGGTTTGTTCTAAGGTAAACATGGCATAGGTCCTTAGGTAATTAAAACAGAGAGGGGCGCAGGGCGTGTACCTTCGTTGGCGTTAGTCGACGAGGAGGACGCCATGGCGGTTCTTGGCGGCGAGGGGCTTCCCACCGCGCAGCGCTAGGAGTAGATCGGGTTGCGTAGGAGTGTAGGGGAAGGTTTTGGACGTGCAAGGTATGGATCCCTTGCAGCCGGAGGCCTTCCCCCTTATTTGTAGCGCTGACTGCAGGGGCCCCTCAACCATGAGTTGGTTGGGGCGCCCCCGATCAGGGCGCGCGGGAGACCAGGAGGATTGGTTAGGGGGCCCGAGGCTTAGCGCGTGGAGGAGAGAGACTCGACCCTCTCTCCTCTGAGATCTTATCCTAACATAAGTCAGAACAAGAAAATGTTAAGTAATACCATAATTGTAGGGAGATTTAATAATTTGACACTCAAACCATCATGTCTCACAATCATAGAATTAGATGATACCACTACCAAGTGCCGTTACTTGTTTTGATTGTTAAATCATCAAATATTTCATAATTGTAATAATGACTAGATTTTGATACCATAAGTAAAACATATCTCTGCAGATTTCTTATGCTCAATTACTTGCGACAACATATCGTGGCGACCTACAGATGGATAGTGTTCGGCAAAATGTTCAACATGCCTGTGAGAGAAGAGAAATGGATGTGAGACCTTGAACGAGAGCTCCGGGTATTGTCGTGAGATCGCCTTGGTGAGGAGCTCGACGTGGTCAGTGCCGGGCGCCATGCGGGCCGTGCTCGGCGAGGAGGTCGAGGTCGAGGTTCTCCTGCCACGTCCTCTTGGGAGTTGGGAGGCTTCTTCCGCCGCTGCGCCGGCTCGTGGATGAGCCACTCCTGCACCTTCTCCTTCCAGTCCCTCGCCCGCAGGTCGCAGCTCCCGCCTCTCCCTCCGCTGCTGTCGCATCACCCGCCCCCGTCAGCTCGCCCTCACCTCCATCCGCGGAGGCGGATGCCAACATAGACACTGATATAGGAGGCGCAGGCGTCGCGCACGGCGCGGCAAGCGTCCAATGAGGAGCGGCATGGGAGACGGAGGCAGAGGCGGAGGAGCGGATAAGCATAAGCCAAGCTCGTTGGCTTCTTCCTCCGCGACTCCGCGAGCAGCGAGAGCCGAGAGGGGAGTTTGGATTTTCGAAGAGCAGCTCGGAACAAAACGATCGGATTTTTTTTCCCAAATAAACGATTAAAACATTACGTGGAGCTTACAGGTGGGCCCAAACTGTCATTGAGTGACAATTGAGCCAGGAGAGGACGCGGCCCTCTGAAGGCGCACGTGCTCTGCTTCTTCCCATCGAGAGCAAAACCCTAGAAGGCTAGAATTGGGGGGAAGGGTTCTAGACTTCTAGCCTTCCGGTGGCGCGCTGCTCTTCGCGACATCTCAATTCGCAGCGCCGCACGCGAGATCTCCGGCCTTCTCCTTCCGCGTAAGCTCGTCCGCTCTTCTCCCTCCTCGGATGGTTCCGTCTGCTATCCTTGAATTTGAGGCGCGTCTTCCTTGGCCGTCCCGCGTTTCATGGTGCGCCCTGTTCCCTGCAGTTGAGGAGCAGCAACAACAATGGCTGCGAAAGGCGTACCGGTGCCGTCCAACCTTGAGAAGGAGCAGGTGTGTGCGTCCATCTTGCTTCCGCTTTTTTAAAAATTCCTTACAATTACCTGGGACTTCTGAGATCACTACTATGACTGCAGCCGGATCTAAGTTTGATCCCTAATGTTGAAAGAAACAAAGCGTTTAATGAACTCATAGTGATCAAACTAGTTACACTGGGATAGCATTATCTGGCAAACAATGTTAATGCTGAGCTCTGTGTGATTGTGTCAGAACCTAACCTTATATCGGCAGTGTCGTGTAGAATGTTCTCCTGCAGTCCTCTGCATTATTTCTGATTTTCTGTAGTTATTGGCAAAATGTACTTCCTGTAAAATCTGTTAGTACCTAATCTTTGCAGTGATGAAGAGAAGTGATCAGGTAGGTCGACATTAGCAATGTAAAATTTCTGCTGGTAAGTAGGTAATATATCTGTAGGTCCTGACACTTGTATAACATTAATTACTACCTAATTTTTGTGGTGGTAAAGGGGAAAAAAGAGATAGTTACGTAGGTAGCAATGTTGTTACTTTTTAGTACTGCGATGCTTATTACCTTGTTAATATTCAAGAAGTATTCTTATCAAGCGATAATTTTCACATCGCTCCTGTTTCATTTTGAGGTGCAATTTTGATGTGTTGTGTCATTTTCCCTATGCAGGCTTACACATGCTTGTTTTGACAAGTGTATTGATAAAAGGTACATATGGTCTGCTTAAGTCGTGCATGGCTTTATTGTTTGTTTTTTGATGGTTTTCACACATCCTTATATTTGCTTTGATAAATAGAACGACTCTACATAGTCATTAAATGATAGACTAAAATATTGTTGGTCTCTCTTTTTCTCTTTTGCTAAAGAAGATGTTTAGTATCAATATAGTTCAACTAAAGTAGTCAAATTTGTGAGTTGAGAGATTCATCATGTCTCTTGTTTTCTTGTAACTATGATATGTTGAATTTAACTGTGCATTCCCCTGGGATCTGTTCAATTTCTACAGGTATAAAGAAAGCTGAGCTCAATATGGGTGAGAACAGTTGCATCGATCGATGTATTTCAAAGTACTAGCAGGCAAGTTCATCAATAGTTAAAATTTTGTCATTTTTGATTCTGATTCTGTTGTCTGGAGTCTTTATAGCCATTAGTTAGTTTGGTGATAACATGTTGAATATGTACCATGACTGGCTTTCCTACTTTGGGTTGGGAAGAAAATGCTTCTGATCTCCATCCGGAGAAGATAGATCATTTTATTACATGATAGGTTTCATGTGGCATTCATCCCTGATCAAATCTCATTGCATATGTAGTCTCAAAGATCCTCTTGTTATAGCCATATGCCTCGGATTTGTAGGCAGTGGTTGAAATCCTTGCAGAGCACATGCTTTTCAGTTGCTCCAGTTTCCATTTTGTTCATTTCATTTGAAATGTCTGCGGGGTTATGTGGCTTTATGCGCGCCAATTTAGTTCGGATCATGAACAGGCCGCATGACTATCATAATTTTGGCACAGCTAGACGTTACGATTTTGTTGCAACTTGCAAAACGCGGCTCCCTCTTGTTACGGACCTGTCCGAATGTCTGTCTCTTGACATAATTTCTTCGGGACTTTTGGCGCCTTTTGCTTTCTCGAGTCAATTTCAAAGCCAGTTTGGTAAAAAAAATTAGTGCTATTTTATTTCAAGGAAAATCGTTACTCCCTTAATAAACTAATTTAATATTAGAGATGTTAGTACATTAGTATATCATGTATAAAACTAGTCAAAGTTAGAGATGTTTGACCTATGGGAGAAAAACAAACTACAATATGTAATAAAGGGGATGAGTAGATGATCCTCCCCCTACTTTTCTCAACCATTAATTAGCTAAAACGATGACAGAACTAACAGCATTCAGCTATGAAACAAATACCACCAGCATTATAGCATCGAGAGAGTAAAGGATACTTTATCGTAAACAAAGGAACTTGCACAGTGCGCATTGAAACACAGGAAAAAAATGCTCTACTAGTTATTGTAGTTTTAACTTTTGATGCCTGAGAAAAACCTGCAAGTTTTGTATATACATGAATTTGACGAAATAACATTAAACAATTTCGCTTTACAATCTCACATCCACGGTTTGCTATTTCAATGCTAGTTGCCCTTTTTTTGTACTTATGAATATATTGCTGGTGGCATAACAGCCAACCTAGGAATTGTAAAACCACTGGAATACCAATACAAGTTAGGGAAGACCAAAAAACAGCCCTATTGGTGGCAACAGCATTGGAGGACACCCAAAATACAGATCTAGATACAGAAGAGAAGCAGCATCACATCAAGTTGAGGGCTATACAGTTCTAGTTCTAACATTCCTTTCAGCTTCCAAAGAGGTGCCTTGCTTCAGTTCATGATGACCTTCAAGCTCCATTCCCAGGCTGAGATATGCCATCCCTTGAAGGTAATGTGCAGTTGGCCACTCAGGAGAAATGTCTGCTGCCTTCTTTGCATCCGCAAGGCCTTCATGCGGTTTGCCAAGCACCATGTGTCCTAAACTTCGTCGCGCCAGCATAGTTGGAGACATCATTGCACCAGTGTCAATAAACTACAAAATATCCAAAACCAGAGCTTAGTGCCTGGAAGTAACAAAGTGCAAATGTCTTGATACCTTCTGCCTAAATTGAGGAAAATTGTTTGTACATAGATGTACAAAGAACAAACTTATATCCAACTGCAATTGGAAGCCAGAGGATAAATACGTGAAATTTTTGATTCATGCTTACATACCCTTGAGTAGCACTCAACTGCAGTCGCAAAATCCTTGGATTGAAAAGCTCTGTCTCCATTGCTCTTGACAAGAATACTCTCAGATACTTGGCCAGTCCAGGAATGGAAAGACACCTGTTACATTAAAAGTATATGTAAGATATGAATAGGAGCAATGTGAAAACATAGAAGACCAGCTTCTGGATATCTTTTGTTAAGACCCAAATTAAGTGGGTTTTCTTCATCTCTTGGTACATCTACATAACTGATATCTTTCAGGAGCAATTAGTTTCAGTTTAGTTTAATGGCAACAAAGAGTTCCGTGAGGAGCTACCATTCCAGCAAGATATCTTTTGTGAGTAAGGTTAACAGACAAATAGTATTTACCTCAAAGGTTGCCTTTTCATCCTCGCAATATCCATCATGCTCCAACATCTCATGTACCTCATCAACATCTACTCTGGCATAAACTTTCCCAATAGCAGATAATGAAATTAGCTCTGAATTTTCCTTATGGTGTTGAATGCCTAATAAAGCATGTGAAGGAACCTGCACAAACAATTAAACATCGAGTGAGAACTATGAAGAAGGCAGGCAGAGCTACACAGATGAATAGATAAGTAGAATCAGCCCATATTTTAAAAGACAGATTGGGCACACATACTTTCAAAATGAAAGCAAAGGTGGCATGTTGCAAAGACAAAACAGTTATAATGATGGAACATAAAAGCTTATGAAATTTAGTTGCAATGTAACATTGTAAACTCTTGTTGGAATTTGCAGCAAAAATAAAATTATTGACTGGATTTCTTTTACACGAAATAGTCAGTAGTCTACAAAAAATGTAGCAGCGTGAGAATGAAACATTACAGAAGCATCTTTCTGGAGGATTCCAAGAGCAGACACTACTGCTTTATGGTTTGGCCGGTCACGAGCCTCATACTGCAAACAACGGGATGCCAATTTCATCAAATCAGTTCCATCAGAGCTGGAGACATGGCCTTCCAAGCACGAGTCCATCAGCACCAGGTAGTTTTTTCCCTTTATAAGGTCAAGCGCCTATACAACAGCAAAACCAAGCTAAAGTGAACACTTAACTTGGAGCAAAGGGTAGTTATACAAAATGGCCATGTACAAAAGGAAATTTCTGTTGACAGAAGACTAGAAGAGCACATAGACAAATGCTTAAATGACATGAAAAGAAGGTATACTTAGAAAGCATATAAAGTGGCAAATGAGTTGGTCGACAGCAGGAAGGATAGATAAATTACATGGCTTGGTGGAATATGTTTTCCACTTAGGAGATCAAGCAAGATAGTACCAAAACTGTAGACCACACTCTCTGGAATTACTCTGCCTGCAGGAAAAATATAACAGTTAGTAACCAAGTTTCTGTCCTTGAGATTTGATGGTGAAGTTTCATTTCAAGCAAATAACAAGAAATCAAGCTAGATTTGCAACACAAAATTATGTTGCTCCACTGTGAGAAAAATATGCCGAGCACTCCATGAAAAACAACGGAAGTGCAGTAAACAACATTTGCGTAATAAGATTTAACCCATGAGAGGGAAATACTAGGATTAAAGAACATGGGCACTCATAATAAATGTCTAGGAGAATAAAATTATACCAATAGAAATTCTTACTTCATGATGATTAGCAAACACTTAACACTCATGCAATGCATTCTCGTTCACCGAAAACCCAAGCATATCTATCACTCTTACCAGTCTTAAGATATTCAGGAGGCGTGAAAGCCAAATTGGTACTATAGCTCTTTCCATCCCGGCTGTTCTTCATCAGACCGAAGCATGACAATCTGGGATTACCATCCTACGATTCACCATACCAGAAAAGGAGTATTACAAGCCTAGTTTCTGGAAGCCCAAGCTAAGAAGCAACTAAGTAGCACAAGTATTGGCTCACCACATCAAAGAGAACTCTGTATGCATGCAGATCATGGTAGAGAGCTCTGCCTTTGGAACAGCAGTACTCCAGCGCCTGTGCCATATAGAATGCAGCCCGTACCCTCATTGCCCAGCTCAAAGGCTTCGTCTCCCCTGTCAAGGATAACTATCATGAGCACAACTGAAGATCATCAAGATGCAAAATGTAACCTATATAAAACCTTAAATGCAAAAGGCTACAACCTCTCCATTTCACAGATGCTATAAGAACATTGGCTTCAATTCATTTGCATATAGTGAAAGTTGGAAATGTGTCATTATAATTTTCACGGTTTAAAAACATGTTGTTACGGTTGCATTTTTTACATTATTGATAACAGTTACGAGAGGAATTTTCCGTTTTATTATATCTTCAAGAAAGAAGATAAAAAAAAAACTTATGTCTACTACTGTACCTCTAAACATAACACTAAAAACAATTCAAATTAGAATAAATGCATTGATCTCCAGTTTACTAGAAGAACAAATGTAGGAGCAGACAAAAAAAAAGCAAAAGAAGTTAGTTGCGGGAATTACTTCAACTGTCTGCAACTGAAAGCAACAATTCAACATTAGATTCAGGTGACAAAAACACACCCTTAAATCAGAAACAATCTTGATGCCTACATCTGTACTACCAAATCTGAAACAACATTGCCAATGCTCAATACGCTACCTGCAGCTAATAATCTGTAACAAATAAGAGAGGGAACACAAAACATACAGTGGAAGAGATGTTTTGCCAAGGTCTCGTGTGGCATGAACTCGGCGACGAGCAGCCGCTCGCCGCTCTCGCAGCAGCACCCGATCAGGCTGGCCAGCCGGCCACTCCGCAGCTGCCCAACAGCCCTCGCCTCCTCCTGCACACACGCACACACAAGCAGAGCCACTCAATCGAACGCGTCGAAGGCTAGGCGAGCGGTGCAAATGAGATCACCCTGGTGGAGCAAGCAGCACGAACCAAGAACTGGCGGGAGTCGGGCCAAGCAGAGCGGCCGAAGCGCTTGATGGCTACGGTGCGGCCGGAGCTGAAGAGGGTGCCGCGGTAGACGACGTTGGGCGCCTTCTCGCCGTGCTCCGACACGATGCGGTCGGGAGCGAAGCCGTCGGTCGCCGCCCGGAGCTCGTCAAGGCTGTACTCAGCGAACACCGGCACGCCGCTGCCGTCGTCCTCGGCAGCGCCATTCTCTGCACGTGAACGAACCATAGCTCTCGGATCAGCACACGAACAGAACAACGTCAGAATCAACAACAGATTCTTGCAAAAAGTCGCAGTGCGCTCGACATGAAGAGATTATCCACAGAATCAAGCGCGGCAAACTCCAAACGCTCGCAGGAACAACCCAATTCGTCAACCCAACCGACAAATACAACAAGGAAAAACATCGAATCAAAAATTGGGATTACTCTCGAGCGTTTAGACAAAACAATCGAATGGGTCAGACCAATACACAACGATTTCCATCAAGATCAACAGCTCCACGACCGCAAAGGAGCACGGAATTAGACACGCAAAACGAGTCAACATCATCCCCAGAAAAAACGCATGAAAACCAGGCCCAAATGCAGGGCCACAGCCCACAGCTACCGCCCCTACCACCCCAACAAACGAACGAACCCAGCAGCAACAGCGCCACACCCAAACCAGGAAACGAATCTCCCCGCCCCAACTCAGAAAAGCCGCCAATGCGAGCTGTGGGAGGGTACCGAGCAGCGGCGATTTGAAGTGGAGAGGCCACCAGCACACGGAGAGCTTGGAGCAGCGAGCTCCCATCGACGCCTCCCGCAGTCCCGCTTAGATCTCGCCGACCTTACAGCTTCAGCTAGCGAACGGCACCTCCCAGCGCGTATTACTCTACTGCCGCGCGCCGCCACCACCACCACCAGTCCACCACGCCACCGCTCGGTTGCTGGTAGGACTCCAATAGACTAAAAGACTAAAAAATACGCGAGAGGGGGGAGGAGGAGGGAGGAAGAGAGGACGGGAGGTGGTGGCGTGTGGGGGGGAGGGGTTTGGCTGTGGATCCAAGGAAGGTGGTGCTTGCTTTCTGGCTTCTGCTGCTCTTGAGCTCTTCTTCTTCCTCCTACCTTTTATACACTTCTCGTGTTTTAAAAATCTTACTACTTCTTTTCCTTTTAAAAATCTTACTACATCATCAAAATTTCACATAAAATCTTTTTGAAACAAAATTAAAAGGATATATGTGAAGAGTCATAACATGAAGCTCACTAAACGAGCATGTCATTTTTTGATTTATTTTAGTGATTAGTATAGTTTTTGACTCTAAGTGGTGGTAATTCTACATTGTGATTAATTTTATTGGAAAATATGCCAATAAATAAAATATTAAGCTAATTTTATTAATTCATTCAGAAAACATATTTCAAGAGAACTGTTTGTTGGATATTATAAATATTAATATATTTTCTCTAAATTTAATTAAAGTTAGAGAATTTTGATTTCAAAAAAATAAAATGATTTATAATTGTCATTTGGATAGCAATGATTAATCCAAACCAAAATATTTAGTTAGTTACTCCGCGTAAAGAAGAACAGTTTGTAACTAAATTGCCGAGGATAACAGTTTGTAACCGCTAATACCTTTTTCCATGTTTTTAGCTGGTAACGCTAATCTTTCTAAATGAAAATTTTAAAAATAAAACTATTTATCATTTTTTATTATTAAATTCTTTGGTTTGAAATCTTAACTATTTATTTGAAAAGTCGGACCATATATCATCTATTTAAAACAAGTCCTTGTGTTTTAGGAAGTGGTTATTAGCTAGTGATAAATTACTAACACATAACTTAACTAAATATTAGTGATACATAATCTTTTGAAAAAGTCGTACTTTTTTACAGAATTGTTTTACGGACAGTTCGGTAGTAAACACAGTCTAGTAGAAGCTATAAAGAACTTATCTTAGCGGGTGTTTGAATACTCGTCTATAGTAAAGACTAAAGTTTAAACTTTTATAGTATTTATGGTTCGGATGCTAATTATAAAGATTAAATATAAATTAATTATAAAACAAATTGTAGAATCTTTAGGCGAGATAAATTTATTAAATCTAATTAATTCATCATTATCACATGTTTATTGTAGCACCACACTATCAAATCATGACCTAATTAAACTTAATAAAATTGTAATTAGTCTAGGAGTTCTACAATTAGGCCCTGTTTGGAACCCCTAGAGCTAATTGTTAGCTAGCTAATAATCTATTAGCTGGATTGGGCCAGCTAATTATTAGCTAGCTAATTTTAGCTGGAGGTTGTTTGGAACCCCTAGCTAATTCTTTGGTTTATAGAGCTAATTGACCATAGTGCCCCAGGAACAAGTTCATGATTTTTTTGAATGATAGTATATAAACAAGACTTCTCAGTTGTAACGGGCAATATCAGTCATGAAAACACAGAGTATACAATACGGAACAAAAAAAACACTTAAATTGTGTAAGCTAGATTGACCCAAATGGTCATCCTCTCATATTGAACAAAGCAGTTGCAAGGGTATCACGAAACTCATTCATGTCTTGTTCTTCATCACCATTTTCTTGAGACGAATAGACTGATGGAATCCATTGCCAGGTGCTACGAGTTGAAGCTAGGTGGCGGCGCGATTTGAAGCAGGCGTCGGCGACGCGATTTGATAGAGGGCGGCGGCGTGATTTGAAGCAGGGCGTCGCGATTAGAAGCAGGGTGGCGGCGCGATTCGGTGGTGGACGGCCGTGCGGTGGCCGGTTGTGAACGACGGCGGTGCGACTGGGATAGACGGGAGGGCGGCGTGCGATGGGATCGAATGCGAGAAGTGCTTTCTGTATCGTGGAGGAGAGGGAGAGACGAGAGAGGGCAGGGGTAGAATGGACAATAGCCAACAATTAGCTGAGATTAGCTGGGTTGGACCAGCTAATGGGATTATTGTTATCTGTGGGGTTGGCTAATAATTAGCTGAGGTATTAGCTGCCCTGTTTGGAACCTCTATAGCTAATTTTAGCAGCTAACAATTAGCTCTAGAGGTTCCAAACAGGGCCTTAGTTTTATAATTACATCAGAGTTAGTCTTTTTAATTAGCATACAAATGAGATGTGACCGGGCTAAAGTTTAGTCGTCCAAACAGGGCTAGAGTAAGAGGGTGTTTAGATTGGGGACTAAATTTAGAGACTATTCTTGAGACGAATCTAATGTGCCTAATTACGTAATAATTTTACAATGTGACGCTACATTAAACATTTGCTAATTATGGATTAATTAGGTTTAATAAATTCGTCTCATGAATTATCCTCCGATTCTGCAATTATTTTTATAATTAGTTCATGTTTAGTCTTTCAAATTAATGTCTAAACATCGCATATAGATATAACAGACGCTAAAATTTAACCCAATCCAAACAGCCCCCGTTCGTGAGCTGTCTGTCACCGCATTTCAAGTGATTGGTGCTGTCTTTAATTCTAAAAAGAACTTGTGCTTAATCGGCTGTCAAGGTTTGTCCTTGTTGCACGCGGTCATGTCATCAAAGTGGAGGTAATGAATAATTGCTCCAACGTCCATCTCTCCCTGTCACATTTGACATGTATGTTTATGTGAGCACTTCATACTTTTCTGCGAGCATTATGTAAGCGGTTCAAAGGCCCGGCATTTGGAACACAAAAATCACGGCTCATAGTATTGTAATCTTAACATTTCATGTGGATCTGAAAAGTGTAAATGTTCAGATTAGTTATATTATTAAATGTTAAATTCGGTGTTAAGTTACAACATTACGAGATAGATATAGTATATTGTTATGTAATATTCACTCCTTTCCATTATCTCCATTATCTCAGTTTTTCCATGATCTATATCGTCTAATAATTGAATCATTAAGATTTAGAGACTACATGCATGGCTTTAACTTCCGTTTTCATTTCTTTTTTTACTAGTACTCCGCATGACACATGCAGGTTGAGGGTGCGGAAAAATGAAATGACATACACGACGTGTGAAGGGAATTTAAGTTTTACATCTCTCGTATTGATCATCGCGTCGAGTTGTTAGATGATAGAGATAATGGAAAGGAGGGAGTAGTTCTTAAGTTAGATCGAATATTTGTTTCTTCTATGGCTTTCTTTCTTTTGGTAATCAACAAACAATTGTTAATATCTTCGGTTGTTCGTCGTCGGATCTAAACTATTATGTGGATATTTGTTATTAGTTTCGCTATGAGCATCTAAATGTCAAGCTGGCCCTGGTTGGTTTATACTTACTGTTCGTTATAGTTTTTTTAAGGAGGGAAACGGCGCTAGTTGGGGCACATGCTGCACAGATACGGATGCATTATTACGAGGAAATTCGCTGTTAAAAAAACTCTCGTTCTTAATTAACAAATAAACATCACATGCTGCTCTGCTAAGCAACGATCGATTTGACCAAACAACAAAGTCTTTGAGACCAGACCAGCGACATGAGGAACAACGATGTCTTAATTAATGCATTCGTTTCAAAACAAAAGCAATTTTAGAGCTAGCTTGTTAGTAACGGTGTATTTGGTACGGCCCGAGCTTCAGCTTCTTTGTCCTGTGAAGCTAGAGTCAAGTCAAACAGATTTTTCGATGAGTGTATCTCGCTGAGAGCAAAATTGAACTGGAGTTGTGGATGGAGCGGGATCTAATCAGCTTTAAGTGCTCCACTTCAGCTTCAGTATATATTTCGAGATGCAGAACTCTATCAAACAAGTCCTAAGATTAAGTACGAGTACATGAAATTAAATAAGAAATTATTGTGATTGCTTGACTCTGAATAAAAGAGAATTATGATTGGTTGGGATAATTAAAGACACCGGTGAGAAAAACAGCTACATGTTGAGGTATAATCTGAGAGCTGAAAATATATTTATTTTGGGACAGGTAATATAGAGTAAATGTCATTATTCGCTGGCATTAGATATATTGCCTTGGGTTAGCATGCATAGTGGTTAGTGGACGGACAGGCTTAAAGCAGGGTTTAAAGTAGAGATGCATAACTGTTGACTAAACAAACAATGATTAAAGCCTCCTCCTACGGGAATCCATCCATCCATCCATCTGACTGCGTATGAATGTGTTCATGTTGGGGAATTTGCACGCAAACAGTGACAAAGTGAAGGAAATCCCAACTCGTAGTGTTATAGACAGTGCATTAGATAAAAAGAGAGAAAGACGTTATCTATAAATACCATATTGACGAGTGGTGGGCTCCCTCTCGTGAAGCGTGTTGTGTGTAGGAGATTCTGTGCCTCTGACAATCTCTGATGTAAGATTGGTCAAGTTTATGTCTGATGGTTCCGAGTGGTGGCAGCATTTTGGCTTCGTTTGTGTCTGTCTGGCTGTGTCCAGTGTCTGTTTCTAGACTTCGATGTTATGGGGTGTGGCGTGGGTCCTTTTGGGTGATTTTGGTCTTTCCTGTAAAGTCGGTCTCCTCGACAATCGTACCTTGTTTACTGCTTTCAAATAAAGCAGGACGCTCACTTCTGTGAGTCGCCTTTTTTCAAAAAAAAAAATACCAGATTTTTAATGATTTTTTTCGTATAATCAACTATCTTCTCTTCCCTTTCTCTACCTTTCTTTTCCAACCCCTTTTCATATAAAAACTTCCTGACAACATCCATAATGTTGAAATAAGGAATAGTACTAAGGTAATCTTTTTGATTTGGTACTAGTTTTATACATTGAGAGAATAGTGCTGAGCAAACTAAGATAAAACATGAGTTCTATATACTAGTTTTGTAAATTAAATAATATACTGTTTTTTAGTTTGATAATTTTTAATTTGATGTAGCATGTCTATTTTTATAGTTTTTTATGTTGGAATGGTCTCACCTCCAATACTATACGTTGTAGTTTTTTTCTAAGAAATAAATTTTGTTTACATGTTCATCTAGTACTAGCTCGAGACCACCGTAGGATGTTTGAGGAGGTCGTGGCAGTTCTATATATTTTAAAAATCTTACACTCTTTTAAATAATTAAAATTCTTGTTATAGACTGTAGTATTTTATACGAGGAAGAGTTCCTGATACCACGAATGATAGTATCAAACAAAGATCACACCGTTATTACTTCTCTTTTCTGTTTAACTTCTTTCTGTCACAATTACGAGGTCCAAAACGCAAGTTAGTTTTTTTTATTTTTGGGTGCAGTTTTTATACCGGTTAGTATTTCAGATGGCATACTTATTGATTAGTCAGAGACATGTGTCTTGTAACAGAATCTTATTTTATAATAGGGTTTTTGCGTAAAATTCATGTTTTTACATGATTTTTCAGAAATCTAAGGGTTTTTACTTTCGCGCAAAATACATAAATTAAAATACTAAAATATAAATACAGCTTTCTTTTTCTTGTTTTTTATTTTTTATTTTTATTTTTTATTTTTTTTCCTTTTTTCTTATTTTCTTCTTTCCTTCTCATGCAGCCAAGCGCAAGTTGCTGCGCGCACATGCATGCGCGTGTTGCAGGGAGGGTTCCGCTATGTGTGCGAAGGCGGCAGTTGGGCACTGGTTTTTATAGGGTATAAGTTTTGATTCGTTTTTTGTGGGAAGTGAGACGTACAGGGACTTGCGGACGGAGGAGGGAAAACTAGTCGCTTTATAATAGTAGAGATAGTAATTTGTTCCCGAATTAATATTTTAGTTTCATTTCAATTTTGAAAGTTTTTCAATCAATCCACCGAAACATTTTTTTCGTGGCAGCTGGGTGATATCGAAAACCACGAACTCCTACCTCTTCCTCTCCCTCGTGAGCCGTAGCTACGTCTCCTTTCCTGTAGCGTCACTGCATCAGTAGGTACCAAGTCTTGTCGCTCCATGGCCCATGCTTGCTCTCACAGCAGCAGCAGCAGCAGCAGAGGGAGAGCTTGGTGCGTGCGTGGCCATGGCGATCGGCGATAGATCATAGATGGCCTGAGAAATCTTTTGCTTGCTTCTCTGTGGCGACGACACGACCGGAGGAGGCGTAAATGCGCCGCTCGCTCGCACGCACGCACGAGTGCCGGCCGCCGCTAGTCCATCGTCAATCAAATCGATGTGCTGCTGTTCCACTCCTTTCCATGCATGGATCGGCCGGGAAATTCGGGGCACGTAGCAAACTCTACACAGCCGACACACGGGTGGGCACCAAGAAAGTAAAAAGTTGTACTCTCCCAAAAATTAATTAGCGTTTATTTTGTTATGTTTGTTTATATTAAATGTAGTGTGAGAGTATATACAGCACGAAAAATAAGAAAAAAATAGAATTATATCAAAGACATAGTTATCCAAAATATATAATAAAATACAAAATAACTTGTTTTAAATAATTCTTTATACAACCCTTGTGTCCGATTGTTCATAATTACGGCGTTTAAAAACGAAGAGTTGAATTATTACCTAATATTTAAAACTACAATAAGTCGAAATCATTTTTTAAAAAATAAATATTTTCTATTATCTGGAAGCGTGGCACGGCCGTCACGTGTCCTGGTGTGAGGCACTGTAATCACGTACAGATTCACAGGCTCATAGGCTTGCTGGCTGCTGCTGCTGAGCTGAGCTGAGGTCGACACGGGCACGCACGTGTGAAACACGGCCATGGCTCCATGAATATCCACCATGGCTTGGATCCGACCCTCCAGGTCGGGCTCAACGTACGAGATGACACCGTGGCACATCCCTGTGCTGACTGCTGCGCCTCTGCGTGCACACACCTGATCGACCTTTGCCCTTAATTTATTTCCCGTTCCTTTCTCACCTTGCTTCTCCTGCATTGCAATGCGTTGTTTTGGATGAAACACGATGAGTGTTGGATTACACTAGAGATTATTTACAAACGAAACGAATCAATGCAACCAACCGAGGAGCAAAATATGGATGGATGGATCGGCCGGCCACGGAAGCTGGAGCAGAATCTGCAGGAAACCTGCTGCAAACGTATGCGCCTCCGTCGTCACGGCATGCAATCATGGCCATGGGAAAGGCATGCAACAGTGCAACACGCTGCTGCTGCAGTGCTGCTCTTGCCTCCCTGCCAAATCTGCCACGGATGAGCATTGAGTACAGATATTCCTTCTCCGTGTCTCGGCTCCAACGCTGCACGTACGCATGCACGCAGTCGCAGTGTTCTACTCTCAGCTTTTGCGTCCTCGATCTCCAGACTCCAGCGGCTCAGCTCATGATGATCGATGGACGATGCGGCGACGGCGAGCGATCACACTAGTACCACTGTACCAGTGCTACTCTAGCTAGCTAGCGACATGTTGGATCGAATCACGTATGTCGCCGGCCGGCTAGCTCAGATCTGAGCCTCTGACATGGAAGATCTTCGCAGCGGATAGATATCTCAACGTGAGCCCGGTGCAACTGGCTAGTACACTGTAGTCTGCGTGAATGCTACTGCACTGCAGTAGACAAAATGCTCGTAATAGATTAGTAGGTTGGGTCCCTCTCGTCTGTCACTACAGTAGTCTACACAAGTCCTGTGCATGCAGATCGAGCAGCGAGAGTGGTTCTTATCATCGATCTCTATTACATTTACTTATCATCGATTGGTATTTGGTAAGGAGGTCCAAGATTTGTGTGGCTCTGTGAGCTCTATCAAGAACCGGAGGGGCACGTACGTTGGTGTAGTTGCCAAGCGTACAGCGTGGACAACTCGTCGTTTTGGAACAAGTGCAGTACAAAGCTGAGGTGGCATGTCCGCTAGCTTTACCTGCAGCGATCGAACTGCAGAAAAACGTGGATTAGCGAATGGAATTAGCGAGATCAAAGTAGACGAAATCTGGTGATATGATGAGCTTGAGTCCGATTCCGATCGTTGCTAGCTTGCATCGATTTCCCGTTGGCGAACTGAAAGCCAAGCTGGAGTGAGTTTCTGGGCAGCTCGAAAGCGTCAATCCTGCAGCCGGTTGGAGGGGCATGCCGAGATGCTGATGCCTTTGTTTATGTTCATGCCAATGCCATGCTTGTTAACTAATCGGTCCCTTATAACACAGAAAGCGAAAGGGCCGTGGAGATGCTCGCTGTTTGATTAACAAGGGACCATCCATGCATGCTGTACATTCAGCTGACAGTTGTTTGTGTGCTTGCATGTCGGATTCCTTAACAATCAATACTCGCTTCACGAATGCATAACATTCTTGGAATAATTTGAACTAGTATATAGGCTCTTAGATAGCTAACTAATATTAATTATTAGTTACATAAGGAGTATTAATTTTAATCCATTTAAACAGTTGGAGAGGAGGAAGAGAGGAAAGCAGAGAGGGGAAACTACTGGAAAGCGCGGTGTCCCGGTGGGCCGTGGCGTCGCGGGCGCGGGGGGCACGGCGGCAGCAGAACGTGTGCAGCATCGTCCCCACATGCTGTCGTCCCTCCACTTCCCGATCGACCTGAAGCCCAGTCCCAGGGTTGACGGGTTAATATAATAATAATGACACTTGTATTTATCACTAAAACGATATTGATAATTGGATGTGGTTACCGTCGTCCGGCCACTACCATTGTGACTTGTGTGTTTCGCGACCATATGCATAGCAGAGGTTAAGGTCATGATGATGTCGACGATGTTAACATTGCATAGCACGTTAAGCTGGCATCAAATCTCGTTAGAATTCTAATATTAAATGTGTTCAGACGAAAGTAGTATCAGAATCATAAGAAATTTTCGTATCACATATTGACACACCTCAAATAAAATCGGATCTGTATAGCCTATTTCAAAAAAAAAACATCGCAGAGGGCAACCCAACCATGGGCGTGGATCGATCGAGTATTCGAGTGCCTTTGCAGGCAGGGTGTAATATTTTTAAAAAGGCAAGCGATTGCTTTAAAAGAATATACTTCCATCATTTTCTATTACAATTTGTTTATTTTTTAACCCAAATTTCGTTAACTTGATTAAAACTTTGATTATGTTAAAGAAATATATATATTAATATATACGATATTAAATAAAATTACTATTGAATTATATTTTATAATATATTTAATAAAACTAATTTAATATTACAATAGTTTATGTATTTTTTATGATATCACCAAAGTTAACGAAGATTTAATATATAAAAAATCAAACAAATTATAGAAATGAAACAAACAGTTATGGGCCGGAGCCACCTCATTCAGCCGAAGCCCACCTCCTCAGACCTCAGAGCCCGTCGTTCCCGTCTCCGTCAGACTCCAGCTCCCGGCGCGCGCGGCGGGGATGGCGGTGGCGGACGTGGCGTTCAAGGCGCTGACGGCGGGGCTGGGCGTGGCAACGCTCTACCTCGCCGCCACCTTCTCCGTCAACGTCTACCGCGGCCTCTCGTGGCACTCCGAGCAATCCGTAAGCAAGCAATCGCCACCCACGGGAGGGCCACTGATTCGGAGTTCCCCGATCCGATACCGCTCGCCGACTTTCCCATGTCGGATGCGCCGCTCCGTTGGGGCCGGGACGAGGATTGAGTGGATTCCCCTTCGGCCTCGTTTTATTGTTTTGCATCCACATCGACCCGTGCCTGCCAGATTGGATCTCGTTTTGCCCTTGACTTCGTTTCACGCTGCTCAATCTGAGTCTCTGACGGCGCGCGTGGGTGGATCGGTACCGAAGTTGATGGATTTTGTTCTGTGATTGCCTGAATGCCTTGTGTGCACTCCAGTGCTGCACTGTAACAGGTTGCTTCGTTCATGGTTACATACATTTGGGGAAACTTAGATTCCGGAGCCAACATGCTGTATAGGAGCTAAAGCTGTTAATGTTTTACTGCTGCTGCTAACAATCTAACATCACTTAGCTATTAAGTTGTCATTGGCTTTGGGGATGCCAAGCTATTAAGCTAGTGTTGTTGTGAATCCCTAGTGGAGTGCAGTCACTTGGGTGGAAAGATTAATCATTTTGTTGTTTACGACACACCTAGATTTTTTTGTCTGTTTTGGTATCAACTCACAACTTGTGAGCTTGATGTATTGGTGCTTATATGGAAGTGTAGACCAGTTCTTTGGGGCATCATAGACTCGGTTTCTATACGGGCAGAAAGGACATACCAAATTCGTGGTAGTTTTCACATTTTACATTGAAATGGACCATATACTGTTTGTTGACTTTAGTCTGACTGAATGATAAGGTAAATTATTGGCTCATAAGAGGAATTTTGTTGGCTTTTGGTACATCTAACTAAAATAAACAATAGGCCTCACATCTTTCGGCATCAATATTGCATATGCATAAATCTGTTTTAGTTCAGTAAATCATCCAGTCAAACTGTTGGCTGATAGGAAATGGTTGGGATGTTAAATCCCACTAATACTACATGTACTGTTTATTGAGATAACGAAGTAAGCATGGAATGTGGGTAACGATTGTGGTTTAGATACTGCTAGTTATAGTCATGGTACGTGCTTTGAAGTATATTGTGAACTGAACTGAATTGATGTGGCCACAGCTTGTTGTCGATATGTTGACGCCATTAATCCCTTGTACTATTCTCTCTCTCTGATTCCTTATATAAGTCATTATAGCTTTCTTAAATCTTTCCCAAATACAATTGCTTTTAGAGCTTCTATGTACTTTTTCATTTTTTTCTTCCATGTTTACCCTTATCAAATAAATGTTTATCTCTCGCACAAACAAATAACACACCTTTTCCAAATAAATGACTGACAACAAAGTCATTCGAGTTGATTTTTTAATTCTTGTGCATAAGTCTAAAATGACCTATATAAGAAATGAAAAGGAGTATATTGTAACTGTGTATGGTCATCTGAGTTGCATGCTGACAAGTTCTTTCATATGCCTTTGTGTTTTGCAGAAGTTGGAAAAGGAGAAACGTGAAGACTGAAAAGGATCAGCAAGCTAATCTAGATGTCAGACAACGCCAATAAAAAAAAGACCTACAAGAAAACACTCACCTTTTGAGATGAGTGGCCCTTATGCTGGTTACGTTTCCTGGGAATGCTTTTTGTAGACATTTCAAGTTTTCCAGAATGTTATTGTGATGCGATCTAGATGCAAATATTCCAAAATGACCATTCCTCTTCATGCTTACGCAAGTATTTCGACCAACATAATGGTGTCATGGAAGCCATTAAATGCATCGTTTCTTACATATGATTTCTATTGATTAGGTTGTGTTATCTGTAGGGGATTTTGTCGGTGTTTGTCTCATTTCTTCTGTTTGTGTATCGTCCTTTTATTTACCGACTGAGCAAACTCCAGCAAGAATGATCATTGGCAAGGCCAAAGCAACTTATTGTCCAGGTGTTCTGATTCACTTTGAGATAAAATCTTGTGGAGTTCGCATCCCAGTCGAACCCTGGGAGTCCCAGTGATCGATCACCTCATGAGATTTTAGATATATGCGAGAGCAAAGATTTACTATTTTTGGCACTTAGATGTGTATTTTGTTATAATAGCACTTCTGAGGTTGATATGTAGGACCGTTTTTTTTTTGATGAAGAGAGGACAGACGTCCCTCCCATTTCCATTAGAGAAATGTAACTACGAGTTCAAACAAACACGACCATGACAACACAGCACCAACCTTACCCGAGTATCACTTTAACCGCCCCAAGCGACGATTAACTAACATATTATTACAGACAGACGAAATGGTATCACATCAACCAGCCAACAGCACTGACCGAAACCACAACCAGAAGGCAACCAACATATTGCAACAAAAAAACCAACCGCAACACTTATCAAAAGCACTCCCTTGAACATCAATCTTGAAGTCGCCCAGTGAAGTTCCAGCCATACTTCCGAGCGAAGAGATCACTTGCTAGATGTTCTAGCAGACGCACCCCCAGCTCCAGGTCTTTTTCCTTTGCCACCGACCTCTGCAATTTAGACCAAGACGAAATCCAGAAGCAAATCAATTTTACAAAGACCATCGGATCAGTATACTCCATGCCTCTAAAACAGACATCATTTCTGCATCTCCAAATACTCCAAAAAACCGCAGCGAGTCCAACCCCTGCTAAACATTTCGAATCCTTGTTCAACTTCCTGAACCACCAATGCCACACATGCTCCATATTAGAGAAGGGGCCAATCTTGAAACAAGTATAAACCTTCCTCCAGATGAAAAGAGCAACTGAACAATCAAAAAACAAATGTTGAACCGTCTCATTCTTACAACAAAAAACACACTTCTTAATGTCCCCCTTCCATCCTCTCCTCAACAGATTATCCCTAGTCAAAATTTTGTTGTTCCGAGCCAGCCACAAGAAAATCTTAATTTTCAGGGGAACCCTCAGACCCCAAATCACATTTTTTGATTTGGTCAAGGACTGAGCTTTAAGTGCAAAATAAAAGGAACTCACACTAAACCTACCTTTTTTTGAAGGCATCCAAAAGACCTTGTCAGGTAAGTTATTCAATGTTATATTACCACAAGCTGTTTTAAGACTTAACCAGGATCGATATAGAGACCCAACTAAATCTCTTCTAAATTTCAAAATGCCCCAATTGCTTTCTACAACCTCAGCCACCTTCACATTCTTGGAGAAGGATATCCGGAATAAGACAGGAAATTGGTCAGCCAGGGGTTTGTCACCAATCCAAATATCACCCCAGAACGAAGTGTTCCTCCCATTACCAACCCTCATCCTGCAAAAACCTCTGTACAACTTTTTAACCCTCATAAGGGCTTTCCAAAACTGGGAATCCCCCAACTTACTATCCATTTGGAGCAGAGTTTTGTCCCCCCCGTATTTAGCCTTTAACATTTTCTGCCAAACACCATCTTCAGTTTCCATTTTCCACAGCCATTTACCCAACAGAGCTTTATTCATCATATCTAGATCCAGAATCCCCAATCCACTCAGATCTTTAGGTCTGCAAATTACAGACCATTTCGCCAAATGATATTTCTTAACCCCATGTCCTCCCTGCCAAAGCAGCCTAGCCCTGTAGGAGTCAATTCTCTTCATCACCCCTTTAGGCAACTCATAAAAGGACAACATATAGAGCGGAATACTACTAAGGCAGGTGTTAAGAAGAATCAACCTATCCCCTATGTCTAAAAGTTTACCTTTCCAACAGCTCAGCCTGTTTTCCACCTTGTTCTCACATTTCTTCCAATCCATAACTGGAATCCTTTTTTTATTAATAGGCAAGCCTAAGTAATTAATAGGAAGAACTCCCATTTTACAAGTGAAGACTTGACTGAAAAGTCTGCTTCTTCTGTCATCCATACCAACACAAAACACTTCACTTTTATGGAAGTTAATTTTCAAACCTGACATGTGTTCAAACATACAAAGTAAAAATTTCAAATGCTTTGCTTGATTCAAATCATCAGGAAGCAGGAAGATTGTGTCATCCGCATATTGGAGAATTGAAACACCTCCAGGTACCAAATCCCCCCCCAAGCCAGAAATAACTCCCCCATTCATAGCATTAGTAATCAAGAAGGATAAAGCATCAGCAGCAATATTAAAAAGCAAGGGGGAGAGGGGATCCCCTTGCCTCAACCCTCTACAAGTTTTAAAGTAAGAACCCACATGATCATTAAGCCTGATACAGACTTTACCACCCATCACAACTCTCATGACCCAATCATTCCACTTATGAGGGAACCCTTTAGCTTCTAACATTTGAAACAAAAAAGGCCATTTAATTTTGTCATAAGCTTTCTCAAAATCCACTTTAAGCAACACACCAGCAGACTTTTTAGTATGCAAAGAATTTAAAACCTCATGAAGGACCAACACCCCATCAAGGATGAACCGATTTTTAATAAAAGCAGTCTGGGTGTTAGAAATAAGATAATTAGCACTCTTCTCCAATCTGTTCATTAAAACTTTTGTAAGAATTTTAAAACTCACATTGAGTAAACAAATAGGCCTGAAATCCTTAACTTGTTCTGCTTGATCATGTTTAGGAATTAGAGTAACCATACCACAATTAATTCTACTGATATCAACTTTATTCATAAAGAAATCATCAAAAATAGCAAGCAGATCATTTTTTATCACCTCCCAAAAACATTTATAGAACTCAATGGGGAAACCATCAGGACCAGGAGACTTATTATTTTCCATACTAAAGACCACATGTTTAACTTCCCTTTCTGAAAAAGACTGAAGAAGATCCTTTTTATCGTCTTCCCTGATTTTAACCATACCACCATCCACAATTTTCATACATGTTCTATCTCCTTCTCCAAACAAAATCTTGTAAAAATCTGTCACATGCTCAAGAAGCTCTTTTTGTCCTGAAATCACAGTGTCATTATCTCTCAAAGAAGTTATCCAATTTTTTCTTCGCCTACCATTTGCTCTGGCATGAAAATACTTAGTATTACTGTGCCCTTCCAGTAAATCTCTATCCTTACCTCTTTGGAGCCATTTCAGGTGCTCCTCTTTCATCAAGTCTTTCAGTTCTAACTCAAGATCTTTTTTCTTTTGTAATGTATACCAATCAAAACCCTGCGTTTCCCCTTTTTTGTCAATATCATCAATTTTTCCAAGAATGTCATTTTTCTTTTTCTTATAAAAACTCTCCCAATTGATATTCCAGCCCCTCAAAACTTTTCTCAACATGGCCAATTTAGCCTGCCATCTATCCAGAGGGTTACCCACCAGCCTGGGATTCCTCCACACCTCAGAAATCACACTATCCAAATCAGGCCTGGTCAACCAACTATTTTCAAATCTGAAGAAAGAAGATTTCTCCACAGCACCCCCCAAATCAATTATCAGAGGAACATGATCAGAAAACACTCTCTCCAAAGGAGTAACCTTAGCTAAAGGAAAAAGGAATTCCCAGTCCATAGTTATCAAAAACCTATCTAATTTTTCAAAAGTTGGATTGACAAGGTTATTACACCAAGTAAACTTCCTCCCACCTAAAGGAAGCTCCCTCAGATTATTAGATTCAATAATAGCATTAAACAGCCTGCTCCATTTAGTGTAACCCCCTTTTTTATTCTTCTCTTTTTCTTTTCTAAGTATATTGAAATCCCCACCAAACAAAGTTGGCTCACTGTTTTTATTACAGATCCTAGCAAATTCAATTAAAAATTGCTCTCTCAAAGAATTTTGAGCAGCACCATAGATCACTACTAAGCTCCATAGCTTTTTGTCAATCACATTTTCAAGAGAAACCTTCATAAAAAAACGTCCAATATCACAATCCAACACCTTCAAATTATCAAGATTCACACCCACCAAAATCCCTCCTGATCTTCCAGTAGCCTCAGCCCACTTCCACCAGAAGTTTCTCCCTCCACTCAGGATGGAGAGAAAACTGGGGGAGAAATCTCCTTTCATTGTCTCTTGAATACCCATGAAATCAATCTTATATCTTTTACACACATCTAACAGATGTTTAATCTTTTCAACATTCCCCATCCCTCTAATATTCCAAATTAAACCTTTCATTTCAGTCTTTTTTTATTTATTTTTTTCATAATCTTTTGTTTTGGAGTGACCTTAGTAATACTAAGGTATCCTTTATTTTTCCCCACTACTTTCTTTCCTGTTGATTTCAAAGACTTCAGAACATTATCAGAATCAGAGAGCACCTCATTCCCTACCTCATCATAGTCTATTTCATCTAAACGTTGTAAAAAGTCTATGTCATTATCAGCATCCACCACACAGGTGTCCAGATTATTTTTCTCAGCTAAAAACATATCTACCCGAGCTTTCTCCAAACTTTTCATCAGTTCAATGTTCTGATCAATATGATCAATAGAGCACCCCAAGGAGACCCCCACAATACTTGACAGTTGAATTAAAGAGACATTGTCATCATGAATAAAAGAAGGTATAAGCATACCTTTATCCACAAAGGCATTTTGAGCTTCTTTGCGCGATGTAGCCAACTCAAGAACAGACCTCTCCTCTTTACTTTTGAGTCTGTCACACCTTCTTCTCTCATCCTCATCTTGTTCTTTCTCTTTGTCTGGTAGCACAATGCCCACCCTAGCAGCAAAATCCACTGATTCCTGAGAATCCATGTACTCCTCGCTATCAGTAATATGCAAACGCCCCCCTTCATCACCAGAATTCACATCATTTCCACAAGTGTCAACCTTCTCAGCACAGGTAACCAATATGTTCTGCATACAAGGAGCCTGTAAACTCTCAGTACAGAGGAGGTCATCCACCACATTGCCCCCATGATGAATCCCAGAATCAAATTGAGCAACTTCTTCCAGTTGTAATTTTTCAGCCAAAATCTCATCATTAATCAGATTTTTTTGTGACCCAGTAGTATCCCAGCTACCTTTTTCCACCTGTTTACCATCATTCTGAGTCTCCTTTACAATCTCAGTATCAGTCAGAGTTCTAGGTACCACCTCACTTTTGCCCATATTTCTTTTTTTAACCGGAGAGCTAGCAATATCAACCACTGCACTTCCTCCAACCATATCCAGTTGTCTTTTCCCCTTGTCTCTGGAGTTGAACCATCCCACCTTGATCATTTCATCAAATGAGTTCAGATGTCAAAAATACGAACCATTTTTTTGAAGTGTTAAAATAGCAAATCTCTCACTGGCGATCTGATGAGGAGTGGGCCGTGTGCAGCCCACGGACTTGTTTGCGTTGGAAAGCCGCCGGTGACTTCTCCGCCTCGTCGTTGCCGGTGGCGGTGCTGGTGCAAAGGCATGGGAACAAGCTTGGCACGAGAAACAAATATACGCCACCTTAATTTCGATTCGGTTGTTTCACTTTTGAGACTATCAAAAGTTTATTATAATATATATGCAATTCACAACAGCTTTTATAATAATCCATAAATTGGTGTAGCCCAGCTTTTTCAGGCTAAAAACCCCTAAAATGTACATATTCTTTTGTAAAGAATACCCACTATTATCTCCCTCCACATTTCATTTTAAGGACATTACAGTTTTTCACCATCTAAACTAGCAATAATTCAGGTTACCAAACAGCTTGCAATTTATTTTCCTCTAAATTATTACAAGACGACTTATTATAATCCTGACCTATAAAGAAAATTAAAATAATCCAAAGCTAAAAAGGTCATTACTTCTCATGTAATTTCTTAAAACGAAGAAATTTTCGCTCGTTCAAAACACGCACCAGACAGTATTCCTACCTAGTTTGATATAGTTGTTTCAGAAGTCTGCCCCCAAAAAATTTCTCATATAGTTTTACTAAACCATACGACAGTAACATGACCCATATTACAAGTGCAGTAAGATGATGACCCATATACCCACCATGGGAAAGGGAAGATAAGATGCCAATTCTGGCAACCAAAATAAAAAGGTGGAAACTTTATTGCTGATTGCTCATAGGATCATTCATATATAGATAAGTCCACAAAGTCAGTCTGATTCTTATACTCTTGGGGGGAGTCAGAGATCAACAGCATCATCTCATTTTCAAACATGCATACAGATACTGCCATCTGAAGGTCACAAAGAACTTCTTGCTATCTTTCGAAACTGGAGATAAATTGACAAGGCAAACAGCTACTGCGCATTCTTATGCCAAAGGGATCTGAAAGGGAGCTGAGAAAGCCACGAGGATTCGGAGCGTGGTGATTTAGCGGCATGAGAAGAATTTGTGCCAACTGAGGCATCATGCCAAAACTTTAGAACATAAAGGCTCTCCTCTTCAGTACATCTCTTCAAGAGAACGCGTGATGCATAACCCTTCTCATTCATCAAATGGCATATATCCAAAGGATCATTATCTTCAAGGGCAATCATGTACAGCCACCCTCTTTCAGATAGCAGCTCACGCACAGCAGGAAGAATCCGGTCAATCACTTGGCGCCCGTTTAGACCTCCAGCCCAAGATGAAGCAATGCCCTTGCACTCAATTTCTTCCTCAGGTGTTGGTACATAAGGAGGGTTCACAACAACAACATCAACCAAACCTTGCAGGCGTTTCTCAAGACCTGACACAATATCAGTAGCAATCACGTCTGCATGGACACCATGGGCTTCAAGGGTTGCTTGAGTTGTCTCCACAGCATGTTGGTTGATGTCAGTTGCTAGATACTGGGTTCCTGAACCTAACTGCCTGAGCATGATTGCTAGAGATGTGATCACATAGCCACTGCCGCATCCAATCTCCATGCATAGCCTTGGTTTTAGTGTCAAAAGCTGTGCTTTGTCCGAGAGCAGCGCATCAACAAGCACAAAGGAATCATCACATGGTTCATACACTTCCGGATGGCTCGCAACGAGCTGAATCTGTGCAGTGTTTAATGTCCTTCCAGATGAAGACTGCAAAACAAAGTTCTTGTCATGCAAGTATTAAAAGCAACCGACATTACTGAAATAAAAAATTGCTTACTGAATAACCTACATTAATGAAATAAAAAATTGATTACTGAGTAACCTACATTACTGAAATAAAAATATTGCTTGAGCTGAACCTTGCTTCTATCTTAAAACATTACACGTAAGAATAAATTGAGGACAATACAAAATGCATCTTTTTATAAAGCACTTAAGTTACTTCAGAACCAATTTTCAAGCACAACTGTTCATTGTAATCTACAGAATGGACTCCTTTGGACATATCTCACCTAGGACTTTCTGTGATGATGGATTTAAATGCGCACTCTGACACTAATAGGACAGTTCATACTTACTATTTCATTTGAATAATAGTTTCCATTTGGATCATCTTCCCTTGTTACAAACCCTTGCACCCCTTAACAAAAGCAGCAATAATGTTACATCTACTCGGAAAGTTCCACTGCCAAGCTGGATTGATAAGGAGGAGAGAAATAAAGAATAAACATGCACGCCCATTAGCGCCACTGCCAAGCTCAATTGAATCGAGAACAAAGCATTTGATAGTCGCCGTAAAGTTATATGTTTCCAATAGGGGCAGGTATCAAGCGCAAATCAGTTTTGACATAAAGCTAGCAATCAGATTGAAAAGGAAAATGGTTCATACAGGGGTAGGCATGACAACCAGGCAGATCATCCAACAAAAAAGGAGAATCTTTTGTCTTCAGAGTCTTCTTCCCATACAGTTGTGCCACCTATCTGATATCCTATCATCCCCATTTCCTTGGAAAAGCTAACAGGCACAGCTTACAGCTACTCAACTGAAGTCAAAAGAATCTAAAAGCAGAACTTATTCTCTTTTTTCCGTGCCATCTCCTTTCAAAAGAACCTAAATTTGATTGTTGCAGATTCTCTTATATGATCGACTGCTTACTGAAGATTGGCTGAGGACTCGATTTTGGAGCGTAAATCCAAGCTTTGCTTGGCCAATAGAGATTTATCAACAACTACGAGAGGAACGGCAACGACATCGCCGGCGGTGACGCAGCCATGGGAAACGGCAACGACCCGATCCCGATAAGAGGAGCTGACACGGGGGACTGAAAATAGCTCACCTTTGCCCTCCTGGGGAGCCCCTTCTCTTCGCCGTTTGTGGAGAGCTCCGAGAGCCTCCCCTCCACCGCCGACACCGCCGCGCTGTCGCCGCCCGCCATGAGCAACCGTAGCAGCGAGAAGGAGAGGGGGAGCCGGAGGAGAGAGAGATGCTGCTGCTGCGGCCGCGGCGTGCAGTCTAATTGGGGAAAAAGGAGAAGGGAAGGGGGCAAGCAAGAGCGGGTCAGGCTTAGCCCATTCGTCACTTCGTCGTCACCCACGCGAGTCCGGCTCGCGTCGCACCCGCGCCTCTCGGACTCTGACTCTATCCTAAACCCCTCCTCCTCCGCGGCAGCTGCTGGATGCTCCCATGGCGCTCGTCTCTACCACCGCCGTCGTGTCACCGTCCTACCACTACGACCTGCTGCTCCCGAAAGCCAGGAGCTGGTGCAGGCCGAGGAGCGGCGGCGGCGCGAGGCTCGCGGTGCTGGCGCGGGCGGGCGCCACCGGGGCCGCGAGAGCGTGGATCGGCTCGCCGAGTGGGGCGGCGGTGGCGGTGGATCCCGGCGGGCTCTCGTACGAGGTGGAGTCACTGATCGACCGGCTGAGCAACCTGCCGCCGCGGGGCTCCATCGCGCGATGTCTCGAGACGGCGCGCCACCGGCTCACGCTGCAGGACTTCGACGCGGTGTACCGAGAGTTCTCCCGCCGCGGAGACTGGCAGCGCTCTCTCCGGTTGTTCAAGTACATGCAGCGCCAGTCGTGGTGTCGCCCCGACGAGCACATCCACGCCATAGTCGTCGGAGTGGTCGGCCGCCAGGGCCCCGCCCTGCTCGACAAGTGCCTCGAGGTATTCCATGACCTCCCATTCGAGTCCCGCACTGCACTCTCCTACACCTCTCTCATTGCCGCCTACGCGCGCAACGCGCTGCACGAGGAAGCCCGCGAGCTGCTCGACCAGATGAAGGCCGCGGGGGTCGCGCCCACTGGCGCCACCTACAACACCGTGCTCGCCGCCTGCGCCCGCGCCATCGACCCGTCGATCCCGTTCGATGTGCTGCTTGGTCTCTTCGCTGAAATGCGCCATGACCCGTCCCCCTCCGTCCGTCCCGACCTCACCACCTACAACACCCTCCTCGCCGCCGCTGCCTTACGCTTTCTCTCCGACCAGTCCGAGATGCTGCTGCGCACCATGCTCGAGGCTGGCATCTCGCCGGACCCTGCGTCTTACCGCCACATTGTTGATGCCTTTGCCAGCGCCGGCAACCTCTCCCGTGTGGCCGAGCTGTTCGCGGAGATGGCAGCCACAGGCCACACGCCATACCCATCCGCATACCTCGGGCTCATGGAGGCCCATACACGAGTTGGTGCCACTGCTGAAGCAGTGGCTGTGCTGCGGCAGATGCAGGCTGATGGCTGTGCTCCCACAGCTGCGGCGTACCGCGTCTTGCTTGATCTCTATGGGAGACAGGGAAGGTTTGATGGTGTGCGTGAGCTCTTTCGCGAGATGAGAACGTCTGTGCCTCCGGACACAGCTACGTACAACGTCCTGTTCCGCGTGTTTGGGGATGGTGGCTTCTTCAAGGAGGTGGTGGAGCTCTTCCATGGCATGCTTCGTGCCGGGGTCAAACCTGATATTGATACATGTGAAAATGTCATGGTTGCGTGTGGTCGCGGTGGCCTCCATGAGGATGCAAGGGAAGTTCTTGACTATATTACAAGAGAAGGAATGGTGCCTACTGCAAAGGCCTACACTGGCCTAGTTGAAGCGCTTGGCCATGTGGCTATGTATGAGGTCAGCCGTCGAATCAGATATCGATGACTGACTCTAACATGCCCTTTTTGTGATGAAAGTTTCATGCTGTTTTATTTGGTATCCAGGAGGCTTATGTTGCATTCAACATGATGACTGAAATCGGTAGCTTGCCAACTATAGAGACCTACAATTCTCTTGCAAATGTGTTTGCAAAGGGTGGCCTTTTCCAGGAGGCTGAGGCCATCTTCTCTCGGATGACCAACAATGCTGGTATTCAGAAAGACAAGGATTCATTTGATGCCCTCATTGAAGCGTATTGCCAGGGTGCACAATTGGATGACGCGGTGAAGGCATACATGGAGATGCGCAAGTCCAGGTTTAATCCAGATGAACGCTCCCTTGAGGGGGTACTCAATGCCTACTGCATAGCAGGTGTTATAGATGAGAGCAAAGAGCAGTTTGAAGAACTTCAGTCCATGGTAACAATTCCTAGCATCATTGCTTATTGCATGATGTTGTCACTCTATGCCAGGAATGACAGGTAATGTAAAGGAAAATTTCATGCTGTTTCAATCTTTGAAAGCTATGTAATTCTAATGAAGATTGCAAATACAAACATTGGGGCTTGGGAGTGATGAATAGGGCATGACTTAAGGCATGCAGTTAGGAAAACTGTTCACTAGCAACTTACTATTGTTGGGCTGTAAGAAAAATATGTTTACATGTGACTAATCACAACAACTATCTGGATTTCAGAACATAAATTGTATATATGACCATCAACCAGATGCCTCTAAGTATTGCATATGCGGGGATAGGCCTAAGGGGACCTGTTTGCCTGGTGTGTGGAGGTCTGTATAGTTTGTGTGATGAATTGGCTGCAATCCATTCCAAAGGGCCCATAGGGCAAATATGTACAAGAGAAGGGCCCAAAGGGCAATAGTACAAGAGAAGGAAAGCTTTACAAATAAGCCCTTATACAATATAGTATATCTCTAACACCCCCCTCAAGCTCAAGGTGGATCAACGACATTGAGCTTGGAAAGAAGAAAACAATGCTGAGCTCGAGTATGGGCCTTGGTAAGCAAGTCGGCAAGCTGAATCTCCGAGGGCACATACTGAAGAGCAACTATCTTGTTCTGGACAGCCGACCTAACATAGAAGCAATCAATTCCAACATGTTTGGTGAGCTCATGCTTCACCGGGTCCTGAGCAATACTGATAGCACCGGTACTGTCACAGTGCACAGGCGTAGGGGAGGAGAGAGCAACACCAAACTCAGCCAAGAGCCACCGTAGCCAAGTCACCTCAGCAGTCATACAAGCCAAAGCACGCAGCTCAGCCTTAGCACTAGAGCGAGAAACAACAGTCTGCTTCTTGGTCTTCCAGGCAATCAAGGAGGAACCGAGGAAGACACAATAAGCAGAGAGTGACTTGAAGTCTGAAGGATCAGAACCCCAAGTAGCATCAGAGTAAGCATGGAGCTGAAGGGAGCTAGAACTAGAGAAAAACAAATGTCGGTCGATAGTGCCACGAAGGTATCGAAGGACGCGAAGGAGATGATTGTAGTGGACACTAGTGGGAGTGGACATGAACTGACTCAGGATGTGAACGGCATAAGAAATGTCAGGACGAGTGATGCCAAGATAGACAAGACTACCGACGAGGTGACGATAGCGAGTGGGATCCTCAAGAGGAACACCGTCGGTGGCACGAAGACGAGTGTGAAGCTCCATAGGAGTGTCCACAGAGCGGTGATCAGTAAGACCCGCACGATCAAGAAGATCATGAATGTACTTCCTCTGGGAGAGGTAGTAGCCGTCAGGTGTGGATGTGACCTCAATCCCAAGAAAATAGCGAAGAGGACCCAAGTCGGACATGTGAAACTGCTCACTGAGACGAGCCTTAACAAAGGCAATATACTCAGAATCATCCCCCGTGATGAGCATATCATCCACATAGAGAAGAATAAGGGTACGACCACGGGGGGAAGTGTGAACGAAAAGAGCAGGATCATGCTGACTAGCAACAAAACCAGCAGCAGTGACAACCGAGGTGAAACACTCAAACCAAGCACGAGGGGCTTGCTTGAGGCCATAGAGAGAACGGCGGAGACGACAGACATGGCCATCGGGAACATGATAGCCAGGAGGTGGATGCATATAGACCTCCTCATGCAGCTCGCCGTGAAGAAATGCATTCTTCACATCAAGCTGAGAGATAGTCCACCGACGAACAGAGGCCACTGCAATAAGAGTATGAACGGTGGTCCTATGCGCAACAGGAGCAAAGGTCTCCTCATAGTCACGACCATACTCCTGCTGAAAATCACGAGCAACAAGACGCGCTTTATAGCGCTCAAGAGAGCCATCAGAGCGAGTCTTAATCTTGTAGACCCACTTGCACGAGATCGGAACAACAGAAGGAGGACGAGGAACAAGATCCCAAGTGCGGGTACGCTCAAGAGCAGCAATCTCCTCAGCCATAGCAAATTGCCACTCAGGATGAGCAATAGCATCTAGATATGTGGAAGGCTCAAAAAGAGAGAGTGCAGAGTATGAAGACTCATGAGGCACAGGGGAAGAAGAGGTGGAAGGTGGTGAAGGAAGCGGACGACGAGTATAGTGATAGAGAATGGGAGGACGTGGAGGTAGTGGTGGAGAAGGAGGTGGTGAAGTGGATGGTGGTGGTGAAGAACAAGGAGGAGAGGATGATGACGAGGAGTCAGACGAAGGCCAAACTAAGTCAAGAAAATCAATCGACTCGTGAGAGGAGGGAGCATCAGAGAAAAAAGGACGAGACTCATCAAAGGTAACATCACGGGAAACCCGAATGCGATGAGCAACCGGATCCCAACAACGATATCCCTTACGCTCGGAGTCATACCCAAGGAAGACACACCAGACCGACTGTGCCGATAGCTTTGTCCTCTCACGAGGCTGGAGAAGAACAAAGGTAACACAACCAAAGGAACGAAGGTGGCTATACTGAGGCGGTCGACCAAAGAGACGCTCAAGTGGAGTGACACCATGAAGAGTGATAGAGGACTGAATGTTTACAAGGTAAACAGCAGTAGATACAGCTTCAGCCCAAAACTGAGGAGGAACAGAGGAGGCAAGTAATAGTGCCCGAGCAGTCTCAAGAAGGTGACGATGCTTACGCTCGGCCACACCATTTTGAGCATGGGCACCAGTGCACGAATACTGAGGAAGAGTGCCCTGCTCAGAAAGAAACTGACGAAGAGAACGAGATAGATACTCGCCAGCAGAGTCAGCACAAAAAACACGAATGGAAGAGTCAAACTGAGTGCGAACCATCGTAGCAAAGGCCTGATAAGCAGTAAGCACCTGAGCACGGGACTCCAAGAAATATATCCATGTGAAACGAGAGAAATCATCAATAAAGATCACATAATATCGATGTCCCCCTTTCGAAACGAAGGGAGCAGGGCCCCATACATCAGAGTGAATGAGATCAAAAGGTCTAGTGGACACTGTGTGACTAGCAGAATACGAAAGTTGTATCTGCTTGCCAAGTCTACAACCTATACAAGAGAGGGAGGTATCACCAGAAACCTTCCCAAGAACTCCACTAGTAACAAGAGATGACAAACGGGACCCACACATGTGACCTAGACGATGATGCCACTGAGCAAAGCTAATGGAGGTGGAGACGACAAAAGGGGTAGCATCAACGGTAGGAGTCGAATAGCACGAAGTAGAAATGGGAGGAAGATGTAGCCAGTCAAGCTCCCAGAGGCGAGGAGGATCATGGAGCCGGTGGCCAGAACCAACTAGAGTCCCGGTGCGACGATCCTGAACAGAACAAGAATCAGAATCAAGAATGATACGGCAACCATGATCAGTAATCTGGCCAGCAGAAATAAGCTGCAAGTGAAGTTGAGGTACATGAGCAACAGACGGCACATGAAAATGGGAAGTGCTAAGAATGCCATGACGAGCAATAGGAAGAGTACCATCAGTTGTCTTAACAGACACAGGAAAAGGAAGCGAACTCAAGGAACTAAGATGAGTAGAGTCATGTGTCATGTGAAAAGAGGCGCCAGAATCAAGAATCCAAGCTGTCTGAGTACTTGGCTGTGGTAGCTGAGGAGACTGAGCGGCGATAGAAGATACCATAGTTCGGTCTGAAGAGGCAACACGACGCTCCAGACGATCCATCCGTATGGTGAGCTCAAGGACCCAATTCGGAGACGACTGAGAAGAACCCCGAGAACCACCTGAGGTACTCGAGCCGCCCCACCGGTGAGAGGACCGCTGTCGACATTGCTCAATCTCGTGAGTCTTAGACTTGCAGTAGCGGCATAAGAGAGCGGCAGTTGTGCCACCCTGAGTAACATGTCCTGGAGTTGAAGTAGGTGTAGTAGGTGTAGAAGGTACAGGAACGGGAGGACAAAGAGTAGTCATGGTGAGAAACCCTTTTTTTTGGCAATCTGTCTAAAAAACAGGGGCTCTGGGCCTCTCTGCCCGTCGCGAGCAGAGGGCGAGGAGAGGAGAGCGGCCGGACTGCCGGACCTGCAGGCGCAGGCAGGGGCGGGCCCGAGCAGGAGGACAGGCGCGCGGCGGCGCGACCTCACGCCCGGGCAGGCGCGCGGCGGCTGGAGCAGGCGCGGGGAGGGCTCGCCGGCGGCGGGATCAGGAGGAGGGGAGGAGCTAGAAACCCTAGCTCTGATACCATGTTAGGCTCACCCCACCTAGCCAACCCAACCATAAAACCTAGGCGTTATAGTGGGAGAGGTGGGGGCTTTTATCCATAGTCCAACATTTCCTCTACGGCGTGCGAGCCCGGCGTAGCCCGCAACAGGTTCTAGAGGCCCAGCATAGCCCGCAACAGGTCTCAGCACACTAGATAGGCGCAGGGAAAATCACGCAGCGGAAATGCGGAAATGCGTGGCCAAGGGGATTCGAACCCAGGACCTTGGCTCTGATACCAAGTGATGAATTGGCTGCAATCCATTCCAAAGGGCCCATAGGGCAAATATGTACAAGAGAAGGGCCCAAAGGGCAATAGTACAAGAGAAGGAAAGCTTTACAAATAAGCCCTTATACAATATAGTATATCTCTAACAGTTTGAATGGTATTTGACAGATCTGGAATTCTACCCCCTTATTGTTCCAATTAATGTAAATGTAATACACCATATGCATGTTATGCGGTAACACATTTGTTGCTTGGACGTTACAATCTTACTTTCATTTTGAGAAGGATCAGGGCTGGGATATCTTTCCCTTTTTCTTTTGTTTCCTCTTCCTGGCATTTATCCTGCTTAAATCATTTAGGCCTATTGATCGTGGTATGGCCTGCATCATTCAGATAGCATTGATAGTGTACAAAGCCAAAATTAAATCCTTTTATCCAAAGCTACCTGCATATCTCAGAACAATAGAACTTACTGATTACTATAAATCACCAGGGAGACTATCTTTTTGTTGTTGTCCTTTCTGAAAAATGACGTGGACATAAAAATGTGACAAAAGTACAACATAGTCGTCTGCATTTTTTCCTCTAAAACATTTATGCATTTTCAGGTGGACAGATGCTTATGATTTGTTGGAAGAAATGAAAACAAACCGTGCTAGTAGTACACATCAAGTGATTGCTTCCATGATCAAGGGGGAGTATGACCATGGATCCAATTGGCAAATGGTTGAATATGTTCTTGACAGCAGTAACTTGGAAGGCTGTGACTACAGTTTACGATTCTTTAATGTACTACTTGATGTCCTTTGGTGGTTCGGCCAGAAGGGTCGAGCTGCAAGGGTTTTGAATCAAGCATTAAAATATGGGCTCTTCCCTGAGTTATTTTGTGATGCCAAGCTGGTCTGGTCCACAGATGTACATAGGTAATATTATTTACCATTCTCATTCTGTTCTTTAAGTGATCCAATTGTCCTATTTTTCAGGCGGTGCTTAAGGTTGTTTGCATTTGCAGGATGTCAGTAGGTGGAGCATTAGTGGCTGTGTCAGTGTGGCTCAATAAACTTTATGACCAGCTAAAAGGAGATGAAGATCTTCCTCAGTTGGCCTCGGTTGTTGTATTGTAAGCTTTCATCCTAAGATTTACATTTATTTTCTATCACAGTGTTCTATTGTTATGTCATGATATCTTCTCGGAGATGTCCTAGAATCGATTTAGTTTGATCGACATATTCACAAATTTCATAGTTGAGTTCAAGCTACTAGCTGCTGCAATGCAGTATATGTTGAAGAGAGAGCTGTAGAATAACATCAACATACTAATTAGATAAAATTGAAGCACGCATATATTTCCTAAGAAAAAAAAGCATACACTAGTTCCTACTCCTAGTATTATTTCATATGTTCTCTACTAGTTTGTTAGTCCCATGATTATTTTTGTCTTTTCGCTTGCTTAAAGTAATACAATATTTAGCTACTTATACATTTTTCTGTTTACTCTCATTGACTAAAAGTGCTTTGATTATCAGGAGGGGTCAAATGGAGAAAAGCACGATTACAAGGGGATTGCCGATTGCAAAAGTTGTGTACTCTTTTCTGAATGATACACTATCATCATCCTTCCATTATCCAAAATGGAACAAGGGACGAATCATATGCTTGAAGTCACAGTTGAAAAAGCTTCAGTCAGCCATAGGTTCCTCCACTGGTGCTGCCATTTCTGGTTTTGTTCCCATGACAGATTCTCATTTGCCATCTCCTGGTTCTAAAATATACACCAGGGAGCCCCAAGTTGATAATGGTGCTGCCCATTTGACAGTTGAAACATTGATAGAAGAAAAGCAGTCAGTACTCCTTGCACTGTGAGTTTTCTGGAGTCGCTGCCTCTTCCTTTAGTAGATGTGATGTTCTCTGGTTGAACAAGGAAAGATTAGATGCCAGATATCTCACAATTTTGAAGTTTGAGCATTCAGATCATCTTGATGTTCGATGAAGTGGCATCATGCTTCCCTGTATGCGGTGGAGATTACTGCCAGTTTTCACATCTTGGCTAGAACTCTGATACTGGAACCGCGCCAACTCGATAACAATGCTGGACTTCCTGTTGCATTTCAGGATTTAGTGCTTAGTAGGGAGGATCAGGTATTCAGATTATGCATGCTGTTGAACCTGTTAGCTGCTCACATTCAGATTATGCAAGAACGAACCTTGTTTGGAATCTTTAGATTTTTCATGTTTTTCTTCTGTTTTTAGTAGGTTTTGATTATGTACATTTTAGCTCTGCAGAGGCTAGAAGAGTTAATAAATGCTTCCATTATAAAAAAAAACACCGTACCCCCTTCATTCTGATGAGTCAGAGAAACATATCAGCCGTCGATACGTTTCTGATGGAAATATTCTCGAGAATTTGTATCACTGTATGTTTTTTACATGATGTACCTGCGTGCCAGATTTTTTTCATGCAAGCTGCCTTCAGAAAATTCTTCTTTCTTCTTTGTATTATGCTGTTTTTTTTGTACCGAGAAATACTCGCTTCGTACTTATTTTTGGGACGAAGTAAAACGATCTAAATACAAATTAACATGAAAGTAAAATGATCTAAATACCCATGTTTAAAAAAATACTCCAAAGATTTATAGTAGCTACATAGTTTAAGTATCTAACTATGATAATTTAAATAAACTTATATTTTCTGTCTTTTATTCTATAACTACTGATGCTTGTAATGTCGAATCTGCTCGTAATGTAGAATCTAATTAGTTTATTTTAGCTTTAATGGAAAAAGTAGCTTTAGCCAGGGCGGATCCACGTTATAGCGTCAGGGTCAGCCGACCCCGATGATTTTGTCGTAGCGTATTGTACCTATGTTTTTTACCAGCTAAGACCTCAGCAAAAATGTATGATATTATATTTTTTCAACCTAAATTAGTACCATAAATTTTAGCCTGATCCCAGTGACAAAATATCCTGACCCTGGCTTTAGCTTCTCAAGTGAAACAAGCAGCGATTAAGCAAAGAACAGCCATTTAAAAGAAAAATAAAAAAGAAATTTCTAAAGCGGCCTGGCCCGACCCGGCCTGCCTCAGACTAGGCCGGATTTTTTGTATTGGGCGGTCTAATTGGCCGGTTCACTCGGCCACTCGGGCAATCTAAGGCCATTTTGTAGGCAAAAAATAAATCATTTCCAACGAAACCAACCGTCACACAGTAGCCGAACCTGTCCGTCCGGCGAGAGTTAGGTTGCGGCCAGCGACGAGGACGGAGGCGAGGTGCGGCGGCCGGAGATGTCGCAGAAGCGGCAGCCTGAGGAGAGCGTTGGCGGCGTCAGGGGAGTCGTAGGAGGCCCCGTACCGGCCGAATCCGGCGGGCACTCCTCGCCGCCCCATCCCCACGGGGAGCCCAAGCGCCAGAGGGTCCCCGCCCTCCGCGAGTACGCCCCCTCCGCTCTGTCGACCGCTCGATTGAGGTCCCCCTGGTTTCGTGTGTGTATGGATCACTCTTGATTTGGTGCCGGTGGTGGCTTTGCCTCCGTGCAGGGTGATCACGGAGGTGATGCGGAAGACCACCATCGAGAAGTTCTTCATGGCGGTCGAGCCTTTCATCCGAAGAGTGGTGAGGCAGACTATGCACCCTTCCTTTTTTCCCCATTTCTCACTCCTTAAAGGACGATATGATTGTATGATATGTGATGTACCCATTTAGTCGGTATCCCCTTTTCGTTCTATTGAGCCTAGGGTTACTGTGTTTGTAGCTAGCTTCTTATTTTGTATTTGGTGAAGCTGGTATGCCTAGATCGGTGTTGAGCTTTTGATTTACACGGATCTTTTCTAATCCTCGAGCTGTGTAAGTCAATAAATTGAAAAATGAAACTGTATTGGCATATGAGAAATGGCCATATTTGACTGGGGATCTTTTGCCTGTCAGGCGATTTTTTTTCGGATCTGGCCTGTTGAAGACAAAGCATTAATTCGTTCACTTCATTTTGTTTTCATTATTTTCTATTTGGAATGTGTTATTTTCATTCAAAGCTGTTGTGTTGATCCTAAAGTTTATCCTAGCCAGGATTTTCTTGAGCCATGCATTATTTCTAGCTGCCCAGTGGTGGTTCTGATGTTCTATCCAATTCTAACTTGTAGGTGAAAGAAGAAATTGAGTCAGCATTTGCAAACCATGCCAATATGATGGCAAGGTATGGTTTTGTAACACTTTTTTAACACCTAATATGACAAGTATCAGTCACTATGTAGATTCTTTAAATTGATGCAGATTTCTTTAACAACTTGATTTCTTATTTTTCGTTAGAAATACCACGGATGTTGTTCCATCTACATCGAAAAATTTCCAGCTACAGTTCATGACTAGGCTTTCACTTCCGATTTTCACTGGATCCAAGATTGAAGGAGAGGGCCCCTTAACTATAACTATTGCTCTAGTCGATACTGTCACCAGAGAAGTTGTAGCATCAGGCGATGAGTCCCTGATGAAAGTTGAAATAGTAGTTTTAGAGGGGGATTTTGAAGGTGGAGAAGGCGATGACTGGACAGCTCAGGAGTTTAACAATAACATTATTAGAGCAAGGGAAGGTAAACGGCCCTTGCTTTCTGGAGAGGTTTTTGTTGGCCTTATTAAAGGCATTGGTACAGTGGGGGAACTATCATTCACAGATAATTCCAGCTGGACACGCAGCCGTAAGTTCAGGCTAGGTGCAAAAACTGAGGATGGTTCTTATAACGGTGTAAGAGTTCGGGAAGCAAAATCTGAATCATTTGTGGTAAAGGATCATCGTGGAGAATGTGAGTTTGTGTATCAAATTTCAACTGTTCTTTTAGTTTCTTGCCCTCCTGACTTGTGCTAGGTTTTCTATCTATTTGGCAGAGGTGCCCCTTAACTTTATAATTGCACATATATAAATATGGGAATTCCTTGCTGCATTGTAGATTTAGTATCACAATATTTGTCATAAGTGTCTGAATATCAGTAGGTTTTCTTAACGGAAGGATTACAATCAATCTGTTTTACTACTTTTTAAATGATTGGCCTACGTCATTTTTCTTTTTTTTGTCATAAGTGCTGACAAGGCAGTCAGATTTTGACTCACCATTTGGAACTATTTTATTCCTCTTTCCTAGTGTACAAGAAGCATCACCCCCCTGTCCTTGATGATGAAGTTTGGCGCCTGAAGAAGATTGGCAAGGAGGGAGCATTTCACAAGCGTTTGAATAGGGAGAAGATTGTTACTGTAAAAGATTTCCTCACCTTACTACATCTTGATGCTCCTAGGCTTCAAAAGGTACTATACTGAATTACTGATTATTGCACGTATTTATCTGTTATTTCAAAGTTTAAATAATCTTTCCATGTATTTTATATTCTTTCTGGAGTTCACACTATATATGTACATCAAATGTGGTTGTCAGCATTATTTTGTGATGTTGAGAAATGTGGAACCACGAAACTGTATATTTGTTAGATTTAATTATTTTTTTGTGGTAAACATGCTTATGCTAATGCACGCTAAGTTTTTTCCTCAGCAAAATGTCACAGTTCTACGTTTTTTCCTGATTTTTTCATTGTTTAATTGAGTTATAGCATGATGTTGCAAATAGTAGCGGCGGGCCAGTGGTTCAGCAAATATGTGGATATACTGACCCTCTTATGCTCAAACTATGCAGATATTGGGCAGTGGCATGTCAACAAAGATGTGGGAAGTCACAGTTGAGCATTCAAAAACCTGTATTCTCAGTGACAAGGTGCACTTGTACTATCCAGACAGCCTAAGCAAAACTGCTGTTGTGTTCAATGTCGTGGGAGAAGTGAGAGGGTTGATATATGAGAAGTTTGTTCCTGCCGACGATCTTACAGAAAGGGAGAAGGTATTCACATTTTTTTCACTTAGTTACTTAGAGCAGATTGTTGTGTATTTCCCTCCACCAGTTACAACCTAGACCATCTTTTCTTTAACTTTAGTTCTTTTTAGGCTGAAGCACGTGCAGCTGTGAAGCAAGCATATGAAAACTGGAAGAATGTCTTCTCCTATGACAACGAAACACTTCTGGCAAATCCTTCACAGCTCTTCAATGATAAACCCCCATCATTGCTCGAAAATGAATATAACCAGCTTCCCATTCAAGTTACTACTGATGGTTTTGGTTTGAGCCAGTCCAGCATACCTTCAGCTGACATTTTCTCAATCGATCCCTTGAATGCTTTGGATCCTTGTCATCTGGAAACTGTGGAAAGCAATGAAAATCAATATCAGCCAGAGCTGCCCCCACTTGGACAACCCCAAGTATCACAGACAATGGACAAGTTCTCCAATTCTTTGGTTTATGAAGACTGCACCAGTCATCTCTCATTCAGTGAAGACTACTATCGTTGTGCAGATCCTTCAGTATCCTTTGACACACAAGACCTTGGAGCTGCATTGAAAGGCTTCATTGCAACCATATCTAAGCCCAGGACATATAGAGGATGGAGGATATTGTCTTATGTTCTAGGATGGATATTCTACACCAAGAAGATTGTTGCTCTGAAAAGAAAGAAACCTGGGAAATAATGGTTTATACATGTGGTTGTTTAATTAAATTATCAAGTATATAAGTGGAGAAGAGAAAGCATGTGGATATGAGTTTGGCTGTCTTGAATCTTTTTGGGCACAGTCGGCATGCTCTGCTGACTGCTGGTTTATCAGCTGCATAGGAGCATTTTGTCAGCAGGAGTTTTCAGCTGCGCCTGTAAATAATCTTATAATCATATGAAGCTTCGTACATATGATTCGAAATGTTGGTGGATGGTGACGATTCTCGCATGTTCTCCGGCTCTATTTGTGTCTTAAAATCATGGTTGTTACGGCGCCCCAGCGAAACTAGTCGCCAGGGGGCCGACTGGGCGCCTAGACGGGCGCCTAGGCGACCAATTAAAATCGGCAAACATAGGTCAACACTTTGCATTTCAAGCACACATGCCCATAGCAAATAGAGGGCATACTTCTGCTGCCTTCAGCCTTCTGCTTGCCTTGTGTAGTCTTGTTGCTGCCTGCTGCAGTGCTGCCTTCTGCAATTCTCCTTCTCTACTTGTTGCCTTCTCTGTTGCTGCCTGCTGCCTTCTCTGCTTGCGCCCATGCCTTCTGCCTGCTGCGGCGAGGGAGCAGGGGAGGGGGAAGCAGACAATGGAGCTGTCGTGCGCCTGTGCCTTCTGCTGCCTGCTGCGGCGAGGGAGCAGGGGAAGGGGAAGCAGACAACGGAGCTGCCATGCGCTCATGCCTTCTGCTGCTGCCTGCTGCGGCGAGGGAGCAGGGGAGGGGGAAGTAGACAACGGAGCTGTCGTGCGCCCGTGCCTTCTACTGCCTGCGGCGAGGGAGGGGGAAGCAGACAACGGAGGGGAAGCAGAGGCGGCCGGGCGGCCGGCGGCGCAAGGGGCAGAGGCAGGCGGCGGCGCAACTCGCAAGGGAAGGGGAAGCAGTGGCGGCCGGGCGGCCGGTGGCGCAAGGAGAAGCAGATCCGGCGGCCGGCGACGCAAGGGACAGAGGCAGCGGCGCAACTCGCAAGGGGAAAAGGGTTAACCGAAAGAGGCCTGGTCACGCCTTAGACACTACAACAGACTCTAGGCGCTCGCCTAGACACACCTGGCGACCGCCTAGAAGCTCCAGGCGGGCGCCTAACTCCACCCAGGCGAGGCGATTCACCATGGCGTCTGGCGGTGACCGCCTTAACGCCTAGGCAATGCCGTGACAACCATGCTTAAAATATGTCTTAGTAGAGTATTTATTATATATTGTAGATGTTAGTATATATTTAAAAATCTATCAAAATTTGATAAGTTCGTATTTGAAAAACCAACGACTTAAATTACAATATAAAACCGTGTAACCGTGAATCTCTCACTCACCGAAGAAGACAACGGTAGAAAGACGGTGATTTGGTATTCGCAGGTGCCAACGTCTCTATTCCCTGGTGAGTGCCTCCCAAATCGTGCAGTCTCCCATGCATTAGCGTGCGATTTGCTGTCAGAAATATCATAAAGCCTGATCCGTACTTGTAACTATTCTTTTATGCATATAACCTCCAAACGTAACCTTGTTTAGTTTGAACTTGATTGCATGAATCATTGTCTGCAAATCCTCATTATGAACTGAATAAACAAAGAGGAGGTTGCTACACCTAAATCCCATCCTTGCACCCTTGCCCTTTGTTTTTTTAATCTATCCATAACCCATGTGGCCCCCCTAGTACCAAGCTCTGCTCTCCATGTGGGCCCCACTAACTCATCACTCTTAACTACATGTCCTCTTTAACCACTGTAATTAAATTTGTCCCTAGCTAATCACATTAGCCATTACTGTAAGTTATAAAGTTAATAAATACTTTTAAAAAGTTTTTAAAGTTTTGGCTTAAGCCTTAAGCTTATCTTGAATGATTCGTTAAAATATTATATGGTTCTTTTTTTTAAAAAAAAATATGAAGATAGCCGTTACTCTCGGCAACAAACCGCTAGCCCCCGAGCGGGCGTGATATGATTTTCGGAATGATGGCCACCCCGGCCGCGGGACGAACGAGCGGCGCAACCACCACGCCGCGCGTACGCAGCAGTAAAAAGATCGGTAGAAAACGCCACCGCCACCGCCACGGCCTCCCGCCGCCCCCACCACTACCATCGCCGCCGCGTGGTTTGACGCGTCGCCGACTCGTCGGTGACTCGGTGAGAGAGACGAGGTGGACTACTCCGTGTTGTATACTACTATATTGCTTCTCTGAGGTTGGTGGTGGTGTTGTGTCTGCGTGAGTCATCGCGGAGTCGGTCATCGGTAGTGCGAGTGACCTTTGTTCTCGTGTGCGCCGCCGCGCAGCGCACTGCAGTGTGCCTCTGCCTCCCCATCTCCAATCCCGGCGACCTCTTCAAATCGCGCATCTCGAGGAGGAGGCCCGGCTCGGCTGTGCTCTGCCTCATCATTTCGCTAGTTCGATTCTCATCTCTCTCGCAGTCGGAGCCACACCACCAGTGGCGGACTAGTGGTAGGCTAGCTTAAAAGCAGCCAGAGACCGGAGGCGATGGCGGCGCCGGCGCCGAAGCAGGAGGAGTTGCAGCCGCACGCCGTGAAGGACCAGCTGCCGGCCGTCTCCTACTGCCTCACAAGCCCTCCCCCATGGCGTGAGTGCCCGCTTCCTCCTCTTCTTCGATGCGATGCATTCTAGTAGTGGATCGATGGATCGATCTCCGCGGCTGACGACGGCTTGTTCCTTTTGCAGCGGAGGCCATCCTGCTCGGCTTCCAGCACTACATCGTTATGCTAGGCACCACCGTCATCATCCCCACCGCGCTCGTCCCCCAGATGGGCGGCGGCAATGTACCCCCCCCCCCCCCCCCCCCCCCGCCGCAAACATCACTCTCTCTCCTCTTGCGTGTCGCTTGCTCCTGTGTCTCACTCCTTGAGTCTCCTATATAGGAGGAGAAGGCGCGGGTGATCCAGACGCTGCTGTTCGTCGCCGGGATCAACACGCTGCTGCAGAGCTTCCTCGGCACACGCCTGCCCGCCGTCATCGGGGGCTCCTACACATTCGTTGCGCCAACCATCTCCATCATCCTCGCCGGCCGCTACAACGGCATCGCCGATCCACACGAGGTCCCCCTTTTCCACTTTGCTCGGCACACATTGCGCGTGCCTAGCTCTTCTGTTAACTCGTTGTTGCTGTACTGACAATGTGGCGTGGTGGGTTCGCCGTGGCATTGCAGAAATTCGTACGCATCATGCGGGGAACGCAGGGCGCACTCATAGTGGCATCTACACTCCAAATCATCCTGGGGTTTAGTGGGCTGTGGCGCATTGTCGTCAGGTGCGCATGTCTCCTCCCAACGATCCAGATTACAGGTGTTGTTTGATCAGTGTACCTTATCTGATCCTATTATTCTACTCATTCATGTTTAATTCTTGTAATGTCGCAGGCTGTTGAGCCCACTGTCTGCGGCGCCCCTTGTCGCTCTTGTTGGATTTGGGCTCTATGAGCTTGGATTCCCAAGTGTAGGTGTTTGTACATGTACATTTTGTCGTCTGGACTCTGGATTGTATTTCGCAACAGTGATATAGCACATGACTTTGCTGTGCAGGTTGCGAAATGTGTGGAGATTGGCCTTCCACAGATCATACTGCTGGTAGCTCTTTCTCAGGTACATACATCAGGATGATTGTTATGTGAATTATAACGGTGGCTGAATCCTTATGAACGTTGTGCAAATCGTTCTGCAGTACATACCTCATATGGTGCCCTTGTTGGGGACTGCCTTCGAGCGGTTCGCCATTATAATGTCTGTGGCCCTTATCTGGCTTTATGCCTTCTTCCTGACTGTTGGTGGGGCGTATAAGAATGCTGCTCCAAAAACCCAATTTCACTGCCGTACTGATCAATCTGGGCTTGTTGGTGGTGCTCCCTGGTAATATCATGCATCATTTTCTATGACATCCTAACCAGGCATTACGTTTCTTTTGCATTCATATTCTGCAATTGGTACTAAAGAAAAGATTGGCTATTATAAATAATTCGTTGCTCTGCATTTTTACAGGATAAGTGTGCCCTACCCATTCCAGTGGGGAGCACCAACGTTTGATGCTGGTGAAGCTTTTGCCATGATGGCAGCTTCTTTTGTTGCTCTCGTGGAGGTACTGTACATATATCTGTGGTATTTAGGGAGAGATGCAACATTGCTATGTTAGTGGAAATCATGCATCAACCAGCTAATACTCCCTACTCTCTAATGCAGTCTACTGGTGCATTCATTGCGGTCTCACGGTATGCTAGTGCAACACCATGCCCTCCTTCTGTTATGAGTCGTGGCATTGGTTGGCAGGTATCATCTAGACTCCTTAATCTGCAGATATTGTACTTGTGCCCTTGATGATTGAAATAGCATGTAAGCATCCTACCTGATTCATTTGCTTGTGTGGTTGCCTAGGGGGTTGGTATTTTGCTGGATGGCTTATTTGGAACAGCTAATGGATCATCTGTATCTGTGTAAGTGGATACTAGGTTATTGTTACCTGTATAATGGTGCTAATAGTTTAATATTAATACCATTTGATGTTGGTCTGATATATTTCACACTGTTCTGGAACAGCGAAAATGCTGGCTTGCTAGGCTTGACACGTGTTGGTAGCAGACGCGTAATTCAGATTTCTGCTGGATTTATGTTATTCTTCTCTATTCTTGGTAAGCATCATGCTTTGATGTAATCGTATATTCAAATGGTTTCTATCATACCCTTTTGTTAAGTAAGTTGATGTAGTTGTGGGTTTGGAAGATGCGGAAAAGGTGTTCTATATCCAGGCTATTATCTATGATCTGATCAAGTGTTTCCTGAAATGTTCCAGTGGTAATTTGTCACTATTTCCATGCGACTGGTAGACAGATGAATAAAAGTTAAACTTGTAGACAGATGACTCGTAGACAGTCTGAAATCAGTTCATCGATAAGTTCTCTAGAAGGAGCAGTAACAGCAGTTAGCCAGAAGCCTAGAATATTACTGGAAATACTATTGTATAATATAGCAAGGCTGGCATTGACACAAAGTTAAACTGAAGTCATGATATATTGATATTGCATAAAAATTATACTGTTGTGGTGTTCTTTCAAATTTTTCATCATTTTCACTTATTGAATTCTCTTGTCATATAATTTTAAAGTATTCATGCTATGCTCATGCAATTCTGACAATAGTCATGTACTTTATTTGATTGTACTGATTTTTTGCTGCATTCATAGGGAAATTTGGAGCAGTGTTTGCATCAATTCCAGGCCCAATAATTGCAGCTGTATACTGTCTTCTCTTTGCATATGTTGGTATGTACAATGAAGAGAATCTTAAATGGTGCATTTATATTTTTCTCTATCATAGTTGAATTATGAATACGAACAAGCTCTGTGTAAACAGGTATGGCAGGGGTAGGGTTCCTTCAGTTTTGCAACCTCAACAGCTTCAGAACAAAATTCATCGTGGGATTCTCTGTGTTTGTGGGTTTGTCAGTTCCACAGTATTTCAATGAGTACACTTCTGTTGCAGGATATGGCCCAGTACACACTCATTCAAGATGGGTAAGATCCAATAATACTCGAGTGTTACTAATCCTTTTCTGAATATCCCCTTCTATATGATGGACCTACCATCTGATTGTTCTTATTTGTTCATGTCCAGTTCAATGACATGATCAACGTGGTATTCTCATCGAAAGCATTTGTCGGAGGCGCTGTGGCTTATCTGTTGGACAACACCCTCCACAGGCATGATAGCACTGCCAGGAAGGACCGGGGGCACCATTTCTGGGACAGGTTCAGGTCGTTCAGGACAGACCCGCGCAGTGAGGAGTTCTACTCCCTGCCTTTCAACCTCAACAAGTTCTTCCCATCCTTTTGATTATGCACCGCAGTGTTCGTAACAAGATGGAAGAACATTGTAGGTCTTGGGCAAGTAATTCCGGCAATGCCGCGTTGTTGTTTCTCCTGTGCTTTTCTACGTCTCGGTTCTGAATCCTGTAGAGCTCGGTGTAAACTATCTTAGGAAGGAGAAATGACGGTATTTTTGGGTGTATATCGTGTTAAATCAATGAACTGAAAAGCCTAGTTTCTTCCTGAATCCTGATGCGTCTTCTGATGCGTTGCAGCAGTGATACAAACTGAGCACATGCTAATGCTTAATAATTGTTTAATATAATATAATAATTGATTTCAATTATTAGTTATGTGGCTGATTACGATTATTATTTAAACTAACTATAATTGTTTAATATAATTTGCTAATAAGTTAATCTAATATTGACATCTAACTGTTAGAAACTTTTCCAAGGTATAATATAGCCTTGCCTTGTGACTGGCAGAAGAGCAAACTGAAACCAAGGCAATTCTTTGAGCTCGGCAATCCAGGGATTGATCGGGCGGGGATGGTTGCGTGATTAGAGATAAGATGGAATGAAAATTAAACGCTATTGCAACTTGCAAATCTACTAGGAATGCCTTTTGTTTTGTAACGGAGGGCACGGAAGATTTGGACCGCAAAACTGAATGCTGTTGTTGCAACTTGCAAATTTTAAGATAGGATTTGCACTTTGCTGGCACCAAAAGACGGCGACACCGTAGATCAGCGAAATGGACCCAGCTGACAAAGGAACAAAATCTTGGGATTAGCTGCAACCATATGCCATATCCAATTGCATCTCCTTGAATTCGTCCAAGCGATGGTGCGGTGTGAAACCACATGTTCACTTGTTCAGAGGGAACACAGCCATCTGCAAATTACTCGACGAGTCAACGGCTAGTCGATGATTTTCCAAATTTTCAGAACAGCGAGGCCGGCAGCCGGCTACTAGAAAGGCCGGACCATTTCAAGTGGAAACTCCGACGCAAGCACATGCCGGAGCCGTGTTCGCGACCTCGTCAAGCACACACATGTACCAACCCCTCACATGCAAACATGAGCAAACTAATTATTACAACCTTTTTTTCTCATTTACATACGGCAAGTACAAATATAATACGATCTAAGTTCTTTGCAGAGAAGATGGGGCAGCCGAGCTCCTCATCGCGTCAAAACTTTCTAGAAGATTCGGCCGCTCCGATCTCATCGGAAGTTGGCAGCCACGGGAGTGTTGGGAGCTAGTGCATGGACGCTCCGGATGTTAAGAAATGTTTTTGTATTAAAAACTGTATTTATTTATAAACTGATTCTATTTCTCTGATTATTACTGCTATGGTATCAGCGAGCGCGAGACAAAATGGATTTTTTTAAAAAAATAATATATATTTTAAAAAAACTCAGTGATTAGGTAGATGATGACGTTGAGCTGATAATTTGTTTGAAGCTCTCATATTTTGGGTCCAAACCGATGTAGTTGGTATCGTCAGCACGCTACAAAAACCTTTAGCTTTCTAACAAGGCTGGGCTCAACGAGTCATTTATAAAAAAATTTACAAATATAATACAAGTTATTTTTAAAAAAATTAAATGACTTTAACTTTGATAAGTTTAAAGAAAATATATATTAACATATATAATATAAAATAAATGCATAGTTGTTATATATTTTATAATAGATTTAATGAAATCTAGTTTGATATTATAGTTGATGATATATTTTTCTATAAAGTCAACTAGAGTTAAAAAATAAAAATATAATTAATTAAATTCAAATAAATTAAACACTCCTCCGTTATTACCTGCCTCGCCGTACAAGCCCACTGCTCCGCTCGTTTCGTTTCGGTTTCGGTTTCGGTTTCCTTCCGACATCTTCTCGCCCCCAAATCGCTGCTCGTCGTCGTCGTCGCCCGCCTCCGCTCCGCCTCCTTCCATTCCCCCCGCGAGAGATCAGTGAATCGAGCCGAATCCGAGGTGCGCGCCGTTCGTTCGCTGGGATTTTTTTTTTGTCTCGTTTGCTGGTTCGATCGATCCGTCATGGGATCTCTGCTCTGTATACTTGTGGTTGGGCTGGATCTGACATTGGCTGCGTGGGGTGCAGGATCCCGCGGCGGCGGTCTGCGATGTCGCACCGGTTGGACAACGAGTACGACTACCTCTTCAAGATCGTGCTCATCGGCGACTCCGGCGTCGGCAAGTCCAACATCCTCTCGCGCTTCACCCGCAACGAGTTCTGCCTCGAGTCCAAGTCCACCATTGGCGTCGAGTTCGCCACCCGCACGCTTCAGGTCCCTTTCTCTCTCGCGATCCATCGTCTTGTCGTGATTACGATTCGGAGTCCAGGGATTTCGCATGGTCACTGCGTTCGAAGCATTTCTTCGATGTGCCTACGGTGACAGCCTGACAGGTGCTTCTGTTGGATATAATTTAAGCCGACTATTACGCGCGTACAGAGCAGGAATTTAGTTAGGTTAAATTCTGTGAATCTGAACGGACGAATCGGAAAAAAATATTGATTGATGATGCCCATATCGGGTTCTGACTCTTTTGCATTACCATTTGTTTTTATGAACCATTTTGTTGAGGTTTGTGGGGGCCCTTGGAATGATTTGAAGAATGTAACTTGTTCTGAACTGCACGGGTATCATCATAAATCAGATCCATATGCACAGCGCTACATATTATTTACCATGTCCCTTTTTAATTGAAGATGGAGAGCTTAAGAAAACCATGAATAATGAATTGCATGTTGCATGAGCCCGTTGTATTAGTAATACAACTACTTTACTCAAGTTTAGAAGTTACTCCCTCTGTTTTCAGATTCCCAAACACTTTTCTTGAGTTTTTCCCATACTACCTCTCACATTAGTACTACTTATGTGCATGCATGTAAGCATTAAAGTATACTTGAGTACACATAGGAGCAATTGAGGGTAGTTTAGTATTTTGTATTGAGTTGAGTATTTTGGTTTATGTATGGAGGAGAAATGTCATACATACCTAGATGGAGGGAATACTATTGTAGTAGTCTTTTAGAAGTTGGTATGCTTATGTTGTGCCAGTTGAACTTGTGTTAACAGCTTACATACAGTAGATAGATATGTATTGCTTCATTGTTAGTGCTCAAATAACAGCTGCCTTGATGCATGTTGCTGATCTGTCTTCCAATTTGGAAGCCTCTCTGAAACACACATTTATGTTGTGTCACCTTTTGATTTTGTCTAGGTCAGAAATCTGCTTCTTTTTGTTCACCTTTGGCATATGGTTTATGTGTTTCATTATCCCGATAGCATGTTAGAGCACACATTTGGTTGTCCTCGAAATGTCATAAATCATGTATCAAGTTCATGACAGTTTTATTATTTTACTGGAACAATAGTTCAGAATCCAGTGTGGTAAACATAGTTTTGCAGGATTTTTATATTTTGAACATTGCTGATACATTTACTTCCTCAATTGGTATTACTTGCTCAATTCAAACTGCTAGTTAAAAAAGAGAGCAACTTGCATCGGGTGTATAAGTGTGTGGATCTTTTTCTAGAAATATTCCAGGAGTCATTTGGGGAGTCTGGGAGGGTGTGTATCACTACTCGTTTGTTAGCATTTAATGTACCAGGTCTATAATCGAATGTCCCTATTGGTTAAGATGGCCTGTTTCTGTGACGTAGAGAAATAGAAATTTGTAAAACGCCACTTCGGTTTGTTGAGATTGTAAAAATGCCACCCGATACGGTGTAATTGTAAAAATGCCACTTATATCGTTTACAACTAGTAATTATACCCTTTTGGGTTTTTCTCCCCATTTTGAATTTTTTTAAACCAAAAAAATGATGTCAAATACCCGGACTACCCTTGCATTTACAATTTATTTTTTGGGGTTTTTTCCCTTGCACGTCGGCGTGTTCGGCTTCGAGCAGAAGATGCTCGCCGTGGCATGCGAGCGCTGGCGGGCTAAGAAAAAACATGCACATTTCGTCGCAAGTGTGCAAGAGCAACTTTGAAAACTGACTATACGCTGTGCAAATCTCCTAAGTTAGGGCCATTTATTCACTCATATGCCTTTGTGTAAAATGTTGTCAGACTTTTGAGATTTCTGTGTAAATCGATGGCTGTGGGACGTCGGCGGCCAGCGGCAGTGGCGGAACTGCATCGGCGACAAGGAGGCGAGAGACATCGGTTCACTCTGACGTGAATGAGGCTAGTACAAGAAATAAACACATGAAAAAAAATTATAAATGCAAGGGTAGTTTGGATATTTGGGAGCTGATTTGGTTGTATCATTGCTGTTGTAATATCATATACCTTCATGATCCAATTTCACTATACCGCCTTCTTTCATGGCAAATCCCCAAGTTAAATTTCTATAAGGTGTTGGTATGTTCTCATCATATTAGTTATGTTGGTCATTCTGATTTAGTGTGGAACTATGTTTACAGATAGAAGGGAAGACCATCAAAGCTCAGATATGGGATACTGCTGGGCAAGAGAGGTACCGTGCGATCACAAGTGCTTACTACCGGGGAGCTGTGGGGGCACTTCTAGTCTATGACATAACAAAGAAGCAGACTTTTGAAAACATCCAGAGGTGGCTCCGTGAACTTCGTGACCATGCAGACTCAAACATTGTCATTATGATGATTGGTAACAAATCTGACCTTAACCACCTGAGGTCAGTTCCAGAGGAAGATGGTCAGGCATTAGCAGAGAAAGAAGGGTTATCCTTCCTCGAGACCTCAGCTCTGGAAGCCCTTAATGTTGAGAAGGCATTTCAGACTGTCCTTTCTGATATTCATCAAATCATCAGCAAGAAGGCCCTTGCTGCCCAAGAGGCAGCAGGCAGTGGACCTCCTATTCAAGGAACCACTATCAATGTTACTGATTCTACTGTTAACACAAAGAGAGGGTGCTGTTCTGCCTAGGCAGTAGTGCCAAACAAAGAACTCTGGTGATGCTGCAAAAGGAAATCCTCGTGGATCTTACGGCACTAGGTGTTATGTAGGTCACCTGAGTCCTTATGGCCTGTAATACTGGTGGGGTTGTAATCATAATTTAAAACGCTAGAAAGAAAATTTCCCTTTAAGGTAGATACCATGTGTAGATGCAAAATTTTGGTAGAGGCCATTGTTTGGCAGACTTCCTACAGTTTCAGACCAATGTAATGTTGTCTCTCAGTATGCCTGTCTTTTAAATCTTACTGTGGTCTAAACTACTGGAGCAGAAAAAATGTGATGATTGTTTTGTTTTGTGAGCTGGGAAGGTATTATCCAGCATCTTTGTGCTAAGAAACAAAGCATTTCTCTTTTGCCTTTTTTTTGTGGTACTGTCCAACATCTTATGCACTGAACAGCTCATATATCTCTTGTGATTTCTGCCTTTCTGCTGATCCATGCGTTTTGTCACGTGTATCATATCCTTCAATTAGTTGGTGTAACATCAGGATTTGAGTTCATTTGATTCAGCGTTCCTACATTATCAAGGAATCGGTTCTATGCTATCCGCTTTAAGCATAATCTGCTTTTCCGCTGCATCGGGAACAACATCCATTGGCTTCGCTGGCCATGCATAACTCGTGCATCTGCCCCTAAAACTCGTTTCTAACTTCCAGCCCATTCGCTTCTGCATATGATCATTGTTCCATTCCGGGCTGATTCATTTCACGACGGTTTTTTCGCTTTGTGATTAAGGCATCAGTTTGGTGGTCATCGATGGCACATTTGGACAGCATTGCATACGTACATGCATGGAGAATCTCACAAACAAAGATAAGGCTGGCCTCCTTGTGTGATGCAACCACAATGGAAGAAAATGTTCATATACATATGAGCTGATCATAAAGAATAAAAAATGTTATTCTCTCTGCATTCATGTCCAAGCCACTCACCTGCCAATAGCTCCAGCCTCATATTGAATTGCAAACACTGTGGAATTTGCAACAACAAGATCTCACTATTATAAACCCTACTTTTATGTATTGGTTCGGCAATATCCATTATCCCTACCCATATGTCCTTGTTTCTTGAATATGTGATCTGATCTCACTGAAGAAGAATATGTTCTCCTGGCACAAATGTCCTTTCTGCTCCTTCTTCTTCTTTTGTCTGCAAATTGCAGGAGAGAAGAGAAAACCAATCTTGCAGGCATGTCAACTGAAGTGAGTCTCTGTGCCGAATCATGTTCTGTTCATTTCCAATAATGTCAAGCCATCCAGTAGCCGCTGCGGCCTTCCTCTCTTTCGTTTTTGCAGGCGAAAAGGTATTCAAATCTAATGGCAGGCAGATTCCGAGCTGATTGTGATCTGTCCTGCGCGCGATTTCCTGTGTCATGTGTCCTCCGGATTCTGAATTCCGTGGCTCTACGCGTTTGCACTACAAAAAAAAAACGATGTTTGGATGGATCTAGAGTTTGCTTGGTGCTTTCTGAATTTGAATCCTGTTTTTCTTTCGACGAGGGCTTAGTTTAAGGTTGGATGTAAATTAAATCACCCAAATCAAAACATGGCCGCCTGCTCTTGGTTCCGGTTGAGTATGGAGGTCAGCTAACAAATAATCCGGTTTAAGTTCAAACCAAAAGCAGCTGTAGTGCGCTTTTTTAACGAAAATTTGACCAAGAGATTCTGCCGTTTACTGGAGGCAAACCAAACATTTTTCCTGTAGAATAGATCCTATCGAGAACACTCCAAAAAAATGAACTAGAGTGATGGAACAGAATTAGCTAGCTTCAAGTGCTCCACTCTAGTTTTAATATAGATTTTAGAATTCGGAGCTTTAACAAACAGATCGTTAATGGATTTCAGTAAACCAAGTGACATAACTCAATCCGTTTATCTGAGAACTAGAGATACTCAGCTACCAAGATTAACGAGAAATAACTAAGTCGTGATTTATTAAACAAATTTTAGAGGATTTAGTTTAATTCACGCAAATTACAGTGTTTCAAAAGGAGCTCATTGTGAGAGAGAAAGTATTTAAAAACATATATATGCATACAAGTCCCCGCGGAAATTCAGAAAAAAGAATTAAATACAATCCATGGATTTGATGGCATGCGCACTATACAGAATCAACTTCCAAGTCCAAAGTGCGTGTTGGATACAAGAGCAATATAATTTTTTACTGGACCACAAAAAATCTCCATTAATTTGTATAAATGAGCCTATCATGGATAGCTAATTAATTTTGTACTCCACCAATGAGCATATAAATGTGTGAGATTCTGTTCAGTGTTTAATTAACAATCCTAATCCTACTGATTAATGTAAGTAGGCACCACTTTACCTGTCATGGAAAAGAAGGTTTAGTACTCCACAAACTATATGCATGTCCTCTTCACACTTAGACCTTGCTAACAAATATTAATTAAGACCATCTGGCTAATACAAAAACTCTTGGTGGCTATATAGCTAGGTTGCAATCTATCTAGGGTTGAATATAATTAAGAAGCTGGTGTCCCTGTTCCTCTCTAGCTAGATGCATGTTGAATACTCCTTCGGTGTACTAATAATAGTCGTTTTGTCGTTTAGACGAGAGTGCACAAATATTAGTCGTTCTGTGCAAAAACGTGCATGCATATGCCATGTAAAATGGTAAAAAATAGGGTGTGCGACCACTAAGAATCGAACTCGGATGGCATCACTAGAGACCACATCTGTAACCAATTGAAATAGCAAAGAAGGTTGGATAGGAAGATCAATAAAACGTTTTAATGTCGTTTTAGTACACGTAATTCTGTTCAAAACGACTGATATTTAGGGAGTACATGATAAGGTCTCGTTTGGAATATATATGAATTTTACATAAATTTTACAGAAATTAAACCACTTCACGTGAAATTACAAGAAAGTCTATACACTAGTTGTAAGAATAAAATATCAAAATATTTTTATTAATGAGAAAATATTGTTGTAAAATGATAGGTAACAAGATGAGTATTGAAGGAATATTTTTTGATTTGAAATATTTTGGGGAGAAAATTGAATGGCTAGAAATGATATCTTTAGGGGGGACAGGCAGTACATAAGGTCTTATGGTTGACCAGGAGATTAGCCAGTAATTAAAAAAATGGAGCTAATCATGATGTAGATCCCATCATATGCATGCATATGGATAGAATCCCAATGCTCCACGGCTGTCAGCAAAAGGAGAAGTTCGTGTACCAGCTACAGATTACGACGTACGATGTCATGTCCATATACATACGCATCCTCATTCCTCAATTCAATTCACATCAGATTAGAGCAATTATGCGCATGCATATGTGGTTTACCGTACACCACATGATAATATATATATATTATTGTTTGCTACTGAATTATTGTAATTCGCATGTGGTTATTATTTATTAAGCGCGCTTATATGTGCTCAAGTCTTCCCCTATATATGTCTAGCAATCATAAATATAAGGAAAAAGTGAATTACACTCTCAAAATATCACCGAAGTTTGAATAACCCCCTAAAGAATTTTACCGTCTGAAAAACACCCACGGTATTGAAAAATAACTCAACCTATAACTTTAAATGGTGGTTTTGCTGATGTGACGAAACAGTGGGTGGTTTTGCTGACGTAGCAGCTGACGTGTCACTGGTGACGTGGCGGATCAATGAAAGTATATCATATTTTCAAAAATATTATGCAATTTTAATGGTCAAATTTAGAGTTAAAATGAATTAGTTATGAATTTTTAAAGGTTTCAACACTATTTTGGATTTTCAGGAAATAAAACGGAATTATTAAAAAATTTAGAAGTCAATTTTTAAATATTTTGTATTTGTTCGGGGGTTATTCAGATTTTAGGCAAAGTTGGAGGATGTAATTCAGATTTTTTTCATTGATCTGTCACGTCAGCAAAACCGCCCACTGTTTCGTCACATTAGCGAAACCACCCTTCAAAATTATTGGTTGAGCTATTTTTTAATACCGTAGGTATTTTTTAGACGATAAAAATGCTTTGAATATGTAGTTGACTATTTTTATAAGATATCAAACAACTTGATATTCTCCCTTAATTTATGCTAATAATCTACCACAGTGACTAATCCAGAACAAATGATCATATCTGATGGTCCTTTGCGAATCTAATTGACTAATAATCTAATTATAAATCACTACTCTATAAATTAATTAAGATTGCGATTGAACACGTTGCTTAATTTGTGGTGTGCACTATGATATGATATGCAAACCATAACGTGGATCCGCCCCTGTCTAGCTACCACAATAATTAAGCTATACGATGGACTGCTTCAAAAGCTAAGCCGGCCTTAACATCAGATCCAACTTTACATCACCTTCTCTATCTGAATTATATTCAGATTTGCTTATTGCCAAATATTTTCACAGTGAGATTGAGAAATAGATCGAAGAATTTCCTCCTATAATATATGATCTTGAATTAGTGGAATCCGGTGTGACATCATATATATATATACTCCCGTGGTGTTGAATAGCGTTCCGCGTGTGTATATATATATATATATACGGGAGCGCTATTCTACACCACGTGTGTAGAATATTAACTATTCTACACCGACTACTTTCAGTAGTGGATTTTCTCAGTAGAATAGCTATCGAGTACTATTTTTTCTCCGTAGTAAATTTGTCGGTAGAATAGTTATTCTACACTCGTGGTGTAGGATAGCATTTATATATATATATATATACTCCTGCTATTCTACACCACGTGTGTAGAATAATTATTCCACATCGACCACTTTCAGTAGTAGATTTCTCGGTAGAACGGCTATTCTACACCCGTGGTATCGAATATCATTTGTATATATATATATATATATACACGTGTGTAGAATGATCAATTTTAGTAGTAGATTTTTTAGTAAAATAGTTATTCTATACCCATCGTATAAAATAGCATTTATATATATATATGTGACTGTGACTTCAATAATTAATCCATCCCGCCCAAGGAGAAATTCAGCACGTTGTGACTTCAATAATTGACCAGCTAGCTAGCATGGAGAGTGGCTTGCTGTGATCGAAGGATGAAAAATCTATGGAAGGATTAGGATGAACTCGTGCCTGCTGAGCCGTTAGATGGCGCCACGGAGGATTTTGGTCCGTTGGATCTCATGCATGCGTGCATGGATGGATCTTCCTGCGATCTGAACGAAGGCATCTTGCAGCGACACACGTGGACCTCACTTACAACATCGTCTTGATTTGCATATCAAATCCCTGGTACGTTCACACGATCGATATGAATATATGATGCATTAGCCACCTGTTATGTTCATCATGTCAGAGAGATCGAGACATTAGTTCTCCATATATATGATATTGATTTGATGGCGTCCATATCTACGTATATATATAATAATAATAATGGGATACAATAATATATAATGTGGCTAGATTGCTACATCTGATTTGTCTTCGCTACCTCTCCAGTGTTTGAGTCAATCCTTAGAAAGCTTGTGATGAGTCAAGATCAAGAGCATTGCTATGCATACAAACATGTGCCAAATTTTTTTGTAAGACTTTTATATCTGCATTTTAAACGGTTTAAGTGAAAAACCCGCAAAAAATGACAAAACAATTCTAATATGTAATGTTCGAAATTAGGCCCTAGAATTTTGAATTTTGCTATAACTTTTAATAGTAGAATAAACAAGCACCCAACAAATGAATTGAAAATGTACACCATCACATATAAAGAATGATAGTCAGATGTCTGTGCTTTGCAACAGAATCTTATTTTGTAACATGATTTTTGCACAAAATTCATGTTTTTGTATGGTTTTTCAAAAATCTTAGGGTTTTTACACAAAATTTTGTAAATCCGTGCAAAATACAGAAATTAAATTAAAAGACTGAAATACAAAAATATATTTTTCTTTTCTTTTGTATTTTTCCTTTTTCTTTTTTATTTTTTCTTTTTTATTTTTCTTCTTTTTATATTTATTTTTTTCCTATTTCAAACACAGGTAGTTCGTTGTTGCGTGCGGGGGTAGTTGTTGCATGGCTGCATGTAGGGGCGGACGCTGCGGACGATTTTGTATGGGGCACGGTTTTTTAAGGGAGGGCGAGGCCCGCATGACGGGAGCAGACGGATGATACAGAAAATTGGACGCTTTAATATGGTTAAGATAAGTGGGGACTAAGGGTCTACTCGGTTTGGTTTCCCTTCCTACAATACTATAGCTAAATTTAAACTTTAAATTTGTAATTTCAAGATCACGTTGTGATTTGTCCAGTTTTTTAAGCAGTTTAAGGTGAGGAATTGAAGTAACAACTAACTGGCCATTATATTATTGAAAATATGTTATGTCTATGGAATGAAAGTCTAGTCTATGCTAATAATTACAAATTAAGAAAAACTTGTGCGACTCTGTCATTCAAATAAATACATCCGATGCATCGATCGTGATCCACATATTTATTATATACTTCAATTTACACTCCTAAAAATGCATAACATGCGTTGCACCGATTAACTCAATTTTCAAGTTGTTGTAATAAATCATTAAGTTGCACTCACTCACTAAATTATTGTACCTATAGCGTAAAAAGTTACTCTAAATATAATGATAATTAAGCACACTACTACTTTAGATTATATATGTCAAATCATATCAGGGGTCGTCATCTGTGAAACCAGCGAATTGAAAGAAGCTGGAGCCGGTCCTGCCTGCATACATGTTCAGATTGTCAGTGGTCCAAAAATGGTTAAACAGTTTTAGACATGTAGATACTGTACTGGATGTTCATGGTTACAGTTAAACCTGTCGCTCGGTCAGCGACTGTTTCGATGACAATTGTTGGGACGTGTAGCATGCATTTTTAAAAAGTTTAAAGCGTGCATGTATTAGCGACCTCCACTAATGACAACGTTGCAAATGGCTGGCTCGATATATCATATATCTCGATCGATCAGTACGAGCTATATATATCGATCTGTCTGTCTCGATTTTACGCTCTTCTTTCATGTGCTAATTTAGTTAGTTGTTGGAGGCACACTGACTTAAAGCAAAACTAAAGCTGTGGAGTCCATCGCCGGACGATTGCATCCAGCTCGATCTTGTCGGCAAATGCAATATCATGTATATATGTATGTGTGTATGGTTATCTACTGACATCACTAGCTACCACAAAAATCACTGAATATATAAGATCATATTGCTGCATGACTGGTTGTGGTCAAATAGAGTCTTTATATCTATCTTTGAGGGATCGAAAAGGATTCCGCCCTTGGTCTTATTGTAAACATGTAACGACGTGTCTAATATCACCTAACAGTAGAGATATATATCGACGATGATAAAATATCTATAGGTACCATTGCAAGCTGCAGAAGCCGTCGCCGTCGTCGTCGGTTGTCGTCGCCGTACGTCTGGTTCGATCAGCGGTCAGCGCCTTAATTAATTTGCAAGCGGCGGTCAGCGCTGCAGGCTCGTGTAAATGCAGTTGCGAATTTTCCACTTGCCGTTGCAAACTCTGACAATGGTGATGATGCGGTTCAGATTTATGGCCGCAAAATATAGCTCGCGGTTTTTATGAGGCTGCTTGTTTGGATCATCGTATCATCGTACTAGTGGTTAGTGTCGATGTTTGTCAACACTTCTGTTAGTTAGGTGTAAGATAAGTGCATGTACAACTCTGAGACGGCGAAACAGTTTTTAAAGTAAAAAAGATAACAAAGAAACTGTATGATACAATCTTAAACCTCTAAATCATAAATGTAGCTAAGAGACCATGCGTATGGAGAATTATGTAGAGATAAGCTCTTCTTGAAGAACTCGTTTCTTGTATTTTTTTAGTTAACCCCTTAGAGCATCTCCAAAAGAGTGGCTATTTGGCTCTCCAAGCCAAATTTTAGTCATCCAAGCAAAGAAACACACTCCAAAAGAATGGCCAACCGGATGGCCAAGCCATCCGGCTGGCCAAATTGAAGTTTCGGCTGGCTACTTGTGGGCCCCACTGGCTGGTAGCATGCAAAGAAAGAAAGGAAATGGTGCTCAGGCAACGGGAAAGAAAGAAAGGGAGAAAAGAGATGGAAAAAAAGAAAAAGAAAAAAAGAAAAAAAACTAAAAAATAAAAAAATAAATTTTATAAAAAATGTATACAATTTGCAAATTTTAAAATTTTATAAATGATATTTTTTAAAATAAGAAATCAAATATTTGAAAATATTTTGAAATTTTAAAAGAGGGAATAAATTGTTTAGAGAGTTGAGAATAGAGAGTCTTTTGGAGTATATAGTAGATTTGGAGAGGAATTTTTTTTGGAGAGTTGGCTAAATGGACAAATGGAGAGGCAAAAATGGAGAGTCTTTTGGAGATGCTTTTAGAGACTTTTTAAAAAACCACCTATTAAATAAAGTTGTATACTCCATAATAACACCTTGAATTTGCCTTAAAACGTCTTGAATTTGGAGCGTTTTTACAGTGCCATATATAAACGCGCGGACAGCTATCACAATTTGCAACGCCAAGCGGAAAATTCGCAAGAAGAAGACGTACACCTGCATTATTTACACGAGCATATGCGTACGTGAGAAGCAGTCGCACGCATCAAAGGCGAGTCATGCGTGGGGAGAAACCGCCGACGATTTCCGGGCAGACGACGACGGTGGCGTTTGCCGCTTTCTGCTACTGAGCTTGCATGCATGCAAACGGCCGCGGCTCGAATCCACATGCGTCGATTCGTCGTCACCTGTGAAGCGAACTGGACATGAAAATGTGCTTTACTTCTACTGAATTCTGGCATGTATGCATGCAGAAACACGGCACTAGCCTCCAGATGCCATCTATGATTGTATCTCTTGGATTGCTGTCCCTTGGCCTTGGAGATAGATAGATTCAGATGAATGCAATTTTTTTTCATTCTTTTCTGCTGGCACCGACGATGATTTCTAGGATCTCTGCGTGGAAAATGCATTTGTTGATTAATACAACACGGTGTACATTTTGACTTGGCACAACAAAAACACTTTTTTCGCCGGTTGACCAACGAACGCCTATCAATCAAATTCTATTAAGGAACAGATGGCTTAGCAGTACGGAGTGAGACTTTGCTCGAGAGAGATTTTGGCACTTCTCTTTTAAGTAGAGTTTGTAGAAATGACTCCCATTAATTTATAAGGAGGTATAGACTTTGCACACAGGAGATGGATTGCAAAAGTAGCTGAGACATTTGGCACTTCTCTTTTAAGTTTAGTTTGTAGAAATATATAATGCTCATTAATTTTACTTACAAGTAATTCAAGAAAATAATTTTGTCACAGAAATTTATAGTCCTACACATAATCATTTCCTGGATCAAGTTTACTATCTCTGAATTTAATGAGCATTAACTTGAAGATATGCATATATACAGATTTAGGTACAGCCTTTAATTAATATCATCAATACGTCGCCTTTTGAAGTTTCTGGTAGACTAAAATTCTCTCGGCGATTCGCCTTTCACCAAAATCGATCGAGGCATCCTCCTTTTCTTCCTCGATTCGATTCGTGCCAGCCGAACTAATCTTATAAATCTCACCAAGAGCGGCCACTGAAGCCACGGGTTGCAGTCGTCTTCCTCTTGCTCCTCCGATCTCTCAGCTAGATGTCCATGTCAAACGGTGCCCCACCACGCACGTCTATATAAGCAAGAACCTCGAGCCCCCCCTTTCTCCCAAGTCCCAACCTCAAACCAAGAACAAGAACTGCTCCATCGCTTGGTTGCTGTTCCAAATCCGCTCCTTTCGTTTGTTTTTGTGGCAAAGAGAGGATTTTGGGCCTGTACTTTCGATTTTGCCGTCTGTTTGGAGATTTTGTGAGCATGGGTTCGCTGGGTTTGAGCGCGGCGGAGGACTGCGGCGGCGGCGGCGGCGGCGACGAGAGGCGGGTGCATGACTCGTCCGTGGATCACCATGGGAGGCCTCCCCTCCGCTCCGCCACCGGGTCATGGAAGGCCGCAATGTTCATCATCAGTAAGCCGGATTTATGGGTCTAATTTTCTTGCTTGTAATCTTTGTCATGCGCGTGCTGGTTAATTCCCCGTCTGATTTCTTACTTTGTTCTTGCTTCTTGGTGTGAATCAAGTGATTGAATTCAGCGAGAGGCTGAGCTACTTCGGATTGGCGACGAGCATGATGATTTACCTCACCAAGGTGCTCCACGAGGAGATGAAGTTCGCCGCCAAGAATGTCAACTACTGGACGAGCGTCACCACCCTGATGCCTCTGCTCGGCGGCTTCCTCGCCGACGGCTACCTCGGCCGCTTCTCCACCGTCCTCTACTCCACCATCATCTACCTTGCGGTCAGCTCTAGACTTGCATCTCTAGACAGCTAGCTTAGCTTTTCTCTCCAGATTTTCATTCGGTTGGGAGTTTTAATGGAGTGGTGTGGTTGTCTCTGTCCGTGAATTTGCAGGGCTTGATGGTGCTGGCGATCTCGCAGCTAGCGCCGAGGCTGAAGCCGGATCACAACCTGCACCTCCATGAGACGCTCTTCTTCGTCGGAATCTACCTGGTATCCGTCGGCACCGGCGGACACAAGCCGGCGCTGGAGAGCTTCGGCGCCGACCAGTTCGACGACAGCCACGCGACGGAGCGGGTGCAGAAGATGTCCTACTTCAACTGGTGGAACTGTGCGCTCTGCTTGGGCGTCCTGCTCGGCGTCACCATCATCGTCTACCTCCAGGAGAGGGTCGGCTGGGGCGCCGCCGACGTCGTGCTCGCCGGCGTCATGGCCGCCTCCCTCGTCGTCTTCCTGGCCGGCTGGCGGTTCTACAGGTACAGGGTGCCGGAAGGCAACCCGCTGACACCGCTGGTGCGCGTCGTCGTCGCCGCGGCGAGGAAGTGGCACCTCGAGCTGCCAGCCGATGCTAACGAGCTGTACGAGCTGAAGCCGCAGAATATCAAGAAGCGGCTGCTCTGCCACACCGATCAACTCAGGTGACAACTTGTTTGAACTTTGAGCTCACGTTCCTTTCACTGCTCTGTTTTTTCCGCGCAAAGATACAGATGGTTGGTATCATGGTGCATGCACACGACGACTTGCTCTGGCTGATCGCGCGTAAGGGTCACGTGTGTCGTGATCAAGATGTTGATCTCATTGTGATCTGCAATTTGCAGGTTTCTTGACAAGGCGGCCATAGTGGAGCACGGCGGTGGGGAGGAGAGGTGCGGGGCGTGGCGGCTCGCGACGGTGACGCAGGTGGAGGAGACGAAGCTGGCGATGGCGATGGTTCCCATCTGGGTGGCCACCCTCCCGTTCGGCATCACGGCGGCGCAGGTGTCCACGTTCTTCATCAAGCAGGGCAGCGTGATGGACCGGCATCTGGGCCCGCACTTCGTGCTGCCGCCGGCGTCCACCTTCGCGTTTGCCGCCATCGCCATGATCATCACCGTGGCCATCTACGACAAGGTCCTAGAGCCGTACCTGCAACGCCTGACGGGGCGCGACCGTGGGATCAGCATCCTAAAGCGCATCGGCGTCGGCATCGCGTTCGCCATCGTGGCCATGGGCGTGGCGGCGTCCGTGGAGAGGCGACGCCTCCGCAACCCATCGCCGGCGGACATGTCGGTGTTCTGGCTGCTGCCGCAGTTCGTGCTGATGGGCGTCGGCGATGGGTTCGCGCTGGTGGGTCTCCAGGAGTACTTCTACGACCAGGTGCCGGACAGCATGCGCAGCCTGGGCATTGGGCTGTACCTCAGTGTCATCGGCGCCGGCAGCTTGCTGAGCAGCCTGGTGATCACGGCGGTGGACCACGTGACCTCGCACGGCGGCCGCACCGCCGGCTGGTTCGGCAAGGACCTCAACAGCAGCAGACTGGACCTCTACTACTGGCTGCTGGCCTGCATCGGCCTCGTCAACCTCGTCTTCTACATGGTCGTCGCCACCAGGTACTCGTACAAGACCATCAAGGCCGCTTCCAGGGTCGTCGACGACAAGGCCGGCGACGTCGAGTGCGCCGCCGCCTCTGGCTACTGATTAATAATTAATTAGTAACCGCTTAGCTAGCTCGCTACAGTAGAACCATGCTAAAAATGGCATCATCTATATCAAGTCATCTGCTTTAATTTGTGGTGCATGACAACAAAATCGTACGGATGATTAAATCCGTCCATGTGCTTTATGCAGCTGTTTCTTCTTCTGTCCGGTTAATTATGCATTTCCAAACAATCCTCTATCTCATATTCTCATTATCTATAGATAAAAGTTGACAACTCTTAAAAAAATAGCTTTTCAATGTCAAACAAATTGAGATAGACTCGTAAAAAACCGCTCCTTAATTAATGGAGTGAGGCTGCAATTGGGCCCAAGTCTGCGGTATATGGGCCTAAGAGCCCACAAATCATGTGTCATAATGTAGTGGAGGTGAGATAGGAGCCCAATAATGACAAATGCATTGAATTTTGGACCACGCGCAACATTAACTTTTTTTTAATGAATTACTCCGAGTCGGTGTACAAATAATAGTCAATTTTTTAATGAATTATTCCCACCGGTGTACAAATAATAGTCAATTTTTTAATGAATTACTCACATCGGCGTACAAATAATAGTTATTTTTTAATGAATTACTCCCACCGGTGTACAAATAATAGTCGTTTTGGTGTTTAGGTGAGAGTGTTAAAATATTAGTCACTCCGTCAACCGAGGAAAATTGGGCATGTGTGTCCACCAGGAGTTGAATTTGGATGACACCACTAGAATCTTATCTCCGTAACCAGTTAAGAATAAGGACAGCTTGTGTTGTTTTATTTAGTATTACCATGTATGTAATTCTGTCTAAAATGACTAATATTTATACACGGAAGAGCAATCATATGGTTTGGAGCAGAATATTCCGTGCCAGGGATATGCTTCCAACAATGCTGATAAAGCCCATGCCCATTTCAGGTCAAAGTCAGTTTTACTAAAATGATTTTGGGAAGCAGGAGATAAGCACATTAGATTGCTGCCTAATTTAGCTGCACAAGTTGCACTGGAGAGCAGCAGCCTCGCTGGAACGCCGGCGTCCTTGTCTTTTTTTTTTTATCTCAGATACGTTACAAATAAATAAAATAATACTAAAATTTCATTCATTATAATTTTAAAATCCGCTCGTACTAATTGGATTTTAAAAATAATATACCAGTTTTAAAATTAATATAAAATTTAAAAACAATATTCGCCGTTCCTTCCCTCGCCGGTAGGAGTGACGCGTACGGATACTGCCGCTGCCAACGGATTTTCTGTGGCTTCTGTCCCGCGAAAGCATCGTATAGCCTCTGTCTCGTGCATCTCGAGACAGGGTATTATATTATTGTAGCCATATTTTGGGATAGTAGTGTTCTTCAAATTCTATCAACGTTAACATTATGATAAATTACAGTTATAATATTTATCTTAGCTTCTACGACTCATTACATTACTCCCAATCGGTTTAAAAATAAAGTTTAGAAATACAAACATAATATCTTGTTACTATAATACACGTGACATGTTAAAGGCTCCACTGACGTTTGAATATTTTTGTTACTTGCATATTTGGGCGACGCAGAGGATCCAGACGACCCATCAAAGTGGTGGTGGGTGCAGTGCACGGTCGAGCTTATCTCCTCTCCGGTGACTCGTTTCTGCATGTGAACGGGTCCAGCTTGTCATTTGCACAAAGCACCTCGTCTTATTCACTTTGGACTCATCTCTCGTGTGCACCTCCGTAATATAGAAATTGGAAATCCAGGCCTATATTTGCTTCCCGCTTTCTGTCACAAGCATCTCTTATGTGCTAATGTTTGCATGATTATCTTGGATAGGAGGTCTTCAAATTAGGAACTTGGTGAAATTTGTCCACAGTTTCGGGAAAATGCAGTGGCCAAACTGATAAGAATCTCGGAATTCTATCACAATATAAGGGCTCCTGTACACTGCTTATCAAGTTGCTGGTTTCTCAGTGGGCAGAGCACACAGTTCCAGGCTCCAGCTTTGTCACGGTCCCCTTGTATAAGAGCAGACTTCTATTAGCCGCGTACACCCCCAGATAGATTGACACAAACGCGATCGAATTCTTGCAGAGATGATGAGGTTTAGCTCGGCTCTCTTCCTAGCCTTCGCTGTTGTTGCCGTCTTCCTCGCCGCCGTTGCTGAATCCAGCAGCAGGCACCATCACCATCTCCATGGCATAGGTACGAGCGAAGCAGAGGAATCGAAACAAGTGTACTTTCGTTGAGATACTGTTTGCTTCTGTAGCTTTTGAGAGTAAAGGAGAAATCTTTGGGAATTTTTCAGGGCACGGCGTCGGGGGGATAGCTGCGACGGGCGGCGCGGCGGCGTGGCCGTGCTGCGACAACTGCGGCGGGTGCACCAAGTCGATCCCGCCGCAGTGCCGGTGCCTGGACGCCCGGCCGGCGGGGTGCCACCCGGCCTGCAAGAGCTGCGTCAAGTCCAGCCTCAGCGTGTCCCCGCCCGTCTACCAGTGCATGGACCGCATCCCCAACTTCTGCCAGCGCCGCTGCTCCGCCGCCACCCACTGACCTCACCTCGCCGCCGGCCGGCCGGACGCCCACTTCTGTTAATTAATTTCGAGAGCTTTTTTCCGTGTAAAGATAAAGAGAAGTGCCTTACCTGGACCTGGAGCAGCTGGCTTCATGTTTGATTCTTTAAACCAGTCTCCGGTTCTAATCTCCTCGTCCTGTTAACGAATTGCGCACTGCGTCCTTCTCGGCAATCTTGCGGATTAGTACCACCTCGCTTACTAGAAGCTCACCGCGTGGGAGCTCTTGCTATAAGAAGGGGAACCCGTGCAACGTTGGTCCATACTTACCTGGACGGGGTCGACGGGCGATCAGTAAGGCCCGTGGCCTAGGCCAATGGCCCACATTGCACTTTGTGGGTGCGTTGGCTTACCATCTCCCCAAGCGGGAGAGTGGACGTCATAATTTGTGATAGAGGGGTATGCGTTCGCGCGGCCCTTGCCAAATTTTCAAAATTAAATTTTTATTTTGGTAATCTCATGTTTCGGCGTTTCAGGAACATATTGTAGTCATGAAACTTCGGGCCATATTCTCTTATTTGATTTTTGGTACCACTACATTTTTTTTGCTTTGGTTGTTATGAATGTAAGAGCTGTATGTGTTTAGATTAAGTGTTTACGGATAAATCTGAAAATGATATAATAAGTTACACTCAGACACGTTGATTTAGCGGAGGTAGTATTTTTTTTTCTTCTGCAGCTTTTTTTTTTTGAAATAGGCCACATAGGCCCGACTTTGTTTGAAGGTCATGTGTGTGTTGGGATGTAAACGAGAATTTTCCAGAATGTCACCCATCCTGGTAGTATTCCCGTCTGAGCACGCTTAATAATGGAGTTCTAAAGAGATTTGGTGCAGCAAACTCACATCCCTTTCACAATCTTATTACAGAATGTTACAGAATGTTCTGGTTCAGACGTTCAGTTTGCCATTTTTATGAAACGTATATCTTCGAGGTGCCCTGAAAATGATGTATTGCTGATGACAGGTATTGCAGTAATTAAAGTTGACGATAAGAGGGGTTGGTGGAATTGTGAGTAGTTTCCACAAACCTACCTGTTTAAGTTGTATGGATTGCATGGAAAGTGTCATTACCACCTTACCTCCTATTTGAACTTCAAGTTTCACCAAACATCTGAGCAACAGTACATGTTCTGAATACATTGTGATCGTGCTTTCTTTACCCTGGAAATGCAGGCTGTTTCACTGTTCCTACTAGCAGCTTACAGCTTCCCGTTGTGTTTTCAGCTGTCGTTTGGCCCAATAAATTTGGCTAATGGGTCTCCGATTTAATATTGTAGTTTTTCATATAAAATCTAGGTTATAAAAAGATTAAACGGAGAGAGCACATGCATTAGTTTTGGCTTTGTTACTTTTGTCTTGGTGACAAGACGATTTACCTGACGTGCTTGGAATTGCCAAGTTCTTTCTTTCGTCCAGTCCTTTTCCCCCACATGCTGCCTTTTTTTTCTTTCCTTGAGCATGAAGCCCGGTCAGCTCAATCTGAGCTTTGATTGTCAATTGTCATCCAGATGATATCAAGGAAGAATCCAATCATGAAAGATTATGAATGGAAGGCAGTCGATGCGATGCAACATCAAACAACAGAGCAAATCAATGCCAAGCTGCCCTGCTTATGGCGGAAGATCGAGGAACAAGCATCCTGAGAATCCAATCAAATCTTTCAGCAAACTAAAAATATAAATCTTATTAAACATAAAAGAGAAATTCTGCGATCGAAACCCCAAATCATCTAGCCTGCAATTGTTTCTTCATAAAGCAGATTTGGAGCGACATATTACAACGTTTTAACGGCAAGACCGAAACAGGAGAATCCTCTTCCGATCCTCAATTCAATCAATCAACACTGTGGTACAAATGATCTCGGATGAGTTTTAGTTTCTTTCTCATTTGTAGTTCTTCTCCATATTTTTATTCCTCTTTTCAGCCCTTCTCTATTCTAAACCCCATAATTCATTCGGAAGTATATTCAGAGCAGTCGTATAACTGACTGATTTCGATAAAGACTTCTTCTATCAAAAAAATCCACCACCGCTTGTAATATTATATACTCATGTACTGTTTCTTGCTTCGGCATTCCTTCTTAACGAAAGAAATAAAGCAACCCTCTCTATTCCTTAAAAAAAAAAGAGCAAGCCTGAAACCTGAGACCAACGATGAGGTCGCAGACGATGTCCGACCGGCGAGCACAGCTGCAGGCAAATTGGTCTTCCACCACTCTGCTGTACAGTACAGTTGTTAGGTTACTGGGCCGTGATAATAACGTGGATTGGCTGAGACGCTAACAACAACAGTCTACATGCGTTTCTTGGGCGGCCATTGTCTGCTTTACTGTCGCTGCCATGGACCTCACGTGCTCCTGTCCTTGATCTTTTCACCGATGCCAACCATCTCTTCGAGTCATCGTCTCCCCCGTGAATCGGATCTGTACGCGCAAATTTAATGATTGCGGTTACCTATTACATATAACTAATCTAATAGCTCACTTATATATTAATTATAGTCAATTATATATATTATACATTTAATATATAATCTTTCATACTATCTCATAAAATTTAGTGAGTGAGTTGTGTAGTCAACTTATTATACTACTCTACGGGTGATAAATCATCTACTTGAGAAGGCGCACATTTCTCCTTGCTACTCTGGAGTCTGGACCAAAAAATGCAGATCAAAGCGTTGGTCACATGGTCGTTGGTCCCGGATGAAATGCCTTCTCTCCGAGCTGAAAAACCTCGCGCATACAAACAAACCAAATCGTTTTCAGAATGCGACGTACCTCTGACATTTCAGTCCGTCGGCCTGCTGCCTGTTGGTACCACCTGCAGAGAAGATTGACTTTGACCAACTAGGCGGTGATAATAACGTGGTTTTGCAAAAGGATGGCTCATTTAAAATGCGGCATTTTTTTCAGGACTCCTACGACAAACAGAACTCGACAGGACTACCATACACGAAAGAAACGCAACAAAGTGAGCCGTTTTATTTTTTTTCTGTGTACCTATAGTTGGCCCATGTTTGGTAGTGTTACATTCAGGATTTTTTATTTTATTTTTAGAGTTGGTTACATTTTGCTGCAAGAAATTCATTATAATTAGATTAAATGTATTTAGTCGTGTAATCTGAAATTTATTTTAAATCGTATAAACTCCAAAAATAAGTCCTTAGAGCATCTCCAGCAGCTCCCCTTCTTCATCCCCTATAGCTAAATTTAGGGAATTTATCTTAAAATTCGTCCTCCAGCAGCTTCCCTATTCCATCCCCTACTCTCTTCTCATCCCAAAATCTGAGAAATCTCTCTCCTCCCCCTATCCATGCCACGTCAGTATTGGGAGAAAGAAAGAAAAAAGAACGGAAAAAAGAGAAAGAAGAGAAGGAAAAAAGAAAAAAGAAAAAAAAGAAATGAGAAAAATAAAAATATAAAATATAAAATATAAAAATAAAACGAAAATTTATTCGCTTTATAATTTTTAAGATGTTTTTGAGATCAACTATTTAGACTAATTATAGGATATTTATTTATTCATGAAAAAAATAAAAATTCACAACGAAAATATAACTTTGAAAATATAACCGTTGTAATTTTTACCGTTGAATGATAATAAAAATCTATTAATCGTCAACAACAATAATGATCATACATAATAGTATATGTGTTAGAGATATAGCCGTTAAAAATATAGTTATTAGAATTTTTATCGTTAGATAATAATAAAATAAAGGATTCAAAAATATAGGGAATGAATTTTAGAGAAACTGCTGGAGACCGGAGTTGTATAGGAGTGAAATCTTTTAAAGTCATCCCCTGTATGTAAAATATAAAGGATGAGTTTTATGGGAGTTGCTGGAGATTCTCTTACTTCAAGACCGAACCACCTCCAGCTAGGTATCACTATCACGTACTACGAGAAGCCCCATCTCAATAAGCTGTCTATTTCTGATTTCTGATTTCTAAAGCTCAAGTTGAGGAAATGGAAAGACTTGAGCATATTTTAAAATTTAGTTTTTTTAGAATTAATATATGTGTGTTTTTGTTCCTTACGGTTCCATCTATTCCGCAAATACTTTATTTTAGAGATAAATAAGTTATTGTAAGATTAAAATACCAAATTATAGTTTATAAATAAAGAATGAATATTATAAAGTGCATGGGTATTAAATGAATAAAACCTATTAATTTATGGATAGCACATTTTTTCTGTAGCTACCACTACCAAACAGTTTGCACTCGCCAGCATCGTTCTAACGACGCTGCCCGGCACCTAACCCGGTCGAGCTGAGCTCCACTCCAATGCCGACCACCTCCGTCTCCGTCTTCCCCTCGCCGTACGACTCGCATCAGAACTGCCACGCAGAGTCAGCGACGGCAACTGCCCTACCCCAATAATTAAACCACATCTCCTTCAGCTACTTCACCTCAGTTTCCGTAGCCCTGCCATGGCACCGGCGGCCGTTCTGCATGCCATGCTTCGGCGGCGGCGGCGGCGGTGGCTGTTCGAGCTGGTGGCGCTCTTGGTTGTTCTTGCTCGAGGTAGCGCCGCGGCTGATGAGTTCGTGTTTCCCGGCTTCTCCGGCGACGGCGTGGCAACCAGCGGCGCGGCCGGGGTCACCTCCTCCGGTCTCCTGCAGCTCACCAACGAAACGAAAGAGACCTTCGGCCATGGCTTCTACCCTGTGCCGTTCCGCTTCAAAAACGCTTCCACTGGCAAGTCCGTCTCCTTCTCGACCACCTTCGTGTTCATCATCGTGCCGCGCTACCCGGACGCGCACGGCCACGGCCTCGCCTTCGCGCTGGCGCCGTCGGTGGCCGTCCCAGGCGCCGTAGCTGGCAAGAACCTGGGGCTGTTTAACATATCCGATAACACGGGCAAAGGTAGGAGCGAGATCGTTGCCGTCGAGCTCGACACGGCGATGGACGACGAGTTCAAGGACATCAACGACAACCACGTCGGCGTCGACGTCAACAGCCTGCAGTCCGTAAACTCCACGCCGGCGGGGTACTTCAACGCCGGCACAGGCGAATTCTCCAACCTCAGTCTGATCGATGGGGAGCCCCTGCAGGTGTGGATCGAGTACGACGGCGACACCGCGCGCCTCGAGGTGACGCTATCGCCGGCCAGCATGCCCAGGCCGAACACCCCTCTCGTGTCTTGCACCGTCAACATGTCGTCTGCCGTGGCCAACGACACGTACGTCGGGTTCTCGGCGGCGAACGGCGCCGCCGCGAGCTCCCACTACGTTCTCGGCTGGAGCTTCCGCCTCGGCGGCGGCCGCGCGCAGGACCTAGTTCTCTCCAAGCTCCCGCGGCTCCCGCCGCCGAGTAAACCCAAGAAGAAGGTTCCGCTGCTTCCATTGACACTTGTCCTCGCAGTCGTGGTCCTACTCATGGCGTCAGCGGCAGTGGCAGCGTTCATGGTGCGACGCCGGCGGTTCAACGAGGAGAAGGAGGAATGGGAGATAGAGTACGGGCCGCACAGGATCAGCTACAAGGACCTGCACAGGGCGACCAAGGGCTTCCGCGACATCATCGGTGCCGGTGGCTTCGGCCGCGTGTACCACGGCGTGCTCCCGAGGTCCGGCGTCGAGGTCGCCGTCAAGAAGGTGTCGAATGACTCGCGGCAGGGGCTACGGGAGTTTGTGGCCGAGATCGCGAGTATGAGCCGGCTGCGCCACCGCAACCTGGTGCCCTTGCTCGGCTACTGCCGGCGGCGCGGCGAGCTGGTGCTCGTCTACGACTACATGGCGAACGGCAGCCTCGACAAGCACCTGTTCCACGGCGAAGCCAGTGAACCGCCGGTGCTTAGCTGGGAGCAGCGTTCCAAGATCATCCGGGGAGTGGCCGAAGGGCTGCTGTACCTGCACGAGGGGTGGGAGCAGGTGGTGGTGCACCGGGACATCAAGGCCAGCAACGTGCTCCTCGACGACGACATGAACGGCAAGCTCAGCGACTTCGGCCTCGCGAGGCTGTACGACCATGGCACCAACCACCAGACCACGCGCGTCGTCGGAACGCTCGGCTATCTCGCGCCGGAGCTGAGCAAGACCGGGAAGGCCACCACGAGCACGGACGTCTTCGCCTTCGGCGCCTTCTTGCTCGAGGTGGCGTGCGGCCGGAGGCCGATGGAGTTTAGCGCCGGTGCCGACTCGCCGGGGCTTGTCGAGGAAGTCCTGGAGCACTGGAAGTCCGGCAAGATCAAGGAGGCCAGGGACCCAAGGATCGGCAAGTGCGACGAGGACGATCTCGAGCTCGTCCTCAAGCTCGGGCTGCTCTGCTCGCACCCTGACCACCGACGCCGGCCTAGCATGAGGCAGGTGGTGCAGATCTTGGAAGGCGCCGCGCCGGCGCCGGAGACGTTGCCGGAAGATCTTGGAAGCACTGGGAAGCTGTTCTACAACGATGTGTTCGACGAGTTTACCACCATGTATCCTTCGACGTCGGCGGTCAGTGCGGCGACGACGCAGCCGTCGTCTTCGCAGTCCACCGATGAGCAACGGCAGTCGGTAGGTCGTACTCATCTGATTAATACCAATTTTCTCAAGCCAGCTGAATAGTTCTTGGTCATGTGTATAGAATAGTTGATGCATGTCACATTGTCAGTAAGCGAATACTTGCAAGATTAAGTGTTTGTTTGGAGTTAACATAGGATACTGTCAAACATTTCTAGGGATTGTCAGATCGAAGTTTTGATCAAACAGTAGTACACTGTATACACTATACCATTCAGCTTGGATTATTGTTGCAATTTCAGAAAAAAAGAACACTACAACAAGTCAAAAAGGCAAGAACTTTGTGAGAAGTTTCCACTAACCGGGGAAAACATGAAAATCAATACCTGCAGTTGAATCACCCCTCCTCTCTTGACATCGGTTTGCCTTTCATCACGGGAAAAATGCCATGATAACATAAAAAATTAGGACAAACTACTGTGTTTTCCTGATCCCTGCAAGAAAGGAACTATTTAATTGAGATTCTTGTGAACCAAAAGGGGCGTTAGAATGATTGCGAAGGAAGAGGCCGTACTTGCAAAATGTTGACAAACAATGCCATATATTGTCCCCACCCAACGTTAGTTTACATGTTACCAGAGTTAAAACCAGCATCACCACTAGCTCATTGCCGGATTTACCGCACGAGAACCGGATTTACCGGCTGTCTCTTCCCTCGATCACTCTCAGTGACGCATTTCTGTGCATTTCATGAGCAGATTCGATCAGAAACAGCAACACAAGCACTGCATAATTCATGTAGAAATCACAATTTCAAAATTGTAATCTGTTTTGACTGCACCAATTGATCGCATACACTATATAAGTAGTATATCAGGGTGTCATCTTTCACCCCCAAATTTTCAGAAGTGGACAAACACAAGAACATCTAAACCATAAACATTACAGAGGCTAGATTTTTGTGAACTCGCCTAAACTACAACATCTAGCAACAATCATCGCTTTCTGAGAAGGATTGGTAATGCAGCAAATACCTCCACACAGACACCAAGCAGGTAGTAGCAATAATGGCTCTAGTCACCATCCAAGAACATGCGTGGAAGAAATACCTTCACAGAAACAACTTCAGTAGCAGAAGGATATGGTCAAAGCAGTATGCAGGGTCAGTAATAGATGGCTATTGTTGTAGCAGTGTGTGCAGTCAGGATCAAATGGATTAGCTGAGCCCAAGTTCCTTCTTCAGTTTCTCGAGAGCAGCCTCTATCTCGGACACACTATCATCAAAGCTACTTGTGGATATATTATCATCTTGCTTCTTTTTGCCTCTTCCTCCAGATTTGGTGTATGGATCATTTGAATTATCTTCCGCATCACTTGAGTCATCGATCTTGAGTTCGTTCTCCAGAAACTCAACAAATTCTTCACCAATAGCCTGATTGAGCACAATGTAATAGAGTTGACTAGGGATTACCAATTACCGAAGGGATGATTACAAATTGCAGTACTTATGTACACTGTTGTTAAATGCTCAATAACAACATGAGAAGCTTACAACAATAGACTGGAATAAAGAGAACTTACTGCCAATTCATCCCACAAGCTTTCAGGTTTCTGTTCTGAATTCAGCCCAGCTTCCCAGTTCTGAAATTCTGCTTGAAGATCATTGAAGAAATCCGCTACAGAATCAAAGACCACATTAGTGTCAACAAATGAACAATTCATGTCCAACTAACTGCACATCTCATGTTTCCCCATAACCATCTACAGAAGTTTAACTACAATCGGATCAAATTTATTAGTTGTTTTATAGCAGAAAACTACAAAGGGATTTCGCTTGAAACCTCAGTCTACTCACTAACACAAAATTCTTAACCCCAGAAATTATAATATAGTTCATTAATGCAGAAGAAAATGTATTCACGTACTGAAGCCATAGAATTCCTCTTGTTCATCAGCTGATGCAGTGCTCTTCCCGTAAGTCCTGGATGAATCTGAGTTGCTGCTCGCGTACTTGGACCGGCTCTCTGAATTCATGAGCGTGTTGTAAGCATGCTTGATCCGCAGAAATTTCTCCTGTGCATTAGCCTACAATTGAGGAAAACAGCAAACGCGGACATTAGAGATCTCTAAGGTGGTATTAATACCAAAGCTACCACTTCTGCTCAATGCCTCAATCCTAATAGGATTCAGATGAAAAGAGAAATGAAATGCAACGAGATTATGAGGCTGGGAGCCTGGGAGAGACCGTTGGCACACACCTCCTTATTGACATCAGGGTGATACTTGAGCGCGAGCTGCCGGTACGCACGTTTGATCTCGTCAGGCGCAGCTGACGGCGACAAACCGAGCACCTCATACGGGGATTCCGCTCGCCCGCCCCTACCCTTGCCCGCACGGGCCTTCAGGCTCGCCCGTCGACGGTGAGGAGCGGGCGCACGAGAGGAGAAGAGCGTGGAGCAGCTAGTGCGAAACGAAGCTACGACACGAAGGGCAAGAGAAGGCAGCGCAAAGCGGCGGCGCGAGGTGCGGAGAGGGAAAGGAGGACGGGGAGTGGTCGCCTGCAGCTGCAGCGCCATGGCGCAACCCAACCGGAACCTGAGGTGGATGGGGTTGCAGGAGAAACTGCTTTTGAATGGCTCGGAACGAGCCTTTACCTGGAACAGACAAGATCACCGCCGTTCAGATCAAACGGCGCAGGCGCAGCACTGAGAATCGGACGGCCATCCTCAAAGCTCACAGTACATAGGCATACCCTGTCAAAAACGATTAATCCATCATTTCAAGATTGCCAGACTACATACAGCGAGTACAGACGGAGTTCGTCAGTACGGATACTGCGGGACTCACCTGCGGAGTGGCCGAGTGGGGACGGCGGTCTGCGCCGCCGCTCCGGGAGACGGCCAACGGGAGTTCGCAGTTCGGAGCCCAGTCCGACACTCCGACGGGTGGAGGCGGCGGCCGTCGGCGGCTGGGCAGGGCCGCAGGGGGCGGCGGGCGCCTGGATCTGGCTGTGTGCCTGTGTCTGCTTTGTGTTTGCCCCAGAATCCCTAGATTTGCAGTTTTGCACTGACTGGGCCACACCCGGGCCTGCCTATAAACCATTTAACTTTTAAAAAACATTTCAAATTTGACTAAATTTAAATAAAAAAATTATCATTTACAATATCAAATAAATACTCTATCAAAACATATTTAATGATCAATTTAATAAAACTGATTTGGTAAAACCAATTTAATATTATAATTGTTGGTATTTTATAAAATTGATCAAAGTTAAACAATATATGTGCAGGAGAAAAGAGGGAATCCAGCGAAGACTTCAAAATTAAATTGTCATGTAAATTACATAAACCTCACACAACCAAACGCTCAGGATGAAAATGCTGAGCATATCAGCAGAGTACATCTGTAGAAGCTTAAGGTTGACGTTAGAGCTGCATAGGGTGAATAAACAATCAATCCTTGCTAGTTTAGGAAGAAGGTCCAGGGCCTAGCAGCAATGGTGGATCCTTCTTCCCGCTGCCAGAATCTGAATCTTCTTTGGGAGGTGGTCTTGATGCTGCCCATGCACGAAGCGGAGGCTCAAACATATTCCCTGCGACATCCGGTGGCAACTGATGGGGTGCATCCTCTCCAGGGAGCACAACGAGACCCTTCTCCCTGAGAGAGGACGGCTCATTGTAGCACTCATTCCACAGGGACTCCACAAGCTGCCGCTCCTCGCGAGCCGCATGGAGATCTTCTGCGTCCATTGTGCTGATGCCTTCGATTCGGCTCTTAAGCATATCTTTCAGTTTGTCTTGGTCAGGTAGTGCGTTTCCAGAAAAGGATGTCTTGTCTCGTGCCAGCTCGAGGAGACCACCTAAAGCAGCCTCCCGGACTCCAGAATCATCACTGGATACTAGGTGAATCATCAGCTTTGCAAGACCGAGCTCTGTAGCAACACTCCTGTCTGCCTTGTCGTGCAGCAGGTACTGTACGAGATGGAGAGCTTTCCTGGGATACAACATAACGGCAGTGAACATTGCAGAGTTGCATTTTCATAATTTAACTACCAACAAAAGATCCGAGGACAAAAAAAATCTGGTAGGAATGGTTTGGCAGGCTAGGATCCCGACCCATTCCAAACTAGGCCGTAATATAGATTAGCACAACCAAATCATGACTTCACATATTGGAAAGAAAAACGTTGCAGGAAATACAGGAGCAAAATTAAGAAGAAAATACTAGCTAGGCACTGCATGATGCAATTATAAAGCTAACCTAATAGCCTCACATGATCCGAATGTTCAACAAGATGCCATAAAGTCACCCAAAATGTCTTGAGCCATTATGGCTCCTAGCCACCCTGAACATCATATAGCATACCTCTGAAGTCTAGAGTCATCAGAACAAAGGGCGTCTTTCAGTGCAGCATAGCCATTTCCTAGACGGAATGCAGCAACTCCTTGCTGGTTATGGCGAATTAGAGCTGCAAAGCAATGGTCGCAACCTCTTATTAGAATGGGAAATAGAACCGATTATGGTTCAGTTCATTGCGAAACACCATGTTTGAACCATTACGGAGGCAAATTGCTTACATGATATTGCTCCAAGAGATTTTGTGCGTGAATTTGTGCTTGGATCTGAACTGAAGTTCGTCAACAGTGGCTCCAGGCCATTAGATTCCATCACAAGTTGCTGGCTCTTGGGGTTATTTTGCACAATGGTAGTTACAACTTCTGCTGCCTTTGCTCGGATGCCAGCATGTGGACTTTTCAAGTAACCAAGTAAAGGATCCAATCCACCAATAGAATGAAGATCTGTTGGATTTAATTGTAAAAAATGTTAAAATTATTCACAATCAATGCAAGAATAACATTTACAAATACAAAAATAATTAGTAACCATGATTCTTACCATTTGCCGTGTCAATGGATTCAACGTGCTCCTGTAACTCATCCAACATATCTGAAAACAAAGTTAGTAGTTTATTAGAGAATGAAACTGTAAAAAATCCATCTAGCCAGGTTCTAAGGAGTTAGGACAATGTTGAACTTTTAAGGATATATAAAATGAATAGTGAAAACTGTATGAAATTGGCATATAAAATACTGTGCTGTCCACACAGGGACCCTTCATATAAGCAACAGCCACTGCCCACTAGAAAATTGTATGATCGTATTTCACTATAATAAGCATAGATAATGAATAAAGACAGTTCAGTGTTGTCGCCTGAACAACAAATAAAGGAAATTTCAAAAAAATGTAACGCGACAAACAATACCTTCAATGTTCTCCGGAGTCACGCCTTGAGACTGTAGCACATCATCTGGAGTTTTCATCACTAGGGTAATCTCTTTCATCCTCTTAACAACATCTATTGTATTCTCTTTCATTGCCTCCATGAACCATTTCCTGTCCTCCTCACTGCAACCCAAAATCAAGGAAACTTTGAACAACATGGACGTTTTTTTTGACATACAATTGCTCGTAGGCATAGCAACTCCACTGCGCAGTGATATCAGTTGCGCAAATTTCATGCTTGAACACTTAAAATATCAGCATTATTAAAGCAGTGTTTAAGGAAACGAGGCCACAAGAGAATATATCACCGGTGCTAATCCGACATGTCACATCTTACACATGAATTAGCAACAAACATGGTCACATGGAATTGCTGCTAGCGCATGCATATCGTTCAGTAGCACAAAAACCCTAAGTCACTTAGCCTACACAAAAAATGCTATGCTAGTTCCAGCGTCCCTAGAAGCACATCAATCTGGCGGAACCACCAGAACAACCCTAGCTTAATCAGCTCTTTACTCGAAAAGAAGAGAACAGGGGGAGATCTCGATGTGAGCGGGAGCATACCTGAGCGCACGCGGCGGATTAGTGCCGTCACCATGGGCGATGCTCCACTTGAGCAGGCCGTTCCAGTCGGGCCCTCCTCCGTCCTTGGCCATCTCAAGCAGCGACGACGAGGGGCGGTGTTGCGGCGAGTCGAATGGACCGCGAAGGTTGCTTGCTTCAGGCGTCGGCTCGCGGCGACGGGAGAATACGAAGCAGCGAGGTCCTCTTCCTCTTCACCTCCCCTTTTATCGAAGAGAGAGGTGAGGTGGCGTCGGCGTCGTCGAGGGTGACGGGGAACGCGGCGGCGGAGTCCGGACTCCGGAGGGTTCTCGAACCTGCGCGGTGCTGCGCCTCCAGTCAGTAGGAAAAGCTATTGGGCCGGGCCGGGCCGCATTTTCTGATGCTGACGCCAACTTTGGCCCATTTCTGGACCGAGAGTTTTTTCTTTCGTAGGCCGAACTTACTGAATACAGTAGGCTCATTACAGGACCTTTGATTTTTATACGAGTTAAACTTGTCCAACTTTGGTAAATTTTATGGGAAAATGTATCAACAATTCAAATATAAAAATAATTTAATTAAATATGCGGAGCTCCGAGATGTTTAGACCCTACGTCAGTTAACTGTTTAGGCACCGACCGCGCGCAACCACTCGTATGCCACGTGGACAAACGTATCAGCAAAAATAGTCCCAAATCACAATCACTTCGGGTTTAACTGTTCGATATAAATATTTTGGGATTAAAAGCTCGGTCCACATCAGCAAAACCACTTAAGCGTCTCATGTCACGTGGATAAACATATCAGCGAAACCACTGTCCCAAATCACCTCGGTTTTAATTGTCCAATATAAATAGTTCGAGGGATTAAAAGCTCTGTCCACATCAGCGAAACCATTGTCCTAAATCGTCTCGGGTTAATTGTCTGAAATAGTTTAGGGTGAAAAGCTCATTTTCATAGTTTAGACAAAACATCAGTAACATATATATAATTCAGGGTTCCTCTATGATTTTTCATATAGAAATATCAGATTTTCTAAGGGTCCGTTTGGTTTGGGGGCGAGGGTGGATAGGATGATCCTATCCATGAATTTAGGAATGAAATGATACATTTAAGGTGTTTGGTTGAATGGATGAGATGAGACAATTTTTTGTTTGGTTAGATGTATACAACTTGGATGAGATAAGGTTAAATTTAGTGTGACTCATTTGTCAAATATATTTTTTAATAAAAATATAACCATATGAGATCTTATTTTATAAATTAAATTATAATCAATACAATGATGTAATTAGATCATAAATTGGATAAATAATTTGGGAGTAAAAATCATTTGAATATTTATAAACGAAAAATTAAATGTGTCATAATCAATCCGGAGACGACACATCATCTCATCCAATGTTGGATGAGCTCATCTAGAAAAATTTCTTGAATCTCTTCATCCAGCATATTGAAGGAATATTCCTCTTGTGGACCATCTCATCCACCTTCGCCCTTCAACCAAACAGCTGACTGGATGGGATGACCCTATCCCATCTAGGGATATCCAGCAAACCAAAACACCCTAAATTTTTCATTTTGGGAACGTTTTCACTTTTTTGTGCAATATATTATATATTGATCCGCGCTTTCTCAATTGGGCGTAGGACGTTTTATAGGCTGTGTTGCATCGGATCCGTCGTTTAATTTGACAGCTCTGCCGAGGCTCCAAAACAGCTTGCTGTTGACTTCGACGTGATTTCGCCACGAAAACGGCGACGCGTCGCGAGGAATCGACACACGCAGCTCACAATTAAGCAGATGAACTTTGCAGTTCTGATTTCACACAACAGAAGATAGATAGTACTAGCACTGCCAGAGCTCGGTTTCTGCTGTGGAACACATGTTTTTCCTTCTTCTAACTTGCATTAACATCGTCTACATATCTACATACACATATTTTTCCTACTACTATAGTTAACAGTGCAGGATCAGACACGCGGTGTTACAACTTGTTCTGTCACAGAAGAAGCAGAACAGCGAATGCACATCGATCCTGCTCTACCGAAATAAAAACAAGATGCAGCTGGAGGCGTGCCTCCGCGGCGGCACGGGCACGAACAGGGACTCGAGGTCCGGCGGCTGGAAGTACCCACCCTTAGGCGGCTCCCGCCGCTCCTTCCCCACCTCCGGCGGCGTCACCGCCCTCTTCCTTGGCGGTGCCGGGCACGGCGGCACCACCGGGATGCGGCACTCCTCCCTCGTCGGCGTCTCCCACCCCTGCATCTCCTCCTCCACCGCCGCCGACTCGCCGCATCCCATCTCCAGCTCCATCAATCTCTCCTATCCTCTCGGAGAAAACCAAAGCAAGCTTTGAATGCCGAGAGCTACTCAGCTACGTGAGAACGGGGCAAGCAAGGCGGCAACCAACCACGCTATAAGCTAGCAGAGGACGCTTTAATATAGCACAAGCTGCTGCGGCGAGCGGCGAGCGGCGAGAAGATAGTCCAGCGGCGTCGCGGTGGCGGGACGCGCGGCGGACGGAACGGACATGGGGGGTGTACTCATGCTTCGAATGACTAGGGGGGCCAGGTTAAGGTGGGACCCGCGTGTCATTCAGCAATAGCTGTGGGCGAGCTGGTGGCGATGGTAGGGAGAGTTACGTGGCACCGCATCGCGAACGCGCGGGAACCGCGTCGGTCGAATGATCTAGAGCTCCGCCACGGATTCTCTGTGCCACGCCGCAGGTGAGCTTTCGGCGTCCGGCAGTTCGGCTCCTGTAAAATACGAAACAAATTGCTAAAACATCCTAAATGTAAGCTAGATTAGCTAAAAATATAGAACCGGATAACATTGATTACTCCAGAGGAAGCCGAAGCTGTAGCCTGTATGGATAGAGTATGAGAAAAAATCCGGAGCATATCTCTTCGTTATGTGGGCTCCAACTTCCCCCTCACCGGCGTACCAAGCTGTGGCAGGCGGTGCGCCACGTGGAGCCCACCCATCGGGTGGGGAAGGAAACGTGGGTGCCAGCGTGGCACCATCCAGAAGTGCCTATAATTTATTCGATTTTGTAGATGCTAATAAACTACGGAACAAAAAAAGAAAAAAAATCTAGGATTTATGAGGGCAGCTCTATAACGGGAAGTCTACAGGACGTTTAGAGGGAAAAAATGGTTTTTTTTTTCACCATGAATGCTTAACGCAGAAGGCTGGAGCTTACTGTAACATCGGATGCTAGTGAGTGTTAATTAAGATAATTTCAATCATACATAGCTAGTTAAGTAAATATAGCAACAAATTAACTAACAAATATAACAATATTAGATATCTTTGCATTGGAATATAAGGCTCTTAACAAGGATGTTTATTTTTTTATGCTAAACACCTACGTTAGCACTAAGTATTAGAAATGGCCTAAGACGACTATGACTTGGAATCTGTAAGCTTAACAAATTGTCCCAGTATGAGTGGCTATCGAAATTTCTGCAACTAATATGCATGCAGTCGTCTATAGTTGTGTGCTAACCATCAATATTGTAGCTCGTGAGTTTAAAGAGGGGTCTGAGTCTGAGCAGTTTGTCGTGAGAGGTCCAGTGAGGAACTGAGACCAGAGGAGAGCAACCAAAAGGGACCCAGATATGCTGTTCGAGGCATTGATGCGCTCATAATCCTAAAAAGTGCTGTACCGTAGATGAAACCTGGTTTCGAGATTTCACAAAAGATTCTTAGTGATTACGAAGAAGTAAAGTTCAAGGCATTCGATTTGGCGTCAAAACCTGAAGGCACACTGGTACACGGGCAAAAGACTTCAAATCGTTCTTCTCCCAGGTTACAGCTCGATTTCGAGCTATCTGTTGAGGAGCAATCTCATTGCTAGATTTTAATAACGTAGCACTCCTTCAATTAAGGAAATTTATCTGATATTCGGATGTATATCTTCGTAGGTTATGCGTGGTGAGCCGCAATTCGCTGTAAAACATAATCTTTCTTGAAAACTGTTAAAGAAACCAGTGAACTGTTCAGAAATAGATTGCTATGTTCGAGGGCATGGCTATATTTCTTAAATAAAACCCCTACCTTGTTCGAGCGCTCAAGTGTGCATTGTACAGAAACGAGAGTATTGTGTTTGTCGTGACAAACATTGCCTATGTTATATAGGACAAAAAATGCTTAGCTGCCGCTTTGGACTCGGACAACATTCCAACCAGCAATACATAGAGCTTGTGAGCAAGTTGCTCTCTATAGCTGGGTGGATGATTGTGTCATTTCTTTGGTTCGCTGAACTAAGTGCAAGTAGGTCACCATACACGCTGTTCTATCACGGCAAGTTGCAGCCATGTCATTGTTTATATCACATTGGAGGGTTTAGACATTTATATTTGGTTATTGATAGCGAGAGGGAGGCTGCTTTATCCCTTTGACGTGAACTAAATGGTACATTTTCCAGATAATAGAAAAAAAACCAACATCTACATACAAGCAGATGTGCAGCCAACCAAATGGTAGATCCATGATGTATCCTATAGTTACTGATACACTCATCCCAAATTTACTAAAGTTCATTCAAAATCCAATAATTTCTGCTGCACAGAAATAGGTAAAAATTCGTTAAAACAAGCATCAAACATAATGAAATAGATCAGCTGAGTTAGTGACACGTCCTTGTTATCTCAGTTTGGTTCCCATGTTGACAGGGCAAAGACGACACGTCCTTTCCAACCTTGCAGCATCCACTTGTTATCTTCATCAACGAGGAAATCCCTATGATAGGACTTGCTCACCTTGTATCTTGCCTTCGTCACCGTCTCTTGATTGAGTGGTAGCTGCTTGAAACCAGCCCTGAGCATTCTTAACTGCCATTGTTTGTATGTCTCCGGCCTTTCAACCCTATCTGTGCCCTCACAAGCAATCACATTAAGAGCTTCCCGACCAAAGATCTCTCTCTCAATCAGCAGCCTATTTTCGTCGAGCCGTGAGGCAGTTGATTCGAGCATATCAAAAAGTGAAGAGAAGTGAAATAATGCCTCCTTGAAGCGTGTCACGAAGAAGGGCGCATTGTAGGTGCCATTGACAACACCGTGGATGAACAAGTGTGGATTCATCTTTCTGATGGTATTTAGAACATGCATTCTTGGGCTCTCATCAGTCACCGTCTCGTCCATCATGTTCCTCATTCGAAAAAGGCAGTTAACAACGAGAAGTTCATCCCTATCTATCTTAAGATCTTCAATGCGGATAGTATCCCACTTGGCAGCAATGGCATGGTATTCAAATGGAACATTGAACATACGGGCATACTCATGCAACCGCCGCCCAGTTGCCTCTATGCATTCTGCAGGGCGAAATCCTGGCTGGGGTAAGTCGATACCAGTGATTCGAATACTTGGAAAGCCACCAGATCTCTTCGAGAGCCACTGGAAGAAGATCGGCCACTGGAATCCATACTGTATTCCATAGTCAATAATATGCAACCTTGTCACACCCTTGGATGCATTCAAGATGGTTTGATTCGAGAAGAAGTTTGATATTTTCTTGAACGGACATGCTGTAACATACAGCTCAAATGCTTTCAATATATCAGTAGCAGAAATTCGCTTTGCAGAAAGTGAACGGTAAATGGTGCTGCCAGTACCAGCCAGGCGAGCCTCCAAACCATTAGCAAAGCAATGTGCTAGCCTCTGCCCAGCATCTCCATGCACAGAAGAACGCTGCCTAATTTGTTTCAGCAATTCATTGGAGCTCCGATGATCATCGATAGCAGTGGCCTGCGCACAATGTATAAGTAAGGTTGTGAGGTCAACAGCATCATCTTCTGCAACCGCTCCAGATTTTCCTTTCTTTCGTCCTCTCCTATTTCCTGATCCTTTCACATATGCTCTGCAGGTATATCCTTCAGCTGGAAGTGGATCCCGGAGCTCGCAGGTAGGACCATTACACAAAAGTACATTGTCAAACATCTCTCTAAGAGACTCCTCCTCAGACACTGCCAACTGCTTCTTCCTCCTCTCTTCCTCCAACTCTAGATAATCATCATTCGGCCTCTTCCAACCTTTATGAAGAGTACACTCTCCCTTCTCCACCTCTAATTCACAAGGCACCAATTGGCAAGAGGTCCGCGTGCTCAAGAACATATCAAGCGACCCTCCATTCCCTGTGACATCACAAGAACAATCCGTCCAAGAATTCTCTTGACATGCCTCAGTGGGATTGGCAGCTGCGAGGATGTCAACGAATGGCTTCTCGACAGTGAGGAGGGCTGAGTCCTCCACCGATGTGGCGATGCCATGACAAGAGTCGAAGTCCTCATCCTCAAGAAGGAACCGGTTGATGTATGCCAGGACTGCATCATCAGAGGTGGCCTCGAACAGATCCTCCGAATTTTCCACCTCAGTTGTCGTTGATGCGGGGCTTGGCGTGCAGCCGAACATACTAGCTGGTGATGGATAGGAATCGGCATGAGGGCGGTGGAATCCATTGGAAGGGAAGCACTGGAGGGGCAGTTGATGGATGGATAAATTAAGCATGTGAGAGGCAGCAGGGATGGGGATGGAGAACAGATCCCCATAGTCAACATCATCACGATAACCAGCATCCATCCCCATGCTTCTTGGAATAAGATCTAGCCCCCTTCTTTCTGAGCAACAGTATCAATTCTCTGTAGAACACATGGATTTCACTCAGGAGAACTGCATAACTACAACGAAAATCTGGTGGTGCTACAATCAAGCAATCTTACAAACATGCCATGACCTATGATCCCCTATTTGTTGAACTATATACTCATATTCTAAGATCTCCAGTAAAAAAAGAACACGAAAAAGGCGGCATGTTACCTCACAATGTGAACAGAAGAACTCCTCTTCAAGATCTGCGATCTGCGCTCCTAGCAAGAACCGCTTGCTTTGCCCGCTTGCTAGTCACAACTTGGGACCTCAAGAGCAGCAGCACTTGCCGACTAGTGCCGTGTTTCCTCAATCCGAATCCTTGGATGCTTCCATTGCGGCGCGGAAACTCAGGAGGAAGGAGGGGCAGCAGGTGGCGATTTGCGACGGGGAGAGGCGCCGAGAGAGACGAATCCCCAGTAGCCTCGGTTGGGTGTAGTTGCTGGTGGACAATTGTCTAGGGTTCGTTGTGTTTATTAATCCACTTCCTTCTCTGCTCTTCTCTTCTCTTATGGGTTTGGTCAGTCAGTTGTTTGTCTAGGGTTTGTTTGGTAAAATTTGGATTCTAAAATCTACACTAAAATGAGAAATGGAATTCTTTTTTCACAGGCTAAAATGAAGTTTATACCAGAAGAACGGAAGAAATTTGCCGCATTAAGGGCCTATTTGATTGGCAGCCACAATGTGGCGAGGAAAAACAACGCCACACTTTACCACACTTTTTTCCACTAAAAAATGTGACAAAGTGTGGCGACAATTATCCTCGTCACAAGTGTGGCAGCCACACTTGTGGTGTGGCAAATTGTGGATGTCAAACATGTCTTAACTTTATCTTTAGGCGGCGGCTGGGGTGGGCCCTAGTGGCGAAGAAGGGGATGCACCGCTGTAGCTTGGAACATATGGTCTCGAGTGGCGCAAAGGTGGCGGATTCTCTGTGGCAGATGCAGATACCTCTGCTTTTTTTTGTGAGTTTGAGTCCTGCAGCTGTAAACAACACGACAGTCGACGGCCAGGATGGAAATTCGGAAACTTTTATGTCTTGTGTATCCATCAAACATCAGTAGTACCTATCACAAAATAAAGTTGTGTATAATGTTTGGTTTTTGTTTTAAAATATAGAATACCGTGGATGGCCGCATTTCGTCTGATAATAATTGGTGCCACGGAGGATCGGAGCGAGATCCAAAGTTAACCCGTGGCGGTGTGAACGCGGCGAGATGCCCCCTCCCCTCCCGCAGATAAGCAAACGACCACGTAGAGATCCGGTCAACCATAGGCGATGCTAAATACAATTTGTACTTGAACCACGGTTTTTTTGTCTTAATAATAATAATAATAATTCTGGAGAACATTCACTTGAGAGTGTCCAACGTCTTCGCCTTGTCGCAACTCGCAATTCCGTACACGGAAAAAATTCTATCCAACACAGCAGAAACACGTGTAAAATTCCCGTCCTAAACAGCAAATTTTTCTGTGTAACCCGGCCAGAGAAAAAAGGAAACCAAGTTCATTTCAGTCTTGCATTTTCTCTCCAACGTTCGTTTTGATGGGCCTGAATCTAGCCCGCTCACACGTTCCAATATCGAAGCCCATATGTGTTAAGAGGACCAGAGCCCAAGGCCCCCACATCACCGGCTCTGTCATGCCTGTGGGCCGGGTCAGCGTGTCACAAAGTTAACGCAAAATGGATTAAAATGTTTTAGCCCGTTAGCATGCATTCATTTATGAAAAGCAAAGAGTAATAAATAAAAATATTTGAGTCATTCTGCATAACAATAAAATCTTAAAATTTAGCCACTGATTTTAATCATTTTGCGTTAGCTCTTTAGATCCAAACACGCTCTTAAAAATGAACGTGAAGTTGGTAAAATTTATTGCATTCTACCATGAAGAGAGTAGATATTTAGACAGAAGCAGAGTTCATTGTGCACGCACTTACATTTTAATCTGCATCCACCCGTGAGACCTCAGTAATTAATTCAGTATATGGTGCTGCCACTTTCAGTTTAATCCGCACGAACGATCCTAACGTTGTTGTTTTTCCTCCCTGAAGAACCTGAAACGTATGAACACGTGACCCTAGCTCGAGTCTGACGACAACATGTGCCATTTGCACCCTGCCTCCGCTCTGCATTAACCATTCGGGTACATAGGATAATCATCGGTCAGAAGCACGTACAAACCCAAACCCAACACGTACTACTCTTGAAATGAGATCAGTGTCGAAGAGAAATTTAGAGGTGGATTCCATTACAAGATGAGACACACATCGTACCGTCAGAGATCTACGTTGAACGACGTCGCAACATTAATCGGACCGCGGATTTAAATTCCGATCCAGACAAGCAAACAGGTCAAATCCGCACAGCTACCGCTAGCCTACAGGTACTCTAAATATAAAATGACAGCGAATAATCTCTACAAAAGTTTAATATATATTTTACTCTTTATATAGAGATAGGCTTAAAATTAAATTAGGTTTCACTAGCTTATTAAATTATTATAACCTAAATTATATATTATAATAAGCTAATCCAACAATATGACTATTATTTAGTCGCTTTTAATCAATAAGTTATAAAAAACAGGTTCTTATTAAAGTAACCATGACTTAACACCGGCTTTACGTAAACAAGCCGGACAACTGCATCCTGATGTAATAATTATGATGATTTCTATAGTATTAAATAGCAGTCTATGTAAGTTAAAATCTGATGTGGTATGAGAGTTAAGAAAAAAAGGAGAAAATTGAGAAAATATTTTCTCATATAAGAAATGGTTTCTATCGCTAATACCAAAAATGAAAAAATCACTCTACATGAATTGAAAAAATGTAGTAGTTTCTATACATGGAGAAATGAGAGAAAAATAAATTAAGACAAAAAACCACGCATTGTACGATAGAGTTTTTATGACTAATTTCTTAGTGACATGTCGTGTATAGAAATTATTAGATGATTTCTGATCATAAATGCCCTCACGAGAGATCATCTGTGATGCGCAAACAGAAGGAGATCGACAGGATCGACAGGGGACGCAAGAAAAAACTTAACATCTGCACATGGAGGCGAAGCCCTGAAGATGGCCCGTATGGTTTCAGAATTCAACGTCAATGCTACAGACATTAGACACTACGCTTGCACAGTTTAATGATCGAAACGTACAGTGTTAGCGCTTACTACTAACATTGTGCCGCGAAGAAGAAACTCAAATGCTTAGTTAGGCGTCGATCGGTCGTAGCAACTTAACGCAAGTAATGTCCGTTTCACAAACGATTGCAGGAGAACCCGCAAAAAAAAAAATGAATGCTACATGAACACAAATGGATTACAGCTTGACATGCTGCCATTGTCTGCCCGGATGCATATGTTTGATCGGTTTCACGTTCATTTGTTCGTCTGAACGTACCACTCCTTTTAGCATGTTGTATTTAACTCCACGGTACGTAGTGGCTGCTGCCCGCTGGTACTGTGCTACCACATGTCTACGGTCTTGAGGCCATCAGGTCAAATCGTACAACTGTGCAGAGCAAATTCCAAATCAGCCGCGGCGAGGACGGACACCAAAGAACACTAGAAGATCTTACATGAAATCGCCGTCACATGGCTAGCACAACTAGCTGGACTTATCCATAGGATCGAAGGAATATATGGCCTACCTTTACCTTTCACTGGAGGCAACAACCCCTGAAAGCGATATTTATTAAAACTTGTCCCTTTTAATTAATAACTATTTAGAGGTAGTATATATTACTTTACTCCTCTTTAATAAACTATGCTAATTATATTTTTAGACCGAGTTCTATTCGCAATTTAACTATCTTATTCCCACGCTGTATCTTAAGGGGCGGAGATACGGCAGCCCAAGGAGTTCATAGGATTCGGTTTAAATTTTTTTAGTTATTATTAACAAATTTTTATCTTTTATGTACAATTTAAATTCAATATGATGTACTTTTTAAAGTGACGTACTCCTCAATTTTTCTCTAGCTTAATCGCTGCATATACAGACGGTGATATCACTTTTGCCGGGAACTCTTACTGGTTTTCCTCCCGGTGGCAGCCTGAATTTGGTTGACATCTCCAGCGACTCCGAGATGGATCGCATCAACCAAAAGAACCATGCATGCGCACTGCGGCATGATCAGTAGACAGGTTTTTCGGTCACCAGCCACATGTCGGCATCCGTGCGTGGCGTGGCCACGGCCCACGGAGACGGAGTCGATCGCCGGCGGCGGGACGGCGCGGCGGGCGTACGCTACCTTGCCTACGGCTACGAGGCGGCCGCGCCCGCACCACCAAACCCAGCAGAGAAAGAGCAGCAGGTACGTTCTCCTCTTGGGATAAGATCTCGGAGGAGAGGGAGCCGAGTTCCTCTCCTTCACGCACTCAGTTCGGAACCTCTAACCGTCACTTCTGGTCTCCCGTGCGCTCTGATCAGGGCGTCTTTCTCGCCGCCATCTACACCATGGCGTCTTCCTCAACGATTCCGGCCACCACCACCAAAAGTACACTACCCGTGCCCCCTCTGTTTTATGCATCTAAAAACCTATGCCATGTTTTAGTAAGTTTTACCCTGCTAGACTACCCTAGAGATCAACTTAGTCTAGCTAAACCTATCATCTCCTACAGTCCTACTGCTTCAGCAGCAGCAGTGACTTCGATCGGCCGAAAAGGCAGGCCGGAGAGACTGATGGAACCAAAAATCTGGCCAAACCAACGCCATACATGATAATTGATACAAGTATAATACAGTAACCGATTACCTTCTCGGCTGTGGTAAGCGATTAATAAGTTCAAATTTCGATTGCTAGCTCCAGATGTATTTTTTAGCTAGTCAACTTGAGTTAAATTATAAACATTTACTATGTATATACTAAAATATTTAGTTAAATAATTTAAGCTATATTTTAAACTGAAAATTTAAATTTAAATTTAAATTATTTTATTCTACCGGATAAACTAGGAGCTAGTTCTCTCGAACGCCCGTCGCCCGCCCCTCTCGCCTCCATAAATACCGCCTCCGACCCGTCCTCCTCCCCACCACCACACTCCGCCTTCTCCCCCCTCTCCTCGTGCGGCTTGCGCTTGCCGCTCTGGTCGTTGCTGCCGCCAGTAGGCAGAGGCGCAGAGCTATAGTACTCCGTGATGGCTGCCTCCGCAATGCCGTCGCCGCTCATGGTGGTGGCCACTCTAGTAGCTGCGCTGTTGGTCTCCCCCGCTGCCGCTCGCATCCCCGGCATGTACGGCGGCGGCTCATGGCAGAGCGCTCACGCCACCTTCTACGGCGGCAGCGACGCCTCCGGTACCATGGGTATGTAACCCGTCGCCATCTTCCTCCTTTCGATGCATATCTCTCTTGCCTCTTCTCTCCGACCGGCTGATGAATCTGTGATGGATGCAGGCGGGGCGTGTGGGTACGGGAACCTATACAGCCAGGGATACGGGGTGAACAACGCGGCGCTGAGCACGGCGCTGTTCAACGAGGGGCAGAGCTGCGGCGCCTGCTTCGAGATCAAGTGCGTGAACCAGCCGGGGTGGAAGTGGTGCCTCCCGGGGAGCCCCTCCATCATCGTCACCGCCACCAACTTCTGCCCGCCCAACTACGCCCTCCCCTCCGACGGCGGCGGCTGGTGCAACCCACCTCGCCCCCACTTCGACCTCGCCATGCCCATGTTCCTCCACATGGCCGAGTACCGCGCCGGCATCGTCCCCGTCTCCTACCGCCGGTAACCACCACCTTCCTTCTTCCATACTTACATGTTACATCCCTTGATTTTCTCGGATTTCGCCGTTTTCTCGGACCAATGGTAGGATGCCTGCATTTTTTTCTTTATTCCCGGGCGGTTTAGATTTTCAATCTCTTTTCGCGTCTTTTGAGGCGTCGTGTGATGCCGAGACGGCCAATGCTGCCTCGCACTGCATTGTTCCTATGTACCATATTATTACTGCTTTCGCCGTACTGTTTGATATTCTCTTTAAGGCTTGGATGCATTTTAATTTTTGAATAACAATCTAGATAAAACAGGTTAGTTTTGTAAAGTATTTTGTAGAGTTAATGATAAAAAACGGATACAGTATTGCGAGTAGGGCTGCTGGCCCAAGGAGATAGATTTTGTGGTTTTTTTTTATCTACGGCGAAGGAATTAGTGGGGGGAGGAGGGATGGAAATGCGCACCGACGGCGGCTTTAAAAGAGGAGCGTGATATCGGCTGGAAATATTGTTCACTACCCGTAGAAGTTTTGGTACGTGGCTATGAATGCCCGTGTCCGTTTCGCCTCGTGTCGACGTACTCCGCTAGCTGCGCTGCTTGCTATACACACGGTTGCTTCGCATTTGGCCGAACCCCCGAACTATGCTTACTTAAAAGTTTTTTCTACACATTTGGTTGTAGATCTAATCTTTAGCTGATTATTACTACGTTCCATGCTTGATCAAGTGACCCTAACACAGAGGCACTCTAGGAGTAGTACGTTTTGGTCGTTTGGAGCATTCCTGTGAATAATTGTGCTAATATGGGAGGCACAAAGGGATGATGTCCAGGAGAAAGAGGGGACTGGGCGCAGTGGCTACATCGAGTGGACCAGAGACATCCCAACACAACACAGGTCAAGCGCGTAGCTGGGAGGTGTAGAATTCCGTAGGGCCGCGCTCTGTCCCTTTTCCATTCCGTGTCTCTGGCTTGCCGGAGCTGACATCCTCCATGCCCTGGCTGGAAGAGGACGGAAGACGTGAAATGGTCCCGCTGATGCCCTGTAAAGCCTAAGGGTTTTGTCGTCCTTTCGTTCTGCCGCCAGCATCACGCGTGAGGCTAGTAGCCCCCTTCCCTCCCTGCCCTTCTCCTACCCCCTGCTGTGGTCCTGCCTCTTTTGCTCCTTGCTGCCTATTAACATTTCTACCACTGGAAACTAAAAATGGTACTTCCTCGATAAAAAAGACTTCGTTACTAGCAAATCTATTTCAGTAAAAAATGACTCCATTTAGGTCTCCTTTGGCTGTATTGAAGTTTTTTTAAGGATTTTCAAATGATTTAGTGCAATTTCTATAAAAATTCTGTAAAATTTCTCAAAAGAGTCTTTAGCTTTATTTCAAAATAATTTTATGTCTAGTCCATTTAGCTTCCTTCTAAAAGTAATTCATTTCTAGCTATTTACACGGGTTGGTTCACAAATCAAGAAATTTACTTTTTAATATTTCTTCTCTATCCTTTATTGATCATTTTAATTTTATAATAATATTTTCATGTTAACAAATTGTACTCATTGTTGCCACTAATTTATCAAAATTTTAAAAGTTATATGTAGTGATGATGGGATAATGTTTTGTTACTGTTTGCTGATCTTGATTTTAAAGTGATAATGATGTGTGGTTTAGTGCTGACAAGTGAGAGGGTGTGTCCGTGTGTGCTAAACGGTAGTGGTTTTGTGCTGGTTGCAGGGTGCCGTGCAGGAAGAAGGGAGGAGTGAGGTTTACGATAAACGGGTTCAGGTACTTCAACCTGGTGCTGATCACCAACGTGGCCGGAGCCGGCGACATCGTGAGGGCGAGCGTGAAGGGGTCGAGCACGGGGTGGATGCCCATGTCGAGGAACTGGGGCCAGAACTGGCAGTCCAACTCGGTGCTCGTCGGCGACGCGCTCTCCTTCCGCGTCACCGGCAGCGACCGCCGCACCTCCACCTCCTGGAACGCCGCCCCTCGCGGCTGGCAGTTCGGCCAGACCTTCGAGGGCAAGAACTTCCGCGTCTGATCCCCTCGTCCATCGCCCATCCTACGGCAACTGCATCATCTACTTGCCTTCGTATACATCCTGCTCTAATTTTTAGTTTTACTCTAGCAATATATAGCAGCGATCCACTTCTTGTTTACCTCATCCAGCCTTAGTTGAGGTTGGTGGCCTGCCAAAGGGAGGGGCACAGGTACTAGTGATTATTGAAACCTAGTATCAATTAGGGTAAACTGTTGTTACTGCTGTCACAGGGTCACCCATCATCACTAGGTGATCACTGCTAGTAGTACTTGTACTAGTGTGTATGGTTCTGGTTGCATCATGTAATAGTGGTAGTGGTAGTGGTAGACTGGTAGTGGTGGTGATGTGATTCTGTTCATGTTTTCCAACGGTTTGGTTTGGAGTCGAGAGAGAGAGAGAGAGAGAGAGAGAGAGAGAGAGAGAGAGGTACTGTGTGCTCAAGAGTGGCTGAAGTGGCTGCAAAGCTGCAGCTGAATTTGGGGGTGGTGAATGTAGCCCGCAGCCGCTTGTGCCATGTCATTTGTCTCTATGGCACTTCCAAGCTGTGATGGACTTGGTTTATCATTATTATTACTGGAGCTTGTGAGAAGATAAATTCCTTAACTTCTGTTTGAGCATTCGGCTTTCTATTGCTTCGCTGATATGATTCTTGCCGGCTTCTAAGTTCTTTCCGTGGATGCTCTCTCCTTGAGTTGCTAAAGCTCGAAAATACGTGAAAGGGATATAGGTGGAAGCTAAGCACGATGCAAGTAGGTCGCTTCGGGAATGATTTTGTATGTCCTGTTGCCCCAGTCAAACTGTGGGATTGCCACAACTGGGTATCTTGGGGCCGAAATCAATGGCATGGATTGGCGGATTGGGAACTTTGCAAGTGATAATGTTGTAAGCCGATAGCCATCTGATGGATGGATCTCCATCTTGCCGGGGATTTCGGCCCAAATTCTTCAACATCAGATCACTGATCACCGATGCATATCAGCTGCCTGTTTGAAAGGCGAAAGCACAGCATCAGGTATGACTCAGCGACGACCATGGCGCATGCCGATCAATGAGATAGCAGGAACAGTTTGAAGCCTTGAACCAACGAGACGGCGACGACAGATCTGTAACATGACCACTAGCATAGTGCCATGGCCCATGGATTTCGACATAAAGCTCCATCCAGGTAGCTGAAGTTAAGAAGCCCATGATAAAGCACAAAAAAAAGACCTGATGCCAAATGCCTGACGACTATTCATCAGGAAAATGCACCGCACAACATATTTACAAACTAGCGACTAAAGAGGATCCTCCGATTCTGCCTATCTAATGGGAGCGGATCAATGGCCTTGCATTTGGACCAGGCCTTTCCTCAGTCTCTCCCAAGCTCTTCCGACGAGGCCTGCCACTGTTCCTGCCAGCACCTGCAGCAGGGGCCTCTTTGCCTGCACCCTTGGATTCATGATGCTTCTCTGCTGCTGGTTTCTTGTCTGCACCACTGGACTGTTGAAGCTCTTCAAGAATGGCGACCACAGCTTCCATAGAAGGCCTCAGCTTAGCTTCGTACGACAGGCACTCAAGTGCAAGGGTGGCAACTTTTTGTGCTCCACTATGCGAGTATTGACCTTCTAGCCTGGTATCTAGGACATGCAATATCTTGCGCTTATGTGTGAGATATGGCCAGGCCCATTCCACAAGACTGTGCTCACCCTGCGGCCTGTTCTTGTCAATGGCACGACGACCCGACATCATCTCCAGTAGCACCACCCCAAAGCTATAGATGTCGCTCTTTGCAGTTAGATGGCCTGAAGGTGTTGCCATATAAAAAAAGAAAGCTCAGGGAAACTGTGCATGCATTTCTGGTATGGACTTTTGAAAATAAGGTGGTGTATGTTCATCGTTAACTGCACATAATTGCAGCACTTGGACAGTAAATAAAAGTTGACAACACGGCATACAGTGACTTATTTCTAAACAAACTTCCACTTATAGTTTGCAAATGGAGATTATAGCATCAGCAATTTCAGCATTCAGCACTTGAATATATACCCCCCATCCCATCGCCACCAAGAAAAGGTTGGAGCGTGCAAAAAAGGTGTATATGAAGTTCACGGAAGCATGTATTGGAGTGTTCATATGTTCATGTTTATATCTTAACATAAAATATGTTTCCAGAGTCTACAAAGCAGAGAACAACACAACCTAAAATGAGATTTCCCGAGTGATGGATGCATAAAAAAAGACCACTTCCACATTATTAATGTGCTTATAACTTGAAAAGTTAATGTAATTTAATGTACAAAACAATGTGGTTTGTCATCACATGAAGTTGAGTCCCAGACAAGCAAAAATGGAGAATATTGATAATACCCAGAACTGCACTTCAAAGGTTACCTGTTGAAAGATATTCTGGAGCAGCATAACCGTATGTTCCCATTACCCTTGTGGATACATGACTCTTCTCACCAACAGGACCATCCCTTGCCAATCCAAAATCAGAAAGCTTTGCAGAATAGTCCTGAACAGTAATATGATGCATTCCTTTCAGCAATCATACACGAGCATTTCAGTGAAATATGGTGCATCGAAGATTTACTTTCACTTACTGCGTCGAGGAGAATATTGGAAGTCTTGAAATCTCGATAAATAACCTTTGCCTCAGAACTGTGGAGGTATGCTAGTCCTTTTGCAGCGCCAAGTGCAACCTTCATTCTTAGGTTCCATGAAAGAGGCTGGAAGTTCAAGGCTCCTGCACAATGATTCATATAGAAATTTATAAACGAAAAGAAAAAAGGACCACAGCAATAGACAATAGTGTAAGCAGTATGAAGAAAATGTCATCAGAGGTGCAGTAGAGCAAGTCATGTTTTAACTTACTCCTAAACAGATGGTTTTCCAAGCTCCCGCGTGGCATGCACTCGTACACTAGCAATCGATGCTCATCCTCTAAGCAATACCCAATTAGCTTAACAAGGTTGGGATGGCAAAACTGACCTAGATAATTAACTTCTGCCTACATATTGAATACTTATGCATCAAAGTTAGAAAATAGCCAAGTTAACCTGTACACTGAAAGAAACTGAGAAAATGCCGTAGTTTGCAATGGTATACTTCAAAGAAACACAATTTACACAAATAAACGTGGATATGAGGATAACACAAAATAGGCAAAATAGGATAGCAGTCATACTCACCAACCATTCTCGGTGCCCTTGCAAACTCTCCTGCTTGAGTCTTTTCACGGCAACAGGAATTCCAGTGCCAGGCTTGCAAGCAGACAGTGTATTCTCGTCAAGCCATCCTTTATAGACAGATCCAAATCCTCCTTCACCGAGCATACTGTCTTGACGAAAATCCCTTGTGGCTTGCCTGAGATCAGTAAAACTGAAGATTTTCACATTGGCTGACTGCAGTATCTCACATTCAGTCTTAGTGGTTGGAGGCATGGAAGCAGAAGAGGCTCGACTATTGCAGCCACTAAGCCTACTCCCATCTTTAGCACCATTCCTTGCGAACAAACCTGCATATAATACATTTGGTAGAGATTATGCTGAATGGAAAACACAGGAAAAGACTGCATCCAGTTGTAGTCTAGAAGAGGCTTTCTCTATAAATAAATCTTTGCATCAATTTATCTAGTATGATCGTTCAGTCATCATGTATAGGATGTTTTGAATGTTTGGTACTGTTTTATAGAAGTTGGCCCTTTCCTAATATTTTATAGGAGTCCTGAGAGTTGGAGGATTCATGAACCAATTACCACATGTAGTCCTAGTACAGATGCTAGCAAGTAGCAATACCAGATAACTAGTGTCTCAGAAGTTGATGCAAAGAACATTTTATCACAACATCATTGCAGAAAAAAGTTTTGCTGCTTATGGATGACAATATGCTCAGTATATAGAAATATTGAATGACGGTTTTGCATAGAGCAATAGCCAAAACAATACAACAGGAACGAGGAAAGTTCCCAACCAGGAACTGGAACCCTGCATGAGCTAGTAACCTCATTCCATCAAAAATACGTCTGCTACCATGCTCCATGCAACATCTCCAGAAACTCATATTTATCTAACTTTTGAAACACTACTACTATTAATTAGCAGTTATGATATGCACCCACTAAGTAAGTTGAAATTAAAACGAAGCACCTTGCATAGAAATGACTCATACTCTTTACAACCACATAGAGCATTCTAATAAAGCATCTACTGCCATTTTCGCAGATTCAGATTACTGATTCCAAGAAAATTATTGAACTTGATAAACCCATCATGAGCAACCAAAATGTGTGGGGTTGTTATTGGGAGAAAAAAAAACAGATGTGCCGCATTATGTCAAACTGTTTCTAGTAATGGAAAGTACCTAATCAATTGTTGACAAGACATGATGAAATTGGGCGGGAAACCAAATTAGATAGGCAAGGATGAATGAAAAAAAACTATCAAGACCGATGTGCGTACTATAGCATTGAATTAAACAATGATCAAATAATTTTCCTCATTACATCAACAATTTATGATTTAACAATACAAAAAACACAATCACAATAGAGTGACAATTAATCAAACCTAAATATATTATTTTCCTTAACAAGCTACCCCTTAAATTCTTGTGAGACCATTTGCAACAGGAAAGTGTGAATAATTTAAGTTAACAGTGGATAAACATAACAGAATGCCCCCAAAAGTTTATGCTGCACATATTATTACTAGCAGGCTTGCTTCAATAGAATGTTAACTTTGGTCATCAACAAAAAGTGATTATGATGTCTCATAGCTTTAACAAATTGAGACTGCCAGGGTAGCCAAAGAGTTGAAATCATCTAGCCAAATCAAACAATTTGAACACGGGATGTATGCCTAGCCAGTAAGACAAATCAGCCAAACAAATTCAAGGTCGTTTATTCACCTCTATTGCTAAAACGGCAATTAATATTTCCATTAAAAAGACCACAACGGGAGAGAACATCCTTTTGCAACCGAGCCTCATCACCGCAGCACCCGAACAACACAAGATAAGTTCTGCGTCGGCACCATAGCTTCGGAATCCAACCGGAATTACTAGAAACTAATGAACATGCTATCATATCTCACGGGCAAAAAATCGGGTAATATGGAGACGGATTGGAGAATGCATCTATGCGCTGCGACACGATTGAAGCCTGCAACCCATCCGTCCATAGTATCACCCATCAAACAAACAAGGAGACGAGCACCATAGTCCACAGCACGCAGGGAGAGGATCAAAGTACCCGAGGCGCCCGGGCGGGGACTCCCATCCTTGATCCGCGCGCCCCAGCAATTCCCCATCCCTCCACGCAGACCAACGAGCCGATCACCACCAACAACCAACCCAAACCAGCAAGGATCAAACCAGCCCGCCCGTCCCGATCCGGCGGCGCCGCGTGACGGGGAGAATTCTCCCGCGAGGGTTTGGGGGCACTCGTGAGCGAGGCGGATGGCTATATACCGCCTGGCGAGCGCGCTCGCTCGGTGGTCGCAAGCGAGAGAGAAAGGGGGAGGAGTTGGCGTGGAGCGCGTGAGGTGAGAGAGGAGTGAGCATGCTCAGCAACCGCAGTTAATGGCAGAGCATGGGAAGCGTGCCGCGTGCGGAGCGGAGCGGAGCGGAGCGGAGGAAGCGGCCAAACGGAGAGACAGACAGAGAGACGCGCGCCGCCTTGCTCCGGAGGGGAGAAGGGGTTTCGGGTTTGGTGTGCCGCGCGGGGGAGCGCGCCCCGCCCCCGGGACCGGCAGGTGAGGACAGGACAAGCAAGGGGGCGTGCTGCTTGCTGCGTGACGCTGCCGCATAGGGACCACCGTCTTCGTGCCCAACCATTTCTTTTACCAGCCTCTCCAAAAGATTACAAATATAAGTAATTAAATTTGAATTGAGATATTTGGATGAAAAATAAAGTTTCAGTAGTATCTTAAATGAGTATATTTTTAAATCCGTTCCCTAAATCACTATTTATCTTTCTTAAATATATGATTAACTTTACGTTTATACATGTTTTTTCTATTGCGTGTACATTGTTTTCTTTCTCATGTGTTGTTATAGACTAGACGATAGTACGATACACATATTTAAAGGTATCACAACTTTATACAAAATCATTACGGGTTATAGAGCATATTTATATGATTTAAAAAATAGATATTAAGGTTATAGGGAAACTGTTGTATATTTAATATTTTTTAGGGAGAAATAGAGTTTAGGTTGATCCTGTATGAGATTTAGGGAATACATTTTATGATTTTTTTGGGAGATGCTCGTATAATTAGTAGGAGTGGAAAAAATGATGATTTGATATTTTTAAAAGTGACATTTTATTTTATGTTATTGTACTTACCACTATAAACTCAGTTAATAATATATGTATTATCTGTATATTTGACAAATAACAAATAAACTAAAATTTCAATGATAAGCTATCAAATCTCTTTAAAAAATTTGGAAGCATTAAAGTTATGGTGAGCATCTTGAGTGGTGTCAAGTAAGCTAATGTGGTAATTTAATGATCTGATCTTTTGGAAGCTTTAAAGTTATGGTGAGTATCTTGACTGGTGTCAAGTAGTGAATCTTAACATTTGATTAAGCATAATTAAATTAATTAAATAAAATTAAAATTTTACTACCTCCTCTTCCTTTTCCATCCCGCCACAGTGCACCGCCGGCCACCGCCACGGCGCCCGTCCACCGCTCCGTCACCTTTTCGACACCTATATTGTCTCGTGATATCACGTCTATCTTATAATAATATTTAGTTAAATTTGAATCATTAGATAAATAAAATAGACGGTTCCTACATTTTTTAATGATTTTATATATGTTGTAGTCGTATTATTGCAGTAGTGCTAATCCCAACGTGAAGATGTTAGAATCCGTTAGGACTTTTGGACCGGACGTTTGCAACCACTTTTACTCACATCTCACTCATGTAAAAGGGCTACGAGCCACTTATAAGAGAGAGTAATCATTCTCGAGTAAAATAATCTTTTTGGATAAAAAAAGCTCTTCATTTATAAGGGTAGTGCGTCCGTATTAACGTTCAGACGTAACTAAAGAAGATAAAGTTTGGGCGTGGGCTTTAGCCCAGTAAGCTAAGAAAACTGGGTGTGGGCTAAGCCAAGATTTTTTTTCTCTAATGATCGCTTTGACATCTTATCATTTAGATATTCTTAAAAAAGAATATCAAGGGAGTGTTTTGGTTTGTAGCGCGATCAAACCATGTCGTTTTTAAAAAACAGAGGAGCACCAGAAGTGATCTCTTGGTTTATATACTAAAGAAACCGCAAGAGTGACGAGGTGACCCAGTTTGTGTGAAAAATATGGCCTAGAAACCGATAAAACAATGGTTATGTTTAGTTAAATCGATAAATCAGTTGTGAAATTAAAAGGATTACTTATTATTAGTAATAAAATAATAGAAGTTAGATAAAAAGTAATTAAATTTTATTGAAGAAATACAGTTTTTATATTTGGGAATTGAAGATAGTTAAAGATTTTAAAATGAGCTATTGAAACCGTCGTCTCACGCAGATCTCCCCATCTCCGGGACTCGGCACGCAGGCGTGCGAGCTGCAGTGGGTGGCAGGGGTGGACTCGACTCCGGCCGTCGCGATGGCGGCCGCCGGCTGGCCGCTCTCCTCCCTCGCCGACCTCCTGCCCGCCTCCCTCTCGCTGACCCTCTTCCTCGCCTCCCTCGTACTCCCCAGCCCCCAAACCCTCCCCCTCCTCCCCTTACTCATCCCGCCACTCACGCCGTCTCTCCCTCCCGTGCGCAGGTGGTCGTGCTGGTGCTGGGCGCGGCCGCGGTCTTCTTCGAGCACATACGCACGATCGGATGCTCTCACTCGTAAGGCGCTTCTGTACCCCCTCCCCCCTCCTCTCAATCCTGTGGCTGTTTCCTCTCGCGATCTGCCCGTGTCGTTTGTTGACTGGTGTGGTGTTCTGGATCTCGGCCGCAGGCTGGAGAGGACCGCCGTCTCGGCCGCGTTCTTCGAGGACCCCAATTCGCTAAATAAGGTACGCGATTACCATCTCCGGTTGTTCGAATATGACATGGTGCGCACGTTAGGAGTTTGTTCATTTGCTTCTATAAACTATGCTAGGTTCCTTGCCCCTCGATTTATGACCCTGCTGAGAAATACATTTCGCTGATCATCCCCGCTTATAACGAGGAGCATCGGCTTCCCGAGGCCCTCACAGAAACGCTCAAGTAAGGCTCTGGTATGAACATTTTCTGTTCCTGTCGCTGTGTTATTTGTTATCGGTGAACAATATCACAAGGTCTGTATGAATGTGTTTCCCTGTGTAAACATAGCTTTATATGTGTGGGCATTGTTCTACCAGTTTGTTATGTTCTTTTGTTTCTCTGATAGCTACCTGAAGCAACGTTCATCCGCGGAGAAGTCCTTTACTTATGAGGTATGTCACATCTGAACATGTTAGCACCCTTTGTTTGACTCACTAAAATAACAATACATGAGAAAGTCAAATGCTAGTCTGCTTTTGCAAGCAAAATTATCTGAGCAAAATTGAGAGAGTAAGCATTTGAGTATCATGATTCATGAGATATGTTAGTGAGCTGGTTAATCACATAGCAGTGTCGGAAATGGTCCATACTATCATCTGTGCTGTAATCACTGTTCCTAGGTCATATGTTTGTTTTCGATCTGACGGGTGTTGATTTCTTGTTTGGAGGGACATATGAACTATGCATTACTGAACTTGTTATCTCTAGATAATGCCTTGAGTGGGCGCCAAACACTATAGATTCAATTAGCCAATTAGGTATTTGCATATACTGGTGTGTCGGGTCATCAGCCCCTACAATTGAACCTTATGGTAGAGCCATGTATATAGAGAAGTGGTGTTTTATTGATGTGCAGCACTGCATTCTATAGATCAATTGAGACCTTAGCATAAGTTAAGTTGCCTTTACAACGCTGCTGAACCCATCAGCCATCTGTCAACTACACCATGCTCTTTGAACATTTATTATGTATAACCTTATTGACACTTGCATTGTTATGTACTGCATAATGACATACCAGATATTTGGCATTTATTATTGTGGAACCTTTTATTCATAAATCCTGCATAAATTATCTAACTTTGGAGGATTTATGTGTTTTCACTCAATCCCTTTAAGGTCTTGATTGTTGACGATGGAAGTACTGACCAAACCTCCAAAGTTGCCTTCGAGTTTGTACGAAGACACAAAATTGACAATGTTAGAGTTCTTCTACTTGGAAGAAACCATGGTAAAGGTGAAGCAGTAAGAAAAGTGAGTGCTTAAGTACCCACCCATCATCTCCTCTCTTATACACACACACACCCTAGTTCACTAAAATTTCGATAAAATCAATAGTAATTAATCCTCCCCTTTTTGTGGAAGTACTCTATAGGGGATGCTCCATTCACGTGGTGAACTATTACTCATGCTCGATGCTGATGGGGCAACTAAGGTCACTGATTTGGAAAAGCTTGAAGATCAGGTCTGTCATAAGATCAATCAAACATAAGTTGTAAAAAATTTTGTTGGCTGTGTGTTGAATATGATTGTTACAATAAGATGTTGGGAACTGTATTTTTACTGCTAGGTTCATGCATTGGCTAAAAAAGACAAGTCCAGTCCAGCAGCATCTGCTAGTTCATCTCAGAGACTATCTGATGTTGAAATTGCAGTTTTTGGTTCCCGTGCTCATCTGGAGAAGCAGGCTCTTGCCACTGTAAAGTGCCTAAACCCACTCCCCCTTCTATTGTGTGTTTCTGTTTCTTATTCTCAGGTTTTCATCATGTGTTATATTATGCTTTGCTGGCTTACTGCAGAGGAAATGGTATCGGAATTTTCTTATGAAGGGTTTCCACATGGTAGTTTTATTGACCGCTGGTCCTGGGATCAAAGATACACAGGTATGCTTTTGCATGCATAATATGTGCTATTGATTCTTATGAACTTCTCTTTGATAATACGATGTTAACTAATCCCATTTGCTTATTAATAATTAAGTGTGGCTTCAAGATGTTTACGCGAGCTGCTGCGAGGAAACTCTTCACGAATATCAGACTGAAGAGGTATCTTTGTTAGTTTGTTATCCTTTCTAAATCTTGCCATGCTTCCATTTGTCAGACAGTCTTGAAAGCCTAAAGGGAAAGCCATTATGTGATTCTTTTTTCCCTTTCGAGTAAACAGGTGGTGTTTTGATGTTGAGCTTGTATACCTATGCAAGCACCTCAGGATCCCAATGGATGAAGTATGTGTTAACTGGACTGAAATACCTGGATCCAAAGTGCGGATGACAAGCATCCTGCATATGGTATTTGAGCTCCTGCTGATCAAGGTAGGATATGGACTCAGTATATGGAAAATCTACTCGTAGATCTTATATCTGAAATTTATGGCAAGATTAGTTTCACTGGTCATAGAACTTTGTAAATTTTTTGCAAGATTTTCACCTGGAGAGATTCCATTTGCGGTGTACACTAGTATTCCATCATACATAATTCGACAGAGATATAGGTCACCCTTATTGTTCCCGCTGATAAATTTGTCAATCTTTTTTAGATTTTTACAAAGTTGGGGAAAACTGAGAATCTGACTACCCTTGTTTAAATTTAACTTCTGGTTAGCTTTGACCAGAATGTAGGATGTGTCAATCTGTATGCCATATCATGATGCTTTACCATATAACGTTCAAGGTCGTACTGGGAAATGCCCTCTAAATGGAAATACATGCGAATTACATCTGGCCTTGTGGTTCAAACATTTTTTTTCTCGAATTGTCATTTTACCCCCTCCCGCCACCTTGTTGTTACTTTATGTTTGTTTAGTGACTACATGGGAAGCTTAAAATTCGGGTCGAGTATTTAGCTTATTAGAATCTGAAGTTATTTTCAGTTTTTGTATTTTTTTAGATATATATATATATATATATATATATATATAGGGAAATATCATGTGCAGTCACTCATTTGGTGCAAGCGTGCAATCAAGCGATCTGGTGCATCCAATCAAGTGATCCAACGGTTACATATGAAAGAGGTTGAAACCATATAGAGAGTTTTATAATCTAGAAAGAAAAAAAATTAGAATATTTAAAATTGTGGATATTATATGGCTATTCATAGCGTCTAAAGCCCTCTCCATTTCGTTTTAATCTGTACATTGTGTGTGCTGGTGCGGTGCACTGGTTTGCGAAGACGTCAGGCTCAAAAGTCAAAACCTTCTTTGGCGCGAGAACAACGGATGCAACGGCGAAAGCGACGTGAAACCGCACCGGCCAGCTGAGCTAGTTGTCCGCAGCGTGAGTCGTCGCTGCCGTTCCGGATGCCCGTTCCCCTGTATATATGGTTTGTTTGTATTTAGCTTATAAGTCAACAAGTGATTGTTTGGCTAATAATAATCTAAATAAAAATGTGTTTTGAAGTTTTTTAATGTAGGTTCAAATTCCGGACTGTTTGAAAAACTCAGCTGTAGCTCCTCAACCGTCTTAGGTGTCTTAAGTTGTTTATAGTGGTGGGTGTTATTTGTTTACAGTGGTGGTTTTCATAACACTGTTTTTTAGAAATTCTTGAATAAAATACTCTCTTTCAGTAGAAAGTTTCATTTCACTGTTTCCTACGCTAACCAGTGTAATTAAATGCAACTAGTTTTTATGAAACGATTTGATTTTCAGTGAGCGTTTCATTTCGTTTCATACGTCTTGAAAACGGGTTAGCATCATGTTATGGTAAGATCGATCAGGCGTCCACATCACAAAAAAAGTCAAAGGACACACACGCTCCAATTAAAAGTTGGCCTCGCTTATGGAAACTTAAGAGGCAAGGAAAGAAGACAACCATGGTTCTAATGTTCTAGATCTTACAGTAGTCAAATCCCATGAAAATCAGGAGGATATTGACTTTTGATAACACTCTACTCCGTATTTGCCACTATTAGTCGATAGGGAGCACGCCTACGTAGATATATCTTCACTTTGCTAAAAAATGAGTCCAAATTTTTATTTAATTTCCAGTTGATTGTCATTTGCTTGCCTAGCTACGAGCGAGGATCAACCTAATCCATGTGAGCATGATGCACGCAAGATGCAAGTGTTTGATTAGTAAGCATTAGTGGATGCTTACCAGTGTGCACACTTAGACCTTAACTTTTTTTTAGTCCAATGACTATAAACAAACAGATCTTGTCAATTGGAATTATTAGTGTGTCGTCAACTATGGATAGTTTAAGAGGCATCACCGTACCCTAGGGCCTTGACTTGTGCTACGTACTGCGATTGCAATGAATTAGTTGTAACTCGCATGGTTTAATATTTATTTTGATTTATATTCTTAATTGATGGTCATGAAAAAGATTATACCAAGTACGCAAATTGTTGGTACTTAAGGTACGACTTAGTCGCTTTAAAATCTATAAGATCATTTAAACTTTTAAATGTAGTCTACAATAAAAAGCAAATGAATCAACTAAATACATTTAATCTGACTTTTTAAAGGAGGGCATAGTGTCGTCGTGGTAATATAGCATGTATATATGCAGATATCTATTTTGGTTAGATCGAGTCACCGAATCCCAGTAGACTAGCACATGTTAGGTTAAGCTGCTGCACTGTAAAGCTCCTCCGGTTTATCCAACGATTACTACCTTTCTACCTTCCAAATAGCAGGACAAAGAACGGCAGCTAGTAAAATATTACATTTTTAAAAAAATCTATGTATAAATAATTGATGTAAACTCAGATTTATCTCCAATTAAGTTGATGACAACAGTTTAATCTATGCAGTGATCTTAATGTCTCACTAAAATTCTAAAATCATATATAATAAGTTTGTTATATATACACTGGATCTGCTCTTGCCGTATGCAAAAGCTGCAGCTGCTTCCGACGCCACACGACCATGAATCTGTTTATGGCTCTTGTCTATGCATGCATGCGCACATTAATTACTTGGACAAATCTGGCGCGAAGAACAGAAATATTGACCCTGAATTCCAACTAAAACCATCCATTCACATTCACATTCACATTAGGTCGATGTCTGTATAGTCCACACACACAGTGCCAGGAATCACGTTTACAATGCGTATGGTCAGGATCTTTGTGGAATTCATGGGACAATACCGTCAAACAACAGCTTGCTTAGTACAAAGCATGATGTCCAAGCAAAGCAACCATACTGTACAAGATTGAGCTACTTAGCTCTTTCGGAGTCTCCGATCCGATTCAATACCACAGCAGCCACGGACGTTCGCACGCGCGAACGGCCTGACCGGCTCAAACTATCCAAACCACGGATCGTGTCGTCGCGTGGACCTCGCAGTTCTCGAGTGGGGATTAGGAATCGGGAGAGGAAAAGAAGAGAGAGGGAAAAAATAAAAAAATCTAACCGTCCCGCTGACTTGTGGTGTGTGGAGAAGGTCAGCGCACGTAGCAGCCAGCGGGACGGGGCGAGGGCGCGAGGCGTGGTCGGTCGGCTGCTGCTCGAGTCGCGCGCGCCCACGTGAACCGACGGCGCCACGGCGCTGCTGCTGCTGCTGCCGTGCTGCTTCTATTTCCCAACCACCCCCGATCGATTCGGTCACCGAAACTGCGTGGGCTCCGCTTAGCTTAAGCTTAGCTTGTTCCCGCGGTTTCGGAGGCGGCGGCGGCGGCCGGCGGGGGTAAACGGGGGGACGCCGGACGCGCGGACGCCGTCTCCATGCTGCCATCTCGGCCGCCGCACAACATGCACCGTGAGGAAGGTGGCGAAAAAGCAGCGCAGTACGTTTTTTGGTTAATATGAAGTACTTTATTTAACATGAGAACTCCAGATTCATCGTTAAAATCGGACACTGGATATATGAAACCGATGAAAAAGGCCAGTCGAAAACAAATGGGAAAAGTGGCTTCTTTTCTCGAAGTTTGACAAGGAGAAGGAAGGCATCCGGCCCGGGATGCAGTCAGGGAAGCCGGACAAAGACGCGGTGCGCCTCAGAGTGGGCCACAGAGACGCGGGGCGCAGAAGGTCGCATCAGGCTTCCTGCCGCACCGAGGCGCGCGTGACCCCACCGCGCAGGCCCCGTGGCTGGCTCGGACGCCCACACGGGTCAACGCCTAGAGGTGGAAACCACCTTAAAATATTCCGGCATTTCAACCCCACCCACCACCACCCCGCAGTCCGCACACCCCCAAGTCAACTCTGCTCACCTCTTCGCTGCTTAATGCTCGCCGCATTATAGCCACCCACCTCTGCTTTCTCTCCTGCCCTGCTCCGTTTCTCCCTCCTCACCATGGGCAACTCGCTCGCCTGCTTCTGCTGCGGCGGCGGCGCCGGCCGAGGAGGCCGCCACGTCGCCCCCGACGCGCTCCCTTCCGACCCCGGTTACGACGAGGGCCTCGGTCACTCCTTCTGCTATGTTCGTCCCGACAAGTTCGTTGTCCCTTTCTCCGCGGATGACCTCGTGGCTGATGCCAAGGCGGCGGCGGCGGCCGAGGGGGAGGCCACCACGTTCCGGGCCATCTCTGGGGCGGCGCTCAGCGCCAACGTCTCCACGCCGCTCTCCACCTCTGTGCTGTTGCTGACGCAGGAGGAGTCGCCCCCCACTACAGCGTCCTCGGGGTTCGAGAGCTCGGAGTCGTTCGCCGCCGTTCCGCTGCAGCCGGTGCCGAGGTTCCAGTCCGGGCCGATCTCAGCGCCCTTCTCCGGCGGGTTCCTCTCCGGCCCCATAGAGAGGGGGTTTCTATCTGGGCCGCTCGACGCCGCGCTCCTCTCCGGGCCTCTCCCTGGCGCCGCCACCTCTGGTCGTATGGGTGGCGCCGTCCCTGCGCTCCGCCGAAGCCTCTCCCATGGCGGCCGCCGTCTCCGCAATTTCACGCGCGCTCTCCTCTCGCGCACCCAGAAATTCCACGATTCTACGGATCTAGGCTCGCCTGACGCCGCCGCCGCCGTCGCCGCCTGTGGTGGTGATCCCTGCGGTCTGCAGTGGGCGCAGGGGAAAGCCGGCGAGGATCGAGTCCACGTCGTGGTGTCGGAGGAGCGAGGCTGGGTGTTCGTCGGCATCTACGATGGGTTCAACGGCCCCGACGCCACGGACTTCCTTGTATCTCACCTCTACGCCGCCGTCCAGCACGAGCTCCGCGGCCTGCTCTGGGACCAGCGCGAGCAGAAAGAGCAGCTCCCCGACCAACCCAGCTCAACACCTAGCACCACGGCCTCAGATAATCAAGACCAGTGGGGTCGCCGCCGCCGCAACCGCCGCTCAAGACCGCCGCGTGGCGCCGACGACGACCGACGGCCGTGGAACTGCTCCGACTTGAAGCCACCAACGCAGCGGCCTCATCGTATCAGCAGCGCGAACGACCACATAGCCGTGCTCAAGGCGCTGGCCAGCGCACTGCACAAGACCGAGGAAGCTTACCTGGACATCGCCGACAAGATGGTCGGTGATTTCCCTGAGCTTGCACTCATGGGCTCTTGCGTTCTTGCCATGCTTATGAAGGGAGAGGACATGTACATCATGAATGTTGGCGATAGCCGGGCTGTCTTGGCAACGATGGACAGTGCCGATCTCGAGCAGATCAGCCATGGCTCATTCGATGGACTGGTTGGGGATTGCTCACCATGCTTGTCGGCCGTGCAGCTTACGTCGGATCACAGCACTTCAGTGGAAGAGGTGGTTGAATCGTCTCACTCTCACATCATAGTTCAAGTCTAATGGAATTGCTGTTCTTGATCTGACCGTGTCTCATATTAATTGCTGCCTGAATACAGGAAGTCCGTAGAATACGAAATGAGCATCCTGATGATCCATCTGCCATCTCCAAGGACCGTGTGAAGGGCTCGCTGAAGGTGACAAGAGCATTCGGCGCTGGTTTCTTGAAACAGGTTAGTTCATCGGCTATGTCCTTTTCTTGGCAGAAAGTTAGTTTTTTTTACCAATTATAATTAAGCCCTTTTGCAATTGGACAAGTTTCAACTTGCCAATACACTAGCACGTTGCATATGGAGATTTCTTTTGCAAGCTGTGGAAATTCAGAATAACACCAGCTAGTCACGTGACCTGTATTTCTTCCTTGAAATTGGGATCTGTAATGATGAGAAAACTACAATCCAGATTTGATTATATCAGGTGTGGAATTAGTCAGTTTTGCAGCTTTTGCTGAGTCAACAACTCAACACATAATCAAGCTAGGTCAGAAAAAAGGAGGAAAACGTGATATGATAATCTGGTACACTTGGTCCAAAGTTTGAAAAGCAAAGCGAGCTACTCTTAGTTCTAGTTTCATTTGAGTGGGAAATATGACCATCCTACTACATTGATACCGACCATGTCTGAATGTGACATTATGAACCATATTTCTGTGTATAAATAAATTGGTTAAATTCGTGAGTCACTGCATGTCTAGCATGTTCGCAAATTTGAAGGAGAAGCTAGCTGCCCCTGGGGGAAAATGAAGTTTCTTTTGCTTCTGGCTAAGTACAAAGAATCTGCTAGTGTCATACTGAAATGTGGCCAGAAAGTGGTGAGTTGAGTGGGTTTGAAGGGAGGCACGTTTCTCCTCCCATGTGAAAGTATTGTCGGTTCTTTAGTAGAACTATTCTCTATTGTCAAATGTCTACTACACAAATCTATCTCGCTGCTATGCAAGAGGGAGGTCTCTTTCTTGGATTTGAAGTGAGAGATATGATGAGACCGACATAACGATCTGCAATATTTTGTCAATGAAGAAACCCCCACAAGTTAAGCACCATAAAGGATTGAACAAGTGCATCAGGGAGCCTTTTCTACTGATTTAGTTGCCTCTACATTTTTCAGACAGCCTGATAGAACGTTCCGAATAGTTAATTCTGCAAGCAAATCCATAGCCGACAATTGCATACATCTTTTTTGATTGTCTCTCTGCAGCTTATATCATAATCCCTTTGCATTTTAATCTCACACTCCCTCTCTCTTTTTTTTTACAGTCCAAATGGAATGATGCACTACTAGAGATGTTCAGAATTGATTTTGTCGGGTCCTCCCCATACATATCATGCAATCCATCTCTTCTTCACCATAAGCTCAGCACAAGGGATAGATTCTTGATATTGTCTTCAGATGGACTTTACCAATATTTCACCAACGAGGAGGCGGTTGCTCATGTAGAAATGTTCATTGCAACAACCCCTGAAGGTGATCCTGCCCAGCATCTCGTCGAGGAAGTTCTTTTCCGGGCCGCAAACAAAGCAGGTGTGTTCTCAAAGAAGTCACAATACAATGTTATCTGTGTGGAACTCTTGGTAGCAGCAACTTTTGAACTTCTGGAAGACAGCTGAAATTTTTGTCAATCAATGACCTGACCTCATTCTTTCATCTCTTGCTGTTGCAGGAATGGACTTCCACGAACTGATCGAGATACCACACGGTGATCGTCGGCGATACCATGACGATGTATCCGTCATTGTCATATCTTTGGAGGGCAGGATTTGGAGATCCTGTGTGTAAATAGAAACAATAGTAGGCTAGAGAAAGAAATGGTACAGATGAGTTCTTCCATGGCTCAGACTCCTCCCCAGTAGCCACTGTACAATATCAACCAGGCACTGGGGTGTTGGATTCAGCTTGGGCTCTCGCCACATCCAGCTGAATCACAATGAATCGCCCAAACTGCAAGCCGCGTGGTATAATATGCTGATGTAAATGAGGATTTGACCAATTATTAATAACTGGGAGATTCAGCCAATTGGTCAACCTTCTTTGACCTTTGCACGTGTTTTTTCCCCATAAATTTAGGTACGAACTTGCATGTGCATGGGCATGGGTGACTAATTCTAAGTTGGACTTTCACCATGGTTCTAGAATTAAAAGGGTTCCTTTGGTCAGGAACCGTTTGCTGTGTTGACTTCTTAACTGATGCTAGCATCAGAGCTATCACAAATTGACCTTTTTTTAAGGCACCCCATCTTGAACAATTCAGCAGGCACTGGCAGATTGCCAGCCTTATCAGCTGCAATGAGGTCTAAGTTATCCATGCCATGAATGAACCATAGTTGACCTTTGATCTCTGCCCTACCTACAATCAATGAGCCCTTGTGATCTGTGAAGTTTACTTTGTGTATTGGATCCAGCACCTCTTTTTATTGGCTCCAAGATCATGTCAGCCTCACTCTGTGGTTTCAACAAACATGATGGATGAAAAACAAACCTTTAGCTTCAAGATTTAGGCTTGAAGTTTATATGGTATAATAAAAATGGTTTCATTTTTTAGTATAAAATAATCAGATTGTTCAATTCAATACATTTAATTCATCCGCGACTCAAAATCTAAGATTTTTGAAGTTAGTTTGACCGGATTAAAAAAAATTGCATCTAGAGTTGTAGTAAATCCTCAGAACATTTTACATGTTAGATTAAGAGTAAATGCTCAGAAAATTTTACATGTTATAAGAAAAAATGTTGGTTTCTTAAATTTCTCTCAAAATTTTGGATGAAACCAAACTTGTGTTTTCTATCAATTGAGCCCAAAAGTATTTTCTTAAGAGGGCAAAATTTTGGATGGGCCAAAAGTAAACAGGATAAGCCCAGGTAATATTTTTCTGTTGAGCCCATAAACTGTGGGCCATAGCCTTCTCTGTCCCCGTCTGGCCAGTCCTACGCCGAATTTAACCCTAGCGCCGCCGGCCGCCGCCGCCGTTCGCCCACGTCCTCGACGTGAGCCCCGCAGGTGCACCCGCGACAACGGATTGCTTCCTGCGAGTTGGCGTCTTCATGTTTCCCACAACCGGATTCGACGGAACGTTTGTGTTGGCGCGGTGGCAGTAAGTAAGGGTGCGTTTGGTTCGCTGGATATCTCTGGATGGGATAGCACCATCCCATCCAGTCAGCTGTTTGGTTGGTTGGATGAGATGACGTGTCATCTCTTGATTGGTTATTACACATTTATTTTTTTGTTTATAAATATTCAAATGATTTTTACTCCCAAATTATTTATCCAAATTATGATCTAATTACATAATTGTATTGATTATAATTTAATCTATAAAATAAGATCTCATTTGATTATATTTTTGTTAAAAATATATTTGATAAGTGGGTCCCACTAAATTTAACCTTATCTCATCCGAGTCGTATACATCTAACCAAACAAAAAATTGTCTCATCCCATTCATCCAACCAAACACTTCAAATGTATCATCCCATCCCTAAATCTATGGATGAGATCATTTTATCCATTCTCGCCCCCAAACCAAACGGGACGGCGCCGCCGCCGGCGGCGAAGGCGCTCTTCGTCGGTCTGATCAGGGGCAAGGTGGTCAACAATCGCGAGCTCCCGCCTCGCCCTTCCGGCCGTAAATGAGTAAGGTTGTCCGGTGCCAACCCGATTATTTCTTATACTTGTGCTGAAATTGGTAGGTTTTCAACCTGCAGTTTTAATCTCTGAAATGCTAGCACAAGCATACTACGGAGCTCCGAGCAGATAGAGACTTTTTTGAATCCGAAGATATCACTGTTATATGCTTCTTATGATCGGCCGCGTTATCTTTTGCTCATATTTAGCACGATGCTGAGTCAGTTCGCAATCTAGATAGTAGATGCCACTTTGCTTCCCGAAGTATATTTGTGTATAAAAGGATTGCACGATCTCTGAAACTTTGTGACTCGCCATTAAACTGCGACGTCTTGTAACCATTCACAATACATGCTATCATGTATCACTTTTTCCATGGTATGCTCATGCTATGATTTCTTCTGTGTCTTAATTCCAGACCTAAGCTTTTCAGCATGAGATTAATGGCGAGTCACTTGGCTTAGAAGCTTATCCATTTTTTGCATGTTACATTATTTTCATGTGGAATAAATATTAAACATAACGCGTCCATGATTATGTGACATTAACAATAGCACAAATTTCAAAAGTTGCTTTGCTTAAATGTACTTATGCTGCCCATTAAAGAAATTATTCTTGCATTATTTCAGTCTATATTGTTACCATGTAATCTTTTATGAATATTATAAAAATTATGAGATTTTGTTTTCTATATGGAAGGCTATAGTTGTGTAATGAGTATAGTACTGAACTGCTGATTTTTGTTTCGGAAAACTAGCAAGAAAGTCCCCTTTGTTCCTACTTGACAAGTTGCTGGATTCTCACCATATGAGAAACATGTTACTGAGCTTCTGAAGGTCAGTAAAGACAAAAGCTCACTGAAGGTAGCAAAATTAAAGCTAGAACACAATAGAGAGCTAAGATGAAGCGTGAAGATATGGCCAGTTTTCTTAGGAAGATGAGGTACGTTTCTTCTTTTTTTTGTGGTGAAAAGAATGTTGTCAAATTTCTAAAGATAACTTGCTTTTGTTTGGAGGAGATAAAGTTTGGGCATCAGAGCTGTTATGACTCTAACCAATCATCTAAAAGTTGGTACAAATCAAACACAAACCACCTTTGGCTTAGTCCTTTAGAATTGAACTGTGCAGCTAGTGCTGTCCATATATCATTATATATATCTCATTCAAAAGGATATGCATAATAGTCAAGAATCATTACTGCACCAATATTATTGTTAGTTTTCATTCTTTGCCTAGGTTCACGCTTAACTGTGATCTCTGAAAGAAATAAAAATTGACATAAATTATTGGACCATATATTTTCTTAGTTCTGTACCTTTGTATGCTACAAGGTGATGATTGTAAAAAAAATTATGGCAGGTCAATTTTTGCGGTAAATTTTCTGTTTTAGCCTTTTAGGACAATGAAATTCTTTAGAAGGATATTTTCAAAAGAACTGTTGAGTCCTATACTCAAAATTATGGTGAATCATTATTACATCTTAAATATAAATGTTTTACTATTGCATGACTGACAATCATGACCTTAATTTTCTCCCCACTTCAATGCCTCAAACATGTTTTCTGTTTTGCACTGTATATATTTCCAGAATCTTTGGTTTTTGTTGATCCGTTTCAGAACTGAGATTTATTTTAGATGAGTGTGCTTAACATTTAAAGATAGTCAAATACTCAAATCACAAGTATACTGTATTTTATGGCATACAAACAAATCCAAGCTATCTTGTCTTATCGTATATGTTGAAGCAATTAACTGAAAGAAACTGCATACTTTTCCTACAGTCGAAGTTCATTCCACAAGAAAAACGAGCATACCATGGGACTAATTATTAAGGATTGTCCATCAAGAGGCTACCTACACAGCTATCCTCTTATATTGTCATTCATGTATCCACAGATGGAGGCTATGCTTTGGTGCTTACGATTACACACCATGGGATCTATCACAAGTGTCCAAAGAGATGCTTGTATAGCTAGTAGGATACTAGACTAATGGAGATGTGAGAACTGAGAATTACTTTGTTTTAGGGTTCAAGACACAGCTGAATCGTTCCTGTCAAAATCATCTGACAGTAATGGTTATACTTTTGCTTGAATATCTTCTAGTATTATGTAACCTAAACAAAAGAACTTTTAGTTCAGGGATTCGATTAAAACTTTGCAATATAGTATTGGTGCTATGTTGAGAATTAGACAATAGGGTGTTCTTGACCATTATTCTGAAACTTATTGATGTTCACAGGTATATATCTGACAAAAAAAACTCATACCAGTCTGCAGATCTGCTGGAGTTTATAACAAGTGAAATGGTGCAATCTTGGAACTTCCTGTGAAGTCTTCGATAGGCTGGATTCATGTAACATGGATCAAAAAACCACACCGCTGTACGTATCACAGTTCGGTCGACCAAAATTTTGGGCTCGAGACTACGGTGGCCACTTGATCCTCCATCTCCTGGTTGGTAGCTAGATTCATGTTCTTCCATCAAAACATCTGCATTGTTGCTCTCTTATAATATTCTTTTGATTATCTAAGAAAGGAGTGAATTTCACCTTGGACCTCTCATGCCCCAGATAGCACTCTGAAGTCTCGATCGTCGCCGTCGCACGCGGCGGCAGAGGAAGCGAGCGGAGCAGCAGATGGGTGAAGACGACGACCGATACGTACGTGTTTGTGGTCATGATCCAACCTCGATCCTCCTGACGTGCACCTGCTTCTGAATTGAGTAGCCGACCGACTGGTGGTCGTTACGTATGTACTGCTGATAACTTGTCCCAGCATCCAATCTACCGATCGAGTCATCGAGCAGAGATCGATCGCATGATCATAAACGGTCATCATACAAACGTCCGAGATTAGAGAGTTTTGTAGCAGTACAGGTAAGAACTAAGAAGCAGCTGCTAGCTAGCTAGCTCGAGGGCACCTTTATGTCCGGGCCCAAATCAAACGAAGCTACTAGCTAGCTAAGGAGGAGGAGGAGGTGGTGATTAAGCTAGGTGCAGTGGATGGGACGGCCATAGCATGGAGCATGGACGACGTCGACCCCGTTGTCACCGGGGAGCTGAGGGCGGTGGGCGGCGATCGAGGCGGGCGGCCGGCCAGCCGGCAGGGACAGTGGGTGATATGATCCGAATCTGCATGCACGGCAAAGTGTAGCAGAGCAGGGCCACCGCGGAGGCTTCTCCTTGACGCATCCTGGGCGCGCATGATGACCGAGACCCGCCCCCCGCCGCATGACAAGGACGTGTGCCGCGACCGAGAGATTCCACCGTCAAATCGACACACCACCGGGGACCACAGGATCATCGCCGCGCGCCCGCCGGCGAAGCCCACCAGCTACCTTAACTCATTTTTTTTAATATAACGAATCTGGATAGTGACAGATAAAACTACGGAGTATTAAAATTTACAAATAAACTACTCCCTTCTTTCCTAAAGGAAGTCGTTTTAGACTTGTATTAAAAGTTGCCTAAAAGAAGTCGTTTTATATTTTATTGTGCATTTTGGACGTTTATACCTCTGTAGTAGTACTACTTTCTTCTCGTTTCCCGCGCTATCTTTACTAATGCATTGTATTTAATAGGGACAAACAAGGAAAGTATACACAAATTAATCATTCCTTGGTATCTTAAATCATGTCCAAAACGACATTCTTTTTGAAACCGGAGGGAGTAATGTAAATCTCCGTACCATATAGGTGGATAGTACTATAGTAGGTAGGAAAACTTCACGGCCGAAAGCTATGTATCAGCCGAAAAACGCGCAGTGAATTTCACCTGCACAACAAAGCTTAACACAGACAGGCGCGCGCGCGCACACACACAAACACACACCGTGCGTATACGAATGATATATCAGACTGTGGTCAGAAGGGCATGCATGCTTGCATACATGCAGCGGCGAAGGCTGCACGGATCGAGATTAATGCAAGCTTGTCCGTCGATCGCGCCGCAGCTGAATTCCATGCACGCGCATGTACGGCGCGCGTGGGAAGATAACGACGTCGAGCGGCACGCAGAGTTATGGAGGTCGTTAACTCGTCGTCCTCCTCTCCGGCGGCCAACACGCAGCCACGCACAGACGATGCAGTACACACTTGTGTGTGTGCGTGTAGGTCTAGCTTGCTAGCGCGCGTACAGAGCTAGCGGGGGATGTCACATGTCCATCCATCCAATATCGCTCCATTAAGTTTGATGGCGACGTGCATGCATGGCCGGCAGCGTAACACACGGCACATGAGGCCGGGCGCCGGCTGTCTGGGGCAGTATAGTACGTAGTTACTAGTGTACGCTTCTCTTCTCTTTTCATTTTTGGCCAAGGGTATGCATGCATCGACGACTATTCGACTGTACAAGCAGATTAGCTTTCATGCATGCAAGCAGAGTTACTCTACATTGCGCAATTGAAATGGTCAGTCAGATGCAGCTACCATACTGTAAATTAAAAATCTGTACTAGCTATAGCTACCATTCAATCGCATTGCGTTAATTGAGGGGAGCGAGCCCGGCCGGCCGGCCAGCCAGCAGCTGTGTCTTATTAGTGCGTTAAGCTATAATTATTTTCAGAATCTAAAGATTTTTTAAGCAGTTTAATTATATTCTGACTCTAGATTATGAAACTTAATAACTATAGAATCTAAAAAGGAATAAAATTCAAAAGCTAAAAAACATAAAATTCTTCCAAAAAATCTCACTCGATAGATATTCAGTAGATGTTCATTGGAATTTGAAGCTCCTCCAAACAATCCATATAGTACTGGTAGTAAAATCGATGCGCAGAAACCATGTTTGAGCAGTGCACGCATACGTTGTACGTGCCACAGTACCCCCACACTATTCTCAGAAATATTCAGTCAAATTAACGACCGGGCGCCGACAATACTTCAAGATATATGTACATCTATATACACGTCAATTTATGTCGTGTCGTACCTGTCTGGTAGGCATGCATGCATGCATATATATGTAGTACGCCTGCATGAATTTACACCATCACATCGATATGATCTCAACATTTGTTTTTAGGAATTAATTGGTTAATTACTTATTCAGAGGTGGCCTGAAAGATTACTTTGTTTTCTGATCTTAATACATCGCGTCCATGCATCGATCGAGTTACATAACTATCGTGTACAGCTTTGCCACACTATACTAGATCATCATATCGTTATATCGTATATATATTTTATGTAGGTACATACGTTGTCATGTCCTCGATCGATCTGCATGCATGCTAATGTACATTATCCTAGACGTCATGGGATCTGAACTTTTGTCTCCAATAGTGGGCTAGCTGCAGTTAACATATGCTGAACTATGAACAATTAACGTATAGTACTTGTCCTGTATGAAAGAAATCATATGCTACACATGGCATGCTGCATGCATCATCGTCCTCAAAACCGGACAAATTAACCGGAGGAAATCAAATCTGACTGCAGCTTTATTTCCAGCGTAGATAAAAGCCAAGGGCATCAGATTCTTAAGCATCAATTGGGATCTCTGCATTCATGTACATACAAAGACGCTCTCGAGTAACATATAATTTGGAACATACGTTGCCTTGGTGCTTTCTCTGGAGTCTGGACCAAGCCAAATTATACATTAGTAAATACCTCTCCTGCAAAATAATGTAGAGCTAGTGTTGCCAAGCTAGTTGTTGCCCTCATTAATGTAGTATATCCATACATTATTAGTAAATACGATCATGCATAATGCATGCAAGAGTGTGAGCCCTGCTACTTGCATGGCTTTGCATTGCAATGTATGGTCAGTTGAGCTCATGTGATGCAACGTGAGCCCAACCACTGCACGGGATCTCTCCCTCAGCTCTCACACACATATGCATGCAGATATCGGCAGATAGCAGTGCATAATTGTAAGTCGTCACTACTAGAAAAAAAATACTGTTGTTACTTTCACAAACTTTTACAGACAAGTAACTAGAAAATTAAAAAATACTGTTCAGGGTTCGATAATCCATGCTTGAGGCTGGGAGAGCCTGTGTGCTGCAGGGAGATGGGCAAAGCGCGTAGGACCCAAAGAGAAAAGAAGCAAGGTCTGTGGAGGTCGGGAGGGTCTGATGTATAAAGCTAAAGCTGCCATTTTTTCTGATCCCTCTCTATGCGTGTGATTTGTAGTACACTCTGACAGGAATCTGATACCCCTGGCCTGCTGTCCTCGCCGCCTCCCATATATATTTGAAGATATCACCAGCACAATCATCTCTCTGATATCTCTCTCTCTCTCTCTCTCTCACACACACACACACACACACACATATGTACTCACAGCTCAGCTCCCTGACACATATATACACGTACACGTACGTAGTAAACTTGCATGCGTTGGATGTCTCTACATACTACAGTGTTATTACTGCAGACTCTATCTGAAATAATATATCTTCAGAAGATGGCCAGGCGATATATCATATCTGAATTTCTGAAAGGCACGCATGCAATGCACAGCTTGCGCACTAGCTTAGCTAGTTGAATTTGTTTCTCGATCAGTCAAGAGAGATGCTGCATTCAGGCCACATGCGATGTTGCCCCCCGCGATGGATGAGCAGGTCGCGACAGCATGGGAAAGCTAGAAGAGACAGATAGATAGATGGCCATTATTCATAAATCCACCAATCTCGGTACAGATCTATGTCGATCTGACTGATGATTGATGTTTGTGGATCGATACAGCATGGTGGAAATTCAGTAACTGATCTGGTGTTTTACGTCGTCATATGTTCTTCAAATTTCCTACCGTTCTGCAGTCGTACCTTGTATGCATGCACGCATGTATAACTGGATACGCACGCCCGGGCACGCATTCCTTGCGTGTGTAAACAGAGTTTTTTTCTAACATATACTATTAAACATGAACATTATTGTCTAGCTTATTGAAAGTTTATTGCATGGCGCCGCCGCGTACACTTCAAATTAAACTAGCTAGCTTGATTCAATTTATCATCTCCTCAATATTTTCTACTCAAAAGAAGCCATACCATAAAATGAAGCTAGTTAATTATACATGGGATATATATATATATATATGTATATATATATAATTCTTGATCTTCATATAAAAAATTACTAGCCCTACTATGTACCTTTATTAATATTTTTCCATTATATGTCGCATGAATCTGTGGTAGCTAAATAGGAGAACATTTGTTTTCCTTTCGCCACAATATATACATTGTTATTCATCTAGTTTTAGTGTAGAAATATGCTAAGTCATTGAGAAACTTATGGTATATATGACACAATCGGTTAAACAATTATGACTAGCTTGATTGTTTTACAATATAATATTCGAATTTAATAATAGCTTCATGTTTATCTAATCTTAGCATGAAAAAGTAAGAACTGTGTGGATAGTCGAGCTTGAATTATATAAAATGCCATTGGGGTTTCATGAATTGGAATATTACGACAATACCTCACCTCAAAGCACAAGCTTCATTCTAAGGCCTTCTTCGAAACTCAGAAAATTTCGAAGGCCTACCATACTGATCTAATTTCTGTAAAAATATTCCAAGTATTTTGAACTAAGACATCTAATCAACCTGATGAAATCTAAATTAACATGTAATTAAACACAGTGGTCAATGTGGAGCTAGGTCTCGTAGCCTTTATTCCCTCTCCCAGACGGGAAGAAGACTGCATTGGACGGCGCTAAAGCAGAGGGAAACTTAGATTCCCTCACAGCGACAGGCAAACAAACGAGAGAGATAGCTAGAGAGAAAGATAGAGGCTATTAATTGGAGAGACCGCTGCATATTGCAGCATGGAGCTGAGCTAGCAGTTGCTATAAGCATGCAGCTGGTAGTGTCAGCAACGAACAACAACGTTTTCGTTACAATACGTAGTATATTTTTCATCTGACCAGTGACCTCTAACTCGATCAGCTGGGACTGGGAGTGGTTAGTTTTCCAGTGTCTAGTTTTTTTTTCGTGCTATTCAAATACTCATAACAATTTTAGAATGTCGTTAATTTAACATGCATGCAATTTAAAATTATGCAAGAAGAGAGCGTGCAGTGTACTATATATGTTTGTGCTTTTTTGTTCTAACTTCTATAGGCCGAATTTAAACTTAGCTTACTGCTTGTCTGTAGAGTGATATATATTTGCAACTTTTAAATTTTTGTGACTGTTTGAATCGCATGCAAAATATATATAAGGGGGCATGGATGCCCGTCCTTACCGGTGAATTGACTTTGTCGTCACACACACACGTACTGATCTCTCTCCTTTAATTTAGTTACTGTACATTTGGCTACAAAATCAACTAGCTCCTACATAAACAGACAAACTCTTTTGCTTTAATTTCCACATTGCATTGTCGATCTTACGCTTTCAGTTCATCAGTTTGTTTCAATAGTTATCTCGATCTACCAAACGGATTTGCCCGCTAACTACCACTAGAAAATGCATTTCACATGTGGATAGATATGATTGACACGACTGCATGCCTCGAAAGCCTTCAATTCCCGCCAAAACTTAAAAAAATCATTATATGTGCTAACAGTATAATATTACACATATATACATATATATAATTATTTAATTATGGTACACTCATATCAATTACAAGATAATTTCATCACATATATACATATAATGTCACACATCATGTACATTAATATATATATATATATATACACAAATGCTATTCTACACCACGGGTGTAGAATGCTATTCTACACCGACGTGGAATGGAGGGGTTGGTATTGGGTGGGGGGTGGGCATGATTGGGATGGTCGGTGTAGAATAGCATTTACACCCATAGTGTAGAATAGCGTTCCCGTATATATATATATATTGGACAGTCATAGGCCTACCACATGACAAATTTCTCGGTGTATGAACTGACACGTATCGCAACAAACGTTTTGGATATCTTTCTCCGTGAGATGCGTGCATGGCTAGTGCGGCTTTTAGAGATCTCAGAATATTGCATGAAATATGACAATTTTTTTACAAATTAACAATGCTAGCTACTACACATAAAGAAAATTGTGAGGACAATATGCCTTAATTCTTGCACCGATCATCCACTTCTCCACCAATTCCATAGGTAACTCTTGTCATGTGGTATGACTTTTGAGGCAATAGGCGGTGTTGGTTGAGGACGACGACACTATAATAGAAACATATGGTCATAGATCTACAACTTGCATATGGGATGAAGGAGGCAGAGTTAATAGATCTACTTCAACTTGCCTTTGGGGTGGAATGAATGGCCACAAATTCAAGTTATTTTGGTGTATAAATGGCCACTCGGCAAGTGCAAAAAGGGCTTCGCCTAGTGACTCACACTCAGCGAATAACTGTTTTCACGTAGCATAGACTATAAATAACACCTAATTGTTAATAATCTAGATATAAAGTTAGAAAAAGCTTCAAAATAGTTAGCTCTTTATCATAGAAAGACAGCTAGTTCAAAAGATTGAAAACCAAAACAATATTCCCCTTAATTTTGGATTTTTTTGAGCTGCCACCAGCTACTCTCTTTCATATATATAGCTTGGGTTTGAAATGAGATATCCGAAGGAGAAGCTCATTTATAATTAAGGAAGGGGTTTTCACAAGCAGTTAGCATATGGCAAAGTGTCTATGGAAATCAATTTCCACACGCGCGTTGTCAATTTAAATGGATAACCTGTAGAACTGTGATAATTTCCATATGTGATACTATATTATTAAGTGTGTATTGCATAAGAAAATTGGTCAAATATGGGTTGTGACCGACCCCTTCCCTATGGATTTTTTTTTTAAAATAATATTTTTTTAAAAAAATTCAAATCTGTATGCCCGTTTCAAAAAATTGCAGAAGTAGCATGCGGTTGGCACTTGAAGTGCCGACTGGAGCTGACGTGGCATCCAGTCGGCACTTTAAGTACCGACCGCATGTTACTTTTGTAAATTCTTCGAACGGTCATACAGATTTGATTTTTTTTAAAAAAATATTATTTAAAAAAATTCCCTATGCTGCATGCCTAGATATATATTTTCCTTTCTATACGTACGTACCGGCTGTGCAGTGCAGTAAGAAGGAACATCTTAACAAATTAAACCTTTTTTAATTAGTGTTATAGGCTACTTTTTAATGGAACCTAGTATATGCTACTAGCTAATTAGCTATACCTTGAAATAACAGAGAGATCATATATATACACATCGGTTACGCTGATGAAACAGATGAAAAGAATGGAATCGAAGATGCAACATCACCTGCAGCTTCAGCAGGATATATATATGCACACTTTGATGTAGTGGCAGTCAATGGTTGGCTTCAAACATCTAGAAATACAAAGTTACTGACGGCCGGCCGGCCGGCCGGTGGCCATGACTAGCTAGCTCCTCGAGACCGACGGAGCTAGCTAGCAGCTAAAGGTAAAGCTAAGATGGCAAAGCAGGGGCTAAAAGAAGCAAAAGAACAAATTCTTTGAGCACAACTAAGGAGATTGCTCTCGCCATTCCTGGACTGCATTATGCAGTACATACTCCTACACTACATACGTACTGGCCGTCTGCCCCCCTTCATTCCTCGGGCTGCATGCACATGAATAAATGTCTCTCTGCAGCCTGCCCTGTGCGGACATATGCCATGATTACAGTGGTCAGGGAAAAGGCTTTGAATGGAGATTGGTGCTTGGAAACCTAGAAACCTACACCATCGATCTCTCTGAGTCTGAGATGAGATCGATGAGAGGCGCGGCGGACCATCTCTATATATGCATGCATGGAGAACTGGGTCACTAGCTACTGAATGTCTGAAGATCACTGCAACTGCATGCGTGTCTTTGTGTGCGTGGTGCCGTCAGAACTGTGTGTGGTACGGTCTCTCAAAAGAGGAGAAATGGAACTAGTTTAGAGCTTCCATGGATCCTCATGCATGCTCCATTCTTGATTTGTCCTAATTAGTTAAAACAAAGGAATGAAAGAATGCATGCATTTGGAATCATTCAGCTAGCTGGATAGACAAAGGAACACATATAGCAGCTAGAGCCAGCATTCAACAACTGCAAAATCTATGTAGTTAGCAGCTAGTTTCTTGTGTTCAGTGCTTGCAGTTGCAGATATACATGCAAGGATGGACATCAAAGTGTGCGTATGCCTGCAAGTCTGAGAGCACAAGATGATTAACAATGTATATTGCTTGCTGCAGGTCCTAGCTAGCTAGCTAAATTTGTGAGTTTATGTGTGAACCTTAGCTTATTGATGTGTACAAATTGTGTCTATATATATAATAATCTCACCTCTGTCTGCACGAGAATCCAAGTAGATAGGGCAATCTATGTCCATAATCTAATTTTTTGTGCAAGTGTTTGCAGAGAGTTAGGAGGCATGTATATATCGCCAATCACGACCTTATTCATTCCAAAATGACAAGTGCAATCGAATGCAACACACCACGTACGGATGTTCCTCTCAAGGATGCATATATACTGCGCGCGCGCGTTCACTTTAGTGAAGTAAAACATATAGCAAACATGCAAGCATGCATTACTATATGCATTTCATCAAATTAATAAGTAGAGTAGCTATATATAGCTACATATCAAAATGAAGATTGCATCAGTGTATATATCGATAAACTTTCATCGAGTACTCTCTTAATTAGATATATATATATATATATATATATATATATATATATATATATATATCACCACCTTAATTCCACCATGAACACATATTGCGCCAATCTACGTACCGTATCTAGTAACAGCATATATAGCAAGTTTACAACACGTAATGAATGAAAATGGAGAACAATATAGAGGAATTAACCCACCATCTTACGCGACATGGAGACACCAAATTAAAGGAAACAAGAACAGCATAATATTGCAGCAGCAGAAAGAGAGAGAACAGCAAGAGGAAAACTCAAAAGCAAAAAAACTAGTTTCGAGTAGCATTAATTTCTAGCTAGACACATTTGATTTAAGCAGCTAGCCCTATAGATCTTGTACCACAACTCCTTGGTTTTTGATCTTTCTCAGAGAAGCCATGACTAAAATTAAGCGTCAGGGCTCGTAGGGTACTAGGGTCTACCTCTTTTGCAGCAGATAGAATTGATCCATCGACCATGTCACCAGCATGCAGCATGCATGTTACAGTATGTTCCCCGAAGACGACGAGTTGAACCCGGAGAGATCAGCCCAGCCGACACCCGGAGCGTCACCGGTGCCACTGCCGCCGCTGGCACTGCCTCCGTTATTGCCGCCGCCCCAGAATTGAAGGTTGCGGGGGAGGCCAAGGAACTCTCTCGGCGAGTTTGTCATTGCCGCGGTCGAACGGTTGTCCTCCATCTTCACCGACGCCAGCTGGGTGATTAGACCGGATGAGCCGGGCACCTTGGAGCCGGCCAGAAACAGTCCGGCGAAGCCGGCGGCGTCAGCTGCGCCCTCCGCGTCGAACGGGTAAACGCCGGACATTGGTGTCTGCATGGCATCGGCGCGACTCAAGAAGGGGAATTGCTGTATCTGCGGGAGACGCCATTGCTCTATCCCGATTGCGTCGGCGGTGGAGGTGGACCCGCCACCGCCGAGCTGGTAGTCGATGGGATCCAGCGAGCTCAACCCAGGAAACCCTAGCCTTGATGCACCAGTGCTGTAGTGATCGCCGCCTAGCGGGTTGTGCAAGTGCAACGAGGTCAAGAAGGGCAGCTGCGTATGCGGTGGCATCATGGACGCGGCCGCCGCGACACCGCTGGTGATGCCACCAGTGGCGGTGGAAGAAGTGGACGTCGACGTACCGCCGGTGGCGGAAGCTGAGGCGGCGGACGACGAAGACGACTTGGAGGACTTGGTGCGCTTGTTGCGGCGGCAGCCACCGCCGACGGGGACGTTGCGGAGTGCGCCGCCGCGCGTCCAGTAGCGCCGGCACGTCTTGCAGAAGTGGCGCGGCTGCGACAGCGAGTAGTTGTTGAAGTAACAAAACTTGGTGTTGGTGGACTCGCAGCGCGGGCACTTGAGCCCCGGCTCTGGCTGCGGGATCTTGGCGAGCCGCGCCCGCTCCGTCATCGAGCCCGACCGCACAGCCGAGCCGCCGTTAGGGCCGCCGCCGCCGCCGCTTACCCCAACGGCAGCTTCCATGTCAGGCCGAGGAGCCATCAGCGCCCCGGGATGAGGCGGCACCGGTGGCAGCTGGTTCTGATGATGCTGGTGGTGCTGATGCTGGTGGTGCGCGTCCACTCCACTGCCGCCGCCGCTGCCGCCGCATCCACTTGGAAGCTGGCCGTGGTGAGCTTGTTGTTGCTGAAAGAATCACCATTTATTCCAAATCAAACACTTCCGCCAAAGAGAATTAAAGGCGACAAATCGAGATCGCAAACTAAAAGACAGAAACACGGTATATTCAACAAGAGATTTCTCAAAAGAGAGTAGGAATATTTCCTCAGCCATTTTCTTTGGTTTTGCTTTTTTCATGAAGATCCAAATATGACCACTCATCATCCTAGATGAAAAAAAAGAAAGAAAAAAGAGATCTCGGCCGAGAGCAAGCGAGAAATTTTTACCTGCTGGTTCCAATTGGGTGGATCAAGATAGACGGCCGGAACCGAAGAAAAGACCATGGTATAGAATTGATTTCTTTTGATCTTTTCCTACTTGGGGCCTTCTCTTTTGGTTTGTTTGTTCCTCCTCTCTTCTTTGTAAGACAAGGGTATATAGCTGCTTTAGAGAGGCCAGGGATCATGCAAGGATGGAGAGGTGAATCGATAAAGGCAGAGAATAACACATCCACTTGCAAGCATGCAGCAAGCTTTAATTTGTAGGAAGCTGGAATGGTGAGATAGCTTGCTGCCTAGCTGCTGAGAAGAGAGGTCTAACTACAACTCTGCCCTGCCTGCTTGGTTGCCTGGCTGAGCTAGCTGGGAAGGAAGAGGAGGAGGAGAATGAAGAGGAGAGAAGAAAGGGAAAGAGATGGGGTGGAGAGGTAATGAAAGGGAGAGGGAATAAAAGGAGAAGGGGGCTTGCTACTCCTTTCTTCCCTTTTTTTTTGGGACTTAGTGGTGTGTTTGCATTATATATATTGGGTTGTGAAACTTATATATGTATGGGAGGAGAGTTGAATGGAGAAGAGTAAGAGAGGTGTTTCCTTAGCTCATAAGCATGTGTGTGTGTGAGATGGATATATAATGGATATGAATATATGATGTGTCTAGCTAGCCAGCTATATATAACTGGGGAGTGAGAGCTGAGAGAAGGGGGGGTTTCATCATGCAGAGGGGAAAGCTGGAAACCCTAGATTTCTAGGAGAAGAGAGGTGGCCTTGGCTGCTAGTAGAGTAGAGATGCTGCAGTACTGTTCGGAAGGCTGCTGGGATCGAGCTGGTTTTGTTTGCTTGCTGTTCTAGCTTGGCTGGTTAAGTTATTAATCAGCTATTATCTATCTGGGAGTTAATTAAACAGTGGAGACAGAGCCAGCTAGAGGTTAATTATCAAAATGATGTGAGCAACAGGGGTGTCTAGGGACGGCCTTCTAGTGTATGTGCAGGCAAGGGTGCAACTTTATGTCCATTTGACGAAAGAGATCAATCAGTAAAGCTGGTCTTGCTAGTCTTAGTTCTCTTGGACTCTCTTGGCCACTGGTGGTGTACAATTCCCCTTCTCCCTCTTTCTCTAAGCAAATTAAGTTAACAATGCAGGTGTGGCTAGCTAAGCATGGTCTCAGCTAATCCTAATCAGTATCTACCGATTAAGAATCTTGTTGATTGAACTTTGCTTTATCTTCATGTAATATATTAGTGTATTGTGTCATGGTTATTAATTTCATCCAAGTCCTTTTTAGCTCCTGTAGCTTGACATGCATGCACGATGACTGCCCTGCATATGTAGCTAGTACGTACTCGTAGTTCAGAGTGCAAGCTAAAGTACTGGGTAACTTCACTACATGCATGGATGATGGGCTAGCTATATAGATCTATACAAGCTTTGTAGCTTTTTCTCTCTCCATTATTTGTACAAAGTAATTATTAGGCAAACATGGCATTTGATCGAGTAGTATTAATAATATTATCGTAAAGCTTTACACATTTGAATTGTGCAAGATCTGGACAGATCACAATATTCTTATTCTGTTCTGGCCGGCCAGTCGTTGTTCGATCGATAACTAAAATTTAACTGACTTTCATGCTGCTTGGCATTAATAATTAATGGGCATAATCTTTCATGTCAATTATTATTCTGCCATCCCCACCATGCACACACTAATTATTTTCCTGCAAATGATGAGGGAACAAGCTAGCTAAGATTTGTGCTCTCTCTTATAATTAGGTTATTATTATTAATTCTCCCTAGTTTAGATAGCTAGCTAGCTTCCAGCCGTTAACTTAATTAAACATAGGGCACAATATTCCTTATCTATGATTGATTAGAGAGATTGGACATACGGAGAGATTTGCTATTATGACATTTCAAAGAAGTGGTGTTTGCATTTTTAATATTCGGATTCACTTTCAGTGACTTAAGTGGCTCTACATGTCAGTCTCAGAAGTATCGTCCTAATTAAACAAAATGTACACCTTTAGAGTGTTAAAATAGTAATTTTGAAAATAGGAAAATATAGACGAACTGAACAAGCTACGTGTTTTTATCCAGTCTATTGGTCACCTCGTCCTTACAACGAGCGAGTGACAAGTGGCCTATTGGTGACCTCGTCAACGAGCGGCCAACTCAGCGACAGGAGCGGCAATGACGGAGGCAATCGTCCTCAGTCAGATCCGAGCTCACCCGATCTCGATGAACGGCAGACTTCGGATGGCGACGGCATCGAGCTCGCCTAACACTAGCCTCCCCCCTCGGTGACCTCGGTGCCGCCAAGAGGAGGTGCCCACCCAGACGTCCCCGGATCTCCACTGCACCGCACCGGTGTCCACCGCTCCAGGCGCCGCCTAGATAGATACCTTCCCCGACCCAAGCCCTAGGGACCGCGCCGCCGTCAAGATCCGGCGCAACGGCGCAACCCTCCACCGATCACTGAAGGTCCGATTTCCCCCCTCTGCTTTGCTTCCGTGCACGTCAAAATTCCATCTTTTCTTCCCTTCTTCCTTGCAATATTGCATTCAGAGATATTAAACCTGACGAACTTGTTCTAGTTCCATGCTGCGTCCTTATTAACGGGAAAAATGTTCTGAGCAATCCATTTTCTAGTTGTTCCCAAATCCCAATTATAGTTTCAATTACCATAGCTCTACAGAACTTGCTCATGGCATGTTTGATTTGATTAGGTGGTGGTGAGTCAAATGTCCAAGAAGAGGAGGTGGGGGAGCAGCTGATTCTTTTCTCCCGGAATGACTACATCTACATGGGCCTCAGCTCGAATCCTGCAATTCGTGATGCCACACTGAAAGGTGCTCTTGTTCTAGCTTTCCTCACATGAATGATACGTGTATGTGACTGTGTATATTGTGATATTTGGGAACTGTATATGGGGATGTGCATGGATTGTGTATATAAGCCTATGAATTATACCTGTCTATTCAGAGGGCATGGGCGGCGTATACTGCTTCCGTTCTAAAATCTAACAAGTTTTAGAGTTCAAAATTTGTCTCAAATATAACAACCATTGTTGTAAAAGGTAACCGGCACAGATTAGCTAATCTGTGGTGGTAGTGTATATATTTTGAAGGGGCCACTTCAGCTAGCTGTATATAATTGTATGATTGTTCACCATCCTAAGGTTCTTGTCGAATGTTCAGAAAAGTTCAGATAGATGGGCGCTGATGCTTTAGGCTATCCATGTAATATTTCATCATTCGACTTTGTGTCGAATAGCTTTAGCAGTTAAGATTCTGCTCTTTTGCTTGCTCTGAGGATGTATGTCATTGTGTGCTCTGCTACGACGGCTCAATTCTACTTTGGAGGCATTGTGTGTGGAGCAGTGAAGCCTCAACTTGATCTCACAAAATAATCAGTCCATTATCTGTGATAGGTAATTAACTTAGTCTTTGTTTGAGAAGCTTAAATTCTGAAGAGCAATTATTTTTTTACACTCTGCCTTTGTTTGAGAGCTAACGAGAATATAGAGAAATTGGGGAATTTTTTTAAAATAATATTTTTTTTAAAAAAAATCCAAATTTGTATATCAATTTGAAAAATTTGCAAAAGTAGCATATGGTGAAGTGCCGACTGGAGCTGATGTGGCAGAATCTGATAGGGGGGCAGCATCCAGTCGGTACTTGAAATACCGACTGGAGCTGACGTAGCACCAGTCGATACTTCAAGTGCCGACCGCGTGCTACTTTTACAAAAATTTTCGAACGGACATATAGATTTGATTTTTTTAAAAAAATATATTTTTTTAAAAAATTCGAAATTGGGATTCTTCATTTGCCTTTCATATACTAGTTTATTTTTACATTATGTAGTTATTGAGTTTTATAATTTGTAACAAGCATATAAACTATTTATGGAGCTATAAATTTTGGGAGTTGTTCCAACCGCCAGAATCTCCTCCAAACATGACATTATGATCATGTTTGAAGAGATTTTGTTTTAAATTATAAAACTCAATAACTATAGAATTTGTAAATGAACTAGTATCTAGAAGCAGAACTCTATATTCTTTATATTATAATCATATACTCGCTAATTGTTTTTCAAAATCTTAAGCTCTTTGAACAGAGCGTACATATCTCTGCCTTAATCATCACACTACATCACCTTCTTTAATCTGCTAATTATTATTTCCAACGCATGATTTGCCTCAGGTGTTCATTGATCTCATCTCCATGAGCATCACTAGCTACGAGCTATCTAAGCTATAGTGAGAACTCTGCGCGCGCGCTACTATAGTAGAAAAAAGGAGAAAAGAGGAACAAAAGCAGGGCGAGCGTTTAGCTCTTCCTCTGTTTTTCACCGGCAGTTGGAAATCCGGCTCTTACATACGCTTGAATGATTCCCCCCAAAAAAATTCTCCAGATTTGAGCACTTGATCAGATAGACTACTAGTGTGTGCGCATGTTCTGGAGCATCCATGGAGTGGTGTGCTAGCAGCAGCAGGGGAGCAGGCAGTGCCCGCTTTGGCCCTGCACTATTATTAAAGCGAAAGACGCAGAGGAATTGAAAGGCTCCGGAGTCCAGGCAGATCACGTCCTATTGTTTTGTATTGTATTGTATGGTAGGAGTGTTAGAGGTTAGAGTTAGATTGTAACTCTAAATTAACTCTAAAATAACTCTAGGCCTTGAGGTAACTCTAAAATAACTCTAGGCCTTGAGGTGTATGAATGCAAAGGTTAGAGGTTAAAATTATTTATTTTTTCAATCATTTGATTATTTTTCAGCATAATTTATTGTGGTCAGACTAGTCTCGCTGTGTGGCTAGAAATCCTTTTTTGGGTGGGCCTCACACAAACTAGCCCCACATTATTTAGCACCACGTTTTCATACTTTAAAACTAGTACTAAAGTAGTATTAGTAGTGAGCTCGTGTTAATGATACGATAAAAATAAAAAGACAATAAATATCTTTGACTTGTAGCGAATAATGAGATAAATTAAGATTTATATCGGACAAATTATTATATTATTATAATTGGATACCACATGAAGACTACCAACTACAAAATAGGAAGATCATGGATAACACCATTATTGGTTACTAACCTTTGAATAACAAAAGTAATTTAGTGTAACGTATGTAAAACATGTTATACATTTAGTGATACATGACTGGAGTTTGGAACTTTTGTTATATCTGATATTTAAAATTAGTAAAAAGTAGCAGGAATTTAATTAATTTAGAGAACTAGTGCTCATGTATAATACATACATTTTATCTTTGCTTGCGTAGCACCGTGAACTCCGAGGCTCCCATTATATTGAATTAGTATTAAAGCATAAAGATTTTTTGGACACAACAATATTCAACACCGTGGACGATATAAGGGTGAGTACAATCTCATTTAATAGGTGGTCTCTTGAGAGGTATTTAGAGGGTTAACTAAAAAAAATACAAGAGACAGGCTCTTCGCGAAGAGCCCGTCTTTACATGATTCTTCATTCGCATTGTCTTTTAGCTGCATTTATGATTCAGGAGTTTAGTGTTGTACCATGCAATTTCTTTATTGTTTTTTGTACTTTAAAAATTATTCCGCTATCTCAAGGTTGTACATGCGCTAAGGATATGACGCTCAGCCACCCTTAATTTTTTAAAATAATACTTTTATTCAAAATTGCAATTTTATAGTAGCGTCTCGAAAAAATATTGATTGCCGTATCATTATCTAATCATTATTCATCGCTTCACAAATATTTTATTTTATCAATAATTTATTAAATTTACCTTGAAAATAAATTTGTAGATATGCTTTATCTCAAAACTATTTTTTTAGTGACAAAGGGAGTAAATTTTAAATGTCTGGAGAGAGTATTAATTAGCGGTGGTCTTATCTCAAGAGAAAAGAGAGAGAGAGAGAGAGAGAGAGGGGAAAACAGCGGTGGTCTCGCTCCCTTGCCCTTGCCGCCCAGTCGCTCACCCACCCCGATCCGTCTCCCCATCTCCCGATCCACGGAGACGCTAGATCCAAATCGAAGCTAGCCGGTGTCGGACGAGGAGGAGCTTCCAGGCGCCCCCCTTCGGCTGAAGCGGCTCCATCTCGAAGGCGGCCCCGGGTGGTCGGGTGGGCTGGGAGATTCTCCAGTGATTTCGTGTTTGTGGGTACGGAACTACGGATTCCATAATGCAGCCTGCTTGGATTGTTTCGAGAGTAATTCATTCTTTGCGCTGATTCTGAGCAAACAAATCGGATTCCGCCTTGCTTTTTTTTTCCTTTCTTCTTAGAAACTTTTCAGTCCACCCGGTTAGTTACGGATATGATTTGATTGTTCTAGAAGCAGCTTGTTTCCATAGAAATTGGGGGAAACCACAGTAGTGGCTTTAATCTGGTCTCATAGATTTGTGTGAGTTAGAGGCCCTCATAGTTTGAGGTTAGTTGTAATGTAGATAAAAATTTTCGTCCAAATCATGCGAAATGGATAATGGGAAAGTGCACCTACATCCCTGGATGATTTTGCGATAGCAGATTCTAGTAATTATCTTTATTGGCAGATAGATTCGCAGGTTACATAGTGCTGAACCAGGGAACCCTTCCATTGTAATAAGAAGATAAACGACCTGTTGCAGAATTGACAGTAGTGGCATACACATTAGATAAGATATATTTATTTGTCACCGTAGTTAGAAACCTTTGGTGAATACTGACCTGTTTTCTAGTTTTATTCTTCAAACATAATATACTTGTTTACTTTTCTAATACCTCATGCTGATGTTTCTTTAAAAATACTTCATGCTGACAGACGTTTACTTGTTATCTCATGCAGATTTGTTTTGTTGGTTTCATTTTCTGCTGGTTAGAGGCAACTGATATATACTTGTTGATTGAGATGATCAGCTGCTGGTGCATTTGAATAGCAGGGATTAGGTTCTGTTTCTGCTTATGCTTCGTAGGCAATGGCTAGCTCAGGCAAAAACTTCCAGTCTTCAAGCAAACCAGGTGGTGACAAGAAATACCAGGGTGCATTGGTTGCTTCCCCAGCCAAAGCCATTTCGCCCAAGACAGTTAAGCAGATTGTGCCAGCAAAATATCTGATCTTGAGTGGGGAGTCTACAAGTCATATTGCATCGTTTTTGGTAAAGGTTGCTGCCTTGGAGGTAGTAAGAAGATTTTCCAAAGCAAAATGTCCTTTTATATGGAATTCTATTCAAGCATTGCAAGTTCTTGGGTACCCTCCGTTTAGGTGGATTCAACAGTGGGCACCACTCAAATTTGTTGTTCAAGGCATTCAGGTTATTTTAGCTCTCAGACTCAGCCCTTATACATTGAATCTCTTGATTTCCAAATGGGTATTATTTTTTAATCTTTCTGATTTTTTTCCAATACAGAAATTATCCATGCCGCTGTTGTTTCTTTCTGTCACGACATCATTGTGTGATCGGCCTTCCAGGAACAATGATGAACTGGGTAGCAACACAGAAGCTCCTGATCTACCTTCTGAATCACATGAAACAGCATCAACTTCTGGTACAAGGTTGGTTAGGACTTAAGACTCAAGAAAGGAACATTATAAATCTCTCTTAGCTGAGGAATGTGTTGCTAGTGTGTTTTCATTGAACCATACCATTCTAGTTCTGACCATATCCTGCTGCAACAATGAAATGTTATTGAAAGGTTCAGCTGTGCTTCATTCCTTTTGTGTTCTTTATTTCTTGTTTCAGGGATGTTGCTGATGGGACAAAAGATACTGAACCTGAGAACTGGCTCGTGTTACTTTTTGGGGAACTTGAGAAACAAGGCATCACTTTGCCCGAGAGGTGAATTTCTACTAACTTGTTTGTTATTTAGGAGTGGTATATTCTGTACTGTCACTTATTGAGTTAGTGAGCTACCACAAATCCACAATAACACAAGGATCTACATGTATGAAACATACTACATACCTATTCAGTATGCAGGATAAAAAAATGGCAACATCTTGATATTATTTTGCTAATGCAGTTCTGGATATTGTGACATAGCTAATACTAAAAATGGCAGCTTATATTACAAGAGGATGGGAATTCACGTATGACATATGTGTGATATAGGTCAAATGCAGCTCCAATGCTTCATAGAATTAGAACAGTGTACCTTGTTGGTAGAGTTCAAAGCTTCAAGCTATTTAAGCCTTTAGTTTATGAACTGGGCCTCAGTAATATATTGAGCTTATTTGCATTGATGTCAGCATACTTATCAAGGCGTCGCTACAGCGTCGCTTAGGCGTCGCTTTAGCGATAAGGCGGTCGGCGGGGGTAAGGCGTCCCAACGCCTTACCCCCAAGGTGCTCGCCGGGCGCACAGAGGGCTGGGGGCGGCGCAGATCCGGCGCAGGGAGGCCAGATCTGGCACGGAGTGGTGCGCAGCGAGCCGGGTGTGGTGTACATCGGGCGTGGCAAGGTCCTGTGCGGCGCGGAGGGCGGGAGCGGCTGGACAAGAGCACAAAGAGCTCCTGTGCGTGGCGCACGGCGAGGTCCTGTGGGTGGCGCACGACGAGGCCCTGTGCGGCGTGGAGAGGCCGGGTGCGAGCTTCACGCGGCGAGGCCATGTGCAGAGTGGAAGAGAGGGGAGAGGAGGGGAAGAGAGGAAGAAGCGGCGGCTGGTAGGAGAGGATGAAAAAAGCCTGGGGATGGGAGGGAAGTTAGGGTTTAGAGATGAAAAATAATCCAATGGGCCTTAAGTGGGCTGTTGGATCAAAATTGTATAAATTAATAATTAAATTGAACTCTAAATATATCATTAAATATAATTTTAAATGTATTATTATAATTTTAATTATGTATATTTAAATTTATAAGACATATAAACTGAAAATATTGCAATTTTTTTTTTGAAAAAAGGCGACTCGAAAACATCGAGTGCCCAGCTTTATTTGAAAGCAGTAAACAACGGTAAGTTTGTCGGGGAGACCGACTTTACAGGAACGATCAGAAACACCCAACATGACCCAAAAACAACAGAAACCACAGCCAAGAAGTCTGAATAACATCCATTAAGCACAAACAGCCAAAAGCGCAGAGCCAAACGCTGCCACCACTCGGAAGCATGACCAAACTGACGACACCGCCAATCGAAAATATTGCAATTTGATAGTATATTACTATTTTTATATTGCTATCTTGCTATTCCTATTTAAAATTTATTACTTATCTATCAATATTTTTTTTCTAAATCATGTATTTTCTGTGGGCGTAAGGCGTCGCCTCGCCTTACGCCTTACCGCTTAGGCGGTACTCCACCGCCTCGCCTCGCCTTAGCGCCTTAATAACTATGGATGTCAGTATTTAGACGAATCTGAATGGCAAAGATGTCATATAGCTGAGAGTTTAACTTATGAATGTTTCAGATTCAGCAAGGATGAACTACACAGATTTTACATTGCAGCAAATGGTGACTTTTCATGCTTGCTCTCTTCAGTCAAGAAGACAATTCATTGGCGGGAAACTTTCCACATACTCACATTGCATGAACTCGAGAAGTGGTCCCATTTAGTTTTTTGGCATGGATTTGACACTATGCTTCGGCCCTGTTTAGTAGTTCGTCTTGGCCTTGCATGCTCTAGTCTACCTCCATGTGATAGACCTCGTTTTGGGCAAGCAGTAGGTAACTTCTTGACCTGCTTTATGTGGTCATTCATTTATGTCATAGATCTTTTCATGTGAATCATGATAGTATCTATCATCTTTGAACTGGAAAGACAGACACACATAGTATAGGAAATTGTTTTCATGCTAGCAGGAAATATTTTTTAATAAATATATTTCTTCTACCAAGATAGTCCATCACTACTTAGTTCCCCTGATAGAAAGAATGTGACATCTGTTTAACAACATTTTTTATCCAAGTTTTGATACTATAGTAAGATTCTGTCTGGCTGATTTACCTCTTCTTTCCTTCATTGGCATGCAAAAAGAGGATCACTGACAGTAATCACTAATATTTTTCCAGTTTCTCAAATTGACAATGGTATTGTACACTTGATCAATGAAGAGGATCCAAGAATTACTGTTTTGCTGGACTGTCATGGGATTTCTCCATTCAGATTTCCAATGCAGATGATGCGGTCATTTATCACTATAGTTCAAGAAAACTATCCAAATCGCCTTGGGATGCTATTTGTTGTGCGTCTTCCTCCAGTTGTCAGAGTTATTGCACAGACTCTTATTCAGGTAAGTTACTTTCTCCCCCTACATATCATCTAAATAACTATTTAACTCTTCCCGCTAACCATAACTGAACAAGACCATGCCCACACAGACACTTGTTAGTAGGAGCATGGATCACTTGTGAGTACAATTGCTTGAATTTTGACAAGTTAGATTATCTACCTAAACATTTGGTTGGGCACCAAAACTTGCCTGCTACACGTGAAGTTGGATTTGTAGTCACTGTTGTCTTAATTTTTTATTGAGAAATGGCCCATTCATTTTATATTTTTAGGTAACAAATTGAACTAGGATGGCTGCAAACCAGATATAGCATTAGTAATGTCTGTTTGAGATGATAAACAATTATGCCCTGCTGGCTCGCAGTATCTTAGGTCACTTATGTTCTATCTAATCTTTGTAGGTCCTGAAACCATCTACAAAGCAGAAGTTGCGTTTCGAGGGAGAATCATATAAGAAGACATTAGCGGAGTTCTTGCAGGTTGTGCCGGCTTTTCTTGGTGGCAAATGCAGCTGTTCACAATGTGAGAAACCTAGAGATATTTCAGTAATACAGGCTGGGGAGGGTAGCAAGAGTCAACCTCGCCAGATTAGCTTTGATGATGGATCACCTGACCCAAACATGGGCTTGGGCGAGGCAGAGCTTCCATCCCCTTATAGCTGCGAGAATTGCATAAGAGCTGCGATTATTGGTGTTCTGATGTTGTGGATCTTCGTTGCATTTCTTGCTGGGATGAACGACCCAGAGTCCATCTCCCGTGCCTCCTAAAGCACCTTGCATTTTTAGCTATGTCGATCAGGAGTTACAGAATCACCTGCTCTCTGAAAGCAGAAGCTGGAGATGCTGTCAGTTATGTGCCAGTTACCATATGTTGTCAGCTAGAGCATCAGAGTGAATTGTGGTATGGGAATGTAGTATATAGCATCGAATTATTCAGTTCGAACAAGACGACAACTTGTTTTGGATGCACACCTAGTATTAAGTTTGCTCACTTGTCAATTTGTCATTTGTCATGGATGCCTACCTACTACCTAAAATGGATATGGTTCTTACATATTTACCTCTCAATCTATCGACATTTGAGCGATGTTCCATGTTACGGGCACAACTTCCTGGAAAATTCAACAAACATTACTTGAATACTGTTTATTTGGTCAGATAAAAACTAGGTAATGCTGAAGGCAATAGAACAGGAAGCAATATGATGACGAACTAATAGCTTCAATAATCCTTAACTCAATATGATGTTAAAGGCAATAGAACGGGAAGTCTTTTTAAATTTCTCTCAGGGAGAACTGAACGGTGTTTTGAAATTTGATGAAATCGGCCCAGCCTATGCGCGTTTTGACAGCGGCGATCCGCCACCGCGACCGTCAGATCGTATGCCAACGGCCCCGATTACCGCGAAGCTTCTTCCGTCGCATCCTGCGTCCTCATCCTGCCAGGCTGTCACCCACCTCGTACACCAGAAGATTCCAGAGACGCGTACATCCAGACATCCAGTTCTCCTCTCCCTCCTGATCAACGCGTCGCCGCACCAAGCCATGGCCATGGCCTCCGCCACCGCCTCCGATCATCGGATGACGAAACCCTAGCACTAGGCCACTAGATTCCCAGCCTCCCACCGATGCAATGTCTCCTTCTCCTCTCATCTACTCATATCGCCCACCTACGTGGCTACGTACGTAGCGAAGGATCCATCCCGCGAGCGGCTCCGCATCGGAGATCGAGAACCGCCCGGGGTCTTCGGCCACCCGTGAGTGCGCTCGGTTCGTGTCCCCGGTGGTGACGAACCGTGGTCGAGTTCCCGGTTGGTGATGCGGACGCCGTGTCCTGCGGTTCAGGTACGTAAGCCTTCCTCACGATTTGGCTTTCTTATTTGGTAGTGCTTGATTGTGAGCCGCCAATTCAGATGCATTCCGTTCGTTTTGTCAATGCGGCTCGGCGCGGTGGCGAAATCGGCAGGGGGTTTGAGCTTGTGTGGTTGCGGTGAGATCCGCCTTGTTTGATTCGTGAACCTTGAGAGATTTGCCAGTAGAATTACGCTACTTTTCACGCTCGTAAGGTTTAGGATTGTGGCGCTATCTGGTAAGCACTGATTTGACGAATTTTTGGTGATTTTAGGGTTTTATCTGGTTAGCTTGGGAGCCTCAGCTTTGGTGGAGTTTTTATGTGAATTTTACATAACTATCCGTATTAAGGGCTTCGTTTACTTCGATTTTAGGGGTGTTTTTCGATAAAAAAAATGACGGACGACGAAATTGTGCAAACCTACGCCTTTTTTATAAGATTTTGTTCTTATATGCCACTTTGGTTGCCTGATGGCACATTGACCTGGTCCGTTTGGTCTAGAGAAGCTTTGATGGACCCTTTGATTAAGGAGCACCTTGTGTTAGGTTCTCACTGAGTATTACACTACCCACAGGTTTTACCATACTTGCCGTGGTTGTAGTTTATCTTTATGTTATAAATCAGGTTGTATGAGATTTGTGCTAGTTGCAGGTGGTTGAGATGTTTATTTTATCGTTCAGTAGATGTTTCTTGATAAATCTGATAGTTGCACATTGATTTTTGGGGGACTGAATTTCTAAGAGCTGGCGAAGGTAGCTCTCGATCTGTTGTTAGGTGGAATGGGTGTTTGTTTTGCATGTCTGTGTATCTGCTGATTGTTAGGTAGCTCTCGATCTGTTAGGTTGTGCAGGCTCGAGTACAGGCTCGTCCTGCTCTACTTGTTTCATGCAAGTTTTGGTTTAGCTTGTCAGGAGGAGCAAGCACAGGCTTATGATACGTGGACGGGTGGAGACACCATAGTTTTAACATTTCATGCTAACTCTGTTGGCTGCTTTATAAGAGTGAAAATTTGTAACTCATGAGAGTGTTTACGATATGTGAAAAAGGTACACATGTCTTGGTTGTTCTATTCTAGAAATTGCGAAGTGCCATGAGGGGTTGTTGCTTTGTGAACATGCGGTGTGTGTCATGACCTCCGATCATGGGTCGGAGAGTCTGGCTCGCCTATGAACAGTACCACGCGGTACTGTTAGGGGATCTAGCCAAAGATCTCAATATGCCAAGGAGATTAGATAATTATCAATTAAATAGATTTGATTAGCGAGGAGATCATATATCTACCAATTAAATAGATTTGATTAGCTCTTAAGTTAGCAAGTTATGATTTAGTTTATTATTTCCATTGTTAGAGGGGTTGGTCATCTATCTATATAAATAGGGCTCTAAATAGGTGTTTAGGTGCCGAGTATTCAGTTCAAGCTTTGCCTATTGTATTCCTTGCCTCCTCGGTACGTCACCGCAATGGTGTCGCCGTGGCGATGAGGTCCAGACCCTCGACCAATTACCCTTTTTATATAATTTTAGAAGATTAGTTCCTTCTAATTCCGATAAAATCTCGGTTGATGACATTGTTAGAAATAATCTTGATAGTTTGCATTTTATGTATTTTTCATGGAATAAGTGTGGTAGAAGATAAGACGGTGAAACGTTTTTGTTGGTGTGATGTCGGACGTGTGCACATGCAGGGCGAGAGGCCAACCTGTTGTGTGAAGCAGCGAAATGCATGAGCTGGTAGTAGTGTGAGATGTGCTGTGAATGAGTCAATTGATTTGCATGCAAATGCTAGAGATTAGTGGCTGCATGCGTTGGTTAGTTCGGAGTAGACCTAGTATTTTGGCATGCATGCATTTGTGGCTTTAGAATAGGGCTAATTAGTTGCTTTGCCTTGCATGGCCTATTTATTTTGTGCGCATCCTTCAACAAAAGATGGCAAGTGAAAAACCGACGTGAGCTGAGATAGCTACGTCTCCAAAAAAGGTTCTCATGTGTTTGTCCATTGCGTGTTAGCTTGTGTTCAGCAGAAGAAGGGAGTGAGTGATTCTTCCTATCAGACATGCTAAAAGCTATTATACAACACCTAGATGCCATCGAGAAATTGCAGCTGATCCAACCCTTAGAGGAGAGGGTAGCCGCAGTGGAAGTGATTGTCCATAACCCTAGACGTCACCCCCTACCGGCCACCAAAGTGTCTAGCTAGAACCCTGGATGTCACCCCTTGCTGACCGCCGGCAGTCAGGAGGGCCTTCCAACACGTAACTAGGGAGAGGAGTACTCTCGGGCCAACAACGACGATGAGGATGACTCGGACCCACCTTCTCGCCACCAGGAGAGAAGACGGCCTTGGTTATGACACGTCCGCTCGGGAGGGAGGCGGCCCGGACTGCCCCGACGGTGGCGCGGGCAGCTTCGACAGGGCCATGTCAAGCGGCGGTGACTCGGTCGACAACATCAACAGTGCTGCAGAGGCCAACGCTACTTCCCTGACCGTGTAGATCAACGAGTAGTTGGGTGCGGCCAGCGATGGCTTGCAGATCTCACTGACAACCCAGCTCAAGGACGAGCTGGTTTTCAAAGGGGAAGAGATGTCATGGTCTCAGATCATAGGTCAGAAGGCCTAGCCCACTTATGATCATTATTGTGTTGTACATTTCACGTGAACGGTACCATTGGTACAGTAGCAGTAGGGGATCTAGCCAAGGAGATTAGGTAAGTATCAATTAAATAGATTTTATTAGCAAGGAGATCATATATCTACCAATTAAATAGATTTGATTAGCTCTTATGTTAGCATGTTATGATTTAGTTTATTATTTCCATCGTTAGGGGGTTGGTCATGTGTCTATATAAACATGGTTCTAAATAGGTGTTTAGGTGTCGAGTATTCAATTCAGGCTTTATGGCAGAACCTAAGGGCTCTAATACCAAGTTTACAACAACTAGGATTTTAGCGAAATTAGAAGAAATTAATCTTCTGAAATTATTATATAAAAGGATAATTGGTCGAGGGCCTAGACCTCATTGTCGTGGCGACGCCATTGAGGAGAAGTTGTAGCTGATCCAACCCTTAGAGGAGAGGGTAGCCGCGCTGGAAGTGATTGTCCAGAACCCTGGACGTCACCCCCTGCTAGCCACCGAAGTGTCCAGCCAAAACTCCGGACGTCACCCCTTGCTGACCATCGGTAATCAGGAGGGCCTTCTGGCGCGTAACTAGGGAGGGGGTACCGTTGGGCCAACAACGATGGCGAGGATGACTCGGACCCACCTCCTCGCCACTGGGAGAGATGGCCTTGGCTACGACACGTCCGCCCACGGTGGAGGCAGCCTAGGATGCCCCAACAGCGTTGTTGGTAGCCTCGGTAGGGCCATGTCAAGCAACGACGGCTCGGTTGGCGACATCAATAGTGTTGTGGAGGCCAGGGCTACTTTCCTGACTGCGCAGATCAACGAGCAGTTGGGTGCGGTCGGCGATGGCTTGTAGATCTCACCGATAGCCTAGCTTGAGGACGAGCTGGTTTTCAAGGGGGAAGAGATGTCATGGCCTTAGATCATGGGCTAGAGGGACTGACCCGTGTATGAACAGTACCACGCAATACTATTCATGTGAATAGTACCGTCGATACTGTAGTAGTAGGGGATATGGCCAAAGATCTCAATATGCCAAGGAGATTAGATAAGTATCAATTAAATAGATTTGATTAGCTCTTAAGTTAGCAAGTTATGATGCAGTGTATTATTTCCATTGTTAGAGGGGCTGGTCATGTGTCGAGATAAGCAGGGCTCTAAATAGGTGTTTAGGTGTCGAGTATTCAGTTCAGGCTTTGCCTTCTGTATTCCCTCTCCTCGTCACGTCGCCGCAACGGCGCCGCTGCGGCAACGTGCTCCAAGCCCTCGACCAACTATCCTTTTATATAATTTTAGAAGATTAGTTCCTTCTAATTCCACTGAAATCTCGGTTAGTGACAGTGTGTTTGTTGACTTCTGTTTTAGTGAAGTACCATGAGGGGTTGATGCTTGGGAACATGTGGTGTGTTTGTTGAGTTCTATTTCAGTAGCAGTGTTCATGTTTACTGTCAAGAATTGAATGCTTATAAAAAAAAAGAGATACAAGTGTTTGTTTTGTTAATACTAATTGTCATGCTGTAGTTGCCAAATAAATATTTGGATGAACTAATATATATGCTAAGTGTGTATTTGTAATGTGCTGTTTTGGTTTACATAGTAAATGATTTGCCTGTTGTACTTGTACCCTTGACAATATGTTTGATAGATACCACATCCTTGCGATGGAAAAGGATGCTCTGTTGTTTCCTGTTCTATATTGTTCAGACATGATATGTTTATGGATCATTCGCAGGATCATTTTCTACTTTATGTTCTTTCAATATTTACCTAACCGTTACTTTTGTGCCATTTGTAGAAGAATATCAAAAATATCTTGACAAGGATAATCTTTCGTTTGTGGTTCATGATGGAAATGCAACTTAACCTTCTATTTGTTTCAGGTGTTTTCATTCTCACTAAGATTGTAAGATTTTTAAAGGATTATAACCATAGTTGTTATGGTGTCGTGATGGAAATCTACAATTCACCACGGATCGCCATATCTCCCAAGTTTCGAAGCATGTGACGTCGTGTGGCGCTTGCCCTACGACGGTGTAGAGAGGATGCGATGAGGGTGTGGCGTACTAGTGTAGAAAATGGGGGAGAGGAGGGGAAGAGGGGTGCTGAGTGCAGCAGCTGGAGAGGGAGGTGAGAGAGAGAGAGAGAGAGAGTGGGAGAGATTGAGAGAAGCTAGGGTTTAAATGGACTGTGCTTTAAATGGACAATTTGATCAAATTTATATAAATAGGTTATGAACTAAACTTTTAAATATAATATTAGACTTAATTTTAAATATGTTATTGCAATGTTAATTATATATTTTTGTCTTATAAGATATCTAAAGTAACATTAATGCAACTTGATATTGTATTGCTATTTTTATAATATTATATTGCTATTCTTATTTGTAATTTAGTAAATATATATTGATATATTTTTCTAAATCCTTAAATCATATAAGCTATTTTTCTATATTGTTCGGCACGCTAATGTGTCTATGGGGACACCACGCCGCACACCATAAGCGCTCTAAAGTTGTGAAGGTGGTAGTTCATCACGCTTCGTCGTGTCGCCATAACAACTATAATCATAACAAATTGTGCTTTCATAATATATTATTTTTGTGATGATGTAAATTAGTTTTTGAAGAAATGGTAGACTATCAATGACCAAATATTACTTATATGTGCAGCATGAGGCATAGTATCTCTTTAATTATTCCTAAAAAAGTCAGTTAGGACTTAAAATTAGGATATATGATAGTTAGCTATTTAGTAATGTCTTATAATGTCCTTTAAGTGTATTTTAAATCATCTAAGTGTTGCGACAACATTTCCATTTGTATACTCTTGTGCTCTCATTGATAACAACATTTTAGCCCTTGCTCTTGTTGCATTCTTTTATTCACACTGGCATGGACAAGAATATGAGAACTTAAAAAAAGTGGGTCAAGGATATAGAAAGCTAGCATGACGTTCTTCTTTTTTATTTTAGGATGGCATCATATAATGATATTCAATCTAATTAATCTACCACTGGTTACAATGTGACTAACATATGATTATCTGTTCCAAAACTCGTATAATGAAATTGTCGTCTTTGTTGACCTGAGTGATTTTATTTATGTCTTTAGCCTGGAGTTCAAGATAACGTTTTGGTCTTGAATCCTAGTATTTTTTATATTTATCCCCACTAACGTTTTGGCAATGCCAGTGGTTATGCTCCAAACTCGTAAACATTATCCCCACTAACCACCATAGATCATGAGCTCGGGATTATGGTTGTTTAGCATATGCTTGTGGTATTTACAATCAATGTGTGGAAAATTTCTTCAATTTAGCCCTATTCTGTGCAGATGCTCGATTCTCTTAATGTGTGAATGATCCATTTCTTTGCGGATGGTTGAAGAGAGTGGAAATTGGCTTCCTTGCACGTGGATTCCCGACTCGTTCATTTAGGCAAATACTTGCAATTAGGTCCACGCCAATATAAGCTCAACAAATCTTCTCAGCCCAGAAGGCCTAAGGTTTAGCACGTTAGACGTGGACGGTGCAAAAATCATGTCACGACTAAAGTTCAGGCCAAGTCTAAAAGAGGATAACCACTACCGATCTAACATTGACGACCTAAGTGCTCAATTCAAGCCCAACAAGATAAAGCATAGTAAGCTCATTATAGCCAATCATATGGACGGTTTAAATGTGCCCAAGTATGGCCCAAATATATTAGCATAGTAAGCCGAATAATAGTTCGTTGATGGCCCAACGTAAGCAAGATATCAACACATTACGGCAAGGACTAGCACATGGGCAGATTAAAGTACAAGATAGTCCATCACGTCAAAGACTACCCATGGCTCCGGATGGTCCAAAATAGTTCACGCTAGACACGCGATGCCGTGAGAAGCAAATAGAGTCCACGATGTTAACTTATAATGACAAGTTCTTGTTTACAACAACACTGGACGTCAGTTCTTGTTTGGCTCTTGTTTCCACCGTCAAGACGCGTCGATTATCAAAAGGATGATATCATTTAGTTGTAATATGGATGACCCAAATGAGAAGATTGAGATATAGCAGCCCAAAGATAGTCTAAAATATGCAAACTAGTAGCCAACGATATCGAATATATAGCTCATAGAAAGACTGATACCTCACTTCAAAGACAACCACACGATGAAACTTTCTCAAATGAATAAAATGGGTGCAACAAACTTTCTCAAAGACTAGCACACGAACAACTCAAATGAATAAAATTGCGATGCTCTACATCAAATGGTAGCACACAAATGACCCAAACGAAAATTGTATCCACTATGTTAAAGGTTATATAGCTTACAAATAATCCAAAATGTACAAGAGAACAGCCCACTCTATCAAAGACTACAACAAACTGATGACTCAAAAATGCAAGATTGTGACCAACAACGGCAAAAGCTAAAGCCTGCAAATAGTCTAACATGTGCGAGCTAGCAGCACACTCCATGTAAGACTATAGCACACGAATGACCCAAACTAGCAATATTGTGATCTAAAATATCAAAGGTTATAACCTACGGATATTAGTCTAAAATGTGCAAGAGAGAAACTCCATCAAATAGTGTACCACACGGCAATCGGTTTTTTTGATTTTATCGATTTGGTTTTTTCAGTTTTTTAAAAGTTTGGTTTTGAAAAACAGGAACCGAATACTACATTAAATTTATTCAAACCGAACCAAAAAAGCCGAATTATTTCAGTTCGGTTTTTACCGAATAGGTCGCGGGCCACTGGCTGGGAGGGTACCGCGGTGCGATGCGTGCCTGCACACGCTCTAAAGCAAGGTGTGAGGCTGCTGGGTTGAATAAACAGCAAGGCATAAAATCCAATAACTTTCCATGTGGCATGACAGGCAACAGGGGATGGGCCGAAAACAGGCATAAAGCTCAATAATAGTGCAAATTCTACATACAAGCGTACCCATACCATAGGCTTCGGTTTTTTTCAGTTGTTTTGGTTTTCCACCGGTAAAAACCGAACCGAAAACCAAAATTTTTAAAAATAAAAACCGAATATTTTTAAAATAATCGACATAGTGTTTTTTCGGTTCGGTTTTCGGTTAATTTTTGCCCACCCCTACAAGGTTGTGATCCAATACCCTTGGAGCCCATGACTAGTCCAGAACTTTCAACAAATCAACTGCCCCATCAAAGACTACACGTGACCGACACAAATGAGTAAGGCCTGTGACCGACACAAATGAGTAAGGCCCTATTTAGCACAGCTCCAAATTTAGATTTTTTTAGAGCTGATCCAACCTAGCTCTAAGAATCCTGGATCTAGAGATGTGAATTAGAGATGTGAATGGATTGAGGATATTTAGTTGAGTAATCTAGTTTTTATTTTGAACTAAAAATAAAAATTGAAACTATTTTATTATACTATACAAACTACAGATCCAAAATGAATCTTAGAGTTGAGCTCTACCAAACATGCCTAAGATTGTGATCTACTACGTCCAAGGCTATATCCACTCCGTTAGCACACAAATAGCCCAAACGTGCAGATAGCAGCCCACTATGTTGAAGGCTACAGCCCACGGTGGCCCAAACGTCAAAGTGATGGTCTCTACTATGGAGTATGGTCTAGTATGATAACAATTAAGCCCACTGTCGACTGAGTAAATCTAAGATAATGCCAACGGCTTGATAAACTAGGTGAAAGAGAGCAGTTCATTAAAGAAGAGTAATTGAAATACCAACGTGCTAGCTACTGCCTCGCGCCGCGTGCCTCCTGTCTCGCTAGCGAGCGCGTGATTGATTTTTTTTAAATAAAAATCCTTCTGCAAGCAGATGGTCTAACGATAAAGGGTAAATCGACCAACAATTGCCAACATGATACCAGCCAACCATCTATTGATCTACCCTAAATCGGCCAATAGTCTACCGACGGAGGGAGGGTTGTTATGCAGTTTTTGAAATCTGCACACCAGATTTGAAATTTCGAATAAAAATGTATTATTTTTAAAAAAAAATCCCCATCTAGTGTAACACACCAACACGGCCGAACACAACAAATGTATCATCAGCCCACTGATGGCTCGATACGTAAGAAACATACCCTATCAACGATCAGCCAACTCAACGCCTTAAAGTCTACAGGTCTCAATCTTGAAACAAAGAACCAACAAAAATAAGATGCTAAAAAAGAAAAGGAAATTTTGGCCTCCGGTAATTAATCTTGAAACAATAACTCAATGGAAATTAATCAAATTATGTAAATATATCTTGAAACGAAGAACCAACAAAAATACAATGCTCAAAAAGAAAAGGAACTTTTGGCCTTTGGTAAATAATCTTGAAACAAGAACTCAATTAAAATTAATCAAATTATGTAAAACGTCAAACAAAATGCTTGCACATCTACATCCAAAAATCCATCCACCCATCCCAGGTCTATTATGATCCTTCATGACCCTTAAGTACTCATTTCTGGACTACAGGAAAAGCAAACAAAACTAACTGAAAGTTTGGTATATATTGCACAAGAGAACATCACAAAGACTTGAAAGAAGGTACAAATAACATACTACAAAAATTATCAATGGTATCGACGTACGCATTAGGCAGAGTAAAACTTTATAATGGTGTATCTCTAAACATTTAACTTTATAGTGGTATGTATCTATAATCTATTTTTCCAAGGAAATAACTCAGACAACTTTTAATTAATATTACCTTATGATTTACTAATAGAGGCAGCGAACAGACGGAAAAACTGTGCTATTGAACATGTCATGTATTTAAAATTTTTGGTTTATTCTGAAGCCATTTCCATGTTCCCTTCATATATATGATTTAAAATATTTATATAGAACATAGCGAGTTAGCTGCTCATGTGAATTTATGTACCTATGCAATTTTACATGTTCACCCAAGAGAATGTCATGACATAGTACAATTACGTAGCAGAAAATATGAAGGTATGTCTGAATACAGCAATATAAAATTTGAAACTATTTCTGAATACAGCAAACAATAACCATAATTGAAAATGACTTCTACTTGTGTCGACTGGTTTTCTCTAAAAGTCTATAATCTTGTGTTTGCATAGGTGCCTCATGTTAAGTACTTCTAGCATGGTAGACCAGAAAATCACAGGACTGTCTAATATAATATGTTGTTCTTCAGATATCAAATGTAACATCACTGTGGGTAAAACATTGCAGCTTGACATATAGCAAATTACCAAGGTAGAACTAGGTATGAAATGTGTGCTTATTTTTTGTGTATGTGTGTAATAGTGAACATGCAAAAAGGTTCATTTCAGGCCAAACAAAAAAGGAAAAAAGTGCTTTTATGGAACAGCTGTTTCACTTTAATAAAATGCAAGTTTGTTTGTGATGTATAAAGGAGCAGGCAACTACGGCTGAAACATAAACATTCATAAATATATGACACAGTATTTTAATAAAAAAAGTGAGTAGATCAATGAGATAATAAGCTATAACAGTTATAGAGACTAGATAATACGCCATAAGACATCCAAAGATTGAATAAGAAATAAGCAGAAAAAAATAATAAGGAACAATCGTACAAAACGGCCTGAATGAGTCAGTTATTTTATCATGAATAAAGTTCAGCATGTGCACACTAACAATTAAGCTTACAATTGTTGGATGTATAAGCCGATATATAGGTACCAGCCACTAAATGATGCCAGCATATCAGTTCATTGTGATGTTTGATATGTTCATCTCAATGATATTACGTAAAGTTTATTCCAAATCCATTTATTAGTATATCATAAAAGTATGGCACGATCAAATTAAAATATAATTAATTCCTAATTTCATACGCAAATAATAGATGTTTAGACAAAGTATTACCCATGTCTGAAATTAAGAATTAATTATATTTTGATTTGTTCATACTATACTTCTATAGTATAGTATTAAATGAATTTGGAATAAATCTCACGTAGTATTATTAAGTACAGACCGAACATTCACTACTTAAAGCTTGCTAACTATTAACAGTTTGATATCCACACTCTCCTTTTAAAAGAACCAAGTGGAGGTGGTGGCAATTTACAGTTGACTCCCAGAAATTATTAAATAATCTGATTCTGTGAAAGGAAGTGGACAGAAGTATTCAGCCCATGCCATCAAGGTTAAAATTGTGAAAAGATTTAATACTATTCAAGAGTTTATATCCCTTATGCACCCACATGGCCGCATCCTCAATAACTCGGTTATTTAAATGTTTTAGTACTTACGTGGTGCTAATTATCACATCATCGCAGGAATCACCACATCATGCCACAAAATAGTTATAATGTTCTAGCAACAAAATTGCATCTGCATGTCACCAAACCCACCTCGTGCGATGGTATCATTTGCAGTCACTCCACATATGTCAACATCAACAGAAGCAAAAAAAGGCCCAAAAATCACAAATTAGATACAAGGAAACATCAACCAATCAATTAGATACGTGAGAAAGCACGAAACGTGTTGACTACAGTCTACAGATATCATGGTTCACGGCCTCGACAACAGCAAGTGAGAAAGTGACTAACGATTCACACCCATGACCCATTGCACCTCGCCCCCATTTCCAACCTAGCACCGCGTTTCCTAACCGGAGGATTTCAATCCAACAAAAACCGTCTCGAAACCATCGTCACCGATCGCAACCTAGAAACCCTAACCAGGATGGCGCGCCCAAGCAGATCGAAACCCTAGTTTCAGAGAGCACCAAAACTGCATTCATACGAATCGGGAGCAAAACCACCGTGGGAGGGCACGAGTGAGGCTTCTGGGGAGAGGACGCAGTGGATACCTTACACGGAGCCAGGAATCACGGACGAGCAAGCGGGAGGTGGAGCCCGACGGGAACGCAGCCTCTTCCCGTGCACCGCAGCCCGGAGAGTTCGGCGCGACGGAAGCGGACCGAATCGAGATCCAAATCTCGAATTCTCGATCGATCTGCCGGCGTGGAGAGCGGCCGACGAGACGATGACCTAGGATTTCGGGATGAGAGAGAGGGGCGGTGGGAATATGGGATTCGCGAGTTGAGTTGGCGTACTTCGTGCAGAGGACGGGAAGACGCTTTTTGGTGAGGGCACGGTCACGTGGTAAGTTTTTACGCAAACAAAAGTTCGTTCGCATCCACGATGTATAGTGTTTTTACATTAATACACATGTGATAAAGTTTTTTTTGTAGTAAAAATTTTGTAAGGTGAGATACTTATCAAAATAAAAAAATTATTTGCTTGTTTAGCATCACTCTCTCATTACGAAGAATTAGTACTAAAAGTGTAAAGTACTACTACCTCCGTTAACTTTGAAATGATACAATTAACTTTTATTTCAGTGTTTGATTACTCGTCTTATTTAAAAAACCTTTTTGAAATATCATTTATTTTTTATAATTTGTTTTATTACTGAAAGTACTCTATATATAACTTATATTCTTGTATATTTGCATAAATTTTTTGAATAAGATAAATGGACAAACGTTGAGTTAAAAGTTAACGGAGGAAGTATTATTTAATTCATAGAACTAATACCCTTGTATAGGACTTGCGTCTTCACTTTGCTTATTTAGCAACTAAGGTAGGAAGATACACCTATAAACTCAAAAGTGTGGATGCTCTAACAATCTAGTTTATAGTAAAAAATTAAATTAGATCAATTTATTGGATTATTACAATTATCGTATTTATTTCAGCTTATTAAAAACGATTATATTCAAAGTTTGAAACAAACCGGGTTAACTCCCGAATGAAAAGAATTATCCTCTATCTCGTTACATGGAAGTGAGACATAAAAAGTATACCTCGTGCTATTCATTATATCCACCAATTTTAGGTATCGTCATGATAAAGTTAGACATATTATAAGTTCGTTATGTATTCAAATATATTATGTTTATATTTAACGAGATATGTTTATGGGTTGTTCCAAATATACACTAAAATAGACTTAAGATGAAATGGTTAAAATGATTACTATATGAAGATATATACTAATAACTTATACATGTTAACGCATGCAAATATCTTATTTAAGTTAAATATCATTTACCCTTTATTTAAGCGCTATGTCTATTGAGTATTGATATTGTTTCAATCAGATGGTTATAAAAGAGTTTGTGAAATAACCGATAAGTATAGAACTTAAACCTGATGAGTTGTTGTTTTTTATGTCTTCCTAAGTAATAGTTGTATTTAGTCGCATGGTTTTTAGGTCTTCGTTAGTTCATCATGTGATAGACCTATCAATTTGTATGTTCATGAATATATCTTATATGTTATGTGTGCACTAATTAATTTGGGCAGGCTATTGTTGCAATAAGAACCATCTTTGTTTATTTACTATATAATTGAAACTTGTGTTTTTATCATATATATAATTGAAACGTCTTGATATATAATAAGGCGTATGTACAAGTAAATGGATACAGTTTGTTAAACCTTTATGTTATTCTAGACATAAACTTTTTATATTCTTTCACTCAACAGCGTTATTACAGATTAATATTACCCAAAGCATTGCTAGGCATATGGACAAATGACATGGATTATTGGATTTATTGAATGGCCTCACATGTAATTAGTGAGAATAAAACATCAGATTGTCTTATATTAATAATAAAAGTATTATAAAATAATATAAAATTTAATAAAACAGGTATAAAAAATAAAAATCAATATTTATCCATTGAGCAGGTAAAAAGTAGAAATAAATACTTCAAGATAAAATTGCAATGCTAGAGATAAAATATTTCCATTTCCATCCCTCTCATTCGCTTACATATACAATCTACTCGACTACTCGCTCGATCTCTACTCCTGTTCATCTCTTGTGCTTCGCCGGAGGCACTTGCAGTCTACTCCCCCAATTCGCCCCTCGCGCGCGCGGCCGGCGAACCGGCCGGAGGCACGGCCTCCTCTCCATCCCGATCCCCGCGCCTAGCCTTCTCCCCGGTGCGGCCTCCTCCGTACGTTCACGGCAGGTGAGCATCTAGGTTCCCCCTCTAGGTTCGCATCCAAATGAAGGTAGCCCTAGTTTGTTTCAAAAAAAATTTGGGGGTTCCGCTGAATCTCCACGACCCACGTTTCTGAGTGGTGTTCCTGTCCCGTGGGATGGAGATTAGAGTAATGGAGTGGGGATGGAGATCAGACTTCAGAGCAATGAGTTTCCTATTCGCGGGAAGCGTAGATTATAAGTTGTTTGAGCGTTGTTTCTGTGGCTAGAATTTTATGGAGGTGAGATAAAATAAGTAGATGCAGAGATTTAGGTTTCCATTACAATGTATGATATGGTCTCTTCTTCTCCCCTGCAAGTGTTTGGAGGGTGACAGTTCGAAGAGGTTCTTCTGTTAGGATCAACTTACGATGAGTCCATCAAGGAGCAGGAGCGGGAGCAGGAGCAAGAGTAGGAGCCGAAGCCCTCGGCGAGAAAGGTTGCGTAGCGAGCGTGTAGCACGCCGCAGCCGCAGCCGCAGCCACAGCCCACCCCGCAAAAGAGAACATCGTGGTCGCAGGTGTGTGCAGAGTGATGGATTTTCTCTGAAGCTTGCTTGCAAGTTATGCTATATTGACTTTTTACATTGGGATGGGTGTTTATGTTACCTGAATGATTCGCTGGTATGCCAATAATACCTCTGCGTAAAGTTCACTCGCAAAATTTTCTGTTTAGTTGTCTGGTAGTATGCTCATTGCCTGCTCTTTTACACTATAATTTGGTCATGTACATACTTACGCTAACTCCTTTGTGGATAACATAGATAATGGAGGTGTCTGGATAAATGTATAGCAGATGTAATTAGGTTTGGCAGAAAACACAAGATGGAAGGGGGGAAAAGGAAAACAAGTAAAATTGTTTTAATGCTTTGCCAACTCCCAGACTTGGCCCCAGGACCTCAACCCATGAAGGTTTTATGAAGTCTGGGCATTAGCAGGGAGTCCTTTGTAGTTTAAAATGCCGCTAAGTTACATTTATGAAGTTTAAAAGCTATGAAAGCATAACTGCTGATTCAATGGTCCGATCATCGCTCTGAACTATTAACTATTTAACCAGTCATGTAACCTGTTTTTAGAAACTATGGTCTGGAGTCTGGAGAGGTCTTTGTTGTTCCCGTCAATAAAGATAGTATGAAAAAACGCCCATGGTAAAATTTAACTAGTGGGATAAATTTCGAGAAATCTTAAGCAATAAATTATTGTTCATTGAGGGCGCTTTCTTTCTGGTACCAATTTGAGAAACATGGTGAACTCGCCACTCGGAAGTATGGAACGTAATAAATACAGTTCTCTGCCTCTCTTAAACTGCCATAATAGTGCTCTCACCTGAACTGTGTTATATTTGTGACAACTGACAACTAGTACATCGTTGAAAATACTTCAAATTAAGCCATGCTATTTCTGAAGCCTACACAGTGATGTCCCCCCCCCCCACCCCCCCACCCCTCAATATGAACCCTTGGTCGTTGTCCCTATACGTTAATAAAGGTATGTGCTTGTACTTCATGATTCACTGCCATTTATCAAGTTATGCTCTCAATCAAGGAGGCACATACCCTTAGAACATAGTTATGTGAATGTGGTTTTTCTGTTTATTCAAATATAATCTGTCAGACTCTCAAGGAAAATATCCATGTTGACATGAATGATTTTCCAGGGATCTTATATGCAAGAATTGCAGGAGGCCTGGCCATTTTGCTAGGGACTGTCCATCTGCTGCTACATGCAACAAATGCAATCTTCCAGGGTAAGATGAGCATGCAACATTCACTTATAGTTGTATCCATTGCATTTTGGGGGGAATCACGATGCAAATATCATGAATTGTTGTAGGTCTATTGTTAACTTGCTCTTCTGTTCAATTTTTCTGCTGACATCTTTTGGTCTAATTTATTTATTAAAAGAAACTGAGCTAACTCTCTTTTCTGGGGTTCTTTGAAACAGACACTTCGCAGCAGAATGCACTTCAGAAACTGTTTGCTGGAACTGCAAGAAGTCTGGGCACATTGCTAGTGAATGCAAGAATGACGCCCTCTGCCACTCCTGCAACAAGACGGGTCATCTGGCGCGTGACTGCCCAAGTTCAGGAGCTAATGCTAAGCTATGCAACAACTGCTTTAACCCAGGCCACATTGCTGTTGATTGCACCAACGAACGGGCCTGCAACAACTGCCGTCAGCCTGGGCACATAGCTCGTGAGTGCAAGAATGAGCCTGTTTGCAACCTGTGCAATGTCTCTGGGCATGTTGCTCGCAGCTGTCCAAAGACGACCCTCTCTTCAGTGATACAGGGCGGCCCCTTCTGTGACATCGTCTGTCGCATGTGTGGCCAGCCAGGGCACATCAGTCGCAACTGCATGGCAACCATCATATGTGATAACTGCGGTGGGAGGGGTCATATGTCATTCGAGTGCCCGTCAGCCAGGATATTCGATCGCGGGTTCCGCAGGTTCTGATAACAGCCAGCCAGGATATCTCATCATCCATGCTGCTGCTTCTAATGCTCCAAATTTCGCCTTGCTCCATTCGTTTCACCTTTAGATAGCTTGCCTTGACTATACTGAAATGGTTCTTTTGTACTTCTACTCCCCGAGAGTTGTGGAATGAATCTGTAGGATGTATTCTGGGTGAGACTTTCGATTGTGTTAATCAGGGTGTATCCTTTTCGTCGGTGAACAACTGCTTTCTTCCCTTGAAAAAAGTCGTTTATAAACTTGTTTTGGTAGACCAGGCCATATTATTGTCATGATTTTGCAGTCTATTCTCACGCCATTTTCAACCAAGAGAAGAAAAAGAAAAGTTGACAGGTCAGATAAAATGATCTAGTTAGATTATATGAAGTTATGGTCTAGTTGATTATCACGCTTAACATTTTGTTCCACAATGTGGTTTGATATTCCATATCCAACAGAGCAAATAAACCGAAACTTGCAGTACTATTACTCAACCGTAATGAACTAATATACAACCACAAGATTCTCCCAGAGCGCTCATGAGAATTGAGAACAAAATCAGCTGTTCATTCTGACTTGAACATCGCCACATCTCAAAAAACTTGAACAGTGCATCACGGGCCATATATTATGAGGGCAACAACAAAATACAGGACAGAGCCACAAATATCTTCAGGGTTTAGTGGTGGAAGCCATGAACCAAACCCACAAACCATCACGCAGTCTCACACTACCAAATTTATGAGACAAATCCACAATAGACAAGTTCACATTGCAAGATCATGAAAGGCATGACAATGCTTAGCGCACACGATCTTTGAGCGCATCAAGACTAATTTCGCTGGCATCAGTAGCCTGCAGTTCCAACTGAATGCCATTCAGTTCCTTCTTGAATTTTTCATTTGAGCTCGCATACAGCATCTTGCTCCTCACCTTTGCATTGTCTGGGGACCTTTAAATTCAGGCACAACATATCTCATTAGCGGAATACCTACCATAAAGTAACTATGGAATGGAAGAGGCACAGAAACAATACAATACCACAAGATATAGAATATCCTGCTCTTTGGTACATCCTCTGCTGTAAGGAAGTCAAAGTCATAGATGGCAAACCGGCAGTCCCCTTCAGGTAGGCTGCTAGTGAAATCATCATAACTCGTTTCACGATCTCCAACTTTGTCCACGATGATTTCTTTCCCCTTGGTATCCATCACGAAAGTTATGAAGCGGTGCATCCTTTTGGATTGTAGCTCGTTGAACTTCAGCTTGCAGTCATCATGCACTGCAACTCCTGATGATGCATTTGCCTGTGCGCAATGTAACATAAATACATAATGTAAGCTAATTTGTGACAGATTTCATAGGTACTCAAGTGATTCAATCTTGACTTTTTCCTTGAACAACAACATAAACTCATGTGGATATACATTCAAGGTATGCAGTTGCTTTCATTTCTTATATACAGTTTGACAATTGTAATTTACACCCCAAAATCAGAATGCTCAAGTTTATTCAAATGCCACTAGATCGTCCTTTTAATCAGTTGATCCCATATATTCATTTATTCTCTCAAGTCTCAAATCTGAAGGGGTATTCTCCAATATAAAACTGAGTTTACTTTCTGGAAACTTCATGGCCTGCTCAGTGGTGGTGCTACTGTCATACTACAATGGTGTTACACCAACAGATGTGCCCCAAAATAAACAAATGAAGAATTAACAAGAAAATATTGGTCGATAACTACACAATTCAATTGACCTGATGGAATGGTCAAGGAGAAAATGCCAGACCACTAATAAACAAAGAGGAGCATGCCATATGAGACCAAAGGATAATATAAGATGAGTGACACAGTGTCCATGGGCACATTTGCTTCAGGGTGGATCATATTATGTATGATTTGTTTTCATGTATATGCACTGTTATTTGCAACAGTTACTACATTGAGTGTACCGTACAAAGATAGGTGCAAAAATTGACAGCAAAAGCACGTGAAGAAGTATTGTATGAAATAAATTCTACCTTTTAAGCACATGTCATATGGACACCATGTCACTCATCATATTTGTAGCTGACCTTCAAGTGCATATTCAGACAATGAAATGTGTCCCGGTGCTAAGTGTCATAATTTAGTCTCACCTGGTCTATGATAGCTTACTGCTGGTGGTTTTGCAAGGTCAATTGGAAGGTCTAGTCCTGCATCAACCTTATTAGTTCCTTTAATTTTGGCACATGTCCATAGGGATTGCAGTACACCACATTGAGCTGTCTTATACTTGAGATATACACATCAGATCAAGAGAACTAATTCTTAATTTCGTATTCAGTGTTAACTGCTTGATGAGGATAACGAGTCAGTGGGATCTGAATAAACTTAAGAATCTTGATTAGCAACAATACGCAATAGCACATACTTTTCGCTGCATAATTTCAGAAAGACTACTTGGTAGCTAGCTATAAGGACATATGGTAGTGATGTAACCTTAGCATGTAATCCAGATACAGATCAGTTGAAATTCCATGGCTAAATCGACGAGATATGATCTGGATCTAACAATCTCGAGGTCGTCGGCTAGGGGTTGGCAAATTTCCAGGCCCAAATCTACAACACGCAAATCTCATCGCGCCGCCCGCATGTTTGCTTCGACTTGTTCCGCTCATCTCAAGAACAGACAGTGTCATTCAAGTGAAGAACTCATAATTGACGAGAAGAGAGAAGCTGAAATTTCTCACGATCCGGCTGGCAGCAATGTAATACGACTATGCGAGCAAGTTTTAACCGATTCAAACAGCGGAACAGCCGATCCGCAAACAGAAGGGCCTCAAATCCCCCACGATCCAGCTCGATTCACGGACATCACCCCTACTATTTCGCTTCTAAGGCAACAACAAGCACCCGACTCACGGCCATCAAACCAAAACCAACCAAACGAACCATGGACTCAGTGCCGATCCGCGACGCATCTAGCGAAACCGAAGCAAGAGAGCGCAGAGGAGGAAGAGGAAGACGTACCATCGCTGAGATCGGGGAGGGAATCCGCCGAGCCGGGGAGCCAAGGGGGGAAAGCGAGCAAGGGGACGCTTCTGCAATCAGCAAAGCTCGGGGTGATGCTTTTGATGGAGTCACGGCGGCGTCCACTGCTCTCCCCCAAGTGGGTAGCCTACTACCTATTACCGCGACACGACGAGGTCGGCTGCACGCCTCCGTGGTCGTCGGATCGCGGGATGGACGGCCAAGATGAAGCCTACAGCTCGGGTTTAAAAAGGAAAAAATATAACCACCTTAAATAATAATAATAATAATTAATTAACTACTAATCTCTATCTTATTTAATAAATATGATTAAATTATAATTATAATATGTTTTTTTACTAAAGTGATTTGTACGGAGAAAGAATCTCTATAAAGTTTTTTCACATCGATTCCAGATCGCTATAGGCCTCCTTATCTTATTTTTTATTAGCAATGTATTTATTATTGGTCCCTTTATTTGCTCTCGTTTCCTTCTTTTCTTTTCTTTTTTAAAGAAGATGTCCCGTGCATGTGCTAGCTTGTGCTGATCTGTGCACATGTCCTCCGCAAGCAACGCACGGAGATACACGTGGAGACGTCCGCAAAGAGCAAACGCGACATCAATCGTATTTTTGAAAAATTACTCTCGCATCATTATAATTTTGTCTCTTTAAAAAATTACTCATATATCATTATAATTTTGTCTCTTTAAAAAATTACTTACATATCATTATAATTTTTAAGAATTGACTACATGTCAGTAGCTTTCATTTATCATGGATACACTGATAGTATATTAGCAAACCGTGAAAATTATAATGGCACAAAAGAAATTAATCCTTTATTATTCACGTAACCATACACGTACGTACCCAAATCGACGGTGCTACTCCCATAAAAAAAATCAAATAAAATCATAACCACAGCATGCCTAAATCAGTTAGCCAGACATCTGAATATGTTGTGAAACTGCCGCAAACAACTAGCTGATAATGCCTGCCATATTTGGTCCAAACTATAATTTCCTGGAGATTGTTCTCAAGTCTGTAGAAACAGTCGGTGTGATTCTGCAATATACACCTGCTATATATGCAAATTGGCAATCAGTAGATTGTGTTTGCGTTGATATGATCGGTAGGTTGGTGTCACGTGAAAGACCGAGATAATCAGACAGTAGAGCGTGTGGCTGGCGGAGGGTCCTCTGTATTACCAAATGAGATCCCCTGCAGTCGGCCTCGCCGACTGCAGGGGGCAGTCACCCTTCGGCGCCGTCCGATCTTGATCGGACGGCTGTGCGAGGGGGGCTTCGGAGAGAGAAAGGGGGGCTTCGCGCTGGTGGGACCCACTTCGCAGGAGGCTTCGGAGAGAGAGAGGGGGGCTTCGCACCGCCCGATCAAGATCGGACGGCGCGCGAGGGGTGACTGCCCTCTGCAGTCGACGAGCCCGACTGCAGAGGAACCCGTTCCCTGTATTACACCAGTCTTCACCGAGTTAGCGGTCTATATTAAAATTAAGAGATTATTCCTAATATGCCACTAAAAAATTAGTTAGTTTCATATATACCATTTGTTGTCTTAATAACAACATGTGGGTCTCGGATCTATATGTAAGTGAGACAATCAGTGATATATATGAAATTAGATGAACTTTAATGGTAAATACGGAACTTTCCATTAAATTAATGCAACGAGATACGTTTGCTCGACTCAGACGTCGGATTGAAGCTTTGCGTATGTGCATGCCAGGGCCTAGGGATAAGATATAGGAATTTTTTCTCGAAATAATATTTTTTAAAAAGAAACTCTCAAATATGTACGACGATTTTGAAAAATTACAAAAATAGGTACCGGTCGACACTTGAAGTGCCGATTGGAGCTGACGTGGCACCAGTCTTTCAAAATCGCCATATAAAATTGAATTTTTCTTTAAAAAAAATATAAGATATAGCCATATATGGGATATCGTTAAGTTACACCGAACTCATGCTGGGCAACGTTGTCATGTATATCTGTCTGTCTGTGTTCTGTAATCGGAAGGGGCCTGGAAAGATGCGAGGAATATAACAGTTGGTAACAACCAAAAGCGCTTCAGAATGTGCAGCTTGCAGTAGTTGGCGAGCTGGCTCGGTTGAGTAATTGAGTTGCATCGGAAGAACGGCCGGCAATCAATATTTTGATCGGATCCAATGTAAACTTCTCGCATCCTGCAGTGAAAGAAATCGTTGGCTAGCAGTACGTGATTTGTGACGTGGGGCAGAGGTCCTCTACAGCCATGATACATACTGCTACGACGCAAGACAACACGAATCATGCATCAAAATCAAAAGAGAATTCCTACACTTTCTTTACTGTGTTTTATTTTTATGGTTGGTTTCAGTTTAATAAACAAACTACATCTGCACTTTTTATGTTTGTTTCGTGCTTCTGGGCAGCTATAGTACTACTAGAATCTGAAGCTGAAATAAATGACTCAGATTACGAGAATCAATAGCTACAAAATCTAAAAATAAACTAAAATTCAAAAAATAGAAAACGCCGGCTACTAAGAATAGTTAACTTCTGACCACTGTAAGCTGAAACAAACGTACCCTAACTAGTGTTTAATCATTTCGTGAAAGAATTGAATAGTGTGGCTTAATGCACAGAAATCATGCATGCTACGACTCCTATCAACCGTTGATCTCAGTTGCTCAATACACTGACATAGTGACATGTACGTGTTGTAAATAGAGTCAAATATAGATCATTATTGTGAACAAGGAACACGGGACGACGTGGTTTTTCGTTCAATTTTGAAACACAGACAAGATGAATCAGACAGATGAATCGATTCATTTTGACAAATAATAAAAGTGGATTGGAGAAGTGATTAAATGAATGAATCAATTAATGATATATCCAGCACCAGCAAATGAAATAGATCCTAAACTATATACATGTAAAAAATGAATGAATGAACAATCAGTAGCTACGGTCGAGTGTGCAACAGTATATACAGACAAATCACAAAGAATTCTGCACACAAGTGATCAGCGGACTCTATCTTTCTACAAAGAATTAACAATCTAAACGAAGAGCTCGAGCAGAACGGGCGGCGCCTGGGCGTGAGCGGCGGCGGCGGCCTCCTCGCGGTGGCGTCGCATGTGGCCGCCGAGCGCCTGGCCCGTCTCGAAGCCCTGCCCGCAGATGTGGCAGTCGTGCTTGTCCTGCATCTTCTTGGTGGCCGGCGCCGGCTCCTTGGCCGTGCCGGCTGCGGCGAGCCCCAGCGCGAGGCCGTGGCGGCCGCGCAGGTGGCTGGTCCGGTGCCCGCCCAGCGCCTGGAACGACGGGAACGCGCGGCCGCACGTTTTGCACACGAACTCGCCGCCGGACGCCCCCGGTGACGGCGACCGCCGTGGCTTCTTCCGCTCGCCCCCCTCGGCGCAGCCGGCGCCCAGCGAAAGCGACAGCGAGAGGCTCATCGCCACGCCGTTCCTCTGATGCTTGGTCATGGCCACACGAACCGAGACCTCGAGATTGAACAAGAGAGAAATGAGAAATCCGACGACGGGCTAGCCAATTAACTCGGCGGATATCGCAAGAAGGAAGAGACGGCTGCTGTGTGTGTTACCGCTGGCCGGCGGGCTGTGGTGCGTGCTGCGTGCATGGCTGGCTCTTATATAGAGAGATACGCGAGCGGGGAGAAGACGGTCACGTGCACGCCACGCCACGGCGCGGAGGACGCAGGCGCAGCAGAAGCGGAGCGCGTCGCAGCCGACGACTCGTCATACGTACGTCCACGGGCGCGGCGAGTCTGAACGTTTTGGGTGCGACGTACGCGCTTACCAGTCTGAGCCATGAGCCTGCCTCGACTCGTCGGCGTCAGCGTCAGCGTGCGTGTGCGCTGGCTTCACAGGCGCGCGCGGCGGCCGGCGGAAAGGTCCGCGAAATGATGGTGGGCGGTGCTCGCTTGCACCGTTGGACGGTTTGGTCGCTCTGTTTGCTTGCTACCTGCTAGGGCCGTTTGGTTTGACCGGTCAGACGTCAGAGCGCCAGTCTTACACACCAAGAATAACGGGAGTTTGTAGGTTGCTTGGTGGTGGGTGCGGTTACGGTTACTGGTCATAATCTGTGTACGTTCTCTTACACTTCTCCGAATTTAACAACATTTTAAAACTATACTTTCAAGGTACTATATTTTAAAAAGATAGTAGTATATATATATATATATGATATGATCAGATAAAATTTAGCCGAGTGTGTTGAACAATAAATAAATATTTCTACATTGGATCTAACATAATAAATCTTTATTTCTCCTGCTTTTCTCTCTATCCAGTCTTAGTCCATTATAAGATAAGAGTATAATACATATGGATAGGGTACCTTTGGTTCAGATTTTTAAACCAGCTTTCTGGTTTGGAAGTTGGAATCTGAATCAAACAGTTCTTTTGGTCACTCATCTTTTTTAAAATCTGCAGATTCTTGTAGTACAAATTTGAAAGCTGGTATAATCTAGATTTCACAAATTCTCAGTTCAACTTTAAATGAATATTACCTATCATTCTATTAAAACATATCAGTTCGGGTAAAATTTGAAAAAGTAAAATATATAATTTTAGTATAATTTAAAAATATATAATTTTAATATAAACATTACAAAATTTCATGATTAGAATGATTTACGTGTAAAATTATATATTAATAATATAACTAAACATCACAAACTACCAAAATATAAATCTGCAATTATTTCAATTAAACATCTTCTCGGTTTAATACAGCTCACAACTTACAACAGCTTTTTTAGAATCTACAGTTTAACTAAACACACGAAAAATGGATAAGGCTTGCTACTAGATGGTCAATTCGAGATACTTTCCCATAAAGTTGCATAGCGACCGAGTACAACGCGCTTGAAATGCAGGACATATTCATGTGTGCGGAAGCTCGCTCTTGTTTTCTTGTGATCGAAGACTCGTCGTCTCATGATTTGATCCGTTGCCTTCTTCCTGTCACTTTCCTGTTCCGATTATCTGGTTCTACTTCCAAGTGTTTTAACATATATTAATCCATCTATTGGCATACGTGCAATTCCACTTCGATTTGGTTTTAAAATAAAATAGTCCGGTACGGACATATATAATACTGTTTTATGATCTAATAAAAATATTATAAATTTATTTTGTATAATATTTTTATTTGAAATATTAGTCAATACAATTAAATATAGAGAAATTTTACCGTCCTTGAGATTGAAAAAGTATCCAATATAAGTCGTTGATCATCATCATTCAACGACTAAGATTATGCGGTAACTACTAATACTTGTCTACTCAAAAATAATGTATCTATTTTAGATGCAAGGTGAAAGACATTCTAGTAAATTCACGTCAAAAACATGCACAAGAACTTGGTGCCCCGGTGGAGCGCGCCGCTTGGGGGTGACGGCCTGATCTAGGGCGGCGGGGCCGAATTATGGGGCGCAGCGGGTCACTGGCGTCGGCGACAGGGCATTGAGTTCCTTAATTTTTTCTCATTTTTTTCTAATCATACCCCTCATCAACCAATGGCTAGATTTGATTTGTTTGGTGCCCCGCTAGTAAGTTGTATCACCTGTTAAAACTCATCTTATATATAATATATTTGAATACGGTTTGACATGAAAAGTACTTTATGTGCATCCAGTCATACACCGGGCGTCTTTTCTATGTACCGCAGATAAAAAACACTTTATGTTCGTCCAGCCAGAAACTACAATTGCAAGTCGAAACTCCTGGACATCACTGTTAGAGATATAAATCTCCTGATTCTGTTGCAATAAATCTCGCATTGAGTTATATCATCGCTTTCAATCACGACACAAATTTGAAATCAGGAGTAAAATTCAACCTTTAATTGTTCGAGAGAGTAAAATTCAATCGGAACAGTTTAGGGAAATTTCTGGTACCAGTTTATACGGATTGCATTTACAATAGGTACATATGAATGAAAGAATTGTGCTAATGCAGAAGTGTCTATATGAGCTAGCGGAACAATCCAGCGAACGGCTCAACTGAACAAACCAAACATACTCTAATCAACAAAACCCCTATCATAGTTGCAGGATCCATCAGCTAACCTTGATGTTTTTTCTAGAGATGTACGTGAGCTAATCATGGCGACGCCGCGTCAGTTCGAAACTAGGAAACAAATGAACCTAAACTAAGCGAACAACTCGAGCAAAACCGGCGGCTCGGCGGTGTGTCCAGCCAGCTCCTCTGGCCGCCAGACCCAATCGTCGACGGAGGAGCCGGCGCCGGCCATCTCGTCGCGGTGGCGCCTCATGTGGCCGCCGAGCGCCTGGCCCATCTCGAAGCCGAGGCCGCAGATGTGGCACTCGTGCTTGGCCCTGTTCTCCTTGTCGGCCCTGTGCTGCCTGATGGCCTTGTCGCCGACGACGCCGAGCTCTAGCCCGTTCCGGCCGCGGAGGTGGCTGGTCCGGTGCCCACCGAGCGCCTGGAAGGAGGTGAAGGCGCGGCTGCACGACTTGCAGACGAAATCCCCTTCCCCCGACGTCGCCACCACCTTCCTCCGCCGCGCCTTCTTCGCCTCGGCCGCCGGCCGCGCCGACGAGTCCGTCGACGACTCCGTGCTCAGCGAAAGCGCCAGCGACACCTCCTCCTCCTTCTGCTGCCTAGGGTGCTTCATCTCCGACGAGCTCCGCTCCGCTCCTCTCTCCTCAAACGCTCGTGCGCCTCCCGGTCGTTGCTTCGAGAAGGGGAAGAGATTTTGGTTGCGGGTTGGATGCGTGTGCCGCGCTCATATATAGGTTGCGCGGCCGAGGCGGTGGCGCGGTAGCTGACGTGTTTGCCAAGTAGGTGACCGACCCACCGACATAGCGGGCGAGGCGCCCAGCAGGCGTGGCTGCGCCAATCGCGTGCGTCCAACGCGACGACGACGGCTTGGTTAGGTGGGACCGGACTCTCTCTCGATCGGCTCGGGGGTGGGACGCGGGCGAGCCAGACGTTTACACGTGGCAAACTAATGGCGCGTGGCGGCTCACGCTTGCTTTGCCGCGGGGGCAACGCGCAACTGTGACTGTGTGCATTGCTGGAGCCTGGAAGGGTCTGGAACCTTCTGGAGCTCAGCTGAACGTACGACTGCATGCGCGAGTGGTGAAAGTGTTGCAGTTAATTTCATCCAAAAGCAAGAGACGCCAATGGTGTCTATTCGCTGCCATCACACCCCTTGGCTACACCCTTTCATTCTCTATATAAACATGTAATCAATCATCAATAAAGGCACTTGTTCATTCTCTCTTTTTGTGTTTGCGTTCAATCTCTTGTGTATGTGTTCTTTAATTTACAATACGTTATCAGCACCTTGTTCTACATTGAGCAACAAGAACAGACAAGAATGAAGAAACAAAAGGTGTTGTTCTTCACAAAAGCAGCCAAAAACATGCGAAAACTTTCATTACAGAAAGATCAATCGCGAAATTTGGCAAAGGCCGTAGAGAAGAAACACATGTTCTCTTTTTGCTTCCACCGAAGCAACACAGGAAAGAACCAGAAACAAAGAACACATAAACGAAGGAAGAACAACAAAAGAACACACCGGACACAGGTCAATCATGTTCTTCATTTTTTTCTTTCTTTCACAGAACAAGCATATCAAGCCCAAATATGGTGCGGCCGGCCTTAGCCCCACGGAGCCCTCGGTACCCGTGAAGTGTGCCGCCTTGGCCACCTTGGCGCTGCCAGCCCTAGCCCCCGCGGCATCCTCGCCGCCTGCAAAACACGCCGCCCTAAGCCCTGCGGTGTCTTCGGCGCAAGCGAAGCGCCACGCCTTGGCGACCGATGGCATAGGCGGTGGCGGCGGTTGGATGCGCTCCTAGGCGCAGCGGCGGCGGCGATCCAGCGGCTGCGAAGGCGGCGGCCCGGTGCTAGCGCGCCCAAAGCGGTGGCGGCGACCCGGTGCCGGTGCGCCCAAAGCGGTGGCGGCGCGGCCGGCGGCTGCGAGGGCGGCGACCCGGTGCGGGCGCGTCCAAGTGGTGGCAGCGGTGGTGTGTGGCGGTTAGGGTTGGAAACCCTAACCGCCCACATGTATACTACATCACATAAATGGGCCAAACAGGCTAAATACAGCCCATTTCTGAAAATAAAATGCAATTTCTGTAATTTTTTAAAGTACTTTTATATTTTAGCTCATGTGCTTTACAATATTTAGTATTGCCATCCAAATAATAGTAATAGAGTCTATGTAACTTTTATACATAGACCCCTACTATTCTTAATTATTGTACAAATGTGTTTGAGCCATTGCATTTGGTAATTTTTAATTGTCTTCACAATAAAATCCCTTTGCAAAATAATTGCCTTAGCCCATTAGCTTATTTAAAAAAAAAGCTATACATATGTTTCATGCAAAAAAAAATCTCCATTTTGAAATAACCAAAACATCATTTTTTTGATGTTGACTATATGTGAATAGTACTCATGTACTATAATAGGATCTACACCATGCCTCATGCATAGTGATTATCCTCAAAATAAATCTGAATTTTTGAATAAATGGTCTACACCATTTTTTTTTGGTGATTACCATATATCCATTTTTTTCAAATTTGGTATGCATAAGGTGATACATATGTATTGCTAGGGGATCTACACCTTATTATTCATACGGTGATTATCTTCCACGTACATACCCAATTCATATTCGGATTTAATTAGGCTTACACTAATTTAGAGATTACTTAATTCATTTCTTAAAAATTGGTCATACATAAGGTAGTACATATGTATTACTATGGGATCTTTACTCCTCAATGTGTGTATCCAATTAGAAAATGAATTTTCAAAGATCTACTCTATATTAGTTAAGTGGCTTCTTATCGTTATTTCAAATTTATGAGATTATAATATGTTTGAATTCAAGTTTCCTTGTTTTCACATATTCAAATTTATGCATCGGCATGTAGGATCAATGGTCATAAAAAAAAGAGTTTGATCATCTCACTCATAATGAATCCAATTTTCCTACATTGGCTATGGACATCACAATGAGTCTATCAGCACACGGATTTTTTTTTATGCTCTCACTGAATTTAATCCAGATAATGAGCTTATCCTAGATACATACATAGTTGGAGCCTTATACATTATAAGGAACTATATTCACCTAGACCTCAAGTCTGAATAAGCGTCGAAATTCATATAAAATATGGCTTACTCTGAAAACGCTATGAACACATAGATCAATAGTCTTTTATATGACTATCTATGACTATAACCATCTTTAAAACTATAGATGAGTTCAACCATGTTCATAAATTTGCTTAAAACTTCGGTTTTGCGACTCGAAACCTTAGTAGTAGAGTCAGGCAAATACAAGCGTACAAGAGATATCACAAGCCATGTGGACACTTCCATAAAAATGAAGATGATTTCTTAGTCTAAATATGACAACAATGTAGTCATAATCATATTTCTAAGAAATGTAAGACCCTAGACAAACTGGTGAATTTGTATCTTATTCGTGCAACATAGACACATCATTAAAGAGAGAAAATATGAAGCACACTTGAACTCCCATATGCATGATGTAAGTGGTTCAAATACCACATAAACTATACATCAGGGGGAGAATCTCTCAGCATAATAATATGATCGTGGAACATACCACCAATGATTTATATGGAGACTTTAATTAGAATCCATACGAATATATATTTAGATACTTCGCTATCTATCTATTTATAAGGGATAATTAGCATTAAAGACAAGAAATTATCATAAATTGGTTCAAATAAACATCATTGGTACATAATAGATATGCAAAGATTCTATATATTTGCTAGAATTTTAAAACAAAAAATTCTTATATATAGATTCTACGCGAATTGGTACAATGAAGGAAGAGATGCATTTTGTGGACAATGGTACCACAAACTATATACTTAGTGAAACAAATTATTCCTAAGGTCTCATCAAAAGCCAAGGAAATATTTAAAAATCGCATGACGCGATGTAATAATTGTTGGCTCACATAAATGCCATAAATTATTCTATCTACGAGTACTCAAGTTATAATCTTGGATAACAATTTATCTAGATTCAACTCATACTTCACTAAGTCATAAAAATATCCATCAAAATGGTTTCCATATTGAAAGTTGAAACCCATACAAACGATAAAGAGACTTCTCTTTATAATGGATATAATAAAGTAATATTTCAATACACATCATCTCTCCTATATGAATGTACTACATATTCATCAAACATGTACCACATGTTGCATATCAAGTAAAAAAATAGAATGTCAATAGATTCTAGATTATGCATTTTCGCCTTGATCATCCTAACATTGGATGATGCGGAAAATTACTAGCAATTCTATTGGTTATAATTTAAATAATATTGCATTTTCTCAATTATTAAATTTTATGTGCACCACATGTGTCATAGGGAAAATAATTCTAAAGCCATCAAATTAAAAGTTCATCTAAAACCATTTAAATTTCTTGAACACATTCAAGAAGACATACATGGTACTATACAACCATTTATCGGTCTATTCTGATATTTTATGGTTTTAATAGATTCATCTATTATATGAGCTTATATGTGTCTATTATACACATAAATTATTTATTTGCCACAATTATATCAAATTTATTGGTTGTGAACTACTTAGAACATCGAATTCAATCAATTCGAATGGACAACAATTACAAAATATTCCTTGCGTGCCTTCAATCAGTATTGTAAGGCCCTAGGAATTCAAATAATTTTGTCCTATATGTTCACACTCAAAATGGCTAAGTAGAATATTTAATAAAGAGGATTAAGCATATTATTAGACCATCATTATAGAAATGCAATTTACCAACTCAATGTTGGATCATATAGTTTTACACGCTGCATAAATGATTCAATTACAACTAATTGAATATCGAACTCCCCTCTACAAATAGTACGTGGAAATTCACTAAGTATTTCCCATCTGCGTAAGTTTTGGTTGCACTATAAATGCACCATTCTCACCACCATAGCATACATTAATGGGTATACACGGGAATTTGGAATTTATATTGAGATACCAATATCCGTCAATCACAATGTCTCTCAAACCTCTCTCAAGAGGATCTATTTATTACCCAGTATGCCTACATTTAATGAGGTACATTTCCAGGCATTAGGGGGAGAATTCAAGTACCAATAAAAATGCCAGGAAATCAATTATAATGTTCAAAGATATTATTACATTGACACCTCAAATCCACGTACTCATAAATCTGAAATTCAAATTCAGAAAATCACCAATTTGCAACATATTGCAAATAACCTGCCAAGTACATTTACTAATGACAGAAATATCACAAAATCCTATCACCTTGTTAGGAATATACCAGAAAGAATAGAGGTACCAAATAAAACTATTCAACTCCCTAGTCAAACCGATAAGGGGAGAAGTATGGTTACCTACAAGTGTGAAGCTTCTTGAAAGCATAAAGGAACCCATTGAATCAAAGGTCCAATCATAAAATTGAGACAAATTCTATGGGTAACACTTCTCGTAGACGTATGAGAAAATAGAAGTATAAAACTTCTAAACTAGTAAATGCAACTCAACCTAGCATTGAGAAATATCAAGTGGATTAACCACATCCATTTCCTGTATCAATAGTGCACTCAATATCTGATACTGGAACATCGGAACACCATGACGTCCTCATACTGGGAAATACAAAAACCGTCAACTAAGGTGTAAGAGATTTCATCATCCATCTCAAGTTTGGAGAAACATATAATCATAAGACTACGATTGTCGACACGTAATTCTCTGCATCGATTACTAAAAACCTCTAAATGGTCCAGATCCAAAATCCATGGTCAAGTGCAAAAACGCGCTCGGACTGGAACACATAAAAGAGGTAATTCAAGCAGAGTTAGCCTCCCTCACAAATGAAAAGTATTATCATCAGTAATACATACACCTCCAAAACCTTCCCTGTGGGTTTTTAAATATGTTTTCATCTATAAAACGGTATGAAAACCATAATGTGGTGAGACATAAGGCGAGGCTCGTAGCACAAGGATTCACGCAGAGACCCGAATTGATTTATCAATCAAGCATTCTCTCCAAAAATAAGTGAAATCATTTTCCGATAAATTATATCTTTGGCAGTAAAATTGTCTATCTAAACAGTTGATAGACATAGTGACTAATCCCTATGAGTCACTTGATTCAGACATAAAGGTTCCCATTGGAATCCAAAATTCTGAATCCAAATACTAATGCAGCATATATTTTGTAAAACTCAATAAGTCATTACATGACTTGAAACAGTCGGATAAAATTTGGTACAACCGACTCAATGAGTTCATTATAAAATGACTACTCAAATAATGATGATTGACCATATGTATTCATCAAGATATCTCCACTGGGATATTAAATTATATCTATGTTTGTTGACATCATCAACAACACTAATGATATCGATGAAGCACGCAATCATTCAAATGACGGAATTCGAGACAAAGGATTTGGTCAAAACCAAATTTTGTTTAGGTCTACAACTTAAATACCTTTTCTCGAGTATTTTAATACACTAAACCACATATATCCAGAAAACACCTATGGTCATTTGATCTCTACATTTAGAGAAAGATCAATTGAGACCTTATGAAGAGATACAAGGATTGGAGGTTCCATATCTCAACATTGTTGGAACACTCATGTAATTTGCAAATTGCACTAGGTCTCATATCGCATTTGCAAATAAATCACTAGCTAGACATAGTGTTAATCCAACTAAATATCATTGGACTGGAGTCAAAAATATCTCCAAAGCACCAAAGATCTTTATATTTTCTTTCAATAATAAAAAAAATCAAGATCTAAACATAATTGGATATATAGATACTGACTACTTATTAGATCCCCATAAGTCAGATCTCAAACAAGGGTTTTGTGTTCTCACATGATGGGACAACCATCCCATAGAAGTTTACATAGTAAACTTTAGTGGCTACATCCACTAATCATTCTGAAATAATTTCATTATATGAAGCATCATGCAAATATGTATGACATCGCAGAATGATAAATCACATACAAGTCTTGTGTTATTGATTCCATTGAATCATCTATTATAATCTTTCAAGATAATAGTGCTTGCATAGCACAAATGTAGACAGTTTCATATTTTGCAAGCCTTAGGGGGAGAATTGATAAACCATGTTGAAGAATATGGTTTTGATATTCCAGATGTGATGAGTGATTGTCAACGGAAGTCAAAGGAAGGGAGAGATGGAGACCTGCCGAGTCTGAGGCGCATGTGACTCAGGTACACGGGCAGTGAGCGACGGCCGGGCAGAGGAGCTGCGGAGTCGGGCTGGCCCAATCCGGGTACATGGCTAGGAGCGGCAGATGATCCACTGGTCTGTTGACTGGGTTTGACTCAGGTACACGGGCGGCGAGCGATTGCCGAGATGAGGGAGCTGCGGGGTCGGGTCGGCCCAATCCGGGTACCCGGTGCGAAGACGGTGGACGCTTTGTCAGTTTCGGCGTAAAACTGACAATCTATCATTAATTCGTTTTTAGGATATTAATATTTAGTTTTTAAGTTTAGAATATTTTTATTCGAGTCAGTTAATTTTTCTAAGAATATTTTAGTAATTTTCGGAATTTATTTTAGAGTCAGTTTATTTTACCCGAGGGTAAAGTAGTCTTTTCATGTATTAGGATTTGCCTATAAATAGGCCCCTATCCCCTTGGGGATAGTTGACTGTTTTTATTCTTTAAATCAATCTACAATCCATTTTCATCTTCCACCGAAAATTTCTCTCCTATGAATTTTTCTCGTTTTTTCGCCGGCGTCACATCGGAGAACAGAGCCCTTCTCAATTTGCACGCAAACCGAGGCGCTAGCGGGCCCCACGGCGGATTTTAATCTCACGGCGACGAGCAGGACGTGAAATCTGCTAGCAGGCGATGATCTCTCGAGTTTCTGCGGACGGTTCGCTGCGTGGTTGATAGATGCAGGTATTTGATCTAATCTCTTAATTTACAGTTAGATTAATTAAATAAATAATTGTCTATCTTTAATCTGTTAGTTGATTCATTGTTATTTTATCCTTTTTCTTGCTACATCGTATTAAGTACTATTATTTATTTAAATGATTTTAAATCTGCTAGTATAAATAAAAAGGGGGAAAATTAATTAAGATATTATTAGTTGAAATAATATTTTTATTTACTCGAAATGTATTAGGTTTATTTCTGAATTAATTTTTGAATAATCCAAGTTTTATTCATTCGAATGGTATTTTATTTTTAGACTAAAATATAAATATCTCGTGATTTATCTAGGTGCTTTTATTTATTGCAGTATTTTTATTCAGTTTATCTTTAATATCATTTAAATTAAGATACCGATCATTTTTAGTCTGGACAACTTTAATTCCAGCAATTTGCTTTGCTAATATTATTTGTCTGGTTAAGTTCTTTTGAGTGGTGGGATTAAAATATAGTTTAGCAAGAATTTTTTAGGCGCCCATTCACCCCCCCTCTGGTCGCTACTTTCGGTCCTACAAGAATCTCCTTAAAGGTTTAAACTGTACATATATTGTATTATACTCTTTTCTTTTATGAGTTTTATATACTTTCTCATAAAAGTTTTTAATGAGGTAATATCTACACAAGATCATATATACCATATTCCTATTTTCCCTAAAAAAGGGTTTTTATAAGGAATATACAAAAGGTATATAAACTTTTCCATAGAAAGGTTTTAAGTACAAATCATATGTTGTATTATTTTCTCCTTATTTTTCCTACATGGTTTTAAAAGGAGTTTTAACAACATATCATATCATATCATATTCCTTCCTATTTTTCCCACGTGGTTTTTGGAAGAATATTCAAATAAGGTTGAGGGGGAGAATTCTCTCACACCATGCCTTATTAAATAATCATATTGTTCTCTTTTCTTTCTATGAGTTTTTCCTCTTCAAGGTTTCTCATATAAAGTTTTAATGAGACAATATTAAACATAAATATATGTCATATTTCTAGTTTTCCCTACTAGGGTTTTTAGAGAAATATCAAAGACATATAATTGCTCCTTAAAACTCTTCAGAGTATATAATTGAGCAATAACTCTATATATTATTCCTCGTATTTTTCCCATAGGGTTTTGGAGGAATAATACATACACTAATATTTATAATAGATTCAATTAAGGGGGAGTGTTGCAGTTAATTTCATCCAAAAGCAAGAGACGCCAATGGTGTCTATTCGCTGCCATCACACCCCTTGGCTACACCCTTTCATTCTCTATATAAACATGTAATCAATCATCAATAAAGTTGTTACGGCAGCTTTTGCTTCAAAAGCAGTGCCACTTTTTGGAAAGGAACGGCAGCAGTTCCTGCAGCCATTTAATGCGGTTTTTGCATGCAACGGACAAAATAGCGCAGGCGGCATGCCGGAGATGCACAGGCGCGAAGAGAAGCAACCGGCGACAGAAGCGACGCGACGATTAGGAGAGACGCGACGATTAGGAGGAACGCGATGATTAGAGACGTCCCTTCATATGTTATAAATACTCCTTGTACTGTGTATTCCAAGATCAATAGAAATCAGAACTTTTATTTCAAAACACGTTATCAGCACCTTGTTTTAACCAGGAGTGATTAGGCCAAGTAGAAGGTAATTTTTTCTATAGTTTTCACTCATGGCTTCCCCCACCGGATGGAGCACGAATGCCAGCGCCGCGCCGGCCTGGCCGCGCCGCCCCGCCGCGCCGGCCTGGCCGCGCCGCCCCGCTGCCCCGGCATGGCCCCGCCGCGCCACCGCGCCGGCCAGGCACCACCGCGCCGGCTTGGCGTCCCCGAGCCGGCCTGGCGCCCCTGCCCCGGCCTGGCCCCGCCGCGCCACCGCGCCGGCCAGGCACCACCGCGCCGGCTTGGCGTCCCCGAGCCGGCCTGGCGCCCCGGCCTGGCCCCGCCGCGCCACCGCGCCGGCCAGGCACCACCGCGCCGGCTTGGCGTCCCCGAGCCGGCCTGGCGCCCCTGCCCCGGCCTGGCCCCGCCGCGCCACCGCGCCGGCCAGGCACCACCGCGCCGGCTTGGCGTCCCCGAGCCGGCCTGGCGCCCCGGCCTGGCCCCGCCGCGCCACCGCGCCGGCCAGGCACCACCGCGCCGGCTTGGCGTCCCCGAGCCGGCCTGGCGCCCCTGCCCCGGCCTGGCCCCGCCGCGCCACCGCGCCGGCCAGGCACCACCGCGCCGGCCTGGCGTCCCCAAGCCGGCCTGGCGCCCCTGCCCCGGCCTGGCCCCGCCGCGCCACCGCGCCGGCCAGGCACCCGCGCGCCGGCCTGGCGCCCCCGCGCCGGCCTGGCGCCCGCGCGCCGGCCTGGCGCCCCCGCGCCGGCCTGGCGCCCCCGCGCCGGCCTGGCCCCGCCGCGCCACCGCGCCGGCCAGGCACCCGCGCGCCGGCATGGCGCCCCCGCGCCGGCATGGCGCCCCTGCGTAGGCCTGGCCGCCCCACGCCGCCGCGCCGGCCTGGACGTCGCGCGCGGCCGCAGCCAGACGCGCCTGTGCCACCGCGCCGCTGCATCCGCGCGGACGCGCCCCGATGCCGCCGCCGCGCTCCCACCTCGCGCTGCCTCTGCACGGCCGCGCCGCGCCGCCGCCGCCGCGCTCCCCGCGCCACGCTGCCGCCTCCGTGCAACCACCGCGCCGGCCTCTCGCCCCCTCGCGGCCCCTGCGTCGCGCTGCCGCCGCCGCACGGCCTCCGCGCCGTACTGTCGCCTCCTCGCGGCCCAGGTGCAGCACTGCCGCCACACGGCTACCTCGCCACACTGCCGCCTCCGCCTCGCAGCCCACGCGCCGCACTAACACAGCAGACCGTGCCCCTCCAAGGAGCACCACCTACCACTATGGCGGCAAGACGCGGTTGCATTGCACATGATTGGAACGCTATGTTGCTCCCAACTCCACGGAGTCCCCAGAGCCTATTCCGCTGTCTTATATTCCAATTCCAGGACTTTCACCTACTACAAAGACAGAGGAAGATGGAGCATTCATCTACGCTCCTATGGAGGACTACATGGCGTTCCTCACAAGTGGTCCATCAGGACCACCTATCTATGAATAGATGTTTAAATGTTGTTTACATTTCTGTCATTGTTTGTGTTATTACATGTGTTGTACCCCCTTTGTAATAAGGCAGGAATACAATATCATCATCATATATATATGCATGTTCTCTTTATATACATGTCTTTTTGAGCATCAGCTTTAAACAAAAATGCTACATAAATTTGATGACTATCACTTAAACAACTGTTGATTTGAATACGACTACAACGACTAATATCATTAACCTAAATTAGACGTTATTCGTATCACAAGCAGCAAAATCATTTGCTCAAATATTGATAGGCCTACACCATATGGTGATTACCTTCAATATTAAAATAACAACATGTTCCTATAAAATAAACTATATATGTTGTTTAATCCATCAGGAATATTACACAACATATTAATGGTAAATCATTACCTATACATTAAAAAGTCATCTACAATATGTGTTATGCATAATTAGCATTTTTTTTTACAACATTTATATTTATTTACTCTCTTAGTAAATTAAAATATGTCCATACATGTAGGACATGGCTGATATTTCAAAGAAAGAATTCCCTGAACTTGCTTTAGATGGTAGTAATTATTTGACATGGGCACAAGATGTTAAAATAAATTTAACAGCCCGTCGATGCATTAATACCATTATGGATCCAATACCAAATGCACCTGAGATCCCAGACTACAATAAATACGCCACACTCCATTTTCTGCGCCATCATCTACACTCAGATTTAAAATCTGAATATGTGATGGAAGAAGACCCCCTTGCTCTATGGAAATCTCTTAAAGATCGATATGAGCAGCAGAAAAATGTCATATTACCCGAAGCCCAACGCGAATGGTCACTAATTCGTTTTCAAGATTTCAAATCAGTAGCAGATTATAATTCCGCCGTACATAAAATCTGCTCTAAATTGAAATTTTGTGATCAACCTGTTTCGGAAGAAGCAATGATCGAAAAAACTTTATGTACTTTCCATCCAACATTCCGGGTATTGCAACAGCAATATCGCCAACAGAAATATACAAAGTATTCTGAGTTAATATACACATTACTTCAGGCGGAGAAGCATGATGAACTTTTGATGAAAAATCATCAAAATCGCCCAACAGGCGCAGCTCCCCTTCCTGAAGTACATTTTAACTCTCAGCGTACTAAATTTCATGGCAACAAACGGAATAAAAACTTTAAGGGAAAGTCAAAGTTTCAAAACAACAGGCATGGGTATAAGACAAATAAAGGGAAAAGTCCATTTAAGGACAATCCTAAAGACAAATCTGAAATTTGTCAAAGGTGTGGTTGTACGAATCATCGTACTAATAAATGTAGGATCCCAAAGCATTTGGCTGAACTTTATCTAAAGTTTGGAAAGGATAAGCAAGTTCGTCGGAATAAGTTTGAGACGCACTTCAATGAACAACAAGTCAACGACTTACCTGCGGGACCTTCTCAAAGCGCCCAACAAAATGAAGTTCAAAAGAAGGAGCAAGACCCATCCAATATCGACAATATGATAGTCGAATATCACACTGAAGATATATATGGGGATCTCAAATAAATTTATACATATTTCATATGTAATATAGCCAAATTAAAAAACTATAAATGTTGTATAAACATAAAAACATATATTGTAATATGTATTTGACATGTTATTATGAACATCATATATATATATATCATATCTCTTCATCTCGTTTTTTTTATTTTATTTTATTTATTATAATTATTTACGGGATTTTACAATAGATGGAAGATGAGGAAATCTGTTTAGTAGATAGTGGTTCTACTAACACCATTCTACGTGAGCTTAAATATTTCCAAAATCTTCATAAGAAACATGGAAATATCATGACTATCGCTGGACGCGATGCACTAATTGTAGGCTCAGGCCGAGCCACGATTACGCTCCCAATGGGTACAAAGTTAATAATTGAGGATGCACTCCTGTATCCCGATTCAACTCGTACATTGCTTAGCTATAAAGACATCCGTCTAAATGGCTATCATATTGAAACCCAAACTGAAAATAATGTAGAATACTTATTTCTCACTAAATCCAACGGATTAAACAAAGAGATACTTGAGAAATTTCCTTCATTTTCATCTGGTTTATACTACACATACATAAAACCCGTATCACATGTTGCGTTTAAAATAATTTTTCAAAATCTTGATAAATTCAAGACTTGGCACAATCGCCTTGGTCACCCTGGAATAGGGATGATGAGAAAAATTATTAGCAACTCCATAGGTCACAATATTAATCTTGCAAGATTTCCTGGATCATCAGATTTTACATGCACTGCATGTGCCACAGGAAAATTAATTTTAAGACCATCATATCTTAAAATTAAAAATGAACAAATCAGTTTCCTTGAACGCATTCAAGGAGACATTTGTGGTCCTATACAACCATTATCTGGACCATTTAGGTACTTTATGGTGCTTATAGATGCATCCACACGATGGTCCCATGTATGTCTCTTATCTACAAGGAACCATGCATTTGCAAAATTAATGGCTCAAATTATCAAATTAAGAGCTAGCCATCCTGAACATAGGATAAAAACTATTAGGATGGACAATGCTGCTGAATTTAGTTCACGAGCATTTAATGATTATTGTATGGCTCTAGGTATCAATCTAGAACACTCGGTACCTTATGTTCATACTCAAAATGGGCTTGCTGAATCTCTAATCAAGAGAATAAAATTAATTGCGAGACCACTCTTACATAATTGCAAATTACCAACCTCTTGTTGGGGTCATGCGGTCTTACACGCCGCAGATTTAATACAAATTAGACCGACTGCATATCATGTAACTTCCCCGTTACAATTAGTACGTGGAAATCAACCTAGTATTTCCCATCTGCGAATATTCGGTTGCGCTGTATACGTACCGATATCACCACCGCAGCGTACCTCTATGGGTCCCCATAGAAAATTAGGCGTATATATCGGGTATCATTCACCGTCAATCATCAAATACCTCGAACCCCTAACAGGGGATTTATTTACTGCCCGGTATGCTGATTGCATCTTCGATGAAGATAATTTCCCGGCATTAGGGGGAGATTTGTACCATAATAAATGCCAGGAAATTGATTGGAATGCCACTGGTTTTCAATCATTAGATCCACGTACTATAGAATCCGAGCAAGAAGTTCGGAGAATAATAAATTTGCAACAACTTGCAAATAATCTGCCAGACGCATTTACTGATTATAAGGGTGTCACAAAATCTCATATTCCTGCAGTTAATGCACCAGAAAGAGTTGAAATACCTCATCAAACAACTCAACTCCCAAATCCTAAGATCAGGGGGAGAGATCTGGTTGCAACTGATGCTTCTCAAAAGCAATCTAAAAAACAAAGGAAGATATCTTCTAAAACAGTAAATGTAATTCAACCTCATGTTGAAAGACACCAAGAGGATGATTCTCATCCTAAATCTAGCATAGATGGGTGCACCAACACAAATGCTAGACCATCGGAAATGACTAACTCTATTAATATGGGAAATACTCAAGAGTTAGAAGAAATATCCACCAATTACATTAATTCAGGAGAGTCTTATAATAGAAAGACTACAATTGTCGACATATATTTCTCCTCAAATATAGCTAAAGACCTCGAGGAAGATCCAGAACCTAAGACCATGGCAGAGTGCCTTAAGCGCTCAGACTGGATCAAATGGAAAGAAGCTATTGAGGCAGAATTAAGCTCGCTAAGAAAAAGAGAGGTATTTACATCAGTAATACCTACTCCTCAAAATGTTTTCCCCGTTGGATCGAAATGGGTTTTTGTTCGCAAACGAAATGAAAACAATGAGGTGGTGAGATACAAAGCGAGACTTGTAGCACAAGGGTTCACGCAGAGACCCGGCATCGATTACGATGAAACATATTCTCCGGTTATGAGTGGAATAACTTTCCGATACTTAATATCATTGGCAGTACAAATGAATTTATCTATGCAGTTAATGGATGTTGTGACCGCATACTTATATGGGTCATTGGATTCAGACATTTACATGAAAGTCCCTGAAGGACTTGATACTCCGAATCCAAATATAAATCGCAACAAATTTTGTGTAAAATTACAAAAGTCACTCTATGGCTTAAAACAGTCGGGTAGAATGTGGTACAACCGACTAAGTGAATTCTTACTTAAGAAAGGTTATTCTAACAATGATGATTGTCCTTGTGTATTTATTAAAAGGTCCATCACTGGATTTTGTATCATTTCAGTGTATGTTGATGATCTCAACATCATTGGAACTACACAAGATATAATTGAAGCTAGCAATCATCTTAAGACGGAATTTGAAATGAAGGATTTAGGTAAAACTAAATTCTGTTTGGGCTTACAACTTGAACATCTTCCATCAGGAATATTAATTCACCAATCTGCATATATTGAAAAAATATTGCAGAAATTTAATATGGATAAATCATATCCATCAAAGACTCCTATGGTCGTTCGATCTCTAGAAATGGATAAAGATCCATTCCGACCTAGGGAAGAAGGTGAAGAACTATTGGGACCTGATGTTCCATATTTAAGTATAATAGGAGCACTTATGTATCTAGCAAATTGTACAAGACCGGACATTGCATTTGCGGTAAATTTGCTAGCTAGACATAGTGCGGCACCAACTAAAAGACATTTTGTTGGAGCAAAACAAATCTTAAGATATCTAAATGGTACAAGAGATCTTGGTTTATTTTATCAGAAAAATCAAGACTTATCCATGATAGGATATACTGATGCTGGATATATGTCTGATCCACATAATGCCAGATCACAAACAGGATTTGTTTTCCTATATGGAGGTACTGCCATTTCATGGAAATCCTCGAAGCAAACTCTTGTTGCTACATCGACTAATCATTCTGAAATTATAGCTTTATATGAAGCTTCACGAGAATGTGTATGGCTTCGAAGAATGATTAATCATATAGAAAGAACATGCAATGTTGGTTCATCAGAATCACCCACAATTATCTATGAAGATAATGCTGCATGTATCGCTCAAATGCAAGCTGGTTACATTAAAAGTAATATAACTAAGCATATTGCACCTAAACTGTTCTTTCCACATGAATTACAAAAGAATGGGGAAATAACAGTTTTACAAACAAAATCATGTGAAAATCTAGCAGATTTATTCACAAAATCGCTACCAACCTCGACATTTCAAAAATATGTTAAAGGAATAGGTATGCAAAGACTACGTGATTTGCAAATTTCAGGGGGAGTTATTTTATAAGATATGTTCTATTTATGATCATCAGATCATATTAAGTTATACTATTATCTTTTATAAAATTACTCTCAAAATTCCTAATAAAGATTGTTGGGGTAATCGAATCATATGATATCAATCATATAGTTTAAAATTCGATTAAGGGGGAGTGTTACGGCAGCTTTTGCTTCAAAAGCAGTGCCACTTTTTGGAAAGGAACGGCAGCAGTTCCTGCAGCCATTTAATGCGGTTTTTGCATGCAACGGACAAAATAGCGCAGGCGGCATGCCGGAGATGCACAGGCGCGAAGAGAAGCAACCGGCGACAGAAGCGACGCGACGATTAGGAGAGACGCGACGATTAGGAGGAACGCGATGATTAGAGACGTCCCTTCATATGTTATAAATACTCCTTGTACTGTGTATTCCAAGATCAATAGAAATCAGAACTTTTATTTCAAAACAAAAGTCACTTGTTCATTCTCTCTTTTTGTGTTTGCTTTCAATCTCTTGTGTATGTGTTCTTTAATTTACAATAGAAAGGACCCGCGAGTGAGAACTTTTCAGTTTTCAGCGTCGTGGACTCTACTCCAACCACGCACTCTCTAATTTATTGGGTATATTATGTCATTTGCTACGGTGAATGAAGACCGTGCACAATTGTCGCACGTCGTTTTAATTATTCGGGGAATGGTCAAACGTGTAGATCATGGCGCGCGAGTGGGTGGAGTGACTCTCGATTCCTCGCGGAAGCTTGCAGCTTGCAGAGCTCCGTAGAACGGTAGGCGTGGTCGTGATCTGCAGACTGCAGTGCCCGGTGGCCGGTCCGTCACACGCCACAGCGGGCGTGCAGGTGCAGTTAACATAGCGTCGTCTTCTGCGGCGCCGGCCGGCTCGATATGATGGGCGGTGACACGTCGCGCCCGGCCGGCCACATATATATATGGCGATTTACACTTTACAGCTATCTAGTGCGCGCGCCGCCATGCTTTTGGCGCCATCAACGGCAGGTTAATTGGACCTGCGCGTGAGGCGAATGCGATCGATTTTCCCCTATTCCTATCCTCCGTTCGTCTTACCTTTGAATTGCGCTTAGCTACTGGTACCTGACCCTTTCTCTGGTGCGACTGCGTGGTCGTCGTGGCTTCGAATGGATCATCATCAGCCGGAACCCAAAACTAATGCTCGTTTTCTACTTCTGGAAGGCAGTCATGGTCAATACTTAGACGAACGCATGCATGCATCGGAACCTTAAAAAAAACATGACGGTGGAAATCGTATGCATGTACAGGACTTTGGATAACGACAATGCGTAGAGTCGGCGTCTCTATCATATCACCATCGGACCTCGACGCGGTTAAGCAGGCTGGTGCCTTCGTGTCGAAGTGCTACTTCACACAGCTGCAGTATAATTCAGTCCACGTCTTGGACAACGACAACCAGCATGGTCAAATCAGAGACGCCAAATCGTGGCCCATGCTTGATTGCGCCACGTTATTTTGGACGGATTTCTCCTGAATGAGTTTGCTGATCTAGCTCCATATTGTAGTTACTAGTTAGTAGTTTGGGGGGTACGAACTGACCTTGGTGCGTGACAGCAGGAGGAAATTACCTGCTATGTATGCCTGTAGGCTGTATGCATGTCGGATCATGCACATAAGTGAGGTAACGATTTTTTTTAGATTACTATTTAAAAAAAACAAATTTGTACGGCGTATTTAAAAAATTGGAAATAAATTTGTACGCCACGTCTGCCCCGCGCCCCCTCGCCGATCGGGCCCGCGAGGGGGCGGGGCGCGGGGCGGACGCGGCCGGGGCACGGGCGCGGCGCGTTCTAAGCGTCAGTCGACCACCCATCGGCCGACTGGCTGCCACGTGGCACCATTCGACCGATGGCTGGCCGACCGGATGTTATTTTTACAATTTTTTGAAATTACAGTACAAAATTGATTTTTTTTAAAAAAACTATTTAAAAAAATCTGAGGTAACAAGCTGTTTGCTTTTGGCTATATTTGTTTCGGTTTAGTATTTTAATAATTTATTTTTCTTGGTTAGGAACGAAAAAATATTAATTATACCAATTTATTATAATTTCATTTAAAATTATAGCAATTCAAGAAGTTGGTGGAACTTAAAACACTAAAATAAATATTATATTTTAATAGAAATTACTTGGTGTTATCTTATATTCAATATTATTATAAATCAGTTTATTAATTTTTTATCTATTATTTAAATTATAATAATGCTAAGATGAAACAAACGAGATCCGATCACAACAGGAAAACGCGTTGCTATTATCGTCGCGACTTGGTTGTAAGTTCACTTGGATCTTGAAACTGTGCCCCTGTGTGAAATGGAACACATCGAAATATCCTATCTCGAAGATGGGGGAAAAGGATCACACGGCTTCTTTTTCTGGTATCAAAAGATCTACTGCGGCGTTCGGCTGGCGGCCAGTGAGCCACACTTATAAAAATGACCCTGCCCATTTGCCGCTTAACGTTTCAAGTCCAGTGCTTTTGTTCTTCTGATGCGGTCATACGGACGTACGTGCTGGGGTGCGTGCAGCGTGGCTATCTGGCTCGCATAAGATCACTGTACGGACGGTTTCGTCCCATGAGAACGACGTCGGTGGCGACGTCTTCCCGTCTGAAGAGATAGATCTCAGCCGACACGTTTCATGTTACCTGTCGTACTTCTGTTTGAAAAAAAAAATAAAGATATGGGTGGCGACAAGACAGTGCGGCTCGAATTCTTGCTCTTATCTACTTATTATTATAAAAATTACTATAAAATTATACGAATATAAATTTTGAATAAGTAATTAAAATAGTTATATTAGTAATTTACGGATACATTTTTGTGTCTCGCTCTTGTCTGAAGTTCTCCCTCGCGTGATGACAGGATAATCCATTCTAGATAATAAAAAAAACTAACCCGTGGGCCTGCCCTACCTGCTACAGTACTGCTAGCTCAGGGTTTGATTGACATTCGACGGAACAGAGTAACCAACGCGTACTTTACAGATACACACGCTCCTACGCGAAATTGCCAGGCCCTTGCCGTTTGCCGATGCATCATGCCACCATCTGGTGTGCTAAGCAAGAACCCTCCAATGGGTACTTGCCCATCATTCCATGCACTATGTTGCAAAGCCACTATCTACCTTATCTTAAGCATCTCCTAATAAATAGATTTCAAAACAGATGGCCAAGTTTTAGACTTTTAGTTGACATCAGACAATAGTTTTCTTTTCCATTTGGACATAATAGCTCAGTTTCCCCTTTCAATCACTTACATCATCAGAACTCAAATTATACCGGCAAAGAAGAAAACACGGACCTCGTACAATTCATATGTAACTGTTTCAAGAGGTATTGAACCTTTTCCCGTGCAAACATTGTGCGAATTGCATTACTTGTCAGTACGATGATCAATTCCAATTCTGACGCAGAACAACCCTATGGACAACTGATTTTCATTGCACCGGGAAGCCATAATACAAAATCTGGGGCAACTCAAATGTAACTAATAGGGCGATGCTCTGTAAAAAGCTCTATATCAGAATAATGTTATAATGCCAAAACTTGAGATTTGTGATCAATTCCGTTGAATACAAATGTTCCCAGCAACGGGACAAACTGTTTGGTGACCAACTGGAAAAAAAAGGAATAGAGGGTTAGTACGATGCAAGTATAGTTAATCGTTCTCCGGAAATTACAGTCAAAAGTGCAAAACACACCTTGATTACTTCCTGTGATGCCACTCCACCAACGAAGGCAGCGACAGGATGAATTTCTGCACCCCCAAACCGGCACATTTCAGTAATCAGGTCTTCAGACAAAGATGCGCCGTTCAAACCCATGTCATTTAGTACAGAAACAGCAACTGTCTTCAGCCTAGGCATATCCTCATCAATCTCACTATTCAATCCAGTGTGTTATTAGTATTATAAATGCATGGTATCTTAATGTTCACCAAAAGTGAATGAACATTTAACTCATGTTTACCTTTCAAATATTCCAGGAAATCTGTTGTAGTTGGCAGCAAATCGATCAACAGCACGTAGAAGAATATAGAAGTTCATTGCAAAGCTGCACCAACAATTTTGTTGTCATTTGACTAACAGGGGAAAAGGAGAATGTGGACTAGTTCAGAATTCATAGAAATAGGAAATATATCGTTCTGACAGAACAGTTTGCACACCATACAAAACAAATGAAGAAATATAAACTGACTCCTGAGAAAAATTTCTCCAACTACTTCAAAGTTAAAAGTTGCAGTGTACACTACTTTGTGAGCAACATTTGGTTGATAAACTTGTTTCATGACAAGAAGCTGAAGTTCCATGCCAGAATCAGAAACAAGCAAAAGAGTCTTCCATAAGTCTGATCAGAAAGCCAAGTATTTAAGAGCAGAATATTGATAGGATGGCCAAGTAAAAGCCTTTCTCTGGAGATCAAGATCAGGAACACCATGGCATGACAGCATATATTTTGCATTATAATTCAGTTTAACAGGTATTTTCTAATTATGGGATTTAGGATAAGCTAATAATTCTAGAATACAGCATTCCAGAAGCAGGGGTTACTACTTTTGTAACAGCCACATGGAGTTTGCAACCTAAGGACCCCGATTAGAGTATAATAATAAAGAAATTTCCAGCATAAAAACTAAAATGATTGAGAAGCGAATGAAGAGGAAAAGACACTAACCAGTAGTCTTCATCAGTGAAGTACTTTTGAACTTCAGAAAGAACAGGAGAGCTAAACTCCTCCGCCAAACTACGGTATCTACATACCTAGACAACAGAAACCACTAACTCAACGACAGATATTTGGGCATATTTTTACATTATTGATCAATCGGAACTTTTAAAATGAGAACTAACAATCAGCCAGTTTGTCAAATAAAAAATTGAAGAGTATTCCCGGGGGGAAATAAATCAGGAGTAGCATTGCAGAAAAAAAATCCATATGTTGCACCTCATGTGCAATTTAATGTGCATTATTCTAGTCATTTTATTCTTTTGAAACAAATGAGAAAGCAGTAATAAGTATTCATTATATCAACCACATCAAATACATTGACAGGATAATAAAATACTGAAAAGTCCTTCCAAACTAAAACCAGTTAGCTCCAATGATAATCAAGCACATCATGCAATAATATGTATTAACAACATAGTAGTAATCACAAACAGAACTTCAAGAAAGCAGCTTACTCTGAGTTTTCTAGCATTTTTGCAAAATGCTTTGATGTATGACCGTGAAATAGAATCAGGGTCTCTACCAATTCGCTTCAAGATATCCTTTACACGATGTTCCATGGCAAGACAGTCAGATTCAGCCTTAGCTTGGTAAATCTTTTGCAGGCTAACATAATATCTGTAAGGTCATAAAAGAGAAACTATCTTGTTCATGTGATAGATCATAGAAGAAAAGAGAAAAGAGTTATGCACCAGAAGTTGAATCTGAGATCATAGCAAAGCTAGATGACTCCAAGGCACTAACTCAGTAAGTGAAGTCATATCAGGTATAGTTCCCTCGATTGGTAGCTCACCGTTGCCCTCATTTGCAATAAATTCCTGCAAGTAGTATGTGATAGAAAGAAACATATGAGGGTGTGAGACATAGAAAACTATGCTAATAAAGAAACAATGGTTTCAACAAAAAAAGGTAGGAAAAGTTCATGCTACACCCTGAACTTTGCAAAAAGTTAGCACCCTCAACCCCAAAATCAGTTATTTCATACTCCAAACTTACAAAACTGGATCATTTTACACCCTAATGTGGTTGTGAAAAGCATATTACTATATTAGATGACAGGATTGAAATCAATAAGGTTTTGTCCATGTTGGCAACCATTTCATTGGTATTTGCTATCATGGAATCAAATAAGATGATGGAGAGTGATGAAGATAGGTGAAAGCATGGAAAGACAGATGATAAAGAAAGAACAATTTGAATGTAAATATCTGTGAGCACAGTCCAATCATCAAAACTAATGGTGTGTGTGACTGTCAGTATGGCAAATGAACATCTTGAGTTGGATCCATGCCATCAAATCCGCCCTCAGAAAAAACACTTGAGGGGTAAATTGATATGATTTCCTAAGTTTCAGGTGTTAAATAACCAGCTGTACTTGAGGGTGCTAAATTGGCTTCTTGCAGAGTTGAACGGTGTAAAAATGGACTTATTCCTAAAGGGAAATGTCATATGTGGTGCAACTTTATAGCAGTTAAGTGTAAGGATGGTTCATCAATAACAAAGCATTTCAGGACCTGTTAATTTATATTTTCATTTCATTTGTCAAAGCAGCTTCACACAACACTTTCTGAGCTTATTTGCCCTAAATGTGCAATCTGAAGTAAGCAAACTCATATAGTCATATGTGGCTTTTAGCTTAAGCCAAAGCCACTTGGCTGAAGGAAGACTACAACCTTTTGAATCCGACTTGAGTTTTAGTCCCGCAAGTTAAAACTACAACTTGGAGAGTAGATTATTGTTGAGACACCTCAACTCAATATGTTACAATATTTTTCCAAAAAAAAACTTATTGCTGAGAGCCTGAGAGACCTCAACTATGTATGGTACTTTCTGGTCTGTTTTTAACAACAGATTTTATCAAGAGTGCCTAGCACCTCAATAATTGATCAATGGTAAGGTTATCAGACAACAGAACTACAGAAGTTAACATTCAGTATTTGTAAATCATAATGGATAAATATTTACCTTCAAAGCAGCCACTAAAACCCAGAAATCTGAAGAACATGAATTGACTTCAGCAGAGCTGTCATCAATTATCTGACGGATCTCATTACCTAACATACATTAATCACAATTAAGAACTTGTAGTTCTGCACAGCTGTTGTGTCATATTGTGTAACACTAGTGACAGAACAAGTGCATCAAGGGCAGCAATAATACACAAGAACACTAGATGACAGAAAATGTGTAAATATTTGCTGATTCAAATGCAGACTATACATGTAATGTAAGTACACGATCCAGGAGGTTTCTGGCACCACATAGGTCACATCCATTCATTATGCAAACTAGAGAAACAGTTTCAAGTTAACTCATAATTTTGCCTTGTGGTATCTAATCTAAGAAAGTTAATTGTGTTTCCAAAGTAAAATTATGCTGATATAAGCACATTAAAAATAAACTTACTGATTCCTGGAGTGACAGAGACTTTATATGAGGACTCCACTGCTTCTTTGTAGTTTTCTTCATCCAAGTTAAGCATATGGTTTCGAATCAGGTCCTGACAAAAATACAAGCTTGGTCAATAACATAATAGTCTTCAAAACATGTTAGTAACATGTTTACTGAGTATGAGTGGATCAACAATCTAAAACATATACCTTAAATTTATTTTTCTCTTGTCTAGTCGAAGGTAAGCGCCCATCATGCTCATCTGCCCATTTTTCTGCAAGCCTCACAAGGATAACAATGTATGGAGTGTGCTTGTGCACAACAGGATCATTATCATTTATATCAATTGACTTTGTAAATCTGTAAACAAACCATTAAGATCAACACCGATTTCATGTAGAATGATAAAGGCACCATGAAACTTGTTCCGCAAACAATCTATATGAATATATTCTTACTCCTTGAGTTCATTCCATGGGCTGTGAAGGCGTAAATCATCCAAGAAGTGGTCCGGCTTTGATTCTATAATATTATGCTCCTGCTCAAAAGGTAGAACAAACAATTTTCAGTCTTCTGAAAATGCTTTGTCTAATGATATCCTCTCAAAATGAACTGCCAAGAACCATTAATAAAGACGAAATCCACATGTAAGATTCAAATAAAGAGGAACTACACTACTAGAGTCTACAGCTCTTGATAGGTGTGAGAATGTAAATATGTAATGCCATGATAATTTAATGTATGGAGGCATTAAGCACTTTTTTGGCACAGAACTATAAAATACCTTGACACTGACCCTGACCAGACCAGTTAGACCATATGAACGTGCAGCAACCAACACAATATTTGCTTTCCTGCAGATACCATCTAATTTCAGTAATGAACTCTCCGGAAGCTGCAGTAGAAAAAAATTGGTATTAGCAAATGGTTGGGAGGAAAAACTACAGATGCACACTGTTCAAAATAAATCCATAGGTAAATATATTGATAGCTAAAGCTATTCTTTTATTTTGCAAAAAAAGGATAAGCAATCATTCAAACAAATATTCTGGTTCTGGGTACACAGAGAAGTCAAGAAAATTAAACATTCCTTTTGCAGCTTACCCTAACAGTAAACACACACCTGAGTAGCAATGACAACGGTAAACTGGGAAAAGAAGGAAGGATTTGTGTCTATAAGAGTCACTGGAGACTCCTCAACAAACTTGGCTTTTACAGCATCATTCATCTCTTGCAGGAACGAACATATAGATTTTGCTCTTGATTGCCCCAAGCATCCTACATCCACTGAACATAAGCACAGAGTACCCTGAATATGAGTTTCATTGCTTTACTGGAAATCAATTTAAACGGAACAGGAATAACCCTGTAGTGCAGAAATTACATAAAAAGTTGTTTCCCAGGTCAGATGGTTCGACTTTGGAGCCATCAACAACAGTGACACTCCCTATTCCTCCAAGCACAAGATTCTTTAGTGCTTCAGTTCCTGTAGGGCCACAGGTAAGCAAACATATGCTAGCATTCTCCAGCGCAGCTTGTCCTTGATCACCCCATATCCTGTACTTCATATTAACAAAAGTTACAAAACAACAAGTAGTTTTCAGTATGTGGATATGCTTCGCCTTAGATTAAGGGGTAAAATAAGCAGAGAATAAGAAGCATATACAAGGCACCGTTAGGAAAACAAAGGCTAAATGATAAAAAAAAGGATTGTCGTGGTTTTATAAAGTAGAACTGAATTGTGAATTGTAGTTTTTATATGCCTCTAGAACTACCCAAGTCAAGCACGACTCAAGTTTCTCCGATCAAATCACCAGATACACATAAGTACAAAACTAAGCACCACCTAAGTCACAGACCACCAATCCAGTAGGGTCTAATCAAGCAGCAAGGAATCAATCAGCCCCCCCCCCCCCTCGCACCAACAACAGGTAAACAACGCGCGAGCAAACACGTTGACCAACCAAACTACAATGCAAGGCCTGCAGCGTTCGAACACACTTCCGTAATTTAAAATTCCTCCAGCTCTAGACCACCCCGTCAGCCCAATAGCAGCCAGGAGCCTAAACCCTAGATCAGAGATCGCATCCACCTGAACCGGAGCCGAGCCGAGCCGCGGTACCGGAATTCCGTCACCGCGGAGCCCTAAACCCTACGGTCGATGGCAAGCGCCCCGGAATCTAGCCGTCGGAGATGGGAGCGAGGGGAAGGCGGTGAGAGCGCCGATTGGTTTACCTGAGCTGGCGATCGTACTTGGTCTTGGGCTCGGCGACGGCGACGGCGACGGCGACGGCGGCCATGGCTACCGGGAAGGGGAGCTGACCCCGCGAGCTCTCCTCTACGCGTGGCTCTGGGATTTTGCTTGCTTCGCCTTTCTCCTCGCTGGCCGAGGAAATGGAATAAAGCAGAAGGGGAACCATAGGTGGGCCCATTTATACGGCCCAAAATTGTACCTACGCCTGTTGATATATCTAGTGGGCCAGCCCAGTTATTAACATCTATTGCCTCTACACCATTTAAAACAAATAATCTATTTTTTATTTAAAATTTCGTGATGTTTTTAAAAGATTATAAAACTAGATCCGTTGGTTTATGGCATGAGTTCTAGCTTCATTTCAATGGTCGATATGGCCATGTCAATAAACCATTTTAAAAAATAATCTATTTTTTATTTGAAATTTCACATGTTTTTTAAAAAAAATATAAAACTAGAACCATCTCGTCCATTGGTTTTATGGCATGAGTTCTAGCTTCATTTTAATGGTCGATATAGCCATGTCACTAAACCATTTTAAAAAAAACAATCTGTTTTTTATTTGAATTTTTAGATGTTTTTAAAAAATTATAAAACTAGAACATCTCGTCCGTTGGTTTTATGGCATAGTTCTAGCTTCATTTCAATGGTCGATATGGGCATGTCACTATTTTGAAAAAATAATCTATTTTTTATTTGAAATTTCACATGTTTTTTTAAAAAATATAAAAACTAGAACCATCTCGTCCATTGGTTTTATGGCATGAGTTCTAGCTTCATTTTAATGGTCGATATAGCCATGTCACTAAACCATTTAAAAAAAACAATCTATTTTTTATTTGAATTTTTAGATGTTTTTAAAAAATTATAAAACTAGACCATCTCGTCCGTTGTTTTTATGGCATAGTTCTAGCTTCATTTCAATGGTCGATATAGCCATGTCACTAAACCATTTTAAAAAAATAATCTATTTTTTATTTGAAACTTCAGATGTTTTAAAAAAATTATAAAACTAGAACCGTCTGTTCCGTTGGTTTTATGGTATGAGTTCTAGATTCATTTCAAATATACGGCCGTGTCATGATAGAGCGGACGGACTCCTGTTGATACGAGGCAATGTTCAGACTGATTCTTATCGATCGTGGGTTTAGTTTTGTAGGTTTTAAAAAAATTATAGTTTTGAATAAAATGTATTATTAAATAACTCTCTCTACACTAACATTTACTAATCAACCTACACAGAACGCACGGTTGTTCATTACGAAGAACATGAATAGCTACACTTATCTTACAAAAGTGGGATCAGCGACATAATCTTACTTGTTTGGATAGAGGGTTAGGAGATAATTAAAGATTAAGGAGGTTGGTTATCTGCTGGTGAGGCTCCAATGTCCAAGCAGGTCTAGATTCATTGCACCGGTGTGTACCATACCATACCACACCACACGACAGTACGGTTGTGCAATATTGTAGCAATGTCTAAATTTTAGAACCTAAATTTTAATAATGTATTAGTTTTTTGCCTTTTGAAGTTTCATGCATAGGATCGTTAGTCATACACTTAAATTATTTTTCGTTAAAAAACGTTTGGCATTTCCCTTTTATTTTAAGCAGAATATAAGTGTTGCTAAATATGCTTGTCCATTTGGAACTCTTGCATGCTCTGATCGAGTGATTGGTGCCGCACAACGAGAATAAAACTCCTTGTTTATTTTAAAGACTAAAATTTGCTTATTTTAGTAGAGACTAAAGTTTAATTTTTTTTGTTTTGGATGTAGAGACTAAACTCATTTAATGAGGGATTCATAAATAAGGATAGAATGTGCATGACACTTTTAGTCTCAATAAGCAATATTCAAGGAACTAATGGACTAAACTTTAGGGACTATTAAAGTTTAGTCCTAATAAGCAATCATGTTTGAGATTTTAGAGACTAAATGAGACTAAACTTTAGTCCCTAAAAATAAGTAACCCAAATCCAAACGGGCTTAACTTGGCCGTTGTTAATTTGAGCTTATTAGTCACGGCTTACATACGATTGATTGATTCATCCATTCGCTTTTCTTTTCTTTTTTTCAACAGAAGCAGTGAGGTTGGTTGCGCATGCAGACGGCTAGCTAGTTGAAAAATGGATTTCAGCGCTTGTTAATTAAATGTTAATTATGTGAGTACAAAAGTCAGATTAGACACTATCCAATTTGGATATTAGTGAGTCAAACAAAGGATAGATAAATCCAACTCTGCCGAACGTGAGAGATGAAGTCAGCTCCAAAAAAAAACCATACATATTGCTAGCTAGCTCTACGATGATGACCCCAGCTAATTAATCCAGTCACGCAAGCTAATCCAAATAGATAAATATAAGATAAACATCAATAGTAACGGCAATGTACGGCTCAACTTGATTCATTGCCGCGTTTAATGAGAAAGCACCGCGCGCATGATATCTTCCGTTTGCGGCAAACACACGAAAGAAATTAATACATCAACCTCTTGATGTTGATGAAGGCTCATGTCCAAATTAACTTAAGCATAATATTAAGTGTGTACTCACTTTGTTTTTTTAACGAACAAACTGAGATGGAAATTAAATTAGTACTAGGGTGTAGATCCTGAACTCTTAGGCGCTTTTGGATGATTTTGTTTATTTTTAGAAACTAAAACTTGCTTATTTTTGTATGAAATAAAGTTTAGTTTTTTTGTTTAGACGTAAGAATTAAACACCGTTTGATGAGGGATTCATAAATAATGATATAGTGTGCATGATACTTTTAGTCCCTATAAACAACTTATAAGGGACTAATGGACTAAAGTTTAGTTTCATAAACAATGATGTTTGGGATTTTAGAGACTAAATATAACTAAACTTTAGTCTCATAAGCACTTCGAACAAACTTAACCGAAGTATACTTTTATCTATACTTGTATCTAATTTAATTCTGTCAGTACAACTACAGGACACAGCAAGTCAACTACAACCAAACCGAGCTGACGAGCTCAACTCCACGCTAGTTAAGAAGCTTTCACAAGAAATCCCATTTCGAGCCTGTGGCTAGTCGACGTCGCAGTTCGAGCTCCTATAAGTAGTTCGTAAACCTATCGCGCTCGATCTTAACGAAGCATTTTGTCCGGTGCGTCTCGAGGAAGGCAGCACGATGAAGAGGCTGACTTTCGGAGTAGAGCCGGAGGAGGTGGTGGACGGCGCCAGCATAGTTCAGGAGGTCATGCTGCTGCTCGCGCGGAGCGGCGGCGCTGGTGGCCACGTCGTCCACGGCGGTGATGAGGCTCCGCGCGTCTTCGAGTGCAAGACGTGCAGGCGTCGGTTCCCGTCGTTCCAGGCGCTCGGCGGGCACCGCGCGAGCCACAAGCGGCCGCGGGGTGGTAGTGGCACCGCGGAGGCGGCTGCCGAGCTCGCGCTGGCGGTGGCGGCGCCGCCACCGCCCGTGAAGTCCTCCTCCCGAGCGCACGGGTGCGCGGTGTGCGGCGTGGAGTTCGCGCTCGGGCAGGCGCTGGGCGGGCACATGCGGCGCCACCGCGCCGGGGGCGCCGAGGCCGAGGAGGCGGCGAGCGCCCGCGGCGTCTTGCCGGCGCCCCAGCGGAAGTCAGGCGAGGCCAGGGGCCTGGTGGGCTTGGACCTCAACACTGCTCCCGCCGACGACGATGGCGCGTGCGCAAGCAAGGCAGGCCTCAGGCTGGAGCCTCTCGGCCTCAACCAAGGGTTGGTGGACTGCCTGTAATGGAGTACTGCGGTCCTGCTTGCACTTTCTAACCATGTGATTTTCGTTTCTTGCTTTTGGGATTGTAATTTGAACGCTACTCTGCAAATACAAACAATCATACAGTAGGAACAATACAACACAATTTGCTTACAGACTTGTACACAATTTGTAATCCAGATTCCTGCATCCCTTTGTGCAAAAACATTCTTTGCATGTAAAAAATTACTGTGTGTGGCACCGGTTTGCAGCTGGCATCGGCCAATTGCACGTGTTTCTGAATTAAGTCGTATCAATAAAAATTTATGGAGCTGATTATGTTATAGGTCATTGTGTTCGATTTCTCTACGTGCTACGTAACCAGTAACCCAGTGTCGCAAGTAAAGGCCGTTGAACACTGAACAGACGCAGCTAACCATACAAAAAAAATGCACGCTTCTATGTTATCTACGGGCTGAGCCTTCAGAACATCAACGCAGCCAGACCCAATTCTATATGCGCTCATCATTTATCAATAGCAGAGTTGCTTTCCACCAATATTGAAAGTAATTGTTCTGACCTAAACACTCGTTTGTCCAAAATCAAGATACTTGCAATAAGTTAAATAGCGCACAACGATAGTAGCTGGCAAAGAATGAAATGATAAAAAATTACAAGGACCATATCACAACCATTTTATCCTTGCAGTGAGAACCTTTCAAGATCCACAGCAAGCTGATTTCTGTGCCGCTGCTGCCTCAGCTTCCCCTTCCGATTTGATCTTGATGGTCCGGTCCTGCAACAAACAGAACACGTCAAGCTAAGGCGCTATAAAAGAAATGTATGTTAAGCGCGTGAAAAAAAAACATACCTCAGGCTTGGAATCAGTCTCTGAGAGTCTCTGTTTGATATCTCTTGCTATAGAAAAGAAAACCTGCTCAACATTCAGGTTTGTCTTTGCACTCTGCAGTAGTCATGATAAAACAAAAATTATCCAGGGGAAAGCAGCCACAAAGGTACAGGCACCAATGCTTAGAAGAAAGCAACGTCAAATTTCACTGTCATATTACAATGAAGGAATGCCATAACAGAAGTTGTCTTCACACTAACCGTTTCAAAGAACTTGATTCCGTATTCATCAGCAAGAGCCTGCCCCTTTGAAGTGGGCACAGCCTGCACAGAAGTAATTCAGCGGACAAGAAGAAGAGGGCTAAAATGTTTATTCACTCAAAATCCGTCTTTGACATTGCATATGAAACTAACCAATCCAGAACATGACATCAAATCAAGACAGTAGAGCATACCCTTTTGCTTTCATCCATATCAGCTTTGTTCCCCACCAAAATTTTGTTCACATTATCAGAGGCATGTTGCTCGATGTTCCTGATCCAATTTCTAATGTCTGCAGTTCAGCAAGAATGGAAATATTCAGAAATTAGAGCCAAAGGACTATATATAAATAAGCATCTGGAGTACAGGGGTCAGTACTGTTGAATGAAGACTCATCGGTGACATCATATACAAGTAAAATGCCCATTGCTCCCCTGTAGTAGGCTGAAGCAATGAATTGCTCGTTTCAGAAGCTTGATCCATGGAACTAGAAGAAAACTTAGCTTTGCTCAAAGTAAACAGGCATACCAGTAGTAATAGTTCGAAATCGCTCTTGGCCAGCAGTATCCCAGATTTGCAATTTAATTCGTTTGCCATCCAACTCAACAGTCCTTATCTTGAAGTCAATACTATTTCAGAAAATTCAGTAAGCATGATCTACAAGGTGATGCTATCATCTCAATGTAAATTAATAATTCATTAAACAGTTTTCTGGTCTTTTACACGACATACCCAATGGTGGTAATGAAGCTAGTTGTGAAGGAGCCATCTGAGAATCGCAGGAGGAGACAACTTTTTCCTACACCTGTATTAAGTATATAAACCTTTTAAATAGAATGCTTGTAGCAGTAACACTGAAGCAGCATATGAGGCTCTAGTAATGCCACAAAAGACGACAAATACATCGACAACAAGCTAAAATGCTGACCATGGAGACAATGTAAGACTGAGTTAAAAGGCTCTTTGGGTGCATAGAGCCATATAGATGATATTTAAGTTACATATCAATTACCAGTTTCATTTAATGTCAGGATAAAAGAGCAACAGAGTGTAAATGTGGACCAGATCACATAAGAAAAGGGAAGCTAGTTTAGTTGGAGTCTGCTTCCAAAGCTGCTAGCAAGGGGAAAGAAAATGTTATTATATAGCTTACACATATTCTCAGATATTTTATATTTACTCTTATAAGGTTGAGAATGAATGAAGCTTTCATATACTAGGAATAGAAAATAAAGCCTGAAAATACAAACCCTTTAGTAAACTTTTGTGGCACAATATTATACAAGCATTGAAATACTGTGGGTTAATATAATAGAATAAGTTTGGACTTTGGAGGCTAAGCATGTCCTAAATCCTAAAACATATGTTATGGAGCTCAGCAGCTCCCAGACCTGAAACAAATCAGTGAAATCACAGACTTGATTAAATTATCAACCCAATACAAGAATTCATAAACTAATTACAATGTTAACTTCCAAAGCCATTGAGGTGAAAGCATCAAATCAAAGTAAGTCCACAACCCACTGGCCAGGACAATTGATTGAATTGAACAAGCACAAATAGCCTCAAATAGCTAGGTTTGAACAGTGCATGCCAAATTATCACTTATCAGGTGCAAGCACGGAAACAATTGCCAGTTCTCCTGTAATGACAATCCTTAAGACACACACAATTTAACCAGAACAGACACTTTCATGAGTTGGTTTTTAACAAGAACATGTTCCTCACTTCGTGTGGTCATCAATCTAACAATAACCGTACTTTAATTTGTGCCTCGGATTTATGAGAACGTATCATGATCATATGAATGTTGCAATCAGGAACAGAACCGCTTTTACAAACTCACTGAAGCACATAAATCAATCCGAGATACAGCGGCAAACACTGAAACAACTCTTCCCATCTTCCCAGCAGTACGGCGAGGCTAGATTCATTCCCGCATTCAAATTTCACGCACCCATGTACACAAACTGATCTAGGTAGAAGATCCCAATCAACACATCAAATCAAACGAAACACCACACTTGACGACAAAGGCACCAGATCTCGCGTAGATCGATAGACGACATGGAGGGAGGGACTCACCGCTGTCGCCTATGAGCAGGAGCTTAATGAGGTAGTCGTAGTCAGCCCGAGCCCTGGCCGGCGGCGCCGCCATCGCTCCCAATCTCCAAAGCCCTAACACACCATCATCAACAACAGCGATCAGATCGGATCACACGACGAAGCGAACCGAGCCGGACGGCGTAATGGCGAACCGCACCGAGCAGGTACACGCGGCGCTCCGCAGCGGACGGCCCTTTGCAGCGGCGATCTCCGGCGGCGTCCCCTCTCACGAGCAGCGCAGGCGACGAGTTGGGTGGGGAGGAGGAGGAGGAGGAGATTCGCGTGGCCGGAGAGCCGGAGAGGGGATCGAGCACCGCGCCAGGCTGGGTTGGGTTGGCTCGGTCGGAGCCGTGGTGGAATCGGTCTACTCGTGGACTTTTCGGAAGGGTGGCTCGCGCGCGCCGCGCCGACTGGGTCCAGGCTTGGATTTTTACTGGCCTTTTTTAATGGGCCGTGTCCTTAATGTACTCTGTCTTTGGTAGTCTGGCCCAAAGTAAACATGGTGTTTTTTGTTTGAATATGAATTCATATATTTTTTAAAATTATTACCTCCGTTTGGTATGATATGCTGTTTGGATTTATTTAAAATCATATATATTTATTTATAATATCAATAAATATACTATTAAAATATATTTAATTGTTGATTTAATGAAACTAGTTTGACATTGTAATTATTGTTGTTTTTATAAAATTGATAAAGGTAAAAAGGATTGATCTTTTTTAAAAAAATTCAAACCACTTGTTGATGGGGGGCTGAAACCATTCGAATTCGCGGCGAGCGAGTAGGTGCGGAGTCGCGTTCCATAGCGCTGAGTCGCTGACGGCTTTGCTTGTTTTGCAAATCCCGCGTGTGCTTTGCGTAAACAGCACTGTCTTCACTCGAGTAGTTAATCTAAAACACGACATTAATTTCTAGCCTTTTCGTCTGCATATTTTGATATTTGAAATTCGAATGGAGGACGTACATTATCGGTCTCTCCCTCATTCCCGCCATTGATGATCCGTGTGAACGTAAGTGGCGAACAAGAAACCAGCAAACTTTATGGGTACGTTTGGCAGAACTTTAGCTCTAGTTTATTTGTCTTGAGTTATAATTAAGTCAAAAAAACTGAGTAGTGGATTCCACTGAAAACACTTCAGAAAAATAAACTGAAATGGTGAAACAGAATTTAACTAGCTTCAAATGTCCTATTCAAATTTCAGTATGGATTTTAAGACATGAAGTCCAAACAAACCCTACTTATCGAAACCGTCCTTTCTTCCGTGCTTGTGTACAGTACACGCGCCAAGTATTGAATGCTAGTCCATTAATTACTCGCTAATAATTTGGACAAAAAAACCAAACTACTCACCCCTAAGGCACGTACAATTTTGAGACTGCGGAACAGTTTTCAAAGTACAAGAGACAACAAAGAAACTGCATGATACAACCCTAAACTACTGAATCATAAATGTAGCTAAGAGACAATGCGTATGGAGAATCGTGTAGAGACGGGCTTGCATTTTTTCCAGTTAATCCCACCTCTCAAGTGAACACCTATTAAATAGTGTTGTACACGCCTTAATCAAACAAGCTTAATAATTTGTTGATAGCAGCTCGTCTAATGGACATGGTTAAATATGTGATCAAACCGCTCATCCCTAATAAAACATGCTTAATAAAATGTTGAGAGAAGCTCGTCTCCTCGATGGATATAATTAATTATGTTATCAAACCCCACTCATCTCTAATCAAACATGTTTAATAAATTGTTGACAGAAGCTCGTCTCCTCTATGACATAGCTAATTGTGTGGCCAAACTAACAGGAGTTAGTTGCTAGTTTCATACTTTTATAAGTCGTTTTTTAATCTTAACCAAAATTATAAAAAATAACATTAACTATGTAATTAAATTTAATCTACAATCGATATGTAAATATTACATACATAAACATATTATTTATTTAATACGTGAACATATTTTTTATATTTAGTCAAAGTTAAAGAAATCTAACTTGAAAATATTTAAATAACTTATAGTATAAAACAAAAGAATAATATTATCCTGTTGACATGCATCAACTGCAATCAATATGTCACAAGGATTAACCGAGCTAAGCAGGGGCGGACCCAGCATGCTACACTACCCCAAATTTTTTTGCAAAAATTTGAGTGTGTGTATATATATACTAGTCATGTGTTCATGCTTTTTAACAGGGAACCTTATTTTTCAAGGTGGTATTTATGTAAAATTTATGTTTCTGCGTGATTTTTCAGAAATCTAAGAATTTTTATACAAAATTCGTGCATCTGCGTAAAATAAAAAAAAACTGAAATGCAAAATTACATTTTTTTTCTTCTTTCTTCTTTTTTATTTTCCTTATTTTCTTTTTTTCTTTTTTTCTTTTTCTTCGTTCCGGTTGCAACAAATGAGCGGCGTGCCCGGGGACGTGATTTTTTTCTTCTTTTTTATTTTCCTTTTCCTTTTTTTTCTTGTTTTCTTCTTTTTCTTTCATTTCTGGCGGTTGCAACAGATGAGCTATATATATCTATGTATATATGTATATGTGTATGTGCATATGTGTGTTTTAATTGGGTTAAAATACAGCCCAATAATTTAATAGTTAGTCCAATAATATATTTTTTTAACCACTTAACTATATTCATCTCCTCTCATATTTTCCTAATAGTCAACGAATATCGTTATATTACGTACCGCTGAAAAAATAGTATATGTTTCGTATAATTCTATTATTATTTTTTCGTCGTTTAATTTCGTATTTGTATTATATATATAATCCTACTTGCACTACCGGAGCTACACACTCAAGCGTACGTATGCTGATCGCCAGACCAAATGATTTAGCCACACATGTGTAGTACAAAAGCACATGAATTCATTTAACCGCATTGATTGCTCGTTTCCGAGATCGTGTACCAGATGAGCTCGATCATTTATTTGCTCCGTATATCATTGGACAGTTGGATCTTCAGAACCGTCAATTCCATGCGAATTTTTTGAAATTAGTTCAATACTTTTAGAAATCTTCCAAATTTTGTTTAATACATGTCACTACATTTTGTAGCGTCGTGGGGTCGAGCGAGACATTTTCCTAACAACTTCCACGACGACCCGGCATGGTTATCTTAATCGGATGCTGGTATCTGACAAGTACTACTGCAACAAACATCAGCCGTAGATCAAACAAACCATCTCATCCGTGGGAAAATATTATTTGCAATCTGCAATCGTACGATCTGGTGTATTCAATCAAGATCAAACGGTTATATAAAAAACCTAGTACTTTTTTACTTTTTTCATATGTAACTGTTGGTTCTTGATTAGATGTACAAGATCGTACGATTGCATGATTGCACGATTACACGTGATATTTCACCTCATCCATCCAATTATAACGCATAAATTCCAGCGCGCACACAGACATTGACGCGCTCTACTAGTCGCAGACAAAAATACATTAGCTAGCTGGAACCATGTTAATTATAAAACACATCGCGTACACAAACATTAGCTCGATACATTGAATCTACCTGAATCATCTGGTTTTTATTTTAAATTAAAAATAAAATTTGAAATAATTTATTTTATTATACAAACTTTTCGTATCTAAGTTCGAAATTAAATTCGTGCCAAACAAACCCTCCACAAAGTTTGAATTCAGTCAACATTTCGGTCAAACAGCACACTGCCTCACTTCACAATATTCAAATCCGAGTACGAAAGGAGGGATTCCACGTAAGCAAATTGGCCAGATGGCTTGAAAAGGCTGGGCTGGCTGGCACCGAATCACCCGCGATCGCGGCCGCGCCTCCTCGCGCCGAGGCGACGCGACGCGACGCGACGCCCGCGCCCCTCTCGTCGCCGCCGATCCAGCCCACCCCGCTCATCGCGGCGCTCCCTCAAATACGCCCTGCCCTGCCCTGCCCTGCCCGCCCGCCCGGCAGACACCCCTCGATCCGCTCGGAGATTCGAGGTGGCGGTTGTATCGGCCTTGTTTCGGGCGTCGGAAGGAAGCTTGGATGGCCGGGCAGGGCGCGAGCGGCCGGCGGAGATGGATGCAGCGGTCGTGCCGGACGGGAGGGGGCGGGGTCGTGAGACGGACGGTCGCGGCGCCGGCGAAGGAGGAGAGGGCCGCTGGCGAGGCCCCGCGGCTGACCGAAGGTTAGCATCAGTTGCCTCTGGATGAATATCGGCGTGGCGTTTGGATTTGTTCATGTTTATGTGGTTGATTGACCTGCTCGGGTTTGCATGTTCATGGTTTTTGGTCGATTTCGCGGGTTAATTTCACATGGCGGTTAGTGATTGCTTCCAGGAATGGAAGTTTGTTGAAAATTAGGCTTCATTTCATAGTATTCCTAGTCGGGAACAAAAGGGGATTTGTACTGCTACGCGGGTGAAATTATTGTCACAAATTCTCTTGATGTCCTAATTCCAAACTAAAGAACAAAAAATATTTTCTGTTTTGATGGTACCTCTGTAAATTTGTGGCGTCGCTTATGATACGCCTTATAACATCTTTGAGTGGGGCGTGCTATGGATCAGAAGAACTATTTCTTTGGAGTCTACCTGTTCATGTTATGCGGTATCTTATTATCAGGGCTTTCGCATGGGAAGATGCAACACCGTGTCAATGGAGCATTGTCAGATTTCAGAAGTAGCACTGGATCCACAACAATAAATGATTGTGTATGTTGTTCAACTTCTAATTGTTCAATATTCTTCTCTTATAAATATTAATTGTACCCTACAATTTTGGAAGTTTTCTGCGCCTTAAACCGTAGTAGTTTTTGTTGTTTCTTCTTTCTGAAAAATATTTGTTGCTACAGATTCGTTCAGAGTCTACGGAATTTAAGCACAAAAGGAATTGTGGAAATTCTACAAGATGTTTTGCCCATGAACATATTGAAAATGGAACGGGAAGCTGCCCTTTACACCCTTCTGTTATGGAAGAATTAATGGATTTTGATGTAGCAATGGGAATGCGGAGAGCTTCTCAAGAAACCTCCCTTCCCTGGGCTAGAGGGAGCAACATCCACAGCAATGGAAAACTGCTTCATGCAAGCAGTACTACCTCAAGCTATGTATCGCCTTGTCCGCCTATGTTTCACCTCAGCAAACACAGTACTAATGCAAAGCAGCCTCCACCATTAAAGAATTCTGGACGGGCGAGTAATTTCAGTTATCGATTGGTTAGAAGCGCTGAAAGATCTGATTCGATAAGTATGGGTTCAAAGAGTGCAAATTATTCCCTGTCAGAGAAAATGTCACAGTTACGCCAACCACGGTTTAGTAGCAGTCATCATAATGGAAACTGCATTGGTGCTTTAAAGAGGCATCATAATATCGCACATTCTGGAGTAACAACCAACATGCTAGGAAAATATGATGTTCACAAGCAGCTCGCCTCATCAATGGGAAGTCATTGTCAGACTTTATTGGATAATGCATTAGTCCGGCAGAATAAATTATACTCCTACTGTTCAGAACCAAATGGAGAGTTGACTGAACAATCATGGAGATCTACAAACGATGAGTCTGAGAAGGCCTTGTGTTTTTCCTCCAGCGACAGCATTGATGATTTGCAGGCATCGGTTTCAAGTGACACCAGTGACAAGTCGTCATCTCTGTGTATAGCAGTAAATGATCAATGGAGGATTACTTTCAAGAAGGTACACATTGGAAACACTTACATGTTTATAGCATTCTTGGCAGGAAAAGTTTAGTTGTATTTGTCGTCTCTGCTAGCTATGTTGACCTTCATGTATCTCTTATCTGCCAGGTACACTGCCCTCTTGCTGCAGTTTTAGACTCTGTGTCTGTCACTAACCGCAACGAGATAGAGCAGCCAAGTCCAGTATCTGTTCTTGAAATTCCAACTGAAGATTGCTCCGCTAAAACCATCAAGCTAGGTAGAATATATCCTCGTGGTCTATTACAGTGCCCTTCCAATTTTCCATTTCCATTTATTATATTTAATTTTGACTTCTACCTATGTATTGCAGATCTCCGGTCAGGACTTCAAATTGATAAATGTCCATCTGTGGATAGCGCAGCTGAGGTAGACGGCATTGGAATTAGTGATGATTATGTATTTTCTGGGGTGGATGTTAGTCCAAACGATGAAGTCATACAGCTTGTTGAAGATATCTTTGAAGAATTTGAAGATGAAGAGGAAAGGGAATTTTCTTACTTGCTGGATATACTGATTGTTTCTGGCATTCATTGCACTGCAGAAGATCAGCTGTACAAAGTATGCCAATCTCTTGACTGTCCCGCAGGTTATGATGTGTTTGAGAAGCTTGAAAAGAAGTACATGAAATTGTCTCAATGGTCAAGGTCAGATAGGAAGCTTATATTTGATATGGTAAACATCATATTATCGGAAATCCTTGCCCCGTGTTTGGATATGCACCCTTGGGTGAAAACTGCTAGAAAAACGGCACCAGTATGGGGTTCAGAGGGTCTCTTGGAGAAAGTTTCACAGATGCTGGTTCAGAGACGGGAAGAACCTGCTCTAAGTAAAACCAAGCCTGAGAAAAGGGCTTTTGATCGGAAGTGGCCAGAGTTAGCAGATTGCATTGACAAGGTCGGAAGGGATGTTGAGAACTTGATAAAAGATGATCTTTTGGAAGAACTACTTCGGGAGTTGCGGTCCAGTTAGACGATTAGCTGTTTTCAGGTCTCCACGGCCAAATACACTTGCATCTCTCTTTTGTTGCAATGTTTCTTTGGTCCTAAGGTCAAAGCATTTTTTATTGAAGCAGTGGTTGACAAGTTTTTTAGTTGAGTCGCCGTGCTTGTGGTATAGAGCAAGTTGTAGATTCTGTTAGTTTAGGTCAGGTCCATAGATAATATTCTTTTCTAGCACGAGAAAGGGCAAGTGATAGGCTTCAGTCCTGTAGTGGAGTGCTGAGGAGTATAGACTGAATAGTCGTTCCTATTTTGTTGAAATTTCGCAGCCGGGGATTTGTTACCCTGCCAACATCTGTAAACATGTTGGGTAAAAAATTCGACCAGAGTGATCAAGTGTCGGACTTTATAAGTTTGTCAATATTTTAGTATTAAATTTGTTTGTTTGAACCCCCTCAAATATCATGTATTCATCTCACTCAATTAGCATTTATAACTGTAAGTTATTTTGACATTCTCAATTCTCATTTATACCCAAACTATTTGATTAAATAGTTATATCATCTATTCATCTCATCCAGACTATTGCACATAATCAAAGAGAATATCTAGCATTAGATCCAAAATCTGATCAAATACACTACAAACACAGTGAAACTCATCAATAAAGGAAGAAAAAAAAACGATTTCTTTGGCCACAAGGGCGTCTCCATAAGTTATTCCTGTTTACCAGTTACTGCTTCCCTTTATTCAGAGGAACTGCACAGTTCTATCAACATCAGTTTTGATTAAACTAGACTTACCCGTTCGATCACAAGAATTGCAAGAAGGCTTTGCCGGCTAGAACAAAACATCTGTTCTTTATTACAAATTGTTAGGCTTTTTTATAAACAAAATATTTTATAACTTAATTTTATATAAAAAATCAATTTAGTTTCAAAATACATCCTAATATTTATATATATACAATATCATAAATATTAATATAGCTTTTTACCCTCAATCAAAATTTAAGTAGTTTGATCTCAAAAATCAAATAACTTAATATACAACAACGAGTATCACACTGCACCAACACGGACAAAAAAAATCACAAATACATGTTACCACCGGTGACATCTTGTCAGGTTTCCGAGTCATTAAACGTTGCCAACAACTTTACTCCTTATTACCTATTAAAAGACTAGGGATACCTTATTATAAGAGAGGGTAACTATCTTCATCTACGCCAACCACTATGTACTGAGCACCACTGCACGTCATCTCCAGCCAACGGGAGGACGCAGAAGTCTGTCTTGACGTCTTCCTAGCCGATCTGGAACTGAGCTTCTCGGTACATGGCCAAGCAAGATAAGCGCTCGCCATTTGCCTCAGTGCAGTGCAGCCGGAGGCGTAGAGTTGTTCGACTTCTGCTTATTCAGACATGAATTGTGAGTCGAGCCGGAATGAGGAGGGCCAGCTCTCCATTTTACTACTTTAGGTCAGAACGTGGGGAGACGCTAACACATCGTTGGGCCTACGACACTGTCACCTCCTCAGCTCCCGGTCCCGGGTAAACGTGGCACATATCGTGGCCCTACGATTCAGCTACCCTCCCCTTCTTTCACATATACTAATATTTACCTCCACGTTATTTGGTAGTCGACCGTCCGCCCGATTCTGCAATCTGCATCATGGACGTGACGAAGGTAGAGGTCGATGGCGTCGTCTTCCCGCCGGTGGTCCGCCCGCCAGGCTCCAGCCTCACGCACTTCCTCGCCGGCGCAGGTTCGATCGTTGCGTTCGGTGTCAGTTGAGAAGCTAGGTCCTGTAGGCGAACTTGCTGGCGCGTGGCGTCATGCATGGCTCGGTTCTCTGTTGCGCGTGCAGGGGTACGTGGAGTGGAGATCGGAGGCAGCTTCATCAAGTTCACGGCCGTTGGCGTATACCTGGAGAACGCGGCCGTGCCGGCGCTGGCCAAGAAATGGGCCGGAAAGACCGCCGACGAGCTCGCTGCCGACGCCACCTTCTTCCGCGACGTCGTCACCGGTGAAAACGCCCTCTCCGTCCGTTTCGCGCGAGGAGAAGGTGGTGGCTGCTCTCTCATTGCTTGCAATCACTGACTCTGTTGCTCGTGTGCTGCGACGACGTACAGGCGATTTCGAGAAGTTCACGAGGGTGACGTTGATCCGGCTGCTCACCGGCGAGCAGTACTCGGATAAGGTGACCGAGAACTGCGTCGCGTACTGGAAGTCCACCGGCGTGTCCACGGACGCCGAGGGCGTGGCCGTGGACAAGTTCAAGGAGGCCTTCAAGCCCCGCTCCTTCCCGCCGGGAGCGTCCATCCTCTTCACCCACTCCCCCGCCGGCCTCCTCACCGTGAGCTAGCTCCTGCACCAATCCGTCACTCACTCCGCCTAACTCCGATGCATGAATTGTCGTGACTGGCCGGCCTTCGTACGATTAAATCTCCAGGTCGCGTTCTCCCAAGACTCGTCTCTGCCGGAGGACGCCGTCGCGGCGGCGATAGAGAACAGGGCGCTCTGCGAGACGGTTCTGGATTCCATCATCGGCGAGCACGGGGTCTCGCCATCGGCCAAGCTGAGCTTGGCGGCCCGGGTCGCGGAGCTCCTGAAGGTGGACGCCCCCGACCACGCGCCGGCGCCGGAGCCCGCGTCCGTGTTAGTCTGAACTCTGAACGCCGAGTTGTACTGCTCTTTTTTTCGAGGTTGGTGTCGATCTGCATTTCTGAATTCTGATATCTTCTTCTTTCTCGTGCGTGCCAACCATGGTTAACCTGAAATAAAAAGAGAAAGTTTTATATTTGTTCTGTAGTTGCAACTGTTTTTTTAATCTTAGATCATATGTTAGTGATATAGCGATGAATTTTTAGTGATCAAATGAAAATAATGTACATGTTGTTTCATGATTCCATCTCCTCCAACTGTTGGTGATATACATTTGTGCCATTGAGTACGTTTCAGAACTCTATGCAATTAGGTTGACGCGAATGGCCACGGTTTGCTAAAATGTGGCCTGGTTCAGACCAGCCCAGCCTACCAATATGTGCCAAGCGGATTAGACTCTAAGGTTTGTTTGGTTTTTGAACCAGCTCTTTTTCAGAATCTATAGGTTCTTATAGTATAAAATTGAAAGTTTCACATTTTTTCGGTTCCACTTTAAATAAATATTACCTACCATGCCATTAAAACATATCAGTTCATGTAAAATTTTTTAAAAAATAAAATCTTAGTAAAATATATCATTTTGGTGTAATTTAAAAATATATAATTTTAATATAAACGTTACAAAATTTCATGATTAGAATGATTTACATGTACATTAATAATGTAACTAAACATCGTAAAATGTCAAAATATAAATCTGTAACTATTCTAATCAAACAACTTCTCAACTTTTCTACAGCTCACAGCTCACAGTAGCTTTTCCACAACTCACAACAGTTTTTATAGAATCTGATAGGGGGCAGCATCCAGTCGGTACTTAAAGTGTCGACTGGAGCTGACGTGACATCCAGTCGGCACTTACCACGTGTTACTTTTGTATTTTTTTCAAATGGTCATACAGATTTGATTATTTTTTAAAAATGTTATTTTTTAAAAAAATCTTCTGTTGGGCTCCACACAAATGCATTATGGTACACAACACAATGCAGGGCAGTGCTGATATTTCACAAGAAGAACGATCGACGCTTACGTTGTGAGGGGCAAATAGCCAAATATGTACAGAGTTTAACTTGCTTGGCTCCTCTAAAGATATGTTACTGCAACAAACCGTAACACATGTTAATTACTGATTTGTGGTTTTCCTTTAGGTGGCAACACGACGGATCAGATTCAATTTAGCTAATATCGAATCTAAACCTATCCTGTTTAGATCGATCCAGACATATACATCCCCTTAAGTTGAAATGTTAACTCGGATCTATATCTATTCAAACCCAAGAGCAACAGCAGCTACGATAATTAGCGGCGAGGTTGGTAGGAGGCATGAGGAGAGACAAGACAGAGGAGAAATAGAATGAGAGAAATATTGTTAGGCTATTGGACAGATTTTTCTATAATTTATAGGGATCTAAAAGTTAATTATTACCTATAATATGTTATAGTTGACTCACGGTGAGAAATTGGAATTTTTTTCCGAAATAATATTTTTAAAAAAGAAAATTTCAAATTTATACGACGATTCAAAGAATTGTAAAAATGGGTATCAGTCGGTACTTGAAGTGCCGACTGATAGTTCTAGTCAACACTTCAAGTGTCGAATTGGTGCTGCTCCTCTATCAGATTTTGCCACGTCAGCTCCAGTCAGCATTTAAGGTGCCGACTGAAGCTGATGTGACATCTAGTCGGCACTTTAAGTACCGACATGTATCTAATTATGTAATTTTTCAAAATCGCAATATAAATTTGAAATTTTCTTTTAAAAAGTATTATTTTTTAAAAAAATCGAGAAATTGTCACCCCTATTTTCCCTTTACGAAAAAAACGGCAACGAGCCGTTGGTGGCGTAGGTGCGCGGCATCGCAACCGCACCACGTTGTTTCACCCGACACGGCCAGCGCCACTCACGTACAAACGACGAGCCCCCGTCACGTGCGTGCGCTGACACGCGCGCAACGGCTCGCTGCAGTTCGCACCTGGCCGTAAAAAAAACCGCGTCTTTCCTCTCAAAGAAACCGAGAAAATCGCGCTGTCTCGGCGGAATCCGTGACGCCGACTCGCCGACTGCTGGTCACCAGCGTGAGATGCTGGGAGATCGAAGAATCTGATTCTGCTTTGTGCCCCTGCACACGGAGCACCTGCTTTAGCTAGCTTTCTCACCGATGTCATTTAACCATCTTGTAAGCTTGTTCCTCCCAGTCAGCAGCTGCATGCATTTTGTGCTTTGCCCCCCGGCTCCAGTTAATGCTAGCGTTGACTCTGAGTCGAGAGGTTGGTCACAGGATGGAACTAGCTGAAGCTCATACTCACCAGGCTATGACGATTCACTGATTCAAACGAAATCAACATGCTGTGTAGGGATTTGTACGCATTACCTGGTACTGTCTCTCTCTGCATCCCCCTGTTTTCCATTTGAATTGTGGTCGCAGGAAAACCTGTGGACGCTTCAGCATTAAGGAATTCGACGGGCCGGTGTGAGGACATGGACAGGGGACTGCCTTTGTTCTGGTATCAAGATGCTGGGTTTCTTGGCGAGATTTGATACTCATGGAGGCTATCGGAAATCGGAGGAGCTCGATCTCCTCCAAAACTTTTATCACATTGCTTGAATTATTCGGAGCTGTACTGTTCCAGCCACCGTAGCAATTCGGCCACTTCCTTTGTCGATTAAAAAAAAGGAATGGAATCCTTGTGCACTTTCAGAAACTGTTCATGAAAGAACAAGGAGGACAAATCTAAAGATCGATGGGAACAATCAGTTGTACTCTTGAAACCTGAAACCATCGGGCGGCTGAAAAACGGATAGCCTGCTTCATGCTTCGATTAGCCTGAACCTTGTTGACAGTTCAGTACTACGATTTCATCGTGGGATTATCCATATTAGTCTCATTATTCAAATCAACAATTCATTACCGATTGTTACATGAATCTAAACTACTATACTGATTTCTTGACTGCCTGAAAGCCTGAAACAAGCCAGGGCTTATCACGGTGTAACCTGTCAGTAAGTAATAAAGATTAAAACGAACCGTTTCCCTGAAAGCTAACACATGCGACAACTATTTTTCTGGACAGATATATTTTTTTTGTACACATCCTAACTCTTTGCCTAGCTTGTTACCAAGGTAAAAATGGCGCCTTTTCTGAAAATTCTCGAGTGTTTCGCATCACTTCACGATCACTCGTTTGTTTTAACCTCCAAAGGTTTCTCTTGGTGTAAAGGGAAAACCTAGAAGCATTTCTTAGCAGTTAGCACGGCTGCTGCGGTGCTAACCTACCATGGAAGGCAGAGTTGGGCTTCTATATAAGCAGTTTCCTCACAGCCTCACTCCATTACACTCCCAAACAGAGCTCAACCTGCTTGCCACTCACTCGTACTCACCACTGGCCACAGCATGGCTCCTTTGCTCTTCAAGGACATGAAGAGCCTTTCGTGCTCGTCTCCGGCGTCCACCGCGATATGCCCGAGCTTGGAGCGGCAGCCGATGGTCCGGTCGCACAGGGCCATTGCTAGCCCCCTCTGCCAGGTCCCCACCGAGCCGAGAACTCACAGGCAATACTACAAGAGAGGGCAGCAGCAGCATCAGCCGCACAAGGCTGTCGCAAATGGTGAGCTCGTGAGCCCGGCCGGCTCGTCCAGGTACCTGCTGAGCGGCCGTGCCGGTGCCGCCGCCGCCGCCGAGGAGATCCTGGAGGTGGAGTCTCCGGCTGCTCCGGCTGCCGTTGCCAAGATCAAGGAGGAGCAAGCTGGTGATGTGAAGAACACACCGACGCAGGAGCAGGTGAGGAAATTTATAAATTATATGTTTCAAATTACTTATGAACCAGTACTGATTAACAGTAAGCAGCACTTGTGTTTTGAAGCTTACTTATGTTCAATAAAAAGAAAATAAATTAACTTGTAGAAAAACACGGATTTGAGATGATGCAATCATTAGTACTCATATCCTTCTGAGACCCAGAGGATTGATGAGGTGATTTTCTATTAGATATGGGAACCTCCACCTAAAGAAAGGCAGATATCATGATGGCGAATTGACAACCACACATATATATTTTCCGGGCAAAAGATTGATATATTCTCCTTTCTGGATTGCAACGAGATTTGTACGAATATAGAATAGCTGGATAACTATATAGTTTTTTTGTCTAATATCAGAGATTCAGAACCAATCCATACAAAAAAAGACAGATTTTTTTACTGAACTTTGCATCGTTTTGTCAAAAATTTGCAAAGGATACGACACACTTGATTTCAATTAATTAGCCACCTGCATTGGGTATCTTGCTATCTTATCAGGTAGTTGTACTGAAGGTGTCGCTGCACTGCAAAGCGTGCGCAGGCAAAGTGAAGAAGCACCTCTCCAAGATGGAAGGTGAGCCGATGTACATCCGTTTCAAGATCTGATGCTTCTCCTTACAGAAACACACCGAAGATAAGATGATTTGTACTCCTGTATGTGAGCAGGCGTGACGTCGTTCAACATAGACTTCGCTGCCAAGAAGGTGACGGTGGTCGGCGACGTGACGCCGCTCGGCGTGCTGAACAGCGTGTCCAAGGTGAAGAACGCCCAGTTCTGGGCGGCGCCAGCGCCGGCGATAGCCGCCTGAGAAGGCGAGCTAGAGCTTAGGATCCGCCTGGTACATACGGACGTAGCAGCTGCGAGCCGGCCGGACCACCGTGCTGCTGCTGCTGCTGCTGCTGGACCAGCTTGCTTGCTAGCTAGCTAGCTCTGCTGTCAGTCTGTGATATATGGCGTGGTGGTGTCTCCTAGATGAGCATGCGTGTGCGTCCTGACTCCTGAGACACGCAGATGCAGCTTTGCTTCTTCCTGTGACGTGTTTGTTTCTTGTGGTTGGCACCATGCGAGGTACATGTCGTCCCTGTTCTTCTTTTTCCACTCTTCAGTAGTTCAGTGTACGTGTGACTGGCCTGTCTGTGTGTCTGTTATTTTGCTCTTCCTGTAATATAAGCATTGCCCCGCATTATTGCCGTCTAGTACGTTCTAGGGTGGTGATGAAAGTGAAACAGCAGCATGATGGTCACTGCCACGTAGAATTGTAGATGAACTCTGAGCTGAAAAAACGTAGCTAGAAAAATTCTCGACGGTAGAAATGGAGAAAATGTAGCTGGACATGGATTCCCATGAGATCCATGTTCAGGTTGGTCCGTTTTAGGGCATGTTTGGTAGAGCTTCAGATCTTGAAATTCACACTGAAGTTAGAGTGGAGCACTTGAAGCTGTTTAGACTCTGCTCTACCACTACAATTCATTTTTTTAGAGTGCTCTTAACTGATCCGCTTCTAAAAAAGTGTTTGAATTGACTCCATCTTCGCATAATAAAAGAAGAGCTAGAGTCATGCCAACTGTACCTTTAGATGGGACGGTTGTGATTTGTGGTCTCCAAGGCAGGTCAGACCAGTTGAAAGTAGCACCAAATTTCTCAAGCTCATGGTCTTGCCTAATTGTGAGGGCTCGGTACACAACCTAAAATTTCCAAGTCCTCTGAATCGTGATCGATCGGCGCTACTGACCATTGCATTCTGCACATCAAAAATTCTGATTTGAATATCAAATGAAAACTGAATCATGAGAAATTGACAGTGAAATTGAATTTGGAACAACAAATCCGAATACATAAAAAAATCGAGCCAAACAACGAGCGACAGATTGTTATCTGGGTACAAAATCACCGGAAACTGAATGAAACTTAAAAACAGTGATTTTTTTGTTTTTCCGAAGAAGGTCGATTTGAGTTCTGACGAGATTTAGTGAATTGCTTCGGTTTTTGCATTGGAAAAAACAAAATAACCACAATGCTAAGTTTGCTAACATAAAGGCATCAATGCATCACTCGTTCCGTTTGGTCGACAGTTGAAAAGGTAAATTGTTGATAGACGTAAAAGTGTCCAATCTTTCCGTGAGATGAGATAAATTGATTTGGTATAGGTTACTGATTTTGTGGATGCTCAATCAACCTAACCACAAGGGTCTTAATCCCTATCTGAAATTTAGAATAAGCAAGAACTAAAAATGCAATCAAGATATTGCGAATTTAGAAGGAAGCTTCGATTGATGGGATTCTGCAAGTGCGTAGTACGGGAGGTCTAGACAACACTAATGTCTATGGCGAAGATAGCAAAAACAGCTAAATCTTAAACTAAACAAAATTCAAGCTCTATTGACACCAGAGGGGTTATATAAGGGGAAAAGAGATGTAATTTGGTCGACCTAAGAGGGTGGCCGAATTGTACTCTAATTGGACTCTAAATTAGGTTTTCCCCTTGAATAAGGACTCTAATAGATATCTAACAAAAAATTAGATGAATTTATCTCTAATTAGGTTTCCCCACTAACTAAGTACTCTTATAAATCTAATTAGTTATTAGGACGACATTCCATGGGTCTGACCCAATTTAAAGTGACGCATCCCCATATTATTATGTGAACGAAATTATGGCGGATAACTCAAATTTTTGATTCGCCAATCATATCGTCTTCTCCGATCATCTCACTCTTACTGCCATCTCCATGATTGATCATAATCCAATGCTTGTCCTTTTCATCCATGTTAGGTCCATCATTCCTAAATAGAACTAATACATCTGATTTAGGCAGCATCATATTCTCATATATATTAGGAAGAGTTTCTAGGAACAAAAGTAGTTGATATTTTATTTGTCTTGCATAAGATCGTGTAATAGGTTCTTGTAATTGTGTGATTGTATCTATGTTAGAGATGTTATCATCACTATTAGAAGAGCAAGACAATCTTCTAGAAATTTCCATATATTTATAAGTATGGATATTTATATAGAATTATGTAGAATCTTTTATGCATCACAAGTTGAAAAAAATCTAGATGATAGATATTTTTAAGAAGAGTGTAGAAACTAAATCAATGACTCTTATATTGCAATATGTCAATCATACAACAATATTATAATTCTATAAATAGAGATATTCTCTTACTACTTATCATTGATCTAAGGGTATGATAACTAGTTGGAAGTAGTAACTAGATAATAGTGTGAGAGTGAAAGGTATGCAATAGACGCTTAAAAAGTTATGTAATATGTGTGTTATTAATAACAACTGTTTATTTTTTAATTTTCATAGGTTAATCCATTTTAGTTGGACATTATAATCATTATGAGTGTATTATTATAAGGGGCGCGCGGCGCGACGTGGTAGGCCTGTTTCAGATGTTGGTTGGTCGAACCAGGCTGACGTGGCTCTAGTTCGGTGTTCCATCAGTCGAACGAGGGCCACATCAGCCTGGTTAGGTCGATAGACCGCCGACGGTAGGCTAGTTTTATAATTTTTGGGTACTAGATTTGAAATTTTTTCAAAAAAAATAGATATTTTGAAAAACAATCGTTGGGAGGAGGCATAACTTGTGTGTATTATTTTAACAGTTTATGTTTTACTTCTTAAAAACATACCGAGAAAAAAAGGAAAAATACATTAAAACACATCCTCCAACACAAAAAATACTTTGCTGATGTCAATTTATAACCACTTCATGAGATTAGCCACTTCGGTGAAAATGTGGTTAGAGTCTCTGGTGGTGTGGAGGGACAAGTCTTTGGTCTCTTTAACTCTGCCCACAGTTTCTTCAATATGGAACGTGGCATTGTCAGGCTCCTCCGTGTTATAACTTTTAAGTTTAAAATTTTAAATATTTAAATCTCGAGGCGCATAACATGTTTTGTTTTGAGACCTCCAAATCATAGATATATACAACTATGTATATATGTATGCATTAAATTAACAAATATATGTTATGACATGTATAATCATGAGCATTTGATGTACAGGAAAAGAGAAAAATTAAGGGTCAAGGTCTCACCGCGTGTATGAAACTTGCAATGAGCTAATATGTTAACCAAATTACAAGACTCAAACTTTGCCGGCCACTAGGGCTATGCATGCATCGTCTAATAAGGTGGCGATACGATGCAGTGGTAGCCGTAGTTTGGTGAGATCGATCTGTTGGAATTTGGATGGCTTCGATCACCTGCGCCCAAACATCCCCTTGTGTTTACCGTACTTGCCATGCTTGAACTTGCCTTTCTTGAACTTGCCAGAGCCGCGGTACATCCCGTAAGCGCCGCCACCGTGTTGTGCTTTGTGCGCTCCCATGGCTGCGGCCGCCACCGCAGCACCTCCGGCGAGCAGCGCCCCAAAGCCACTTGTAGATGTGCCCGCACCATGGCCGCCGCCTCCGAGTACTCCAAACATACCACCACCGCCGCCTAAACAAAATAGCACCATGTAAAGGTGACAAAAGAGTGATGGCCCACCACGATGTCAACACCGACCGCCGCTACTTTACCAATAGCAGTGGCGGGCGCTGGTGCTGCCGTCAGCACCAACAACTCTAGTGCGCGGGCATCTAATGGCCCGCCACTACAGTAGAAGACTCCAACGCCACTACAGTAGCGATTTGTAGTAGTGGCCTAGCGAAAAATATGTAGGATATACATAGTAGCTTTTTAAATCGATTTATAAGCTAAGAATTATATATTAGACTTAAATAGTGTATATATATGATCAATAAAAGAAATTTTACATTGATTTGTCTTTTCAGTGGTGGCTCTCGTAACGTGACTCTACCCTTGGATGAAAGAAGATTGATACCAATCAAGGGCAACGACAATATATATTATCAAACCGATCCTTAAAGACAAGATCTACAATAGTAAACTTTTGTTGTTTTGATCTTAATATTTTATAGACTTCAAGGCAAGAAATAAAAAGAAATAAGCTATGAAACAGATAATCATATTTTTTCCTTATGGTATAAGAACATATATATAGATAACTCATCATATAAAATTATATAAACTTCTCTAAGTACGACAAGAAATATATATTACCTTGCATAGGTGGGGTATGACCATGACTTGAGTAACCAGTCGAAGGATAGCCTGAAGGTTGCTGTGCATACCCTCCTGGAGCTGGTTGTTGTGGATATGAATACGCCTCTGACGGATATCCACCTTGCGATGGCGGATATCCACCACCGTAGGAAGATGGCGGATATCCACCACCGTAGGAAGATGGTGGATATTGAGCAGCAGGGTAGCCGGAGGGTGGATATTGCGCAGGTGGTGTAGAGTATCCTTGCGGTGGGGGATACGCGCCGGGGTAACCAGGGTATCCTGGTGGAGCAGGGTAGCCACCTGGATACACTGCATGGATCGCTCTGTCAGTGCTCGAGGAGTCCTTTCCGCCCTCCATTGTTGCCTTTAACGGAGACAAACATTGCACTATGATCAGCTCGTCATGCAGAACATGTACTGCACAAGATTAATTTACAGCAAGTTACCCGGGTGAACAGGCAGATTTAATAAGCTTATGCGAGGTGGTCGCACTAGCAATATTGACCCAAGGCTTGAAAGGAATCTGAGCAAAATTCTAGACGGCAATGCAATGGGTTGTCTCATGCATGCCATGGACGTGTATACATAGAGGGGCTTGGAGGGAGCAATGCAAATGCAAGCTTCCTAGAAGAAACCAGATGGCCGGCGGCTATGTTTAGGGGTGCTATTTCTTGGTGTGGTTGTACCTGAAGTTAGGGGGCCGGGCTAAGGTTTCTCCTATTCCAGCCGCACGCTTCGGTTATTTCCGCACGCGGAAAAGGCGTTCGGATGAATGCGGGACCACGGCAACGTAGTGTACTATCATTTAGACTGTTGAGTCTGACCTATTTCACAGATCAGTGTAACCAAGGACCAAGTTAAAAACAGTATGTTTCCTGCTATCGGCAAGATCCGTTGTAGTCTAGCTGGTTAGGATACTCGGCTCTCACCCGAGAGACCCGGGTTCGAGTCCCGGCAACGGAATTTTTTTATTTTTTTTTGTTATTTGGGAGAAAGTGATAGGTCACCACAGTTGATTTTTGCACAGACAAGCAGACAGCTTATCAATCTTTTGTTATTTAGGAGAGGGACAGATCACCGTTGGTTTTTGTACCGACAAATACACAAGCACATCAGTTCGTTAGTAGCTGTCTTGCTCACCACACCAGCGCAAACCACACAAGGCCATTAACCATCGTTTTCAAATGCATGGAATTGCACATAGGGTAGACTAATATCCAATTTAGCTCTAAAAATCCTAAATCTAAAACTATAGGTGGCTTGAGGATATTTATTTGAGCAATCAGATTTTTATTTTGAAATACAAACAAATATTTAAACAATTTTATTTTATCATACAAACTCCATAGATCTTAAAATTAAAGCTGTAACAAACATGTCCTAATAAGATCAGGAATTTTTGACACGTGCAATTATCACATTGTACGGTTTTGAGTTACCAGATTTTTCCCCAGGTTACTCCAGTCTCAAGGATAGGCAATAATTTTATGCATAACAACCAAGTGAGCAGACTGTCGATAAGCATCAGATGCTTTTCCTACTTCAGGTTCAGTAATACATTACAGTTTCATCTAGCCGTGCTTTGAGAGGATGCTCTCTGCGACGCTGCGAGCTATGGGATGATAGAACTCACGGGCCTCTGAGAAGATCCTCTCCGCAAGCATCTTCTCCTCCCCGGAGCATCGGGCCAGCGAGCTGTAGAGCGGGCGAAGGTACTTCATCCTCCCCACTTGCTTCAAGCATTTCTCGACCTCGTTGAAGTAGCATCTGCAGCCGGTGGGGATAGCTAGCTGGAGAAATGCAACTTTGACCTCATAATCACGGCTTTCGGATAGCTTGTACCGCTCATCAAGGGCAGTAACCTACATAGAGATAACAAATGGCCATGGCAGAAGTTAATTTAAACTTTAAAGTCACTTATAAGTTCTGCCAATGTGTTACTAACCAAGCTCTGATCAGTATGCCATGTAATAACAAGTGACATACTGACCATCAATGTTTCTTTCCAATGTCTTTATTAGTTAGTATATAGCTTTTAGCTTTCATCTGTACTGAATGTAAGACAAAAATGACAAAATCATCTTTAGACTTTAGTCAGCTGTAAGTAAGGCATCCTTACTATGTAGATAGTCAGGAAAAGCAGCTATGTGATACTACTTATTTAGTGACTATTCAGACCAACGAGGAATTTAAGTAATGCTACATAAGTACAACAATAATGTACAACAACAAGTAATGGCAGTCCTTTTTACGAACATGTGGAAGCAGAAAATTTGTGCATTTAAACTGAACAGAACAGGCAATGCAACTGTCAAGGACCCTAGGGTCCCGGACGGTACTGCCGTGGCTACGCAGGTTGTAGCTCCGGCGAGGGGGGTCGCCGGAGTTGGCCTCCGGCAGACCAATGGCGTCCAGAGAGGTAGAGAGATTGGGCAGGGGAAGAAGAATTAGAGAGGAAGTGAGGGAATCAATTCTTTGTTACCCTCATAGTGCCGGATACAACCTTCTTTATAGCCTTCAGCCAGCTAGCAGCTTCTAACTGATTTCTAATCAGTTCTAACAGATTTTCTTCCTTCCCTCTCAAGCTACCACGCCGGCAGCTTCTACAGGAAGCTTGGGCCTGCGTTGGTAGTATCTCCCCCACATTACATCACTCCCTCCCTCGACAAGCAGCTCGTCCTCGAGCTGGAAATTGGGATAGCGATCCATGAAGGTGTCGACGTCCTCCCATGTGGCTGAAGCAACAGGCTCGCCTTTCCAGTGGACCAGCAGTTGACGAACGCCTCGAGCCAAACGAGACTTCGTCACCCGCTCCGGTTCTGGGACCACGGCACCATGATGGATTTGAGGAAGAGCCGGCGGTGCTGATGGTGGTACGCCGACAAACTTCTTTAGAAGTCCTACATGGAACACATTATGCAGACGAGCGTGTGGAGGCAGCTCTAGCTGGTAAGCCACCGGATTGATGACTGCCATAATGCGGAATGGTCCATAGAAACGGGGTTGTAGCTTCCCGGATGGCGCTGCATGAAGTGAGGCAGCAGCTCGATGGTGCAAACGGAGCCACACCCAGTCGCCCTCCTGGAAGCAAACCTCTCGGTGCAGTCTGTCATAGTGTTTCTTGTAAATGGATTGGGCTTGGGCTAGGCGAAATCGCACATCAGTAAGCAGTTCATCACGTTCTGCCATACTTTTGGCGATCGCTGCCACCCGTGACTCGCCCGGCTCATAAGAGCGGATGGACGGTGGGTCCCTGCCATAGACCACTTTGAATGGTGTGTCATGGAGGGCAGACTGATAGGCGGTATTGTAGATATATTCTGCCCATGGCAACCAACGCAACCACTGACGCGGCCGATCACCCGTGAAGCATCTGAGATACATGACAATCACTTTGTTTGCTGCCTCGGTTTGGCCGTCAGTCTGTGGATGGAATGCGGAGGACATGTGCAACTTGGCACCAATGAGACGCATCAATTCCCTCCAGAAGATAGAAGTGAAAACTGGATCACGATCCGATACCAAGGACTGAGGAATGCCGTGAAGACGCACAATCTCCGCAAAGAACACTTGTGCCACGGATTCCGCTGTGTACGGATGTGCAAGCGGAATGAAATGACAGTATTTGCTAAAACGATCCACCACGGTGAGGATCACCGATTTGCCGCCTACGCGAGGCAGCGCCTCGATAAAGTCAAGGCCGACATCTGCCCAGACAGCCGTAGGCACTGGTAGTGGTAAAAGCAAGCCTGCCGGGTGTAGATGGTCGGTCTTGTAGCGTTGGCAAGTGACACAAGCACGGACAAAGTCCTGGACAGCACGCCTTAGATTGGGAGAATGACAATCACGACGTATACGGTGTAATGTCCGTTGAACACCTTCATGCCCATTGTCATGGACCATTGAAATGATCTCTTGCAGCAAGGGTGAAGCCGGAGGGATATAAAGACGGCCATTGAATGTTACCAACCCGTCCACCAGAGCCCAAGAAGAGGGCCTCTGTCCTGACTCCACCTCATTTTTAAGGGCCACTAGACTGGGATCAGTGGTATGTGCCTGCCTCAGACGGTCGATGAAAATGAATCCCGGACTGGATATAGCATGCAACACCGGATCATCGGTGTCCCGTCTAGACAAGGCGTCAGCTACTGTATTGGAGCTGCCTGTCTTGTATTCCACTGAAAAATCAAACCCAAGTATCTTGCCGACCCAATGATGCTGAGGTATGGTGGCGAGTCGTTGATCGAGCAAGTACTTGAGGCTGAAATGATCTGTACGGACCAAGAACCGTCGCCCCCAAAGATACGGTCGCCAGTGTCGAATGGCCATGACCAACCCGATGAGCTCACGCTCGTATGCTGGCAAGGACTGATGTCGGGGTGCTACAGCTCGACTGAAGAAAGCCAGCGGGTGCTGCTCCTGTATCAAAACAGCGCCAAACCCATGTGTGGAGGCGTCACACTCGACAATAAAAGGTTGCCCAAAATCAGGTAATGCGAGCACGGGTGCTGTAGTTACGGCCACTTTGAGTGCTGTAAAGGCTGCCTCAGCCTCAGTGGTCCAAGAAAATCCCTCTCGGCGGAGAAGGGCAGTCAAGGGAGCCGCAATTGTGCCAAATTCTTTGACAAATTTGCGGTAGTAGCCTGCCAAGCCGAGGAACCCGCGAACAGCCCTCACGGAGCGTGGAACCGGCCAATCCGTGACGGCCTGTACCTTTGCTGGATCCATGGCGACCCCTGCGCCGGAAATGACATGGCCGAGATAGGATATGGACGTTGAGCCGAAATCACATTTTGACCGCTTGACGAAGAGGTGATGCTGGAGTAGAGTGTCGAGGACGGTCCGAACATGACGCAGGTGATCAGTCCATGTCAAGCTATATATCAATATGTCATCAAAGAAGACAAGGACAAATCGCCTAAGAAACGGCCGCAAGACATCATTCATAAGGGCCTGGAACGTTGCCGGTGCGTTGCATAGTCCGAATGGCATTACCAAAAACTCATAGAGGCCATCATGTGTACGAAATGCGGTCTTGGCAACATCCTCGGGCCGCATGCGTACCTGATGGTAGCCTGAACGCAAATCAAGTTTGGAGAAGAAGCGCGCACCATGGAGCTCGTCAAGGAGCTCGTCCACCACTGGAATTGGATACGCATCTTTGACGGTGATTGCGTTCAGGGCGCGATAATCAACGCAAAAGCGCCAAGACCCATCAGTTTTGTTCACCAGCAGTACAGGAGAAGAGAAAGCTGATGAACTTGTGCGTATGATCCCCTGATTTAGCATTTCGGCACATTGGCGCTCCAGCTCGTCCTTGTGTGCCACTGGGTACCGATATGGACGAACAGCCACTGGTACAGCCCCGGGAAGAAGGGTGATACCATGGTCGCGGGCGCGAGGTGGTGGCATGCCCCGAGGCTCATCAAAGACCGCAACAAATGTATCGAGCAGGGCTGTCATGAGATCCTCACTCATGCATGCCCGAAGTGCTGGACTAACGGGTCCTGCCTTGCCATGCCAACAAACTTGATGATCGTCCCGCCAAAATGACATCGTAAGTGCACCAAAATCCCATAGGATTGGACCCAATGTAGCGAGCCATTTTGTTCCCAGTACCATGTCATAGCCGGCAAGGGCCAGTGAGAAGAAATCTCCTGTAAACCGCTCATCATCAATGAAAAATGGTGCACTTCTGAAAATTCCAGGACAGGGAACGCGATCACCATTTGCCACCATAACCTGTAGCTTCCCTCCTGACTGCAACTGCAGGCCGGTGCGGCTGACCACATCCTCGGCAACGAAATTATGCGTCGAGCCGGAATCAATCAGGGCGAGCAGCAGGATGCCTTGAAACGAAACGCATACTTGCATGGTTTCGCTGGTATGAATTCCAGTAATAGCGTGTACTGAAATCTGCGGCTCGTCCTCTGTGTGATCACCCAACTCACGGTCATCCTCATCATCAGCAAAGGCCAAGTCCAGGAAAAAAATCCGCTGGCAAACACGATTGTGGCCTCTGCTGAATTTTTCATTGCAGTTAAAACACAGTCCCTGTTTACGACGTTCCTCCATTTCTGCCTGGGATAGCCTCATAACCCGTCTCCCATCTCCTGCCAGAGTAGTCTGTGGCTGACCCAATGCCGTAGGGACCAAAGCCCGCTGCGGAGGAGTCGGCAGAATTCCCTTCTGGTGACGATGTTGTGGCAGGGCAGCGGCTGCACACTGGTCACGAAGTTCAAGCTTCCGGGCTAGGCTCATTGCCATGGCGAGGGATTGTGGATTAAGAATCTCCACATCCAGGCTCAAGGGTGGCAAAAGTCCTGCAGTGAACAACTGAACTTTCTGGGCTTCGGTGAGAGTTCCTGCTCTGGGCAATAGAGCCTCAAACCGGTCCTGAAATTCAACCACTGAACCGGTTCGTTTGCATGCCACCAACTCGCCCAGAGGATTGGAACGTAGTGGCGGTCCGAACCGAATATTGAGCAATTCGACAAAGCGCTTCCACGGAGGGGTTCCCTCATCATTCTGAATTTGCATAAACCACAATTGTGCTCCTGCTTCCAGATTATAGGATGCCATCCACACCTTTTCTTCTTCGGCAATTCGCTGCTGTCTAAAGTAAGATTCACAGCGATTGACGAACGCCAAGGGATCAGATCGACCATCAAACTTGGGAAAGTCCATCTTCTGGAAACGAGGTGGCCTCTCCGTGATGTACTCGCTGCCATGCACGACCCGGAGCCCTGCTGATGAGGATTCTGTGTTGCGGTGCTCGAGTGTATCAATTTTGGACTGGAGTGTCTCCACCGAGGCAGTTAGCTTGGCAATGAGGATCGCCAAATCTGCTGTTGAAGGTTCTGCCATTGATGTAGAGGAAGAAGAACTGGGGATTGGTATGAAGGATGATGACGATGTAGAGACCTTCGGCGCAACGGAGGAACGCCTAGGCTCTGATACCAAGTTGTCAAGGACCCTAGGGTCCCGGACGGTACTGCCGTGGCTACGCAGGTTGTAGCTCCGGCGAGGGGGGTCGCCGGAGTTGGCCTCCGGCAGACCAATGGCGTCCAGAGAGGTAGAGAGATTGGGCAGGGGAAGAAGAATTAGAGAGGAAGTGAGGGAATCAATTCTTTGTTACCCTCATAGTGCCGGATACAACCTTCTTTATAGCCTTCAGCCAGCTAGCAGCTTCTAACTGATTTCTAATCAGTTCTAACAGATTTTCTTCCTTCCCTCTCAAGCTACCACGCCGGCAGCTTCTACAGGAAGCTTGGGCCTGCGTTGGTAGTATCTCCCCCACATTACAGCAACATTCTGCTATGCTTGCAACTAGGTGATTGGGCAGAAATAGCAAATGTGCAGCCCTTCATACTACAAATCACTGATTCTGCACTAAAGTACTAAACCAGCTGGGAAAATTATGTGTGAAAATCAATCTAAAAAGTAAAAACCTCAAAATCTAAATTAATCGGTGGGCAAGAAGATGCAGCTGCATTCGTGAATACAAAGATGGAACAAATCAAGAGTTATAGAATTGAGGTATGAACGCAAGTGCGAGAATCAACAAGAATTCATACCTGTGAGGCCTCAACATCTGTGGGTAAGTTTTCCAAGTAAAGTTCCCATTCCTGCCCATTCCAGTCTGCTACCTCATCTTCACTTGGAAGCTTTCCAGACTTGAACTCTGCAGCTAAGGAGCAAATATTTTTATAAATAGCTGAATCTGGTTCCATGGCATCCGGAGGAATACCAGTACCCTCGATCCACAGTTGAAGGTCGATTTGGTTTTCTATTCCAGGTACATTGGCTTTTAGGAATTCAAGGAATCTCTCTGTGTCTATAGATTGGAACTTGAAAGTGGCAATATACTTCTTCAGGAACTCATCAAATGCAGGTCGGCCAATCTAACAGAACAAAATAAGAAAAACACAGCACGCATTGAAAATCAGTACTAAGAAAACTCAGTGGATTTGATAAAAGAATGTTGCAAAACAGCGAAAACGTATAATTACAATTTTTACACCCACCTGTCGCTCAATGCGCCAAAGGAACTGGAAGCCTTTCTCATATGGCACTTCTGAGTACACATCATCAGGGTCAATTCCTCCCATCTTTGGCTTCAGCTTTGTAAACTCCATGTTATCTTTAAACCTCTCCATCATTCTGTTCAAACCTCTCCATCCAATCCCCATGTTTAAGGCTGCCCGCTCCTCCCCTTGCACCACTTCAACAATCCTCCTCTCAGCATATGTTGTGAAACCCTGTCCGCAAATGCAATAGTATGGATTAAACGACAGCATGAGACTATGAGAGTTTTAAGCTGAATGTGTGTGCCTCATTTCTACCAGTTGGAAATGAACACAATTGCATGCAAGGTGATCTGCCGTTCCAGCTAGAAGTTATGTTGCTTAAGTACTAGTAGGAACTAGGAATTGTAATCTTGTACTTATTTCTAACAGGAGTTGTGTATAAATTATTGACCATGAGAAGTGTAACCAAGGGTGAATGCAATGAAAATAGCTAGTAGCCACGAAGTTTGCTCCAAATCGTTTGTTCTACTGTATTGACTAGGCATATGAATCCAAATCGTTTAGTAGCCAAGAAGGGTTCATCACTTCACCTCATTTAGCCAGAAATCTTCATTGGTCTTGTTAGTAATCAGATTGCCAGTCCAGCTATGTGCGAGCTCATGCGCCACCACCTGTGCCCCTGCAGCATCCCCCTTGATTACCGTCGGCGTGAGGAACACCATTCTAGGGTTCTCCATGCCACCGTAGGGGAAACTGGGCGGCAAAACCAGCAGATCAAATCTCTCCCACTCATACGGCCCGAACAGCTCCTCCCCAACCTTGACCATCTCCTCAACCCCGGCAAATTCTCTCGCCGCCTCATCCAGAACCTTGTCCCCTCCCTCAGCATACACCCGCGTCCGCGGCCCGAGGTCCCTGAACCCGATACCTCCGGCAGCAAACGCGAAGAGGTAGGGCGGCACGGACTGCTCCATCTCGAACTCCTCCACGATGCGACCGGGCGCGCACCATAACGCGTCGTCGCAGGCGCCGCGGTGGTCGGACGGCAGAGGGTCCCGGCGGGAGACGTGGCGCGCGGCGGCAACCGCCGAGAGCTGGGTGGGGATGTTGAGGAGAAGGGAGAAGGTGATGCGCGCGGCGGGGGTGTCGTGGCAGGGGAAGATGGACCGAGCGTGGATGGACTGGCACTGCGAGAAAACGAAGGGAAGCGCGGACGCAGTCTGCGGCGGTGAGAGCCACTGCAGGGCGGAGGCCGCGGGGGAGGTCGAGAAGGTGAGTAGGAAGGAGGTAGTGTCCGGGGGCAGGGTGAGGGTGAGGGCGGAGCCGAGAACAGGGTCGGCGGCGTCGGCGAGGGAGAAGGGAATGGGTGCCGGCTGGTCGGAGGTGGTGAAGGCGGAGTGGACGTTGAGGGTGCGGGTGTCGAGGAGGAGGTCGCCGGAGTGCGGCGCGGAGAGCGTGAGGAGAGCGGATGCGTGGATGGTAGAGGCGGCAAAGTCGAGGTAGAACGCGAGGTCGGCCTTGGCGGTGACCGGGTGGGCACCGTCGGTGTAGGAGTGGGGATCCACCGGCGCCATGGCTGCGGCGGAGGAGATCGGAATGGAGCGGCGCGGCCGGTGGGGTTTGGTCTAGTGGAGGATTGGAGATGCCCAAGCCCAGATGCGTGTGCCCCTTCCATGCTACACCGCTTCAAGTAAAAAGGATTCAAATTTTCAAATCATGGAGTAATCAAGTTGAAGGTAGCAATTATGCATTCCCCTTCCCCTGTTATATATATATATATATATATATATACAAATGCTATTCTACACCACGGGTGTAGAATGCTATTCTACACCGACGTGGAATGAAAGGGTTGAGATTGGATGGGGGGTGGGCACGGTGTAAAATAGCGTTCCCGTGTATATATATATATATATATATATATATTTGAGTTCAAATCAAATTGGTCAACTTTATCTTTTTCTTGGAAGATGCTCTGCCTGTTGCCATCAATTGTTAAGAACACAGTGTGCCAAGTTGCCCCAAGTATAACATGAAATCGATTTTGTCTCGAATTGAATTCGATTCGTGCCTTGTCGTCGATGAATTTGAATTGATTTTTTTTGGGTGCGATTATGAAGCAATCTTTTGTTATCTAGTGTGTCAACTGTTACAATTAATAGTTGTCTTATGTAGGGCTTCTTTGGAACGCAGGAATTTTACAAGATTTTTGTAGGAATTGAACTAAATTTTTTGAAATTTCTTTAAAAAAATCACATTCCAAACGAGCCCGTATGCTTTGTGTCAACATAAGAAATTAAAGTATAAGTATACTTTCACAGGGAGAGAAATATGTTTATATGGATTCATGCCTCAACTAAGTAATGATATTGCAAAATACAATAAATATATTAGAATCATTGGTCTAGATATAACTGACTATCTCATTAGAATTCTTAAATAGGTGACCTATAGCAAATACTATGTCTTCTAGGGAGATTGGTTTCAGTTAGCCTAGCCTACCTTGGATTGTCTTGCATTGCTTTCTCTAGTATTAGTGTCTTTGTATGTATACTTAAAGCCTCGTTGTACTATTGTATAGTTTAGAGCATCTCCAGCAGTTTTCTAAAACTCATCTCCTATATCTTTCATATAGGGATTTTCATCCCTATACAATTTCCCTAAAACTCATTTCCTATATTTTTGAATTCTCTGTTTTATTATTATTTAACGGTAAAAATTCTAACGACTATATTTTTAACGGCCATATCTCTAACACATATACTATTATGCATGATTCAATGGTAAAAATTACAACGTTATATTTTCAACATCTATATTTTTATCATAAATTTTTATTTTTTTCATGAATAAATAAATATCCTCTAATTAGTTTAAATAATTGATCTCAAAAATATCTTAAAATTATAAATAAAATAAAATAACCTTTTGTTTTTTTTCTTTTTTCTTTTGTTCCTTCTCTTTCTTCCGTTTCTTTCTTCTCCCTTCCTCACGTGCAAACGTGGCATGGATAGGGGATGAGAAAGAGTTCCCCATATTTGGGGATAAGGAGAGATGAGTAGGGGATGAGATAGGGAATATGTTGGAGGGTAATTTTTACAGCAAATACCCTAAATTTAACTATAGGGAATGGTATATGACATCTGTTGCAGATACTCTTATAATGATAAACTTGGCATGTATTAGGTTTATCCAAGGAAGATTTCAAAGTCTTATTATGTTAATTAGGTGTCTTTTATAAATGTCCATTACAGTGGAACAAGATGTGATTATTTGACACCACATTTCATTAAAACTTACCTTCAAATAAGATCGTACCGTGTTCGTAAAAAAAATACATATGACTCATTCGTTGCTTCTCTTGTCAATCATTCGAGTGTCTAAATAGCAAATATCACCTAATTACCAAGCAAAATTTCCAACTTAATGGTCTATTGGGTCGAGCTTCTTTTTCGTACATAGTTTATAAGTCAAAACCATATAAACTAACAATAAAAAAATTAAAGATATAGTTCCACACCTCACGGTTTAAAAAAACAATGCTGAAAAATAACATAAAAAACTTTGAAATTATAGTTATGGTTTATAAGACATAACTCAACCATGCAGATTGAGATAAATACACTACAAAGTTTTGAAAAAAGCAAGAATTTGATAAACAAGATCATATACAAAGGGGAGTTGATAGCAATATATTGGTTATGATTATGGCATGGACCCAACTAACCATGGAGAGAGAGAAAAAACATGTCCTATTTAAAAAGCAGAGATTAATAATTCAATAATACAGTAACTTTGATTTTAGGATGGTTATTTCAAGGTAAGATTTACTATTTTGGCACTTCAAAAATGTGCACTTTGTTATAATAGCACTTCTTGAGCTTGACATGTAAGGTCGTCTGATTCAATAAAAGTGAGTCAATAAAAGTGGGTCTAAATGCCAAAAACATGAAGTCATTTTTCTTTAGAGTGCTAAAATAGTAAATCTCTCTGTTTCAAGAGTGGTATAGATAATTTAATATGTTAACAATATAGGATAATAATATAATTAATAGGATTATTTTGACAGCAAGAAATATATAAAAAATTTAGTTTGTGGAGGGATCACAAGCTCACAGAAGCAAACGGGTGGATTCCCTGAGGGACAGTGACAAGCAAGCACTCGAGTCCCTCAGCACGTGAAGCACCGCACCCCTCGGCCGCCGCTTGCCCTCGTCGGCGCCGCCCTTGGGCCGCCGGTCGCCGCCGGTTTCCCTCGTCGTCGCCGTCGGCCCTGCGCCGCCTGTGGCCGAGAACCTCCTCCGCCGCCGCCGCTTCCCCTCGTCGCCACCATCGCCGAGGTGGCGAGGTTCCACGTCGCGGCCCTTCATCGAGCTCGCTGAGCAGTCCGGGCGTCGCCATTCCCCGCGGCCTCGAGCTCGACGGCTCTACCCCCAAGCGCGCGCGCGGAGCGTCGCCGCCTCATCAAACCGCTTCCGCGATGGCCGACGCCGTCAGATCTGAGGTGCGAGGCTCTGGAAAACTGGACGCTAGATTTGTCGATTTTGAATTGATGCATACCCGTATAATGTAGCTGAATGGCTGCGTGTTTAGTTCAAGATGTGCGTGCTTTTGTTGAGCTCTGTTATTTGTTCTTCCTTTTGCACTGGTTAAAATCTAGTAATACTGGACCTGACGAAAACAATCTTAAGATAGTGAATAAAAATGTTGTTTTCGCTGCAATTATATCTGAAAATGTTGCATTGCGTATGGAACCAGTGAATGATCTGGTGAATGCTATGCTTTTATCTGGTGAATGGAATGATTTCTTGTGCAAACCAGTGTACTAGCATGTTTCAAGGTTAAAATTTGGGCTAATAAACAGAACATTGTTAGCTACTAATTATTAACCATGGAATGGAACATTAGACTCAACTCAATATAATAAGTTTCGTAAATGGCTATAGTATAATAAACGTTGTATTTCGCGATGTGATGACAATGCATTTTCTATCTTTTACTATACCGCATCCGTTTATGCAACTTAATTATTGGTTGCAATCTAATTTTCCATTCCAATGTGGCATTGTTAATAATTATTAGCTAACAATGTTCTGTTTATTAGCACCGCAAAATTTTAAAGATTATTTAATTATTTGTGCGTGGAGTTAACTTTGTGTGTCTTCATAGGACCTTTTTTAGGGTACCCTATAATGAATACAGGCTATACATTACTTTCAAGTTTCAATCTACCTGGTAGTATGTGTAGCAGATAATTTAGATGGGTAAAATCGGAATTAAAATACATAGTGGTAGGATAAATTCACATGTCATATGGCATGTTACCATACATGGATGTGCAAAACTACCTTTATTAAATTTTGAACAAAATGTTTCAAATACACATATTTGTTTAAAAAAAATTGTGGTCATGTCTAGATTCTACTACGATTCTACTACCCTACTATCACGCGGCATCAAGCAGTATGTTTTCATTTCTGTTTCTAGTAACAAGTAATACTGTTTACCTGCACTAATACATGTTTCTCTACATTTAGCAGCAGAGTAGATGGTCTGGCTGTTTTGCTGGTATGTCATGTTTTGGATCACAGAAGGCTGGAAAGCGTATAGTTCCTGCAGCACGTATGCCTGATGGGAATGCATCAACCAGTCGCGGAAATGCCCACCAATCTGGTGGTAATTCCAACCAAAATGTGGCTTTGAATTTATCTCTTCTTGCTCCACCATCTTCGCCAGCGTCCTTCTCAAATTCGGCAATTCCTTCAACTGCCCAGTCACCTAACTGCTTCCTGTCAATATCTGCAAACTCTCCTGGTGGGCCAACATCTAATATGTTTGCTGTTGGACCATATGCTAATGAGCCTCAGCTTGTCTCACCTCCTGTCTTCTCAACCTACACAACCGAGCCTTCCACAGCACCACTGACCCCTCCACCTGAACTAGCTCATGCAACTACTCCCTCCTCTCCAGATGTTCCATATGCTCGTTTTCTTTCGTCATCCATGGATCTTAAAACTGCTGGTAAGGATCATAACATGCCTTTCTTATCTACAACTTATTCTGGAGGTTCAGGGCTGCAGGCATCTTATCCACTTTACCCAGAAAGCCCTTCTAGCAGTCTCATATCACCAGCTTCGGCAACTCCAAGGACCGGTCTTTCATCACCTATTCCTGAGCAAGAGGTTCCTACTACACACTGGAAGACATCTAGATCTGCCTGTGACACTCCATATTCCAGGGCTTCGTCCATACCTGAGCAAGAGGTACCTACTGCACACTGGAAGACTTCAAGATCTGCCTGTGACACGCCATATTCCAGGAATTCACCATCCAATATTTTTGGGCTTGATTCAGCTGCCTCAAGAAACTACATGTTAGATAATAACTTCTTTCGGCCAGCTGCATCTGCCCAATTCTACCTTGATCAGGCTCAGCAGACATTTCCATATAATAATGGTGGGAGGATTAGTGTTTCAAGGGACAAACAAGATGCTGATGAAGTTGAAGCATACAGAGCATCTTTTGGATTCAGTGCAGATGAAATTATTACAACTCAAACTCATGTAGAGATACCAGATGTGCCTGACGAAGGATTCAGTATATCTCCATTTGGAAACAATGCTCCTGCTACTGAGGTGGATAAACCACCCTTCAATGTGAAAGTGATCACAAGCCCAAAGAAATCTGCAGACCAGCTTTCCGATCAATCTCCGCACAATGTGGTGCACTTGGACATATTCAAACGTAAATCCCGTGAGCCTTTTTAACTTGACTACTCAGCTGTATTTTTCATAATAGGATTGCACATTTGGTTTATCATGTGAATTGCTGGGTTAAATAATTATTTTTTCGATCTCAAACCGCAACCTGAATTCTGCTGTCTTTTCTCAACCTACGCCCAGATTTTTATGGCACAATTTGCAATGATCTATTGATGCCATGTTTCTTTTTCTTCACTCTTTATTACAGAAACAAAAGGAGGACATCTATCTGAGGATGAAGGGATCGTGAAAGATTGTCATCCTTTTAGAAAGGCGAGGGATGAAATATCTCTGAAACCCATAGAAGTCAGGAAGAAAGGTCAGCCTGGACAGTCATGCTCAGATGCAGAAATCGAGTACAGAAGAGCTAGGAGTTTGAGAGAAACCAGTGGTGTTTTGTCATGGCGCAGCACTCTGGCAAGACAACTACAGTAGCGATGTGCTAATACGCAGGATGATTTTAGGAACAAGAGCTCCCTTGCCTAGCCTAGACAGCGCATTCATTTGAGCTGTTATTACAAGTAAAATATTTAGGCGAAGAGTAGCCTGTACTGTGTTTCTGGGGATCTTACTGCCAGATCATGCTCTGCGTTCTATTTAAATTGCAAGTTCCTCGTTTGTAGACACTCAATTCGTGAGCTATAACACTGCATCAGTGAAATGGAAGTGCATTTGCAGTGTTGCAAGAAATGACCAACAAGCTAATAAACCATGCATGTCCGGCAACGAAGCGTCATCTGCTGCGGCACGGTTGCCAGTTCGACCGTGAGCTGCTGCTGATTATTGTAAAAAAAAGGAGAAACAAGCAGGACATTAGGTGAAAAGTAGATGGTCAAATACTCAAATGGCATGCAAGTACAGCGGTGGCAGGGCCCGTGTCGACTGCAGTTGGGAACAGCAACCATGAGCGCCATCTTTACCGCGTCCAATCGAATCGATCGGCCGAGACGGAGACAGCAGTGTAAAAAGTTGCCGGCCGAACTGACTCTGAGCTCAGCTGGCTTGGCGCCTAGGCGCTAGCTAGGCCACTGCTACGTGCTACCTATGTCATTCGCTTGCTTTGCTCTCTTGCTCACTTCGTCTGTACTAATGGTTTTCCATCGTCAAATTAAGGTTGTCACAGGAGATTTTGTAACACAATTTTTTTTCTACGCTTGTAGCTGCTGTTATATATGGACACGTATATTAAAACGAATTTTTTTAAAAAATAATATTTTTTTTAAAAAAAAATCAAATCTGACACCCGAAATAAAAAAATACAAAACTAGTTTAGCGTCAGCGATTCATCGATCGAACCTGGCTGACGTGGCCCTTTTTCGGCCGATGCAGTGCTGAACCAGAGCCACGTGTTCGGCCAACCAACCACCAAACCAGGCTGGCCACGTCAACCACCGCGCCGTGCGCTCCCCTGGCCGTGCCGGGCGCGCCCTGCCACTGTCAGAATAGTTAAACATGGGTGTGATAGTGCTTAGATAAAATAACAAGTAAATAAATATATAAATATTTCGAAACAGTTGTTTATAATTAGTAAGTTAATGTATTTATAATAATTTTTAAATTATAAAATATGATATATTTTAAGAGCCAGGAATACTTTTATTTGAAAAACACTAGGTGCATACTAGATGTACACAGATAATGTATATACCTAGTGTGATACTCTGATACATAACACGTGTCATTGTTTGTACCTAACAATACTTAAATAATCGCTTCACTTTCCATACTAGATATGCATTGTTATCCATTAAACAAGTGGAAACTGTTCGTGGAATGAAAACTAGAGGTATCATTTGAGGGGCAGTTAGATACAAAACAATGATACACCTCATGCATCTTTTCCCTCTGGTCTAAAAGCACCCATTTTTTCCATTTTTATTTCCAGACCGTGTAATGTGTACAGCTACTCGCGTCCGAAAAGGTCGAAACAGGCATGGAGTACGACTGGCTACTCGCATGCACGGATCGCCAAAAGAGGAGGATTGTACTGTACCGCAGCAGCAGCAGATTGGCAGCCAGTCATCAAGCACGCCAGCCAAGAACCCAAGACGGAGCAGTACGTACGATAGAGATACGGACAGCTGGGCCACCGGCGCTGGGGCCGACGACGCGAAGGAGAGGGCGACGACGAGAAAATAAAGCCGGCCGTGGAGGAGGCGACGAGGCGTCGGCCGCGACGCCGGCTGCGGCTTGCCGGGATGAGCCAGAGCGGCCGCGCGGGCGCACTGTTCACTGTATCAGCGCTGAGGCCAGCAGCCACAGGAGGAGAAAAAAGCAGCGGGCAGAGCTGCCAGAGATGGCGAGGCGCGCTGTGCCACTCCCAGTCGCTAGCCATCTAGCCCCATGGAGCTAGAGCCGGGACGACAACGCAACAGCACTGTCCTATTTTGTCATAAAGTAGCTTCACAGGGCTAGGAGTATACCCGTAGCTTTCACTTCGCTGTGCTGACTTAACTCTGACATCGCCGTGTTACAGGCTTACTTGCATCCCCATCAATCAGAGATCACTTCTCCTTTCTCGCCGAAGCGAACAATCGCCGTCAGCTAGCTGCAATAGCTCGGCTAGGATCCTCCCGGACCAACTGTCTGACAGTAAGTCAGTAACACATCCACTCTCTCTCTCTATACCAGACGTGCGTTATGCGTACCAGTAAACACAAATTTTATCGCCACGAGGAATCAATGGAGCCGTAGGTACGGGTAGCTAACAGTAATTCAGAGCACGGAGTAAGACATGGTGATTGATGCACCTGGTTACCTCACTCTGGCTTAATAATTTATAGGAACGATAGTGTACATTTCACCGGCAAGGCGACCGTGTCGTGAACGCCAAGCGCAGACGTGAATTAATCGTCGTAGGTTGCCGGCAACCCTGCAGGTCGAGAGCCGGCTGGGAGGACGAGTCGTCAGGCGGTCGGCGGGAAGTAGAACGGGTGGTCCGGGAACGACGGCGGCGGCCGTCGGGAGGCGCCAGCGCCGGCGCCGGCGGAGAATCCTGATGATGCTGCAGCGTGGAGCAGTGGCAAGTGAGAGGAGCCCTGCATTTGCCAACCCCAGGCAGGGATTGACAGGGGAACCAGCTCCGGCCTTCGCTCCATTGGCCTCTCCTGCTGTTGCATTGCAACAGAACAAGCATGAGTTTTTCCATTTGTATTTTTCTTACCACAACATAGGATTCTTTACACCACAGTGCAGATAGGCCATTGGTTAGATGTTCGTTAAAGAAATAAAAATATTCCCAGGAAACAGATAGGCCATTTGGTTAGTTGTTCGTTAAAGAAACATGCGTAGGATGATTGGCGAACGAACAAGTTTACTCCAGAATGCATGGGTGCGGCACAGTCAAACTGGACAATCAAATCATGAGCCACTAGGATGCAGGCAGTGGTGTAAGCAGGGGAAAGAAAGATTGACCACTCAGAGCCGTGCAAGCTTTTTACGGAGCTAGTATGTGGATCTAGAGCATCTTCAGAGCTAAAGCTGCACCAAGGGATCAGGGTACTAACATGAAGTTATATCATGGAACGGTAAATACGGGAAAACTGCAGGGTTTGAAAAGATTCAAGCTGACTGAACAACCTGACGAAATACTCCAGTGTACTATCTATCAGTTCACAAGGGAAACAGTATCTAACAACTAGCAAGTACGGAGTACTTATCTATCAGTACATGTTGAGGTACAGAATCTACAGATAACACTCGTCCTTGAGTTACTATCAAGCTTATCTCTGTATTCTTTAGGAAACAATTGGTTTCTCAAGGTAAATAGAGATAGCAATACGCAATGCATCCATCAGCTCTATTATCATAAATTCGGTAGAAGTAATTTCAGATGACTGATCTAGTGGATCTGGTAATTGAAGGGTGTATTACCTGTAGGTTCGGGAGGAAGCCAGGACAAGCAGATGGGTACAACCGTTGATGCTGAGGATGCAGCGGTGTGCTTTGGTGATGGACAGGCCACTGGGAAGACGAGCCCATTGGCTACAGAAACACCAAATGGTGCAAAAACCACAAGTATATCATTACTTGCTCTACAGTGTGCCAATAAGGGTTACAAGGAACCTATAGTTGCTTTCATCCTTAAGATTTAAGTTTAATAGGCACCTTTTTTGGGGCAGATATATGCTTGCAGAAAAGTTCTGAGGAAATAGAGTTGAGATTTAGTTACTTTCTATATGCAGTTTGTTTACCTGATGGACAACAGTATTTGAAGATTCTGGGGAATCACAAGTTAATTGGAGGCCAGCCATGGTGCTATCCCTTTTGGGGTCGTGCACATTTGGTTGTGAAATCCGCAAATCCAAATCAAGGGCGTCACCATCGATAACTACTAAGAAGAATTGTGACATCTATAAGAAATGATGTTTGGTATGCTTTGGCTAAAACGAAAATTCAATGGTGAAATTCATTGTAGTACCCTCATTTCCGGCGTCAGGTAGAGGTAGAGCATCCCCATTGTAGGAGCTAGCCTCAAAATTAGTAACAGCTTCCCTCCCATTGAAGCGAATGGCTGCCCTGTCATACGCTCTACCAAATTCAACGAGAAAAAAAGGTGAGCGAACACTAAGTAATTTTATGAATGGCCATGTCATTTCAACATGAGCAGTGAAGATCTATGCAGCACCTTGCAGCTTCAACTTCGCTGTCAAAGAGCCCAAGGTATATGTACCTGAAAGCAAATATAGTTTCTGAATTCAGAGACCACTTCTCAACAGAAGAGTACATTCCTAAATCCTAACTACCTAGCTAGACTCTTGGCGACGATAAGATACTAAAAAAAGTTCATGCCTGATCTCTAATAGTGGGTGCAAATTGATGCATGGAGATGTAGACTTTTGACCTGATTGACATTAAAGACTCGCCGGTAACCACTTGCAGTATACTAGATTACAACTTCATTCCTAACATGAACATCTGAATTGTCAGTTTGTCACCGTCCCAATCTTGTTGTGAACTGAAGACATGGGTGACTATGGCAAGCTAGCTTACTTCTTGCCGAGCAGCTGCCCCATGCGCGCCTCCCACCGGCCGCACTTGTGCAGCGTGACGCCGCGGAACTTGGAGCTCCCCCTCGCGAATCCCGTGCTCTGGCGCCGGAGTATGTGCACGAACTCCTCTTTGGTCCAGTTCCTCATCTGCAGCAAAGGAACGAGCTCACATGAGATCGCCTGAGGCCTGATTATCCGAGCAAGCCAGCGTGTATCATATATATCTGAATTATCTGCCTCACCTGCTTCAGATCCTCCCCGTAGTCGCTAAGATTGAAGTTGATGTCTGCGTCGATGCCCCGGAACTTGATGGCAGCGCGATCATAAGCCCTGCAAATTAACGTGATCGAACGATCGATGCAAATTAAGCCAGATAGTTTCAGTCTGGATTGATTAATACGATTACCAATTAATACATCACCTCGCCGCTGCGTGCGCCGTGTCGAAACCTCCTGAACAACAATTGCACTCGAGTTAAGCGCGGTAGAGGAATCAAATTGACAGTGGCTGTGAGACTCAGATTGCTCACCTAAGTAGACTTGCTTCCCGCAATCCCTGCGGCGATTAATGGTGGCAGTTAGCGATCGAAACGGGTGTGAAATGTGGATTAATTGCGAGAATCGAGCGAGAGATGAGACTACCAGATATGCGACTCCCAGCGGCCGGTCCTCCGGTAGAAGGTCACGCCCCTGTACTGCGAGCTCCGAGACCTCGGGCCGCGCCGGGTCTTCTTCGCGACCACCACCCTCTGCGCCAGGCCGAGATCCTCCGCGCGGCGTGGCTGCCACGCTGGGGCCGGCGCGGGCGGAAGAGGAAGAAGCTGCCGCGTCACGATCGCCGAGGCGACTGGCAGCGGCTCGCCAGAGCAGTCATCCTCGTCGGGACTAACTAGCAGGCCGAACCGGAGACCGGCATCCCCAGAGTTGAGCACAGACGAGCTTGACGTGCCGGAGCCTGCGGACGACGCCACATTGAGATCCAACACCATCTCCGATCCGGAGCCCACGGGATGCAGTCAACGCTTCCACGCCCCTGCTCTCCGACTCTCCAGTCACCACCACCACTTACCCGTCTCGTATCTGCTTCCGTGCTTGGGACGGGCTAGCTCGATCGGTGGACGGGACGGCGGCGCCTCGACTACTGACGAGTCACTATGGCATCAGAGCGCGATGGCTTCGAGCAGTGGCGAGGCGGGACAAGTAGAAGCAACAGCAATAGCAGCACGAGGTGGTGGTGGTGGACTGGTGGTAGCCATGGGGTGAGATGATGAAGAGGACGAGGAGAGAGGGAGAGGGCGGATGGGAGACAGGGAGAGGTAGGGCCGTAGGGGGCAAGGGGAGGAAAGGAAATATAGATGGGACGTCGAGGTGGCCACTGGCCAAGGGCCAGGGTTACTAACAGAGGGGATTAAACTATTTTTGCACAGGAGAGCTTCTCGCTACGGCCACACCGCCGCACGCCGCACGCCGCACGCCGCACGCCTGAGCTGGTGGGGACGCCGGTGGCTAACGTGTCGCCCGCCGACCCGGTCGCCGGCGTCCGACGAGGCTCCTCCTTGGCAGGGACTGCGTTTAGCTGCCTTCCGCGCGGCTTTTCCGTGCACTACTCATATGATTTATCATACTTATGATTACCTTATTTGAGATAATAATATTTTTTGGTTGAGTCAGAAACGTCGGATATTTGATATTAAATGAAGGATTAAAAATAAACTAATTATAAAAACAATTATAGAATCGGAGGATATTCGCGAGATGAATTTATTAAGCCTAATTAATTTATGATTAGCAAATATTTACTGTAGCATCACATTGTCAAATCATAACGTAATTAAGCTCATTAAATTCGTCTCACAAATAATCCACCGATTATGAATGTGTTTTGTAAATAGTCTACATTTAATATTCTAAAATAATATCTAAACATTTGATGTAACCAAACACCCACTTAATTTAGTCAAATCTCTACTATTATAAAGCGGCTAGATTTCCGTTTCTCCGTCCGCAAGCCCATACTGCCTCTCCACTTCCCACAAAAAACCAATCAAAATTTATACCCTATAAAAACCGGTGCCCGAACCGGCCCGGCGCCCTGCAACCGTCCCGAGTGTGCCGCTGTTCCACCCTCCACGCGTGCAGCAAGCGCTTGGCTGCGTGAGAAAAAAAAAAGAAGAAAAGAAGAAAAAGAAAAAAGAAGAAAAAGAAAAAAAAGGAAAATAAATAAAAAATAAAAATAAAAAATAAAAAACAAGAAAAAAACTGTATTTATATTTCAGTATTTTAATTTATGTATTTTGCGCGGAAATAAAAACCCTTAGATTTCTGAAAAAATCATGTAGAAACATGAATTTTATGCAAAAACTCTATTATAGAATAAGATTCTGTTGCAAAGCACATGCCTCTGACTAATGTATTATAAAATGCAGGGCAATTAAGTAACAAGCACTATGGCTCAAGTGATGTTATTTTATTTTTAAGCGTACCATGAAAGTAGGGGGCTCGTGATATAAAAATCATCCAGTAAAAAAGTTGCGTGCAGAAGATTTTGGGTATTTATAATGTTTTAAATATATTATTGTAGAATGTTGTGGATGCTTGCTTATCTCTTGTAACTTGTCGATTCCTCCGTCCACAGGGTACGTATCACCGTTTTTTAGTGTAACACGAGTACGAGTATTGTGGTATATAATTCATCTAAATCGTCCCGATATGTTTCTTTTTAGTTATTTTAGACGTTCCTTCTTTTAGCTAGTTTAGGAAGTTTAATATAAACAACATAATCTTTTGTCGGTATCATAGAGCAGCATGCATGTTTGGTTAGACTAGTACTGTATAGTATCACGTGTGACACTTGTAATTATTTATAGTAACATTATAACAAACAGCACATAGACTGGCTATTCTCACTGTACAACTAGTGGATCTATCTAGCAGTAACATTGAATTCCATATGCACAGTGGCGCGCACACTGGTGACGCGCGACTCCCCCGGCTCGGCCCGCGGCGAGGCGAGGCGAGGCGAGGCGAGGCGCGCGCCCGTGCGCGCGGGCTCGACGGCTCGTGTGTGTTCTTCGTTTGGCCGCGCGCGCCGGTGTGCCGCGGCGGGCGACGTGCCGGATCGTCGGATCAACAAAGAGGCGACGCGCTTCGTGTCGCGTCCGAGCGGCCTGTCGATCAATCCACATGTGTACCAATGGGCTAGCTAGGTCTATGTCGCGGTTAATAGACTGGACATATTAGGCCAGGACGACGATGTTCACCGGCGGGCACGTGTGTACGTATGGGCGCAATTACTGGTGATCGTTACAACTTACCGGCCACGCCGTACCTGTCCGGCGACTGTACGCAGCCGTGCGGCACGACCGTGAAATCGGAGACGCAGACCGCTACTCGTTTCCAGAAATACAACGCTTATCGGCGACGTACTGCGACGGCATTGCGCGCGGCGTATGCGAGAGGACGGCGACGTCTGAAGCGTACTGCAGGTTGACCGGAGCGGCGAGCGATAGAATTGGCCGTGCGCCGTGCGCCGTGCGCCGTGAAGATGGGAAGATGGGAAGCGGACGCGCGCTTGGGCGCGGCTTTAAACCATATCGCCATCGACGCCTTACGTCGTGGTCGGTTCGCTGTGGGGATTGCGTTTCAACCGCCGACCTGCTATGCTGCTCCTCACAAAAAGCAGAAAACTGTGAATCCGGATAGATCAGGTTCTATATTGTATTACTATTTAGTTCATAGCCACATGTATCAGAGGCAATAGGATATTTGTCCCATAGTGGAGATTTGCTCAATACTTCATGGAAAAACTCGTTGATTTGTCTCACCTAGCAATTTCACCATGTTTTAACTCTTTTTCTTAATTTTCAGTGCATGGAATGTCTTAGTTCATAGACTACAGGCAGCTGCTCGAAGAACCACCGGATGAGCCGGCCAATGTGGTCTATGGCAAGGTGGAGGAGCTAGGATGTGTTTGTAGGTGCAGGTGTTGGGAGGCACACGCAGCTCGTGGACGTGGGCAACGACCTAGACGACATCGTCGAGGAGGCCACAATCGGCGAGGACGGAGTGTGCCAAGGACAGAGGGGAGCACGTTGCGGTGGGGCTCGAGGACGACGATTGCACAACGGAGAAGGTCGACAAGAGATGCGGTGAGGTTGGGGCAATGTCTACGGGCAACTAGCTGGGAGAGGAGGTTGCCATCGTGCGGCGTTTGCCAAAGAGTTCTACAACATGCTAGGTCGACGGCGGCGAGCGTGGGGCCGACAACGGCGGTGGTGGTGCACGGAGCGATTGCGCACGTAGCGGCTGCGCACATGTGGGGTCGGGGGCACGGGGGCAACGGCAACGGCACGTGGGGCCGACAGTTGCGACGACGGCGCACAAAGTGGCTACCGAATGCAGGGTTGGGGGCGTGGGATCGACGTCGGTAGGGCGTGGGGCTGACGGTGACGGCGGCGGCGCACGGAGTAGCTACGACGTGCGAAGCGGCTATAAATTGAAAGGGTAGAACATGCATTTCATCTGCTGGAAAGTAGAAAAATAAAATAAAATGGGTTTTTAATTGGGAATAAGGTAAATCTAAAAGTCTTTAGATGAACTTTGAGGTAAATCTTCAAAGTGCACGAACTGTGGGGCAAATATACAAGTACATTTTTAAGTTTTGGGTATATATGCTATTTCCCAATATATCTGTTCAGCATGTTTGCATTGTCGATATGCTTATGCGTACACATTTTTGGTGTGTGTTCCAAGCATTTCCAACTCAGAGAAACTCTAAAGAGTTTTTTTCTAGATTATAAATAAAAAATTACTCCAAAAAATAAGGTGTTTTCTAAATTTTCCTCTATCCTCCCTATTTGTAAGAGGAGTGACTCTCACTCTCTATATGCTGATCCCACTTGTCGGTGATATAAGAGATATAAAAAAAATAAAAGAAGATATTTAATAATTAGTGTCCACTTGTGAAAGAAAGAAAGGGGAAGGAAACATGAAAAAGGGAGAAAAGAGAAAAAGAAGAGAAATAGGAATGAAAATATAATAAAAAATAATTTTCAACATCTCTAAATTTTGAAAATTTTACAACTGGGGTTTTATAAGGTTAGAAATTAGGATTTCAAAAAAAATCAAATCTTTCAAAATATATTTGGATTTTAAAAGTGAGGGTAATTTTTTAAAAAAAGTATATTGGAGTGTATATCAAATTTAGAGATGAATATTTGTGAAAGTTAACTAAATGAATAAATGGAAAATAATAAAAAAAGAGTTTGTTGTTATAAATGCTGTTACTCAGGCTACCATACCCAGTAACCCAGAGCCGCTCATCCGGCAGATCACCTGCGAGCACGAATCGTGAAGCCGTCCTCCGGTCGACGCAAGGCGCAAGCCCTCATCCACGAGCAGGATAAATATGTAAACCCTCCGGCCTCCGCTCTCTCATCGCCTCCAAACACATCCGCCGCCGCCAGCCGCCAGCCGCCGGCGTCGCCGCCACCGGCCGCCTAACTCCCGCTCCGGACCGCTTCCGCCGATCCAAGATGGGGTAATAGATCCACTGTATTTTGTGTCTGGTTGTTTTCACGCTACTCCGTGTGGTTGTAGTGTTCATCAGATCTATAAGATGGTGTGTTGTTTTATTCCGTGCTACTGGAGCATGCGAGAAATCTGGTGTTGTATATTTGCCAACTGGGACATAATTTTGTACTTTGAGAGCAGATTTCCCTACTAATTCGTTCGCCTGATGATGCGCGATGGTGTTTACTTGTTTGATTCCAGGACCTTTGATGTTAGTTTCAAAAGTTATAGTGGAATCGGTGTCCATGAACTATGGGCTTAGAAATGTCTGATTAGTAGCTGGGCCTGATTGACTTGCTGTTTACAAATTTTTGAATTAGCCTAAAGGGATCCAAGTCTCCCCACCCCCAATCAATGGAAATCTACAGCTTTCGTTAGAGCATCTCCATTGTATTTGTTATTTTTGACTTGCTATTCATAGCAATAGCAAGTCTCCTTATTTAAATTGACTTGTTATTTTGCTATTCACTCTAATGTACTTGCTAAATGTGACTTCCTATCAATTTATATATATGCAAAGAAAATGAAAACAATTAAACAAGCTCAATACTCAATGAAATAGCAAGTTTGGTTGGCTTGCTAGATGTAGCAAGTGTGGAGAGAAGAATAGAGAGCCCCCTAAAATAACAAGTCAAGTAGCAAGTACAATGAATATGTTTTTTTAAACTAGACTTGCTATTTTTGAGAATAACAAGTATGATAGCAAGTACAATGGAGATGCTCTTAGTTCTTTAATGCTGAGTTGTGGATCATAACCACATAGATGTACTCTTATCTGACGTGGTCTTAACCCCATAGATGTTGTGATCTTATCTGAAATGATCTCTCATTTCATTGGCTTGAGCAATTGTCATAACATTCACCCCTAATTCAATATTTTCATCACTAGATATCTTTGGAGTGTAAATATAGCAGTCACTGCAACCATATCTAACTGTGTCCATCTTTTTTTTATGCTATTGCCATGCACTGTGTAGTGGATGCATACAGAAGCACCCTTAGCATGGCCAAAATTAGTTGACGCTTCTCATATATTTCATAAAACAGCACTCTCTATGGATCCCCACCAGTGATCAATTCTTGCATGAATAGCTAAGGATCCAATAAGTCCAATATTGATTCCTCTGGACATGTCAATTGGACAAATACACCCATAGTGACTCGGATGGATATTTTGGCTCTGAAAACTTGCAGTTCTCCCTGCCAATCCTCCAGGACCTAAAACAACTCACTTATCTTGCTGTTGAACAGTTTATGTCAATGGATTGGTTTGCATAATATGGAAGCACCCTTGAAGGGGAAGCCCAAAATTGGATTGGGGTAAAAACAGAACTGGTGGCCAGCAGCTTATTCTAGTGCCTGTGGACTGTGTGAAATGATCACTCATTACATGGCTCACATACTCTGTCTAGGGTGGGGCTACCTATTATTCGTAGGCATTACGTACGATGCATGTAATGCCTTGGTTTGCTGCATGAACTTTCTATGCATTTCCTAAGAAAATCTTTTGCATTTTCCCATTTCTTGTATGTATACTGGTATTAGCATCACTTCAACAATTATTGTGATTTGGGATAAGGATTATGAATATATCACAACTACCTGTTTGTTGAGTTCTCCATATTGTTTTGCATCTGAATGTTTCTTGCTCTCTTTGCTATGCCTGTCCTTTGAAGCCAGGTTATCTTCCCGTGTTCCAACCAGGGTTTGCCTTTTCATTCAGTCAGCTTGTTTAGTTTATGTTGATAAAATACTATATTTCGCTTCATTTGAACTTAAACAAGTGAAATATAATCATACTCCGAAGGAGTAGTTTTGACTTATTTATGGAGTTCAGTTTTTAAGCACTAACAATCCAGTGGTGTTTTTTATTGTCTAGTAAACAAGATTTCTTGAGCCTTTTTTTCAATGGAAGGCTTTCATATGTTGTCTTGAAGTGCAGCAAATTGGTTTAAGGCACAGTTGAATGATGTAGGAGTACTTGATAGGGCCTGTTTTTGTGTAGTAACTTTTGCTACTCATGTGTTGTCGTCCTTTGTGCTCAAGGCCTGCCACATCTCCCCTTTGTTTGTCGTGCTCTCATAGATGTTCACAGTAAAATGGTTGTTGATTCCTTAAAATTCATCTGATGCTTTTGGATAGGTGAATCTTCAATGCAGACATACAGTGATGTGCCGTCAGGGCTGTACATTTTCTTTTAGAGTGGAATTAATTGCATTCATTTTACTGTACTGCTGCTCTAATATTTCTACCACGATGCTCTTTGGTGGAACTGTTTTGGTGTTTACATATATTTCATGGATGCAATTGCAGTAAGACACGTGGTATGGGAGCTGGGCGCAAGCTAAAGACCCACAGGAGGAACCAGAGATGGGCTGACAAAGCATACAAGAAGAGCCATCTTGGCAATGAATGGAAAAAACCTTTTGCTGGTTCATCTCATGCAAAAGGGATTGTCCTTGAAAAGATGTAAGTCTAATGAATGCTGAGCAATTGTTTGCTTTGAAGAACACTCAATAATTGATCTGTGTGACTTTATCTGCAGAGGTATCGAGGCTAAGCAGCCAAACTCTGCTATCCGTAAATGTGCACGTGTACAGTTGGTGAAGAATGGAAAGAAGATAGCGGCCTTTGTGCCGAACGATGGTTGTTTGAACTTCATCGAGGAAAATGTAAGTTCGATCTATTGCTGCCTTAAAAAACCTTGCTGTTGCCTATCATGTGTTCCCCTTCAATGTTGTTGACATTGCCGATTCCGAATACGTAGGACGAGGTGCTCATTGCTGGGTTCGGTCGGAAGGGACATGCTGTGGGAGATATCCCTGGTGTCCGGTTCAAAGTGGTGAAGGTCTCCGGTGTTTCTCTGCTCGCCCTCTTCAAGGAAAAGAAGGAGAAGCCAAGATCTTAAAACCATCACCTTCGTTGCAAGCAGCTGGAGCGGCAGCACCAGCACGCCTATGAAGCGTGTACAATTAGCTGCTTAGCTGAATGTTTCTGGGCCATGTTGTGATGAACATGCCAGTTGTTTTGCCCTGCATCAGTTTTGCGCCTATGTCGATGAATCATCTGAATTCAAATTCAGTATCGAAAGTGGATTTCGTTTTCACAGAACGAACTTGAAATTTCAAATAATTTTGAATTCTTGTCATTTAGTACGCTACTAGTACTAGTATCTGTGCTTGTGGATCTCTGCTGTGTTTTAATCTCGCTGTAACCGTGGGGAACGGAACGGATCTCATCCACGTGCGGGAAATGGACGAGATGCATCTGAACCGCTGATGGCGAGATCGAACGGCCAGGGGAGGCGTGCGGTCGCTTCTCGAGCGGGATAAACCGGGGCCAATCCCGATCGCCGCCAGATCAGCAGCCTATCCGGGCCCACGTCCACATAGGACATAGCTACGCAAATCTCTCACCACACCGACTTCTTCTCAACCTCGACACACTTCCACGTGGGGTCTTTTTTGGCCCAGGAGGGTGGCCCACCATGTCAGCGTCCTCTTTCACTCGTGGGGTCGCATCGCGACTCGGGACCAAACAAACCGTCTCTTTTTAGGGTCATAAGGAAGAACCGAACTAGCGAAGCGGCCGAATCCAGTTTTCTGTGTCCGTCTCGACGGCGACGCCCCGGCGCTCCTCCGCCGCCTCGCGCCGCTCCGAGTCCGCCGCCGGGGAACCACGCCAGAAAGCACGCCCGTCCGGCGCGATCGATGGAGATGGCCCCCGCACATGTCTCTTCCAACCCGCGCACCGTGGAGGACATCTACAAGGACTACTCTGCCCGGCGCGGCGCGCTCGTCCGCGCCCTCACCTCCGGTAACCCTTTATCCCCTCCCCGACGTGCCTACCTTCGTGCCGCACTGACCGATCCGCAGATCTAACTCTAGGCTCGCGTCTCGTGCTGCCGTGCAGATGTTGATGAGTTTTTCGACTTCTGCGACCCAGGTGAGTGAGATCGATTCGCACGCGGCGATCTGTTCATCCCGAGTGCGTGAGGGAAGCGGTGGATCCGGGTGGGGACTGAGGGGATCGGATTTCCTTTTTTTTGGGGTGCAGATAAGGAGAATTTGTGCCTGTACGGCCACTCCAACGGGAGATGGGAGGTGGCGCTGCCGGCGGAGGAGGTGCCGCCGGAGCTGCCCGAGCCGGCGCTGGGCATCAACTTCGCGCGCGACGGGATGAACCGCCGAGATTGGCTCTCCCTCGTCGCTGTCCACTCGGACTCGTGGCTCGTCTCCGTTGCCTTCTTCTTCGCGGCACGACTCAACGGCAACGAACGGTACCGATACTACTCGCTCCCTGCACATACCTTCCGAATTCGGTTTCGTGGTGAGAGGACATCGCTGATTGAGGAAGAGACCAGCCATTCGTGTTGATTTTAAAATGCAACTTTTCTTCCTAAATCCTGACAAATAGCTTCTTGCATTTCTAAGTTGGCCTTTTTGGTGTAGTAGTTCGCTTGATTATTAGTTGAGTGAGGATTCGCGTGATCAAGTTTATCGTCTGTGTTTTTTTTTCACTTGGTGCACATGTTTCCTGTGTTCTTCTTTTTGTTTCCTTTATTTGCTTTGAGTGAATCGGGATTCATGCGTTCTGAGTGCGCGTGCTTTGTTGGCCATTCCCCTTTTTGTTTTGTTTGGAGAGCTTTTCCAGAACTTGAGTTAATGAGTTGCAGATTCTGTCGGTAGTTCCTATAGTCCTATACTCCTATAGCTATATATCTCAATGCACACGCTAGGTTAATATGGCAAATTAATACCACATATTTCTTATCATGCTTTAGATTTTGAGTAAAAACTAGGTCTCACACTAGTTTCCTCATTTTATACATCATTATATCATCTTTCACATAGTTATTTAGGCAGCTCTTTAGCAATAGAGCGCTCAGCGAGGCTAACCTCCAATGTTGCTCCCATGCGGCCCACCTATTCGGTTCGCTATCTTTGCTTAATACATTATCGTGAAGTAAATAAATCTAAGATTATTATAGATCATCAAGCCCTCTTTCTAGCTTGAGGTGGATTTTCTCGGCACTATAGATATCAAACACTTGATAGAGTACCTCCTCTATCACTAGATAGAGTAGATGGCTCACCGTGGTATTGAGAATATCATCCGTAGTTTTAAGATCATCACCATGATTACCAAGTTGTCATGAACTGGATTTATCATGAGATAAACACTACTAAAAGGATAGTCGAGCGGCATCAGCTGCTAAGGATGAGATGACTTTAGACTAGGATGATGGACATTGAGAAGAGATTAGGACTAATTCTTGATTGTTTTATGAAATAGAGATACAACCCATCGTTATATAGATGACATGACTTGACTTGAAAAATATAGTAAATAGATTACAAATCAATTTAATATTTTCTCTAAAATAAGAAACCTAATCAAATCTCTAAACTAACATTTCCTAAACTGTTGCTACAATATAATGTGGTACTATTCATGCGGGTACTGTTGGGCTAGATTGTGGGCATTGGAAAAGAAAGAAGACGAGTTCTTTCTTTTATCACCTAGGTACTGTTGGGCTAGATTGTGGGTACTAACATGGATTTTATCTTAGTTTAAGAGATCTGTGTATATTATGAAAAAAATTAAAAAAGAAATTTGTGAATGCCAGGTCCACGTATGCTAAGACCTGGCATGCTACTAGGATTTGGTAAGAATCTTACATTGTCCACATCGATATGTTCTGTGGCACTCTTTCAGGATTTGGTAATGTTCAATTTTTTTCTTACTCTTTCAGGATTGTCTGTGTATTTTAATTGAATAAACAGCTTTATAGGATTTTTGTTATGCTGTTTTATCATGTGTTAGACTGTTAGTTACCTAGTCGTGCTTGGGTATGCCATCCATGACGGTGGGGTATTGTTTCCATGTACATTCATCTGTTCTTCTCTTTATCATCACTATAAAATTCACTGTTTGCAAAAAAAATGTTTCCTAAGGTTTATTAGTTCATTTGCTGCTGATTCTGTATATACACAGAAAACAAGAACAACAGTGTTGCCTGTAGAATGTTGCTGAATCAATAATATTGCCCCTTTGTGTTTGTCAGGAAGCGATTGTTCAACATGATCAATGATCTGCCCACTGTATATGAAGCCCTGGTTGACAGGAAGCAGCACGTCAGAGAGAGGCCTGGTGTTGATAACAGCGGAAAATCCAGACATTCAACAAAGGTCAGTTTTTCGGTCCAAAAATCCATAAACTGAAGTTCAGACTCAACGTAAATTGACTCACGACTTGTTTCATACAGCGAACTAGCGATGGGCAGGTAAAGAGCTCCCGAGTAGTTGCTGAAGAGTACGAGGACGACGACGAAGAACACAATGAGACCTTCTGTGGAACTTGCGGCGGTCGCTACAACGCGAACGAGTTCTGGATTGGCTGCGACATTTGTGAGCGGTGGTTCCACGGTAAATGCGTGAGGATAACCCCAGCTAAAGCAGAACACATAAAACACTACAAGTGCCCTGACTGCAGCTCCAAGAAAAACAGACTATAGGTAATGGCGTGCCATCTCCGCTGACCCATCTGATCAGAAAGGAAACGGTAATCTGCCCTGTCAAAATCCAATGCAATGTTGCAGCTAGCACATGTGAATTCGTCTAGACGTTGTGCTGTGTGGTAGATGAGGTAAACGAACTCGATCCTAGCTTGTTATAAATGGTTCTTTCATTGTCTCCGATGTGCTAAGTATGGGCATGGCCAGGCCATTGTATCATACTGGCATGCAATGCATGGTTTATTTGTCGGCTCAAGTGCTTAACAATGGATTCCCAACCATTGCGTCTCTGCACATTTCCATTATCACACTGGTAGTCTACTCGGATCATCAGGAGATGAAGCCTCTGCTCTTGAGGCTTTATCCTTGGGGAATCTGGCAGACAAAAACCAAACGATTTTAGCAGTTGCAGCTGCATCATCCACAGACCATAGTACAGTAACACGCTACCAGCTTCCCTTTTGCAGTCATTAATCATTGACTAGAAACATATTGGTTGCCCTAGACTCATAGACTAAGAAATGGTTACTGAATACTGTTAAAATCATTAATCATCGATTTTTTTAAAAAAAACTAAGGTAAGTCCCTAGAACTGTTCATGGTGGCTATTGTTATACCAATCTTCTTCGCACAGTAGTGGACAGACATAGGGAAATGTACTAGAACTGTGTGGCAAAAGGCAGGTAAAAGTGAAAAATCCAGGGATGACTGATGAGACCTGCCACGAGATAAGAGTGTCCTTTGGTTTGTTGTTTCCTGAAAATCAAAAACAAGTAAAGGGTTAATTCCAAGCAAGACTTTTAGTAAAAATAGTTTTTAGTATAGTGGAAGCTCTAGATTTGTTTTTTTGTGGCTTCTAGCTAATATTCACATATTAGCATTTCAAATTTCATGCAACCATACAAAAATTCATAAATTGACATTTTAAATTTTATGCAACCATATAGAATTTCATAAACTGACATTTCAAATTTCATACAACCGTACAAAATTTTATAAATTGACATTTCAAATTTCATATAACCATACAAATTTTCATAAATTGACTTTTTACGTAGCTCACAGTTCAAAGCAGCTTCTCCACAGTCATTTTAATCAAATGGATTGAATTTTCTCACTTTTTTACCGTCTATAGCCCACAACAATTTTTTTTCCACAGTCAACCAAACACCCCTGAGCTGGATCACGCGGTCTCTCATCCGAGATAGACGGCACGGAGGCCAAGCTATTGGATCATACCTGCAAAACCACAAGGAATGAATTAAACATTTCCATTCCTGTCAAACCCTACCTCAGTTCTCAGGCTCAGTGACAACAAGCAAAAGCCTAGCACCCGAAACTAACTAAAACCACCCATCCCACCATAGGACACATGCTCAGATCAGCGATCGGAGCCTAGAGCCGCAGCAGGAGTGTACGTACCAGGTGACGGTGGAGAGGTGGCGGCGGACGTCGAACGTGCCGGGCTCAGCCGCCGACGAGAGGGGAGAGGTCGCGAGGAGCGCGGCTACGACGACAAATGGATGGCCTCTCTCTCTTCTTAATTTGATTTTGTTGTTTCATTTTCTGTATCGGTGGGAAGAAGACGGGTTCGAGTTAATATTGTCCACTATCTCCTCCTAAAAAATATTTTTACTGGTATAGAAAACTTTATATTAAAAAAACAATAGTTAAATATGGAGAAGTAATAAAACTTTATATTTAAAAACAGTAGTTAAATACGGACAAGTTTTGCTTCTGAATCCCAATGCCCCTCAAAGCTAATTAGTTACTCCGCAGTATCAATTTATCATTTTGCTAAGCAGATATGTTTGGTACGATTTGACAAAACATACTTTAAACATTTTTAAATGCAAATCTTAACTAATATAAAACGGCTACTCATTCGTTCGTTCGCACCCTTCCCTCGTGCTCCCGTGCGCCTGCATACAGCAAAACCGCCCGCCCCACGCAATACCGAAAAAACTAGGTTCGTCTGTCTGCTGCCTCCTTCACCCTCGTCACGCGCAACTCTCTCCCCACGCCTGCAGCCCACGGCAACCACCTCCTCTCCATGCGCTCCTTCTCCCTCTCTCCCGCTGCTCCCCCTCCACACGCAACCGCTTCTCCCCTCCCTCTCCGCCTCCTCCCATACGCTCCTGCTCCCTCTCTGCTCGCTCCAATCACTCCCCCGCCTCGCCAGATCTCCGCTCCTTCCCGTCACCGGTGTTGCATCCCTATCCCTCCACTGCCTCGTGTCGCCCAGTCGGTCGGTTTCCTCTGCATCCCCCAAGCCACCGACCCCCACGCCTCTCCCCATGTCTCAACCTTCGAGCGTCGGCTTTCCCCGCAGCCGCCGGTCCTCCTAGCCGTATGTCCATGCCCGCAGGTTGCCATTCCTTCCTCCCATAGCCAGGCGCCCCAACCACCCTGACCCGTGGTGCCATCTGCTCCTAGCCCTCTGCCTCTGATGTGCGTGGTAACTAAGGGAGGCGGCTGCACGGTGCGGACGGCCTACGCCGGAGGTGCGGCTAAGTGCAGCGACAACAGACGAGCCACTAGAGGCGTTGGCATCCTGCTTGGTTTGGTTTGCACACAGGAGTTGGAGCTGGTGAATGAGGAGGCGAATGTGTACAAGCTAATCGGGCCAGTGCTGGTCAAGCAGGACCTTGAGGAGGCGAAAGCCAATGTCAAGAAGCGCATGAGTACATCTCCGTCGAGCTGTGAGTCACTTTGATTGAGTTTCTACTGTTTTTCATTTGATTTGTCTGTGGTGTCTCAATGTTGTGCTGATGGTGGGATGTTTATTCTTTGGCAGGAAACAGATGGATCGGGTACTAAAGGACTTGGAGGAAAAGCAGAACAACAAGAAGGAATCAGTATGTTCATCTTTCTGTTATCATTTTTGGTTTGGTTGCTCAATCAGTTAGGAACACAAACAACAGTTCTAATGTGTTGCACATACATGCATTTAAGTAATTGTTTTGTGGGGAAATTCTTATTTGCTATTGAAAATTCCTTGCGCGATCATTCATCATTGTATGCCTCACTGACATGTAGGCCCTTGGCTAAATGTTGTTGATACAACAAATGCCAAATAAGGGAATCAGTAAAATTTCAATAGCATGTGAGGAATTCAAGAGTAGAGGTTGTCGTTTTTGCAAACTATATGCTCTGCCATCTATGTGATTTTCTGATCAATGTAGTTGATACATATCTGCATTTTTTGAGATGAATATGGACTACAACTTTTAAAACTATGCACAGCGACAGCGGACGAGCCACCAGGTGGTGGCGTCCTGCTTGGTTTGGTTGATCTATTTGGTGAGCAATTGGAATTATTGTTTGATTGTGTTGAATACTGGCGATATTTATTTTACCCTCTTGGTGTCTCGATGATTTGACGAGTTTTGGTGTGCCCCAGATGATTGTGGACGGGTTTGCTGTTGCATGCTTATCTGACTCTGCTTATCTTGCTATGATATTTAGGGATCCACATACTGATAGGTTAGCAATCTTGATACTGCTATTCTATCTCGAGCTAACTTTATATATGGTGTACTGACAACGACATCTTCTTTCTTGTCCAATTTATCACTTGGCATATCCTAAAGTAGTATGTCTATGTTTTGAATAAATGATGGTATATGTGCTATTTTGGCTAACCATTACCAAAGCAAGAGATATCAAAGTTCTACCATAATTTGTCAAGAAGGATCCTTTTCATAACACATTTTCAGCACTTTGCATGAATAACACTATAATTTTAAATGAAAATGTCATACCTCTTGACCATATGTGGTAGGCCAACATAAACAGATAGATATAAGAGTGCAGTGTTAGTTTTTATAGATGTATGTTCTAAATTATTACCAATTTTCTTAATTTTAGGGCAACATGTGGTTTTGCATGATCCTGATCCATAGCTTGGAGTCATAGGCCTCATCAATACAAAATCGTCACCTATACAGGTGGCTCAAGCTGCCAATGAAGATGCACTTGTTGTTTGTTCGAGGAAATATGGATCAGCTCTTGATATCAACATCTATGGAGACCCAGTTTTTACATTTTTGTAAGTTTCAGATATAAACTAACATGAGTTGTATTTTATCTAACTTGATTTTACATTCCTGTAAGTTTCATAAAAGAATGTATTTGGAGCATGCACTGCTCTATGAAGCATATGCATTGTTTCTCTTTTCTAAAGGGAAAGTGCAGGAGGCTGACATGGTATACGGAATTAGTATTTCCAGGTTAGTATGATTATATGACTTGAAAATGTTCTTGACCAGCAACAATCTGAAGTCAAATTTTTCGTGTTAATATGGTGATAAATTATGGTCTGTGGTACCAGAAAATCTGAGCCACTCAATCATTTGAAGAAGGTGCATATGTTATTCTTGAAACACCTTGGGAATATTGTAGAAGAAGCAGATGCAGATGCACGGGTATGATAACCACATGTTGGAATCAACACATTTTGAGTCATTGATATATTGAGCTTCATACTTCTGCCTATATGTCAAATAACTCAGATTTCATATTCATGATTATATGTCTAATATACTTGCAGCATTAATGACTGCTTTGTTATTGTTTCTTATACGATATTTCTTCTGTGGTGAAACATTTGCTTTTCCACAAAATGGTTAGCAAACAGTAGGGTAATTGCATATGGTCTGACTATTTCTGTGTGTTCTTATTATCATCCTTTTAGCATTCCTAATTTACATAATCCATTCATTTATTAACACAGTTGCCGAGTTGCCTGTTGCTTTAGTGTCTATTTAATCTAACTGGCCCAGCAATGTCATGTGTACAAACGTCATTGCACTTCGCAGAGAGTAAGCCTTATTAGATTGTTATTGGTATTTAGAGTAAGCTTGTTAACATTGCATATGCCTATTGCTCATTATGCTACTAAAAATGTTCACTGCAATATCTATGTAGTAGAGTATCGATAGTTTTATATAGTAGCAACAATTGCATCAAGATTGAAACTATGCCAAAACTATAGGCTGGAAATGGTCATAATTGACAGCTAAATATTATAAAAATAACAATGATAGATATAGTTTGTAGTTCTGCATATTGCATACATCAGCAATGCTACCGTAAATGATTGGAGAGGGGTATTCATGTGATCTGACTATAAATTCAAAAGGTATCATTAGAAATAATTTACATATCCACTTTAGCAGTGTTGATACCACATTCTGATTTCATCGTTATTTTCTTTGGTTTTTTAGATTTGGTGCAAGAAATATGCTGGAGAAGCTAAGAAACAAAATAGTAATATTTGTTGGTGATTCAATTGGACGGAACCAGTGGAGTCTCTACTTTGTATGCTCTCTGTTGTTGTTCCCGACACGAACATCTTCGAAGTTAATGGGAATCCCACCATAAAACACATGTGTTTCTTAATTTTCAAGTTTAGAGACTACAATTGCACAATACATGTCTCCTTGTTGATGATGATAGTGACGATGGATCATGGCTTTGTTATGGAACTGCAAAATTATAGATATGTAATAGCACTTGTAATTAGTAAAGATGGTTGTACGTACTTTTTTTAATAGCCAATGTTAATATATATTTGAATCTTTATCTATGTCAGATAAAATATGTTACACTGTTTCTTATAATCATATGTCTGTCATTAAATATGTGCTAGCACGGTTTCTAACTAGTAACTTTTAAAACTTCACAAAACAGAAATTAAAAGCTCCAAATAAGATAAATTTACGACGAAACTTTAGTTTAAAAGAATTGGCAGGGGCCGCGCGTACGCGTACCCCTCTATCACAAATTATGACGTCCACTCTCCCACTTGGGGAGATGGTAAGCCAACACGCACACAGAGTGCAATGTGGGCCATTGGCCTAGGCCACGGGCCTTGCTGATCGCCCGTCGACCCCGTCCAGGTAAGTATGGATCAACGGCGCACGGGGTCCCCTTCTTATAGCAAGAGCTCCCACGCGGTGAGCTTCTAGTAAGCGAGGTGGTACTAATCCGCAAGATTGCCGAGGACACAGTGCGTGGTGTGTAATTACTATCCTTAAAGCCTCCGGGAATTCTCGAGCTCTCAGCGATTTCGTTGTCGTGGCCGCTCTCCCGAAGCGACGCGTGTGCTGCCTCTGGCGCTTGCACTTTTGTAGAAACACCCTCACCTTTATCATTAATTGCGATGTACCCCATCAGGTTCCCTTCTTGTGCTAGGGATTCTTCTCACCGTGCCCTCCTTTTTCTTGCTTAATTCTCTCCACGTAGACAAAATCTGTGAATGTGTCTCGCGCTCTCAAATGGGGCATGTAGGGTGCTTTTTTGCAAATGTGCATTGTTGGGGGTGTCTCTGCCTTGCTCAGTTGCTCTCCTCCACTGGTTGCTCACGACCTCACACCTACCGCGCCCAGCGCCGGTAGCACCTGGCCGCCTCCTTCTGCGCCGGAAACGCCCTGGCCACCTCCTCCCACACCGGAAGCGCCCCGGCCACCTGCTCCCGCGCCGGCAGCGCCCCGGCCTCCTCCTCCCGCACCCCATGTCAGCAGCACCCCGGCCACCTCCTCCTGTGCTATGCCGGTAGCACCCCCGGTCGTCCCCTCGACTCTTCGCTACTGCATCATCACCGGTGAGGACCCACACCTCTTCTCTTTGCCTTTTACCTTAGCTTCTCTTCTAGATCTGGGAGCTTGTCTCATTGCCTTGTCCTTGTGATAATAGTAGTTCATTTAAAAAAAATGGTTGGTTCAACTGTAGCCCATGTATTCTTCATCAAATGACCAGATTTGGTAGAAACGATGCTATTTTATCTCTATGTTTGAATAATTTTTTGTACTGCCTTGAACTGATTAACATAGTGATTTAGTTTTACTTAATGTTCAGTGAGTGTTTTGTGTATTTTGATTGGGGCTCTGCTTACCTGATTCAAACCGTTGCAATCTCCACAAGTTATTGTTCAGACAACTCAAAAGCAGACGTGGGCATATCTGTAGATAGGGCCTCTTCAATGATGTGGGAGAGGTATGAGGAGGAGGTTGATTCACTGGCAGCCACTCCATCGCTTATGAAAACTGGTCTACTTGAGCAACTTAATGTCACAAGAGACACAAGTGATTATCTTTGGTACATTACTAGGTAATGCTGGTCAAATAAATTGTGATCTCTAAATCTCAATAGGCATAAAATATTATGTCCCAAAAATCTAAAATATAAGTTGTATAAGTTTTTCACATGGTCTTCAATGGAGAATTTGGACCATTAATTTCATTCACTATATATTATCAAAAACTACAAAGTTAACATCGTAGAAAAGTATTTTTAAATAGGAATCTAACTATACAACATACATAATATTAAACTTATATGTTTAGCTTAATTATTAGTAGTGTTAACTTTCCTAAAAATGTGGGTGCCTTGTACTTTGGAATGGAGGTGGTCCTATAAATTCAGGATATGGTGACTACAATCCCTTTTCTACGTAAAATTTTGCATTAACTTTCTGTTAATGGCATGACAATTATATATGCTCTCCATGACCATGTGCAGTCTACTGGTCATGCCTTGCATATCTTTGTCAATGGACAACTCCAAGGTTTGTACTTGAAAATGCCTCCTACATTAGTGTTGTGGAAACTAAATAATGAACAAAATGATTTTACTTTCTTCTCTTTCGTAGATTCTGCTTATGGAACCAGGAAGATCAAAGAATCTTATATAATGACAATGCTAACCTTCGTGTTGGTTCTAATAAAATTTCAGTGTTGAGCGTTGCTTGTGGACTGTTGGTTTGTTCCCAATCACTTAATGAATTTCCATATGTTTACAATTAATGATCATGTGTATGACAGTGATTTTTCTTTATCCTTTTATATAGAATATTGGAGTGCATTACGAGACTATAGATGTAGGTAGTCCTTGTTGATATTATGACTGCAGTTCAAATATATTGTGTATTTCTCAAGGCTCATAAATTCCCTTTCACATGTAGAAAAGTTATATCCATAGATGAATATTATCTTTTTTTGAGACATTGACCCCTTAGCTCCTTTAAAGAAATGGATAATGCAACATGCAGGCAATGCCCTATGCCAGATTCAGTTGAAAACATTGTTGTCAGACCATCTGTCTTTTGACAAGTTGACGAGGATGAGGACTACGACAACGAGAATTAGTTAGGATCATCTTCTTATTGTATGCTCTGACACGAGTTTTCCTGGGGTTGTAAAATGTAAATATAGTTGTAGCTCAGCTAACCGTGATGTGTTGTCCACGTAATTCACCAGTTTTCTTTTCTCTTATAAAGGTTATGAACTTTTTTGTTAGTGTTGTCCTAATCACTTTTATTTTCTATAAGTAGATGCTTACGGACGGAGCGCACAACGTGCGCGTTATGTCTAGTACCATATATAGGTATACAATTCGTTGAGATTAATTAACAGAAGTGGGCGTCCGGCCGGTGGGTGGGTGGCGGCAGGCGGGGTCAGTCACACACAGTTGGCTGGCCGGCCGGCCGGCGGCGAGGTGAGGTCAGTGGGTGGCGGCGGAGCAGCGGCGCTGGCAGAAGTTGGGGATGCGGTCCATGCACTGGTAGACGGGCGGGGACACGCTAAGGCTGGACTTGACGCAGCTCTTGCAGGCCGGGTGGCACCCCGCCGGCCGGGCGTCCAGGCACCGGCTCTGCGGCGGGATCGACTTGGTGCACCCGCCGCAGTTGTCGCAGCACGGCCGCGCCGCCCGTCGCAGCTATATCCCCCCGACGCAATTCCAAGCACGTCAGGCAAATCGTCTTGTCACCAAGACAAAAGTAACAAAGCCAAAACTAATGCATGTGCTCTCTCCGTTTAATCTTTTTATAACCCAGATTTTATATGAAAAAACTACAATATTAAAACATAGACCCGTTAGCCAAAGTTATTGGGCCAAACGACAGCTGAAAACACAAAGGGAAAGCTGTTGAGAATCTTGCAGTAAGCTGTAAGCTGCTAGTAGGAACAGTGAAACAGCCTGAATTTCCAGGGTAAAGAAAGCACGATCACAATGTATTCTGAACATGTAATGTTTTTGTTCACATTTCGGCGTTTTGCAGGACCAAAATTTAAAATTAATTTTGAAGGATTGGCAGGGGCCGCGCGGACGCGTACCCCCTCTATCACAAATTATGACGTCCACTCTCCCACTTGGGGAGATGGTAAGCCAACGCGCCCACAGAGTGCAATGTGGGCCATTGGCCTAGGCCACGGGCCTTGCTGATCGCCCGTCGACCCCGTCCAGGTAAGTATGGAACAACGTCGCACGGGTCCCCTTCTTATAGCAAGAGCTCGAAGGGCGAGCGACGTGCACTCCCGATGTGGTACTAAACTGAAGCAACGGTGTCCGGCGTCGGTTCACTCGGTTGGGCCTCGTGGGCTGCCGAAACACGGACAACGCAGATGAACAGTACATTACCATCAACCTGGGTAACTTGAGCGTCTACGCTGCCTGTTCCATACTTACCGTTTCAAGCTTTCGATGTAACTGGTAATAGCCAGTAATCGACTCAAGAGAGATAGAAGAGTAAGCACATGAGTTTAACCCATCAGATCACACCAAACTGGCCCATGTTTATTTTGAGCTCTATTTCAATATTTCAGACCTGCTAGCCGATGTCAATTTTATCAGAGACGAGGAAACTGATGGGTTCAGGTTTAAATTTTGGATTAGATTGAGTGTGTGTTTAGTTTGAAACCTGCACAGATTAAACTGATTAATAGAATTTCCTTTGTTTTTCCTTGGAATTGAACCGGCATATATAGTACAATATTAGCCCATTAACCCCTTTTGCTAACTCGTAGGGGTCTCATCTAATTTCGACTACATGTCACATGTTGAATTCAAACATAGGTTTAGTATAAAACCTACACATAGATTTGAAAATGTTCACTGATTTACTATTTTTGTTGTTGAACACCTGTCAATTGACATCCCTATTCACAGCGGCCAAACTTGGGGGTGACGTGACCACATTCAGTCCGAGCCCGGCTAGCCGTTGCCTACATTCGACACTGCAATGGCCAAACCAAACTGACGTAATCACGTTTAACCAATACAGTGCCGAACATGGCATGACATAGCCTTATGCCACGTTCAGCCAATCATCTACTGACGATAGTTTAGATTTCAATTTTACTGACAATAGTTTAGAGATCATCCGCCGACGGTAGTTTAGATTTGCAATTTTTTAAAATCAAGTATCAGATTTGAATTTTTTTTAAAATATGATTTACAAAAATTCGCTGAAGAGTTGCATACTTGCAGGCTTAAACAGGCAAACAAGATGGAATGTCTAAGAATGGCTAGTTGGCTGAGAGACAACTAGTTACCATTGGGTTAAGACATTACCAAGTACCAACTATATAGTATTTACAAACTGCTACATCGCTACAATTGCTGCGGTCAAGGGACTAACCCACGGGCCATCAGGGTGACAACACAAAGAGAATCTCTGAATCTGCAGACATATAAGTTACAACTACAAGCTCATACATTCCAGAATTGATTAATGAGGAGACATAACAGGATGTCCAACACTTCCATGGAATGAATTCCTCAAACAACCTTAATTAGGTGCATCCTAACTATATCCTTTTACATCGAAAAAGCCCAGGATAACACGCTAGGTCAAAGCTACCCCTGGCTCATCATTCATCTTTGCACGTTGGTGTGCTGGCCCTCATACATAGCATAGTGAACAGGCGGAGCGATGTAATGCGGATTGCCATCAGTGCGGGTATGAGCCTGCGACAAAGATGACATGACTGTCATTAACATGCACCAGGTACTAAGAGCGTCATTTGGTATTTTAAAGCTTGTAAGAGATACCAGATTCAAACTGCATCCAACAATATAGTGTGAGGACCGAGGAGGAGCTTTATGATGTTTCCTACTTCCCTCCCCAGAAATTAATCCCTGATAGAACAGGGCCTATGCTTACACTATAGCAAGTGGTACCCATACTTATCAACCTATAGCATAGCATAGACAATAAAATGTAACGTGTAAATGCCTAATGCTGCCAACAGAGGAAGGTGTAAAAGAGTTATACTTGGTTTAAAGTCTCAATTATAACCTTTTTATGATTTCATAGTTACAAAATTTGCAATTAATAAATATCAAATTGTAAGCTTTAATAATAGCCCGCAAAGATACCATGTTTGTTCTTCCCCAAAAAGGATGGTATATTGTATTTCTTCTCTGGGAGGAAAAACTTCAGAAACAATACATAAACATGGCAAATCATTTCAGGACCTACCCCAGTGAAATAATCAAAGTGAAAACAACATTTTCAATACACCTGGAAGATGTGTTATAAAAATGACGAACTGAATTAGAACATTTTGTAACAAAACAGCAAAAGAAAAAAGTAAGCAATAAATCAAACTAACTAAAATACATCTATTCATGTAACAAAAGGTTTTGCTCCTTGCCTGTACAGCTTTTACATGCATAACAACCAAAGCTAGAAAATGTAGTTGATACTTGATAGTTGATACCAAAAATCAAATAAGAGAACAACACTAAAGAGGAATGTAACCAACCTGATTAGTGTTATAAGCATCATAACTGCCATATTGATATGCTGCCTCAGAACTGCCATATGTCGATGCATATGCTGCCTCAGAACTGCCATATGGTGCTGCATATGCTGCCTCAGAATTGCCATATGTTGCAGGAAACCCTGAAACATGATTACCAAAGGAACAATTCAAAATAATGAAATAAGCATATCAATGTAATTTAGAGTGACAATTGCATAGTAATAGTATCCAGCAAAAGGGCATGTATGCAAATTGCCAAACAGCTGCCTTCTCCACATAACTTTTTCAGAAGTTCAAGCCTACATATTGAAAGAAGCTAAGAGCAGTGGACATGCACTACCTCCATTCATTAATATATGATGTTTTTAGCACTGATTTATATTAATGACTGGAGGGAGTAACTTATATGCGCTGCTTCTACGCCTCTCCCCATGACCCCACATACCACCCTTGCAAGTTAATACTCTTACCACCCAGGATTAGCTATAGGTGCTACCGCTTTACTTTAGAAGTTGCTATTTTACATAAAAAAGGAAAATCACAATAGACTCCCTAGAAGCAGTACAATACCAGGATTAGCTACAGGTGCTGTTGTGGTGACAACGGTGGCTCGGTTTTCAGCATTTGCAAGCTGTCCTCTTAGCTTCTCAATCTCACTGGCCACAACAATCATATTTTTCTCCATTGCTTTACTTTCTTTAAGGTTATCAGCATGTGCCTTCTTTTCAAACTCAACTGCCGCCCTGTCAAAAATAATAAAAATATCCCTTAGAAATAAATAGCTCTTCTGCTATTATGGAAGAAAACAAGAACCATAGATTTGAATATGTACTAGTTGAAACGAAGAGTTGATGGTGCTGATCTATGCCCCCTCAATTTGGATCGTTTGTGGTGGACTGCTGGATTTATATAGACTTGTGTATATATTTGGGATATTTTTCATAAAGTACTGTATTATTGTACATGTGCATATGTAGTCGTTGATTCATAGTTATTACGGCGATACAGCGAGGTGAGGCGCCTAACCACCTTACACCTTTTGGGCAAGTATGGCATGTGGTGAGGCAACGCCATACTCACTTAACATAAATATACATGGCACAATAATTTTGGAACAACAAATATTTAAATTCAGAACCACATCAAATAGAAATAGTCAAACAAGTTCATACTCCATAGCAATAGTTCAAATATCATAACAAGTTAACAGATAACATCACAGTCATTCCTGCTATATTGCTATCTGCACCTAGTGAACCAACATGCCGAGCACATACACAGTAACTACTCACCCATTAAATCGAGCACAGCAAATCAACGAGTCAACAAGGTAGAGCGGATCGGGAGGGACACTGACCAAGCCAGAGCGTGGTTCGGGCACCACTGCCGAGCCAGGTGCAGGAAGGACGACAACAGAGGGAAGGCTTGCAGAGGAAATGGGGGCCATGGAAGGAGCGGCATCCAGCAGAGGGGATGGCGGTGACAGAGGGAACGGCGGCAAAGGGAGTGGTGGCAGAAGGAGCTCAGGTGTGGCTAGGGGTTTTCAGCAGGTCATGTGAGCATTGGGCAGATGCCAGAGAAGGTTATATGTGTCTACCATCCATCGCCGCCGGCTAGCATCTGCCATGGAGACTTTGGCATCCTATGGACACCACACTCTGATTAGGCGAGGCACCAGCCGCCAGCTGCCTGGACACCTAATCGTTGATTAGGCAACAATTAGATGACACCTTAATAACTATGGATTAATCTGATATTAATATAGATCTAATATTTAGAGCCCAGGGTGCTACCAGACTACCAGCATCTGACACTTACCATCAGGGGAGGGCAGATTTACTAGTTACTACTTTAGGACACATATTTGCAGTTGTGGGATGCTTTTTTTTTTAGAATAACTAGCAAGAGAAGCTCCTACCGAGGTTATATATTGCATAAAACCGAAAGGTTACAACAAGGGAAATATTGAGTTAGAAGAAGGGGAGAGAAGGAATAGAAGGGAGTTGATTACAGCTTACAGGTTGTTAGCCCAACTAGCTAGGGGAACTTTAATTTGCTCCCTAAATCTAATACTTTGGAGGGAAAGCTCTGCCCGGAAGGAAGCAAACCAAATGTCCAGAGAGGCTCGCTGGCAGCGAAACACACAGTTGTTGTGATGGAGCCATAGAGTCTAGGAGCCCACTAGTATGACTTCAAGAATGAAGGGCCATTGAGAGCTGCCCCAGCATGTTGCAATCATGTCCGCCACAGAATCAGAGTTGTTCCAAGAGATACTAATGCGATTCCAGCAAGCAGAGCTGAAGTCACACAAGAAGAACAGATGCTTCGAGGATTCGAGAGCATTATCGGGGCAGAGAGGGCAGTAGTCATCTGATCCAGTTGGAGCCAAATGCTTCCTCCTAAGGATGTCTCTTGTGTTAAGCCTGTCTTGAAGTAAAAGCCAGAAGAGAGCTCTAAGTTTATTGGAACCATTGAGCTTTCCAGAGCCAAGTGTATTACATTTATATTGCTATCAACTTTGTAAATTGGGATGCATTTATTAGTTCACGAGATGCATTTGCTACTTCATGGGGATGCTTTACTGATTCACGGAATCGCGGGAACACGCTTATGGTCAGGGGCAGGGCACTAATAGTGTCTTGGGCATAGTTGTTACGGTGACGCAGCAAAGCACGGTGACCTACCACCTTCACAACATTACAGTGCTTATGGCACACAGTGTGGCATCGCCATAGACACATCGGCGTGGTGAGCAATCAAATATATTAGGACCACTAGGGGATGTAAATACAAAGTTGAAAGCAATATAAATGTAATACAAAAGAGACTTAATGTCGCACAATAGTCATAGTCTAAGATTTATTACATTAAAGTAGCAATGCAATAGCATAAAAGACATAAAACTATCTTATCTCTAAAAGTTTTGAATTCCTCATTTATTAAAAAACATTTAAAGTAAAGTCTGAAAAGTAAATTTCCTTCTTTTTCCCAGATATTAAAAATCATTTAAATCAAATTATAAAAAATAACTCTCCTTTTTACTCTTTCCTTCTCTTCCTCTTCTCTTTCCTTTTTATCTTTTTCCTTCTCTTCCTTTTCTCTTTCCCTTTTTATTTCTTCCCTTCTCTTCCGTCTCTTTCCTTTTTATCTCTTTCCTTCTTCTCTTCCTCTTTCCTTCTCTAGCTCTCTTCCTCTTCTGAGCTCTTCTTCTCCAGCCAACCTGACGCTGCCTCTTCTGAGCTGCGACGCCGCCCCACGCCACACTCTAGCTGCGAGTCTGCCACGTCCAAGCTGCGAGTCTGCAACACCATGCCACGTCCTCGCTGCGACGCTACACCACGCCCAACTTCCTACAGCTCTCTCCCTCCTGTATGGTGGGCGTCATAGCTGTGGCGGGTGCCACAATACGCCACAGCAGTGCCACACTCCTGTGGCGCCCGCCACAGACCCTCCAGCACTATGGCGGCTTGTGGATAATAGCAATGTCCGCCACAACAACATAGCGACGTCATAACTACTATGGCCCTGGGATGTAGTTAACGCAACCATATATTACTATATTTATGCAACTGTTTAGATTAGAGGATACTTTTTTCCTTAAAATATTCTCGTATATTTATTTGAGAACCATAGCAACGCACTGGCATTGCTCTATAAGTATAAAAACTTGTTGCCCGGTGGGCCTTGCGAATGGGTAAAAATATGGTACCATCAGTATTGGCCTATTGGGAGTCAAGACACATCCTAAATGGTGCAATAACCTGATACCGGAAAAGTCCATCTCAACTGGGAGCGCTGGAAAGTGATAGCTTGTTCCTAACATTTTGATCGCTGAACATTCATTTTCCAGTATGCAGGCTATGTCTTATAATGACAAGCAAAGCTCATTTTAGCAGATTCAAACTTGAAAGTGTTAACAGTATGATTGAAAATGGTGTGTGGATGCAGTGGTTAAACTGATTAAGATGGGCAGCTGGATGCAGTGGCAGATCCATGGAAATCAGGCTTATGAGAATTAGCACCCTAGCAAAATTCCTATTCATATGCCTAGGGATGCTAGCTTTTTATATGTGAAACAGCTTTGTGAAAAATAACTACTGTTAATAACATCAGAAATAGAAAATGATTGTAATCTCCAGCAAAACAATGAGCAAATCATGCTCAACAACTCACCGTGGACACACTATCTAAAAGGCATCAATCTGCGTTAAAATGACAATTGTGCAAATAAAAAATCTAGCAATTTGATGAACAGAAACACAGAAAACGTGATTACATTATAGGGTCACCAGGCTTCCACTCATACAAACTGATAAACATGTCAACCTGAAAACCATATGGCTATGGAAAACCAGCTTAATCAGTATGATACCATCTAAACAGACTACATATTAGGTTGATGATGCCTCACAAACTGGCTCAGAGCAGCTTGATTGACTAGCAAAGAATGTAACTCGCTTAAGCAATGTGTAAGTGTGTAACAGTTCAATTGCTGAAATGAACACAGTAACTCTGTGAAACACTGGTAGTAGCACAAAAACTGGATGACGATATGAACCAACAGAATACCTGCCCTTTTGGATCTCCCGGCGCATGGTTTCAACCTGGGCACGGACGGACTCAGCCTTACTCGCCTCAGCCTGCACTCGATTGAGCTGTTCGCGGAGTGCCTGCAACCGATCCACGAGTTCAATACGCGCGGCGGCAAGCACCCGCAAGTCGGCATGGACCTGGTCGATATCCGCCCGCGCGGCGACGATGGTCCGGGCCTCGGCCTCAATGCGCGCGGCCTGCTCGGCGAGGGCGCAGACCTCATCCTCGCGCTCAGCTCGGGCCTTGGTGGCGGCAATGGACACCGCCCGGAGCTCGTGCTGCGCGGCGATCAGCTGCTGCTGGAGCGCGACGTGAGTGGCCGCGAACCGCTGGTTGTCGACGAGGAGCTCCTGCATGTCGCGGTCTCGTTCCGCGATCCGGTCCTCGAGCACCGCGACAGCAGGATGGAGCGCGGGCCCCCCGCGCGGGTGGTGTCCGAGCACGGCCGGAGAGGGCTCCTCGCGGTCGGCGGCAGAAGGCGCGCGGCCGAGCAGCGGCGGGGTGGAGTCTTGCAGTTTGATCACGTGCGGGCCGCGGCGGGCGGCCATGGCGGAAGAAGGCGGCGGCGGCGGCGAGGGTTGCGTCGGATTGACTGGTGGTTTGGTTCGCCTCGGCTCGACGAGGAACAAGGGAAAGACGAGATGGATAGAGATGGACTTTAGTCGGCCATAGTGGGCCTCGCCGCCACTGCGGCCCACAAGCCCTTACATTACGCAACTCTTCTCGGCCCAAATAGGCTGATAGTTAAAGCCCACCCATGCACTAGAATGGGCCTTCGGCCCATTATATCTAATTGCAACCTGGGATGTTTTTTTTTTTGATAAAGAGAAGGCAACTAGCCTCTCCCATTTCCATTAAAGAAATGAACACACAACTAAACCAGTTTTTAACCGAACGCAGACATTCGACACAAAGTAAAGACAGATCCAGAAACCAGACCAACGAGCGAGAAACAAAAGTACGACCAGGCGTAATAAGCACCCAGTAAGCACCCAGCAACACAACTGACAACAGGGACCAACAAAGTTCCAAGCACAACGACTAACAACAGACCAAAAACCAGAGCTACTTCAGCGACCGACTAACTACTTCACCCAATGCCAAGACGCTTCCTTGAGAAATTCCAGCCAAATTTCTTGGAGAAGACCTCACTTGCTAGATGCGCGAGAAGGCGCACCCCCTCCTCCAGCTCTTTTTCCCTTTCCGCCGACTTCTGGAGGATGGCACAAGAGGAAATCCAATAGCAAATATGGTTAATAAAGTCAAGAGGATCGGCAGGCAGTTTGTTATTAAAGCATGCATCATTTCTGCATTTCCAAATGCTCCAGAAGACAGCTGTCAGTCCTACTCCAACCACACTTTTGGAGTTTTTATCCAGACGGCCAAACCAAATTTGCCAAACATGCTCAAAATCATTAAACGGGCCAATACCAAAACAAACATTCACTATCCCCCAAATAAACCTAGCCACCACACAGTCAAAAAACAAGTGTTTGACCGACTCATTCCTGCCACAGAAGAGGCAGTTTCCATTACCCCCCTTCCAACCTCTTTTCAAAAGGTTGTCCTTCGTTAAAATTCTGTTTTTTCTGGCCAACCACAGAAAAATTTTGATTTTCAAAGGCACCTTCAGCTCCCAAATCACATTTTTATGTTTGACCAAATGCTGAATTTTGAGAGCAGTATAGAAAGAGCTAACAGAGAAACCACCCTTCTTATTCAGTATCCAGATTATGTGATCCTTCTCATCATTAAGAACAACATTATCACACAGGTCTTTCAGCTTAGTCCAAGACACATATCTATCACCAATCAAGCGTCGCCTAAATTTCAGAGTCGACCATTTGTCCTCCAAAACATCAGCAACAGAAATGTAAGGAGACAACGAAATATCAAAAAGATCAGGGAACTGCTCAGCCATAGTATTAGGTCCTAACCAAACATCTGTCCAAAACATGGTATTCTTTCCATTTCCAACTTTTTTCCTACAAAACTGAGTGAACAAAGGTCTAATTTTCAGAAGAGCAGTCCAAAATTGGGAGTCCCCATTTTTATGCTTAACTTGAGATAGGGCTTTTTTGTTCTTAAAATATTTCTTTATGAGAATCTGTTGCCAAACACCATCTTCAGTTTCCAGTTTCCAAAGCCATCTTCCAAGCAGAGCCACATTCATAATATCTAGATCAAGAACCCCCAGACCACCATACTCCTTGGGTCTACAAATTACATCCCAATTAACCAAGTGATATTTCCTTATCCCTAGATCCTCTTGCCACAATAACCTGGATCTAAAAAAATCCATTCTTCTTCTCACACCCTGTGGCAAGGGGTAGAAGGACAAAAAATATAAAGGTATACTACTTAAACAGGAATTAAGGAGAATCAGTCTTCCACCCATATCCAGCAACTTCCCTTTCCAACATCCCAACTTACTTTCCATTCTCTCCTCACAAACTTTCCAATCTTTATTCCGGATTCTCACTTTATTAATTGGCAAACCCAAGTATTTTATGGGAAAATCACCCATTTGACAAGTTAATATTTGACAAAACTCTCTCTTCCTATTATCATCCATCCCAATGCAAAACACCTCACTCTTATGAAAGTTTATTTTTAAACCTGACATCTGTTCAAATAAACAGAGAATATATTTAAGATGTTTAGCATTGTCAAGATCATCTTGCATCAAAAAAATTGTATCATCAGCATACTGTAGTATTGATATACCACTTGGGAGCAAATCACTCCCTAAACCAACCACAATATTATTCTGAACAGCCTTCTTCATAAGGAAAGAAAGAGCATCTGCAGCCAGATTAAAAAGTAAAGGAGACAAAGGATCTCCTTGCCTCAAACCTCTGTGCGTTTTAAAATATCCACCAACTTGGTCATTTACTCTGACACTAACTTTACCCCCCATCATCACCCTCATAATCCAGTCATTCCATTTGTGGGGGAATTGTCTCAACTCCAACATCTGATGTACAAATGACCATTTAATTTTATCATAAGCCTTTTCAAAATCCACCTTAAACATGATCCCTGACCTCTTTCTTTTATGTAAAGAATTCAAAATCTCATGTAGGATTACCACACCATCAAGAATATACCTATGTTTAATAAAAGCAGTTTGGTTATCTGAAATCAAATCACCAATCACTCTTTCTAAACGATGCATCAGAACTTTAGTCAGAATTTTAAAACTAACATTTAACAAACAGATGGGTCTAAAATCCTTAACACACTCAGCATGCACAGATTTAGGAACCAGAGTGATCACTCCACAGTTGAGCCTATCAATGTCATTATTCCCTTTGTGAAAGCCATCAAAAATAGCAAGTAAATCATGCTTAATCACATTCCAGAACTTTTTGTAAAATTCTGCTGTTAGACCATCAGGGCCTGGAGATTTATTATTTGCCATCCCATCCACTACATTTTTTATTTCACTTTCAGAAAAAGGTTTTATCAATTCCCATTTATCTTCTGCCTTAATTTTTACCATTTCATCAACAACAATTTTAATGTTGATTCTATCATCCTCACCAAACAACTTTTTATAGAATTCTGTAATATGTATCATCAAGTCCTTCTGATTATAAATGGTTTCATTACCATTTTTAAGAGAGGGAATCAGATTTTTCCTCCTTCTACCATTAGCTTTAGCATGGAAATATTGAGTATTGCTATGACCTTCCAACATCTCCTTACTCTTACTCCTCTGAATCCATTTCAAATGATCTTCTTTCAACAAATCTTTTAATCTCACCTCCAGATGTTTTTTTTCCTCTCTACATTTCCAATCCATACCCCAAGTCTCACAATGCTTATCCAACTCATCTATCCTCTTTAAAATTTCCCCCTTACTTCTGACATAGTGACCTTCCCAATTAGCATTCCAACCTTTTAGTTTCTTTCTCAGAGCCCTCACTTTGTCATGCCAAATATTGATGGGTGAACCACTGAAGCTTGGACTTTCCCACACCTCAGCTACTATATTATGTAAATCAGGCCTTAAGAACCAACAATTCTCAAATCTAAAGAACACATTCTTAGTGATTTGACTACCAAAATCAATCAGCAAAGGGGCATGATCAGAGAGAGCCCTCTCTAAGGGAATAACCTTGGACAGGGGAAAAAGCTTCTCCCAAGCTACATTCATGAGAAATCTATCCAGCTTCTCAAAAGTTGGGTTCTCATGATCATTACTCCAGGTAAACAGTCTACCACTCAAAGGAAGTTCCCTAAGATTATTCTGTTCTATAATGGCATTAAAAAGGAAACTCCATTTATTATAACCACCTTTTTTGTTTTTCTCTTTTTCTTTCCTAATAATATTAAAATCACCACCATACAGAGTGGGGCCCTCACACTTCTTGCAAATATGAGCAAATTCAGTCAGAAATTTCTCTTTCAAAGAGTACTGAGCTGCACCATAAATGACAACAAGATTCCAAATGTGTTTATCAATCTTACTCAGCACTTTCATCTTAATAAAATGATCACCCTTCTCAACATCAATGACCTCAAAATTATCCAAATTAACACCCACAAGGATCCCCCCAGATTTACCCTGAGCAGCATTCCATTCCCAGTAAAAATCTTTGCCACCACACAAAGATTTAAGGAAACTTTTGGTAAAATCAGTCCTCATAGTTTCTTGGATTCCTAAGAAATCCAATTTTTTCTTATTGCATATATCAGAAATATGCTTTAACTTTTCCATATTACCCAATCCTCTAATATTCCAAATCATGCCTTTCATAGAATCTTTCTTTTTTTCTGTTTTTTAGTCACTCTCTTCCTTGGATTGACCTTAGTCATACTAAGGTTTCCCACTTTTGTTTTAACAGCAGATGCTAACTTGACCCCCTTATGGGACAAAATTTGTGTTTCCACATCATCACACATCATCTCAACCTCCCACTCATTTGTTAAAGTTGTCAAATCACAGAGTTCATTTTCCTTATCATATTTATCTTCATCTTTATTACTATCTTTACCATGTGCAGCCAAAAACATAGCCATTCTGGCATGTTCTAGACTTCTGATTAACTCAAGGTTCTGATCAATTTGCTCAATAGAGCAACCCAGAGACACCCCCAAAACACCAGCCATTTGATGAAGAGTAACATTATCTTCATTAATAAAAGAAGGAATAGGAATACCTTTGTTAACAAAAGCATTTTGGGCTTCCTTTCGAGATGTGGCCAGCTCCAGCACTGATTTGTCATCTTTCAGCTTAAACCTCTCACATCTCCTTCGTTCTTCCTCTTCATGATCCTTTTCCTTCTCTACCATCACAATCCCCACCCTGGCAGCAAAGTCCACCGACTCCTGAGAATCTAAGTATTCTTCACTATCTGTGATATGTAGTTTGTCACCCTCACCCACAGAATTTAACTCATTGTTATCGTCACCCTCATCTTGAGTGATATCACCTATATCTTTACCCCCACCAGCCGAAGGCAAAACAACAGAAACATTCTCATCAGAACTCACGATTATCTTTGCATCAGTGCTCAACTTGGCAAATTGCAACCTGGGATGTGATACGAAAAAATTTAAGGTAGTGTTTGGTTGTTTGAACCAAACTCATTCTGAATGGTTCGGTACAGTTTTGAAAAATAAGTCTGTTTGGTTGGATGTACTGTATGAAACCATCTAGGATGGATTGGTTCAAATTATCAGAATATTCTCTCTAGATGATGAACCATTTCGTATGGTAAAAACAAGCGAACGACTCCGTTTATAATTAGTTAAGATTAGTGGTTATTAAGTTTTTTTAGTGAAAAATAATTACAATTAGATGTTATTAATTATAAGTAATCATTATTATGTATCATCTCATACAACCAAACAAACAATTTGGTTGTACCATTCCATTCAGGACTATCTCATCTCGAATCAATCTATCGAGAACCATCTTATACTATTTAATTTCATTAGCTAACCAAACACTACCTAAAACATCGGATGTCAATTTGCTCACGTTCCTTTTCAACCGGATTGTTAGTGTAATCGTGTTAGGATTTCGAAGCTATGAAAAAAACAAGATTTCTTCTTACAATACTGAAATTTTTGAAGAAATTGTATTTTAATAGATTTAATAATACATACGATAATCCGTCTTAAAAATAATGGATCGAGTTATTACTCCCTCCGTTATAACATATTTATTTTATATTGTAAGTTTTTGAACATTTTTAAGGTCCAACTTCTTCAAGTTTGAATAAAAACACGTTAACATTTACCGTATCAAAAATTGCATTATTATTAAAATATATTTAACATCCAACTTAATGTCACTAATTTTATGTTATAATAGTTGGTATAGTTTTATAAAATTTATTAAAGTTGAAGAACTTGATTTTAAAAAACGTTAAACGATTTATAATGTGTAACAAAAAGATTATATTATAAATTGCTTGACTTTGTATAAGTGAAATTTATCTAACTTTTATCAATTTTATAGAAAAATACATCAACTATAATACTAAATTATTTCCATTAAATTCACTGTAAAATAAACTTATCTGATTTTAGTCTCACGTTGTTCGGTTACTAAAAGTCATTATAACAGCTGAACAAATACAAAACTACCCCTAATAAATACTTGTTGTTGCTATTTTTCCCATCTTAAGAAGCATTAATGAGGGGCATATCATGTCTTTAATCTTCTTTAGTTCCTTTTAGCAACCTCACAATGACTAAAGAACTAAAGTTTATGGATTAAAAGTTAGTCTCTTTTAATCACCGTGTTTAATATTTTAGAGACTAAAAGCGCTAAACTTTAGTACTAGTCCTAAAATTAAGCTGGAATCAAACGGCCCTTAGTTCTTACGTGTCAGTTAGAGTAGCGCTGTCAGTCTAGATAGCGGTCGAGCTCGCGTGATTATCGGTGGCGCGTTGACCAAGCAAGCAAACTAAAAGCGTTAAACTTTAGTACTAGTCCTAAAATTAAGCTGGAATCAAACGGCCCTTAGTTCTTACGTGTCAGTTAGAGTAGCGCTGTCAGTCTAGTTAGCGGTCGAGCTCGCGTGATTATCGGTGGCGCGTTGACCAAGCAAGCAAGGTCGTCGCTCTCCTTAGTCTCGAAAGGTCTGAAACTTTGGGTACCATCGCGTACACGTACAGCTACTTCGTCGTCTTCCTCCTCGCGTTTGTTCGAACTACCGACGCTTTCCATGCTCAAACAGATCAGTACGCGTGCCAACATCACTCAAAAACCTCTCATTTCCACTCAGTTGTCTGATGAATCCTCTAGCTACCGTATATATGTTTAATTGTTTATAGTGACATTTGGCGGTCAGAATATAGATTTGACAGACGTGTGCAACATCGACTAGAACTCTTCAGTTTCGTGTGACAGACGCATTCAGCCAGAAATCTTAAATTGTCGTGGAGTTTTTTAGGTCGATGGAAATTAGGTTTGTGCATTTTTCACGAGCCGGGGAATGCGGAAAAGATTTATTTGCCTGCGTTTTCACGAGCGCGCGGCGAGATCTGACGAACAAATGCTCAAGAAATGCAGCCGTTCTGCCCGATATCAACGGGGCTCTGCTCTGAAGATGTTCTTGGCGTACCAGAAGTATCTTGGAACAATTGAACAAACAGTTACTGCAAGAATCATCCGTCGTCTTCTTGCAAGAATCGTGGCATATATGGTGGAGGATTCAGATTTTAAGAAACACTGTAGATGATAAATATTTTAAGCGCCTGGATTCTAGTTCAGTTAGAATCTAAACAGTTCAAATTTAAGGAACTTTAGATTTTAGAGTAGCTGCAACCATTAAAAATCTAATAGTTTATTTGTTTTAGGTTTTTATAGTTGTAGTTTCTTTTAGAACGAGTGGTTTTACGGTTTTTAAGAGGTACCAGATTAACACTAAAAATTCAGGTATCTCCTCAAAAACCATAAAAATTCTCTTTTAAATACGAAGCCAAAATAAATAGTCCAAATTATGAACCCAAATTATAAGAATCAATAACAGTATAATATGAAAATAAATTAGAATCTAGAAGTTAGAAAACATCGTATTCTATCAACTAAATAATTAGAAATTAGCTAGCTGAAACTGAATAAACTCTCAATCACATAACTTATAACTTGAGTGGACCATCCCACTGTCCCAGCATGGTCCAATGTATCAGGAAGAGAATAACATGAACACTGCAAGGCGTTTGGGTGTGGCCCTAGCTACTCAAACACGTGGAAGGGAATTTTTTGTGTCCCCAAGAGGATGATGCTGCTTGCTGCCTCCCGTTTTGAGGCTTTTAGAGTGATTAGGGGGTGCTCGGATTGAGGCTACCATCACATCGAATATTTAGATATTATTTCAGAGTATTAAATATAAACTATTTATAAAACCTATTTATAATCGGAGCATTATTCGCGAGATGAATCTAATGAGCCTAATTACGCTATGATTTGACAATGTGATGCTACAGTAAACATTTGCTAATTATGGATTAATTAGTCTTAATAAATTCGTCTCGTCAATTATCCTCTAATTCTGTAATTATTTTTATAATTAGTTCACATTTAATCCTTCAAATTGATGTCTAAACATCCGATGTGACATGAGCTAAAATTTAATCCCTTAATCCAAACACCCCAACTACACACAACTACACAATTACAAGTACCACTTAACACACGTTCTGTAACAGTGTATCCCCTGTAGTCTGTAGAGAGGGATCTCTGAAAACGATCTTGCCTGGAGCACCCTTCAGTACAGATGGATTTTTTTTTTTTTGCAGATTTTACTGCTTCCAGGTAGATATGATGTTACTATATGTTTATTATAGCCTTGGAATTTGCTCCCTGATTTATCGCTTCATATGGGATAACTGTAATCAGATCAAACATTAGATGAACACATCCAGTGTGTTTAGCTGATCAGTGTCTGGAATTCTGGACAGAACAGCTTCCCTTCTCTACCGAGGAATTTAATAATCTGCAACTGCTAAAAGAGAATTTAATTTTATCCATGTTTTTAATTTAGATAGTGAGAAATCATAATTCTCCAGATTTTAAAATATTTCATTTTATTTTAATAAAGATTATACATCTAGATGGACTTAAAAAACACAAAAATTATATCTCCATGGACATTAAAATTTTTGACAAAACCCTGTGGACTTTTGGACTAACTTCTCAGATCATTTTTTACCTATAAAAACTGCAAACCAACTACATAGCTAGAGCTTAAAATTGTCTTCATTATACTTGTTATTTCTGATTTGCTTAACAATAGTAAGTCTTCTTATTTAAATTGATTTGCTATTTTGCTATTCACTTATTTGTTAAATGTGACTTACTATCAATTTATATATATGCAAAAAAAATAAATAAGCTCAACACTCAATAAAATAACAAATTTGGTTGACTTGCTAAATGTAGTAAGTGTGGAGAGAAAATAAAAAGTCTCCTAAAATAATAAGTCAAGTAACAAATACAATGAAGATATTTTTTGGGTCATACTTGCTATTTTAGAAAATAATAAGTGTGATAGTAAATATAATAAAGATGCTTTAAATTCCGAGATTCCACAACTCCATACTAGTAGTTAAGTACAACGTCACCCCCACATACTTCCAAAGTCACAACAAATACGCTTAAACGGCTATGGCTCGATATTTCAAATACAGATAGAACTCCTATCAATTTTAAAAACAATGGTATCAACGGTTTAGAAGTTACTGTCTATTTTTGTAATTTTCTTTAAAAGCTTACTTCTTCAAGGTCGAAAGGATCCCTCAACATTTTAGAAGTTACTGTCTATTTATGAAATTTTCTTTAAGAGCTTACCTAAATCGGCAAATTATATTAAAATAGAATATTTTTAAATTTTGTATGTCAAAGTGAAAGGGAAAGGTTCCAACAGCAAAAGCAAGGTAGCGGCTCCCCTGAGAGCAAAGAACACATCTTTCTCATAAATTCGTATATTTATGAAATTAATTAAACTTAATTAATTTGTTTCGTAAATTATTTTTTAATTCTGTAATTATTTTTATAATTTTTGCTACTTAGAGCGAAGAACACATCTTTCTCCTCTCCCGTTCTCCTATATCCCACCCCACGCCACCGAGTCCTGCAGATCCTCACCAAGATCATCATATCGAAGCAGCGCGAGATTCGTGAACCTGGCACTGGCTGCCTAGTTTCTCACCGGCGGACGGGCGCAGATGATGAAGCCGCAGCACAGCATGTCCGGGCATGGCGGCAGGAGGAGCCCCTTCCTGACATCGTACGCGCTCACGCTGGCCTTCATCACCTTCGTCTCCGTACTCTACTTCAAGGACTTCTCCTCCATGCTGCACCAGCCCTTCCTCAGCCGCCCGCCGCCCCACCGCCGGCAGATCAGCCGGCCCCGCCCCCATGGCAGCAGGGGCAACAACGTAAGCTAGCTCCAGCTCCGTAAGCCGTATACATGCCTGGGAATGCTTGCTGATAACTCGTTGATGTTTGGTTTAGCAGGCTGCGGTGTCCGGTGAGTTGCCGCCGTTCGCCGTGGGGCACGCGCCGGCGGGGTGCGACATCGGGCAAGGGGAGTGGGTGTACGACGAGGCGGCACGGCCGTGGTACGCCGAGGAGGAATGCCCCTACATCCAGCCACAGCTGACGTGCCAGGCGCACGGCCGCCCCGACACGGCTTACCGGCACTGGCGCTGGCAGCCGCGCGGCTGCTCTCTCCAAAGGTAAACTTCATCCGTTCACCCGCTCGCTCATCGCTCGCACTGAACGATGGTAGGAAAAAAGGGAACTTTGCATTTGTTGGGCCAAGAAAACGAGAAAACAAGCACAACTTTTTGATAAGAAATCAAGCTGATGCGCGAGCACTGACTAGATCTAGCAAAGAGATCATTCCAAAAAAAAAAAAAGCTGTGAACTTAGTTGAATTAGTAACTCAATTTTACCCCAGCGAGAAAAAATCGATCTGTCATGTTGGGGTAGCCCGTCCTCCCGTGCTTCCAGGATCGTGTAGAAGTAGAACCGCCGAGAAACGGCGAAATCCCGGCGAGGCGCACGGCACGCGAATCCAGTGGGGGTACGCCGCACGCTTGTCGGCGGGTATGAAAGCTCGGGAGGGTGGGTGGTCGTAGGTGAGGCGGTACGGCATGGGCGGTGGCCTGGTGCGAGACGGGGCCATGCCCGATGCGGCGAGGCGACGACTCGACACGCGGGAGAACCTGGGCGGCAGCGGCAGCCAGGTGTAGCCACGCAGCACTAGCATCGATTCGTGGACCTACGCGGCGGCTTCTGCTTGCGAATTAGGCCGCTCCAGTTCAATGCATCTTGTGGACCTGTACTGTGCTGATCCATGGATGGATACCATACTTGCATTGTGCTCGTACTCCGTCGGCGTCGTTGAAGACGACGGGCAGCCCGGCCGCCGGAGCAGCATGCAATCTATGCCGACGACCCCAGCCGCGGCTGTTAACTACTCACCGTGAATCAAGTGATACTATACTTGTATTTGGTTTTATGATAATTGAACAAAGATCAAGTATTACAAGGAGAATCTGCCTACAGTCACATGAGGGTGTCACGTGGGAGGACGGGGTTTGAGGAAAGGAAGAGAGCCGGCCGGCCATGGCAATTGGCAGCCCCGGATGGGAATATAGCCGTACACCAACTTCAATCCGTGTGTTGAGTGCTTGCTTAATGCCATGGCATGGAGCCATGGATGGACCATCTCCTTCTTGCACGGTTTGGGATTCCTTTATTATATCACACATCCTTTTCTGTGGATCTGGTCTGATTCAGGGATAGTTCTAATGAGGGGGTTGTTGCTTTGTTTCTGTCTGGCCTCATTCTAATCTTGACCTCACTCTCATATGGCTCGATTTAAATGTGTTTTTTATAATTCATTCGGTATTGCTGCACATGGTTTCTCCACTTGTACAAGTGGATAAACATATATTCATACACTAAATGTGCCTTCAGTTCGATCGGTTGTCAATTTTCAAATCCAAACAGATGAGTAAAATATTTCGGAAGCATGTCAGATGCTTATATGTCAACATGGTAGCAATGTCAATGGACCTCTGCAGTTGTTTATGTTTATCCCATTCTCACACGGGATAATGTCATGCATTGCAGCTTTAATGCAACTCTAATGCTGGAGATGCTGCGAGATAAACGCATGCTGTTTGTTGGAGATTCTCTAAACCGTGGGCAGTATGTGTCACTGGTCTGCCTCCTACATCGGATCATCCCTGAAAGCTCAAAGTCCATGGAAACGTTCGACTCACTTACAATTTTCAGAGCAAAGGTATTCCTAGTTTATATATTCTTTTTTTAATGAGAGCTTAAAGCACAAGACATAACGCAAAATGCAATGAACTGAAACATTTTTCATGATCACTGAATCTACTGTAAACGCCCACAATTGTAAATTGCTGGAGCAGATAGAGAGCAACAATCTCTCGTGTTTAAAAATGTTTGCATCTACCCTTCCTGTTGTCTCATTCACACTGATTATTCTTATTGCTGATTTCCCCCCCTTTTGGCTAGAACTATAATGCCACAATTGAGTTCTACTGGGCTCCCTTTCTTGCTGAATCAAACTCTGATGATGCCGTTGTGCACCGTGTTGCGGATAGAATTGTAAGGGGGACAGCGATTGAAAAGCATGCCAGGTTTTGGAAGGGGGCCGACATCCTGGTATTCAACACATACCTTTGGTGGATGACTGGACAAAATATGAAAATCATGTAAGTACCTTCCACTATCACTATTTACTGTTTTTGTGAAGCTTGCTTAATATTTGAGGTCATTAATATTCCTCTGATCCTTTCATTCATATGGAAAAGTTCAGCAAAGGAGATCCTATTCTGTTGAAGGTTCCCAACTTATCTGTTTGCATCCAAATGTGCATATGAATATTATGCCACCAATTGGGAATGGATTTCATGGAATGCAATAGTTGTAACAACCAGTACTACTCAATTATTTAACAAATGTTGGTTGTAAAAAAGTTATCTTTAGTTTTGGTATACACCACAATATCACTTAATTGAGCTGAAGCTGAATCAGATAATAGTTTTAATTCTGAACACATTACATTCAGGCAAGGTTCTTTTGAAGACAAGAGTAAGGACATTGTAGAAATGGAAACAGAGGAAGCGTATGGGATGGTACTGAATGCAGTGGTGAAATGGGTGGAGAACAATATGAACCCCGCAAATTCAAGGGTGTTTTTCGTCACGATGTCACCCACTCATACCAGGTAAGATCTCATACATTCATGCACAAAACATGTTTTGCAGTTAAATTGCTCAGTCACACTGGACTGGACAATACTTTATGAGCAATTTTACGGTGCATTCTACTAGCAGAAAAATAAATCCCAACCCTTCCATTCCTATCTAAGAATTAAAAGTAATTTCTACTGTTATTTTATTAGTGGTAGTAGATTTTATAAAGGGTAAAATCGTCTAAAAACAAGTGATGTGGAATTAAATGACAACCAACCGGCGAAAGAAATATATGTAAATTCCTAATGACGATTATACCAAAAATATAATCAATTAAAACACTAATTTACCCTTCGAAATCGACGGCTAAGATCGATTCTACGATCGATTCTACGGGTAGCATAATACTAATTTGCTATATTTCTGGCTATTGTTTGTCATCAGGAGCAAAGATTGGGGTGACGATTCAGATGGAAATTGCTACAACCAAACTACTCCGATAAGAGAACTGTCATACTGGGGACCAGGAACTAGCAAGGGCTTGATGCGGGTCATTGGAGAAGTGTTCAGCACATCTAAGATTCCCATAGGTGTCGTCAACATCACCCAGCTCTCCGAGTACCGCAAAGATGCACACACTCAGATATACAAGAAGCAATGGAACCCACTAACCCCGGAGCAAATCGCCAACCCGAAGAGCTATGCTGATTGCACGCACTGGTGCCTCCCTGGTCTTCAGGACACCTGGAACGAGCTGCTCTACTCGAAGCTGTTCTTCCCCTGAGCAAAAGAACAGCTTTTGATGTGGAGTTTGGAGCACTGAGCCACTGATCCCTTCAGCTGGACAGTAGTTGCTGAATGCCACGTCAAAGTTTGGAGCACAATATGCTACTGTCACCTGGCGAGTTCTGAGTTCTGACCCGGTGGAGAAGAGTCGGTCTAAACAATAAACATCATACAGGTCCAAGCATTCCGGAGGTTGCAATCGTACATACGCACGATGCACGGGATGGAAATGGTGATGAGCTCGTTGAATTGTTGAAAGGCCACATGCTCATACTGTATCAGTTTCCTGTCAAAAGCGGCATGATCTCTGGTTTAGTATCGAGGCGGCGATATTCTTGATTTCTTGTGGTCGTATGGAGAATATTTTGTGGCCTTTTCGAGTTAATGAAAGCTAATCAATCACATGCCTTAGTTTGCCAAACTTTTCTGCTAAGATGTGGCATTCCACAATTTGTGTGGCTAAGAAATCATTCTTCACAAGAGATGCATAGAAATTCAGAGGACTTTCAAATGAATTTGATAAGAATCTGTTTCAGTTTTCTGAATTTCTGGTACAGCATCTTGCTAGCAGTACACTACACTGTACCCCATCGCTTCAAATCAGTAACGAATCACCGCTCAATTATTTGCTTGAGCGCACCACCAACCACTAGCATTCATTGTTTGCTTGATTGCAGCAGAAGCATATTTGATGCGCGTCTCTTCTCGTCGCGTCCAATCCAAACCACCCGGTTTGATCTTTCACGACGAGAGGAGAATCGGATAGCTGAGTGGGTGGTTGCAGTTGCAGTTGCTGTTGCTGTCTGAAGTCTGGTTACCTGAATTCCGAATGACAGAGCACCACGGTGCTACAGTGACGAGCTGATCTACCTAGAGCTCTAGCTGTTGCCGTTCAGCTTGCTGCATCGCAGTGGCAGGTGGCCTGGCCGGCATGGACGACGAGATCACCTCGACGAATCGATTGTCAAAACGATCATGTTAACCTAGACCTTCCGCTGTCCCTACGGCCGGTGGCGAGTGACAGCCCAACGGCCAGCACTCACCGGCGGAGCGGAGGCACTTCGAGATTGGTAGTTCAATTTCATTTCTAGTAAAAAAATCAAATTTTTAACGGAATATCCTAAATAAGAGATGTTTATCCCAGATATAGGTCGTTGTGGCAGCCGTGCGTTTCGTCGCCATTGCAAACTGTTCGAGCTCGTGAGTGAGCTGTGAGAGATTTATTTGGGCCGTCTCGTGATGCCTTTTGGTGATATACTCATATACCCATGGGCTGCAAGTTTGGTTATCTTACTCGGACAATTTCGTTCATGAGGTTTTTTTGCCTCGATCTTAGAAGGGAAGTTAATACATTGATGCGTCTGATTCGACTCAGATTTCAGTTCTGCCATCAACTTAGATTTCTTGTTAAGTATAAGTTCACAACCTTGACTCATTTGTGTCAAACCTCTTCACAACTTCAGGTTATCTTGCAGATAGCAGAAATTTCATTCATCAGAGTATAATCAACGTCAAAATATGAGAGCAATCATAAGTAATATTTTGGAAGCAGACCACCAATTTCTGTACTGAAGTTAACTTGAGCAAACATGATGAGAAAAACCTAAAGATCACAGGCTCACAGCTTCTGGATATTAGTGTGTACTTGCATTGAGAAAAAAAAGGCATGAACATTGAGCTAGCAACCAATCCTCTAACTGGTTGACTTACATGTAAACTACAAACCAAACTTAAAGTGGCTAATGGGTAGCACTCTCCATCTGTTAATCTAATCAATCTCTGTAGTCAGTATCTCTATGATACTGGTATGGTATGCATGTGTAAATATGAAAATATAGTGTGCAGTAGTAATCAAAGCAGAGTACAAATGTATCTCTCTGTCACATGATATAAATCATTTCACTTTGACAAATTTTATAGAAAATTGTATGAAGAGATATTTGTTAGGCTGGTGTAGTAAGCTGGCACTGACGACTGATGGTTTCAGCCTTGAATGGCCACATGGGCCAGCGCAGGTCACAAACGTGCATGGACCAGGTGCTCTGCCACGCAGCAGCTTATCGGTCAATCCTGTCCGACCGATCACAATAAAAAGATGTCGAAATTTGACCCAACTTTTCTCTGGGAGTCAGGTGATGAAGATTCAAATTTTGAAATGCACGCTTCAAATCAATCCACCTGTGTACGTGTCCTTTGAGCTAGCGAGTACATTAGTGGAACAGTGATGACTTCGATCCGAATGCTGGAATATATTTTGATTTGGATCGATGCGGCCTCGATGTTAGAGCTCGAGGAGGTTAGATGCGAGTAAACAACAATAGATCGACTGATGCAGCTTGGAATACAAGGCAATCCACCCATTGCTTGCACTTGAAACCAACTTAACTCTAGTGTTGCGGATTCAGAGTTTTCTAGTGCAAATCTTTTCAGCATGCAGGAAGTTTGTCGTGATTTCTCCAGTCGATCGTGATGTTTATCCGTCAGAATTAAGAGTCAGTTAAGTAACCGCATCACTGTGTCTGGAGAACCGTTGACCATGCATGGACATGTTGGATGTCACACTCCAGGATGAAGGCTCCCAAATGATCTCTCTGAAAACTTTTTATCTGTATTTTTTTACAAAACATGTGTAATTTATTCTTAAATAAAATTTTCCATTGTTTATGTTCCATCTCCGATCTAAAAATAGATCTGGATCATTAGTTTTGGTGGTAGCGTCTAGCGTGTGCAGATGTGCATCACTGGAGAAGCACGCGAGTTGACGCGCCCTAGGAATCAGTAAGCCTGAGTGCCTGACGAGTTTGGCTGCTCCGGGAGGCATCAGAGATGTCACTGCCGGCCGGAGCTCCAGGCCGCGCCGGCCGCCGCCGGCCCGGCCCCACTAATAGCAACAACGGCTTGCTGCTTCTAGGGCTACTGCTTCTTCATTCTTCGTCTTCTTCCTCTGCCTCGTCGTGTGGCCGGAGGGATCGAGTAGTTAGTACGCTGTTCAAGTGGCATGCTCCCCTGTACACGTACTGTGCACGAGCTAGCCGCTAGGAAGTAGCTAGATAGTGAACGACGCAGTTGCACGGCACTGCACTGCATGTGTGGCTGCATGCGTCCAGTGGATGGCTGGATCGAACGGGAGGCGAGATCGAGGAGAAGATAGTTGGCAATGGTGTGTGTGCGCGCGCGCGCATGCAGGCAGAGTATCCTGGGGGCATTCCCTGACTGCGTCGGTCGCTTTGGCAGAGCAGAGCACCAACCCAGCCTCCCTGGCCTGCTCAGCTGAGCGCCTGAGCCCTAGCTGCCATTGTCCTGCCTTTGGGAGACCCTGCGCCAGGCTGCTAACTAATGCATGTGCTGCCATCGCCATCGCCATGCTTTCTCTCTCCCTCTCTCTCTCTCTCTCTGAGGCTCTGAGCTAGTGAGCTGAGGTGATAGGTAGGAGTAGTAGAGTGGTGGAGAGTGAATGACTGACAAAGTGACAAGGACTTGGTGGAGCGAGCTGACTAGCTGAGGTCGTCTGCTGGTGGAGTTGAAAGCCATGGCGATCGGGCCTGCAGCTGCAGGGGCCTGTGCGTGGCGCCTGGTACTGCGACTGCGAGCACACAGCAGCTGCCAGCTGCTGCTCAATATCGCAGTAAATGCGCGCGGCCAGGTAGCTAGCTTGAGCCTCCTACATGCCCTGGCTTGGACTGGCCGGTCAGCTGGACGATGCTAGCTAGCGCTACTACGGCCGGCGAATGTAAACAGGCCGTTATTTATCTTGATCAACAATTCACATGGAGTAATAATACTGATCTTGATTCTTGATGAAGAAACGAGATGGCTGGTCGAGAGAAAGGAAAAGAGAGAGAGAGAAGCGGGTGAGATCATGAGACGAGGTGGTCAGCACACAGCAGGCCGGATCGGAGGTCTGAGACTGAGACTCTGAGAGGCGAGAGCTACGAGCTACGTATCAGCTATCCCTCGAGGTCGGCGCCGTCGTCGGGTACGGAGGAGACGAGGACCATGGACTTGGAGTCGTCTTGGCGTGCGAGGCCACGATCACACGTCCACGACTAACCACGAGACTACGAGAGGGTGGGGTGGCGTTGACCTGGGTATGTAGGCGCAAGTTCCCAGGTCCGGCGGCCCAAAAAGCCCACCAGATCGAGGGGCGCAAGAAGTAGACTGGTTTTTTGTATGAATTTTTGACAAATTGTCTATAGACTATAGTCCCGGTCTTGCGATGCAGCAGCAACGCCGAACTGTACGTGGCTGCCCCTGCACTCCTGCAGTAGCAGTAGCAGTAGCTAGTCAGAGTCGGGAGCATAATAAACAATGTTACTACAGTGCCATTTATTTATGGATGGATTCAGGAATGAGCTCTTCACTGCCAGAGGAATTCTCCCATCATATCTCCCCCACAGTCACACACCAGCTCAGCTCACTAGCTACTGTCTTTCCCCCTCTCTATTAACTTTGTGCAGCCTTTATATTATTGCATCTAGTGCTATTTCTATGCTATGCTGCTCATCGACTCATCGTGATTATTGTCAATGGTTAATTTGTTGGGTTTGGTGCGTGGTTATTGCATGAACGTGTGTGAACCCTAGCTATTTGTGCCTGGATATCATGAGGCTGGCTGGCCATCCCCGGCCCTGTGATTAAATCGCACATGGGTGCAATTTATGTTCAATCTCTGGTCCATCCAGTAAAAGTGGGGTTTGTGCTGACTCCTACTATATCACAGCATATCACACCCATATAGTCATCATCTGATCGATTTTCTCTACAAATAAATTAAGCTCTGAATATATCTGAATGTGACATATCATATAGTATATCAGCCAGTGTATGGAATTATGTAATCAATCTGGATGATTTGGCTCTAGAAGTAGCTAGTAGAACTACGACTGTGAGGAGATAGATCATCGATGGAAATGAGATGGTGGGTGCAGTACCGGCCGATGAAAAGAAGCCAAAGACGACAGATGGATTGATCCATGGATCGATCCATGGATGGATGGATGGATGTGTAGCATCACATGCATATTCACATCGCTAAAATATCTGAACATGCACACTACACACACACACACACATACTGATAAATTAAGGATCGAGCTGAGGTATATATAAATTCCAAGTTCACATGTTCAGTAGTTTGAACGTGTACGTAGAGCATACATTATTACTCCCTGAATGAATTGAAGATGTTTAATTCTATCGTACATAAGATTACAGCAGCTAGCTAGCATTTGAGCTAGTGACATATACATGTAGCTTGCTGAAGTCACACATGCATGCATGAATTGTACCATTTGGTAATAAACAAGCTAGAGAACACGTACGTACGTACGTAGGAGCCAGCAGTCATTTTATGACTGAGATGCACTACAAATTAATATCCACTGGATTGTTCGTGAATGCTTTGTCGATAATTTTTTTCCTCTTCAATTCCATGCATGATAAATACTTCATCTTCTTCTAGCCGTTGATGCCCTGTAGATGCTAGCAGCAGTACAGCTATATACTTTGGACGAGCAGTACGAAGGTGTGTTCAGGTGCCGTTGAGCCTCTGCATGCAGTACCTCTATACTACTAGCTAGTGCTGCAGAGTGCCAGTCTCTTCCTCTGAAATCAAAATGAGATTAAGTTATTATTAAGAGAAGTTTATGTTAAATTATAGTAGAAAATAAATGAGAAATGCTTGTGATTGGGTAAGATGAGAAAGTGGATAGAGAAATTAAATAAGAGATAATTATGATTGGTTGAGATGAAGATGTAGTTGGAAAAATAATTATAATATGAGACCATAATTAACTTGTATTGTTTCTTAGGGTGTTTCCAATGATTAGCTATTTCACTAGCTAGATTCACTTTCTTTTCTATGTGGATAGAAAATGTAGGGAAAAAGAGAATAGCTAGCAACGAGCAAATAGATAGGAAATTTCACATATTCCAAGAAACTGAGTGTATTACGTGTGAGACTAAGTACTAGTAGTGAGATAAATTATTGTTTTTATTTTTCTCTCAACTCCGCATCAACTAGCTATTTGAGAGAGCCATTGTGGATGCATGCTCTTATAGCTAATGATCAGTAATGATGGGATAATCATTTGAACATGCATATTTCCATGTGTCCATGCTTGTCTTATTGGCATTTGACCATGTATAGGTTGGTCAAGGCCTTTTCACATCATAAGCTAGCAGATGAACCGAAAGCTACATCTTTTTTTAGAATAACCAAAAGCTAGATCAATCGATCCATGCTGATATCTGACCAAAGCCATCTCAGTTGTCTAATCATAATTTCACCGTCACTTCACTTCCACAGAACAGATCGAGGCCATAAAGGATTCTCTCCGGAGAAAAGTTACACACGTTCCATTCAAATCAGCACATGGAAAGTTTAGTGAAACGAACAGTTGCCAATTCACAAGTGCGTTTCAGACTTTCAGATCTTCAGTACAATAACCTGAATTTGCAGTACAGTTTCTTTTCAACTGTTCACTGCATGATATAAGTTGAAACTTGAAAGTTTCTATACCTTTTTCTCTATATTGAAGGATGTACAATATAATAAGTGTCTATATTATATATATATATATATATATATATATATATATATATATATATATATATATACACGGGTGCACTATTCTACACCGATCATTTTCGGTGGTAGAATTCTTTAGTAGAATAACAATTGAGTACTATTTTTTTTTCAGTAGTATATTTTTCAGTAGAATAACTATTCTACACCCTAGAATAACATTTGTATATACACACACATACATAGTACTACTTTTAGTAGTAGATTTTCTTAGTAGAATGATAATTGAGTACTATTTTTTCTCACTATTAGATTTGCGTATAATACATTTGTGTGCGTGTATATATATATATATATATTTATATATATATATATATATACGGGAACGCTATTCTACACCGATCATCCCAATCGTGTCCACCCCCCACCCAATCCCAACCCCTCCATTCCACGTCGGTGTAGAATAGCATTCTACACCCGTGGTGTAGAATAACATTTGTATATATATATATATATATTGGAGAACACATGCAGTAGCAGACGTACGCACTGTTCTGTACATGCATGTTCGATGCAGTAAAGCTAGTGTTTTTCTACTGTGTGGCAGGTTGATGCAGACTTGGTCGATATATATATTTATATATCTGCAAAACATTGACCTGTACGTATCAGTATTAACTAGAGCATACAATTACAAACATATATATATTTATAATAGATGCAGACTTTGTGATAATTAAGTCACAGGGATTACATTGATTTGGTGTCAGATATCTTGCATGCACGTACGTACGCTCGCTAGAGCTAGCAAAGCTGGATCGCTAGCTGCTACTAGCCAGCACTGTGCCAGATTTTTCATTGATTGATGCGTATGGCCAATGCCTTTGTCTTTAGCATTTGTCATGTTGTTCTTCATGATCATACTGCAGGATCAAACACACGGTACATATATATTATCTATCCATGATATGGATGGAGAAAGCTAAGATGCATGAAACTAACGAGAAGGTAGCTGTGGGCAGTGGTACCAATGCAAGTGGTGACACTAGCCATACTTATTAGGGCATGATCCATGTAGTTGATCATGTACGTGGGCATGAAAATAAATTATGTGGGGGCATAGGGCATTGACGTCAAGAGTACTGATGTAATATAATGACATAGGGTATTAGAAATAAGAGAAATTTTACGGTTCTCGAGGAGGTACCGGAAGTTACCATATTTTTTTAGTGTTAATTTTGGTACCTCCTGACACATGAGGTAGCATGAGGTATCAAAATGAATACTAAAAAATATGGCACCTCCTGGTATCTACCCAAGGACTATAAAATAACCCTAGAAATAAATTTCTTGAGGACTTTAAAGTCCTTCCCATAAGAAATATAATCCACCTGAATTAGGGATAAGAGCATCTCCAAAAGAAATTTTAAAAAACTTATTTCTCTAATTTTTGGATTATAACTAAAAAATCAGTTGCAACAGATACTCTAAGTAGCTACCAAAAATAAAGGAACCCAAAATAAAATTTTCAGCTCCCTACTTTTTAAGAGCATACACATGCACTCAAATTTAAAGACTATATTGGAGAGAAACACATTTAAAGTGGTTTATATCCCTAAAAAAATCTCAAAAGCTATATAAACCCTAAAATTTTAGAGTACTCTTGGGATATGCTAAAAGTAAGTCCTTGTGAAAAAGACTTTAAACTAACATCCATAGAATTTATTTCCGATGGGCACCCATGCATGCATACATGCATTTGCAGTAGTAGTAGGGTGCACCTTACCTTGCTTGAATTAAAAGCAAGCTATAGATGGAGAACACAGAGATCAAAGAGAGACCTTTCTCCCCCATACCTCAAGAAATGTAGTGACAGTTGTCTCACTTCACAGTTCACAAGCTCATGAGAGAGAAGGGGGGAGATTCTATATTATTCTCTCACTATAAATAGGGGAAGGCACCATTGGCCCAATCCATCCTAACTTATTATCACATCACCTCACTTAGCTCACAACTGATGAAGATGTGTGCACACACTCTAGCTTTCCAGCTCACTCCCCTCTTCACAAGCTCTCATGGCCGTCCTCCGTTGCTTCTTCTTCTTCTTCTTCCGACTTCACTTCTCATCGAGTGATGGATCGAGAGATCAATACTCGTTTAGGTCACATGCATGAATTGAAGATCTTGTGAGAAAGGGTATGGAGCAATCCTTGAAGCTCAGGAGGGATAGCGCCTTGAATCAACTATGGTGCTATCTATCCTGAGCTCCATGGTTTGCTCTTACCACACACACGTCAAATTCGCAGGGCTATAGCTCATCGATCTCTACAAACAACCCCAGTTGAATTGTTTCACGCTGCAATGGAGGTGAGCCATTGCATTGCATTGCTAGCTATGATCTATTTGCTTTTCTTGCACCTGGGGCGCTGGCAGCTAGCCAGCCATGGTGCAAGCAAGTAAGCTTGCTTCTTACTTCACTGTGTACATCGATCTGTGCATGTGATGAAGCCGGTGTTCATGCTTCACACCATGCATATATTCATTAACCTGCACTACATGCATGTCGTTGATAGGTTATGGGCATGGGCCTTAACTTGCTACCGTACAAACAACGAGTAAATGCTGACCTAACCAATTCAAGAGCATGTTCCATGGTCTTGCATGCACCTCATAGCCCAGAGGGGATAAGCTTGCATTGGTCATAAGCTTCATACATCCAAATGTCCAACAAACTTGATACATCCCTCTCTCGATCCCTCTCTCTCTTGAGCTTGAGCTTGAGCTTGCATTTCTTTTACATGTAAAAGTACACCGTTGCTTTGCTCGTGTGATTGGCTGTGCAACTTTGCGTGCATGTTCTGCAATATCTTAGGAGTATTCAGTTCACAGTAGTTGCAGTGAAGTAACTGATACCTAGACTCCTAGAGTGGTATGTGTGCAGTACAGTAGGATTAGACCAATATATATTTTTTACTGTAAGGTGTTTGATTTTTTAAAATTATTATTTTTTTAATTTTGACTAAATTTAAATAAAAATATACTAACATTTACACTATCAGATAAATACACAGTTAAAATATATTTAATGGTTTATTTAATGAAACTGATTTGATATTATAATTGATGATATATTTTTTATAAAGTTTGACAAAAAACAAATAAATTATAATACATAATTAAGGGAGTAGCCAAAAGCCTATCGTTCTTGCGCCTCTGCATTTGAGGACTACCATTTCAGTTCAGGACTTCAGGGGGCCGTCCGATCGGTGGCTGAACAAATCAATGGCCCTTGATGCGTCACGTGCATACGACACTGAGCCCTGGCAAAATCTCCCGGTCTTTTAGACGTTCTTCTCATCAAAAAAGTGTAACTAAATTTATTGTTCTGACTGATTCTTCTTTTTCTATTGCAAGTTCATTCGTACGGAACTAATAGAGAAATTTTACAGTCTTTGAAGAGGTATTAGGAGATACCACATTTTTTAGTGTTAATTTTGGTACCTTCTGACACATGAGGTACCATGAGATACCGAAATTAACACTAAAAAATGTGGTACCTCTTGATATCTTCTCAAGAACTGTAAAATAACCCAACTAATAATTCTACAGAGTAGGGGTACCATGAGGTATCAAAATTAACACTAAAAATGTGGTACATCTTGGTACCTCCTCAAGAACTGTAAAATAACCCAACTAATAATTCTACAGAGTAGGAGTACCATGAGGTACTAAAATTAACACTATAAAATATGGTATCTCTTGTATCTCCTCAGGGACCGTAAAATAGCCATTTTCGGAATTAATTTTGATAAATAACTTAGATTACAAAAAGTACCAAAATTAACATAAAAATATGATACTTGTGGAACGTCTTTGAAAACCGTAAAATCACTCTTATCAAATAGTACGTTCGTATGCAAGCTGGGTGCTAACATGTCCAATGTATAATACTAGAAATTAAAAGAGAGCTCTTTTTTAGCTCATGACTTGTCAGTCTTCGACACTGGTCACTGTACTTCCCAAATTAGGGTTCTACGAGTTGTGCAAACAAAGCAACGCATCATCGTGAGGCGTGATCGTGTTACCTACGGTTTCTACGTGCAGCAAAAACGCCGTGAAAGTCACGAAGGGGTTTGATTATAGGGCCAAATTTTTCCATGCCATTACAATTTTCACGGTTTTGAAATATGCCATCAGCGTGTCACTGACAGATGGGACCTACCACAGTCACTGACAGTGGCATTTTTTAAATTACAGAAAATTTTAATGGCATTTTTACAAATTTCTCTTGATTATTATATATGCTAGCTAGGGTTGGAGTTGGGTACACTGAAACAAACTGCAACTTAAAGAAAGTAAAGGAAACTGTATTTTAGATTCCATAACAGGTCAAATGGATGGATGTGCATGTGTGTGTGTGTGTGTGTCCCAGTGTACACTGTCCAGGTATGAGCAGTGTGCTAACTGATACCCTGAAGGCCTGAAGATTCACCAGAGTTTCTCAGAACAAACCTGCCATGCTCTCAGCTGCAATTTCACTACCTCAACTTGTACAGCCACACCCCAGAGTGAGCATAGAACAAGTGGGTAAGAAAAAAATACTTTACCATAAATATTACTCGATCCTTCCGAGCTCCGATCCGGAGGGAGAGCCGACGGCGGTAAGGCGTAAGGCAGGACGAGCACACCGGCGCCGACGATGGACACGACGATGTTCCCCGGCGTCGCGTCAGTCCTCCTCCCTTCCAGCAAACAATCGACCAGTGTTTGTGTTTGAGCTACTCGAAACCCAAAAACAAACCAAAAAAAACAAATTTTGAGCACAATATTACCAGTTTAGTAACCATTGTGTGCTTTCTGATCTGCTTTAAACAGAGGAAATTTCCTTAACCGGCCCGGCGAAAAATAAACAAATTTGATTAACTGGTCAGGAAAGCCCAATCTTAATTCCAGGTGATTCACGGGGTGTGGGCCGAATTTTCGAACAAGGTCCAAGCTGTTCGTGGGCCTTTGAACAGCTGTCTCGAGATCGCGCTACTTCGTCGCCGCCGCCGTCGTCCGTGCGTCGGGCTGAGGAAGACGACGCGGACGTGGCGAGCGGTCCATCCGTCCTTGCCCGATGACGTTCGGGCTGGACGGCGGTGGCCGGCAGGGCGGGTCAGGGCTGGGAGCAGCCGCGGCATTGGCCTTCCACGGCGACGGCGAAGATGTTTCGAGCGGCGTGGAGAGGTGGACGATGGACTCCGCGGCGGCGCGGGCGAGGCTGTTGCTGCGGGCGGTCGCGTGGCTCTATTCCCTCCTTACCCTCGTTGCATGGCGACCAACACGCACGGCAACGGCGGCGGCCAGGACTTCGACCACTACCCGCCCCGGAATACATGTCTCTGGCTCGATCGCCTACATTTCCGCCTGCATTTTCATGGCGATGCTGTCCGAATCGGACAGTCCGATCCAACGACCAACTTGACCATGTCCCCAAAAATGTTTCCCATTCGTTGTAGGTCGTTTCGCTTTTCATGAAATTACACTAATGAGTGTGCGTTCTAAAAAAACTACAAAACTGACAGGAGTCTTATTGACTATTGAATTCATATCGACCGTTCAATTGTCGACAGGAAAAATAGCTACTGTCGACCTGCGGAACGTCGACAGGAAAAATAGCTACTGTCGACCTGTGGAACGTCGACAGGAAAAGTTACATGCGGGCGACAGTGCATGCATGGTCCGTGTCGATAGGTGGTTAGTCGACAGATCAACCCGTACTATGACAGATTTTAACAATCGATTGACCCCGTTGATAATTAAGTATTTCTAGTTTTGTAATTTTATAAAATGGCCATATGAAAATGTAATTTCACAAAAAAATATTATTCCTTAAAACAGTCCTAAATGTGGCAGGCAGCCGACGACCTGTTCACCGACTCCACGGCGGTCGCCAATAGCATGACATTCTTCGCCTTCGTGGCCGTTGGTATGCCTGCTCTCATCTCCGGGTACAACCTTTCCATGGAAGCTCTTGTATAGCTTGCATATTTCCATTCGTTTGTGAAGTAAAACTCCAATATGTTAAAACAGATGGTAATCATCATGTTGAAACTTCGTTTCAAACGTAGTTTATGAAACACGGTTCTGAATTCGTCTGAATACATATTGTTTTCGCAACACTTGCAAACATGGGAAATTTAACTATTTGTTACTCTCTTCGTTACCACCTTCTCAATTGCCACTCTGTCTCTGCCTTCGATTATCTATCACTCTCTTCGTGGGTGGATTAATTTTTTGCCACTTTGTATCCAGTCAACGCCATATCACCTGTCACATAAGCATTTTCGCCATGTCACATTGCCACTCCATCGTCTTCTTCCTTCTCTCTCCCCATCTCTCTCCAACTCCTCCCGCCGCCGTCGACCACCACCCACCCCTACCGGCCCCCATTGCCGCCGTCGGGCTATCGGCACTCGGGGGTGGCGAGGGCTACTGCACCGGCATGCATGGCCGATAGAGGTGGGGCAGCAGTGGGAGCTTACGGTGACAACGGGAGGAGTTGAAGAGAGAGAAAGAAGACAATGACGTGTCAGTGTGATGTGGTGAAAACGTTGAGTGCTTCTTTAAAACGTAAGGATTTTATAGGTTTTTCAAAAGAATTTTACTAAATTCTCTAAAATTCCTTTGAAAAAACTTCCTTCCAAAAGAGCCGTAACATAGCAAGTGACATGACGCTGATTGGATACAAAGTGACAAAAAAATAGTCTACCCACGAAAAAAATGAAAAATAATTGAAAGCAATAAAAAGAGTGACATTTGAACTGGTAACAACAAAAAGAATGACAAATAGTTAAATTTCACCGCAAGCAGTGGTATTATATGAACAACAGCAAACACACATTATTCACTTATTCAGCCAGGTTCTACAACAACAAAAAAACTGAACCTATTCAGCACTGCAAAGATGACTGTCGCGTTAGATAAATCAGCTTTAGTTTGAAACAAAAGATTAATAATTTACATAGACCTGAAGAATATGGTCCTCTCGGAACATGTCTACCATCAGCAGCCTTTGCTGCTGGGAGAGGCAAGTATACATACAAAGCGGGCCAAAAGAATTCAAAAACACAAAATGTATGGACATCAGGGCGTATACTATACACAAGACTAGTCATGCTATCCAAAAGGTGAGATGGCGGTGCAGCCCGTCCAGGAATTTTTGATGAATTGACATCTTCCTGACACTAAAAACGAGCAAAAAGTGTGTGTTCATGAGTCACTCCAATTATCTCCATCTTCGTCATCGCTTCCCACAGCCTGTTCCATAGATTGGAATGACAGATAAGTGAATGAAAGATATCAATATCAAGATAAAATATGAAAGTTCATGGCAGAGATGGACAACAACCTGGCGAATGGCAATTGCCTTCTCTATGATGGCCGCAACTTTCAAGTTTTTTGTTGAGGATCTAGCAGAGGCTCTGATGGTTGTCGGTTTTGCTGAACCCACCGGTTTTAGGTTGAAGGTCTGATTATGAGAGCAAACAGGAAGCAAGTTAAGAGAGTTAGCGAGGAGAGGGGGTAGGGTCGGAGAGAGAAAGATCATTTTATTTGCCAACCTTGTCCCTTATCTGCTCTAGCAACAGGTTTCTCTCATCGGGTTTTGGCTTAGTAGATGGGGGCACAAGTTCTGAAACCTTCCGCATCTACAAAAATGTAAATGGCATTAGCATAAAATGCAGGAAACTAAAGAGCTCACAATGAAGGAAGTCACTGACCGTGCTTCTATCATGGGCAGCAACAGCATCAACCAGTGGATTCCTTGGTATATTTCTGATCGAAATTGGCTTCTTGCTTGGTCGATGATCTGCAAACTTCAGTTCAAATTGGTCCTCTTCCACTGATATGCCATAATTAGGATGAAGCATCTGGGGTCCCACAGTCCACCCCATGACTGGTGGCTGTTCAGCATGTGCATAGTCACCTTCATTAGAGTTGCTGACATAATTATTCTTGCCAGGGCTTGCTGAATACCGATTTGACTGGTGTATATATTCTTTCTCTGAATTGTGGTCATCATGTGGATAATCTAAACTCCCTGATGATTCTTCACTAGACAATGGACCTTCACACTGATTTTCCACATTCTGGATATTTCTTTCTTCTGACAGCAAGCCTGGTGCAGAACAATTTGTTCCATGCGAATGTGCTTCACTTGCGATAAGATGATCTTTTAGATTCTTCTCCTCACACGATGCATCTAAAGTATGCTCTTTATCAACTGAGCACACTGAGAGCAATTCACCACACTGAGGTTGCTGGTTACACCCATTCTCTCGAACATGCTTTGGTGCTGAAGAGCTTGGTGTGTACAAGTCCAAGGGACATACCACATTGTGATCGTCCACTGAAGTATCTGAAGGAAAGATGGACCCCTGAGGGTCCTGCTGGATAATTGCATGTTCTATAGGAACGGAAAACAACGGTGGATGCAAATTCATTCCATCCATGATCCCAGTGCCATTCTGATGTTCCTCGGCCTCTGTTTCTGATGAAGGCACACACTCCTGATGCTTAATGTTCTCACAAGTCTTCAAAAGTAATTGGACATGTTCAGTCCTTGTAACATCAGTTAGTGTTGAAGGTGAAGACAACCTTCTGAGTTCTACCCCTTGATTATTATTGTCGAAAATAGAATCCTGATCCCTCTCTTTGATCTCTTGAGTGGACACTTGTTCTATTGATTCTTTAATTGAATCTGGCATATTGCCCATCTCTAGGTTTGATGCATGCAAAACAGGACTTGTTCTCCTGAAAAGCTCAGGTGTATGGCCTTGTGTACTCACAGTTCCTAGACGAGGCTTTCCGAGCCTCCATTGAAGGGGAGGGAGAGGGGGTGGTTTTTGAGGATCTTCATACAAAACATCTGGAAGTGGTTCACTGGGTGGTGGAACAGGAGACAACTGATATGTTTCCTCACTACTGGGCATGGCATTAGTACAAGAAAATGTTGATGTCTCACCTAATACAACTGGATTTGACAAACGTGGGGCAACTTGGCGATCAACTTCAGGTGAGCAATAATATCCCTTCTCTGATTCCAATTGTTTGCATGTTGGTCCATCTTGTTCACAAACCTTATCACCATTCAAGGAACATGAAGCAATTTGAGAAACATATTCTGGGGATGAACACACTTCCTGTTCTATCTCCACTGGAAGAACATGTGTCAATGTAGCAGCATCTGATTCATCAGTCTTATTGTTAACTGAAGAACATGGGATAATTTGGGAATCAAGATCACCAGAGACATTTTCTGACTTGCGTTCTATTAGCACAGAACTTCTCAAAGGAGGAATATTTAATCCATCTGACTTCTCATTAGCTGAAGAATGTGAAACAATTTGGGAAGGAGGTTCACCTTCACCTGGGGCACAGACTTCTTGTTTGATTTCCACTAGAAGAGCATTGCTCAATGGAGAGGCAGCGTCCAGTTCATCTTTCTCCTCATCAATCAAAGAAGATTCAGTGATTTGAGAATTACGTTCATCTGATATATAATCTTCTGGCTCCTGTTTTGCTTCAAGAACAGTACTCAAAGGAGGGACATCTAGATAATCTATCATCTCATTAACAGACAAAGATGGCACATCATGAGCATCAAGTTCACCTAAGACAAGAGTGCCTGATCCCTGAGTTTGAACAGGTTTGCTCAAAAGATGGGCATCGATTTCATCTCTCTTCTCATTAGTCGAAGACCATGAAATATCTGGGTGATTATATTCATCCAAGACACGGACTTCTTCCGCCTTTTCCACCAGTAGAGAGTTACTCTGAGAAATATCTAGTTCATCTATCCTTTCATTAATAAAAGCATGTGAAACAAGAATGGCACAGGTTTCCTGTTTTTCTTTCACTGGAATAATGTTGCATGAAGGAGAGCTACATGTGTCATGGATCTTGTCATTTTCCAACAAGTGGGAATAACCATAAGAATCAACCCCAGGAAAGGCACGTTGTTCCACCTCTAGTTCCATTGGAACTGAAGGAACACATAATTCAGGAATTTTCTTATCAGTGAAGGGCTCATCAGATTTGAAGTCAGAATCTGGCGTCTCATCATCAGGATTCTCTTTGGAATAGATGGGCATCGATGTATCACCTGGAGTATCTCCAGCAGATGAACATTCATCAAGTTTGGTTTCCAACTTAGAACAAACATAAGCTTCCCCCTGGTTCAGTCCTGTCAGTTCTGGAGAGATTAAATAAAGTATCTCTGATTCACTGATCACAAAACTTTTTGATACATTATTAGAATCTGGGGGTGGTTTATCATCAAAACCTTCAGGGGCTGCTGTAAAGCCCATCTCATGGTACTCATGGCAGAATGATCTGAAATCCTCTTCAGTCATAAATTCTGATGGCAATGGCACTTCATCAGGAGGAGTTGCAGGTTCCCAAAGGAAATCAGCACCTGAATTCAGATCTTCAGCTGTTCCCATATCACCATGCTGGATTAAAAGTTCTGAAATAAAATCCTGTTCTTCCACAGAGAAACATGGTTGATAGCTCATACTAGGACATGGATCAGTTAGAGTGTGATTGGCTTTGTACCCAGGATCCATGAATGGGTTTGTACTGAAAGAATCTTGAGCAGAAGGCTCCGTTGCCAAATCTTGATCAATATTTGCTGGTTGTTCTCCTGCCATGTTACTATTCAAGGTTATTGCACCATCCATCTCCAAATAACACTTATACGGAACTTCAGCACCAAGATTGGTTTCTTCTTGTAATTCATCTTGACAAACAGGAATTGTTGGAGAACGCGGTACTGAAAGATATTGAATATCATCAATGTCACTACATGCTTCACCTGATTTTTCAATTTCAATATGCTGGGGAAGATTGTCTGTATGCGACACACTTTTCTCGAAGCTATGCTCCCTTGATTCATCTAATGGTCCATGACTTTTACAAGGAGGTTCCACTGTGTCCAACTTATCCCTGCAAGGGGAATTAGACTGTAATTGCACATCATGCCTAGAGTTTTCCTCCCTAGGATTTGTAACCACGAATTCTGTTTTCTCGAAATATTTGGCACCATCCACAAAATCCTCTTCAAAAGGTACCATGTCATCTGCAAACCTGCCATTGGTGGATTCTTCTGCAAACTCAACATTGACCAGAATTTCATTACTTTTCACAAATTTTCCTGTTTCAGTAGATTTGTCGTGTTCCAAATAGGAACTACTATTGTCAAGTAGAGAGGCATTACTGCAAGTTAACGGGGCATCAACCAGTGATGGTTTCTTCTCATCATTCAACTCACAGGAAGATAGTGCAAGTATCTCGTTTGCATGATCTTTTTCGTTGTTGTTTTCTTGACGATGTGATGCAGATCCAGTGAGTTCTGGGAGATCATGAACATTAGAGAAGTCCCTTGGAACAACAGAGGCTTGCATAAGGTCCTCTTGATGTGTATTGGCCCTAGTGGAACAGGGCCCTTTTGCTACCACAATTATTCCATTATCCTCCACAACATGCTTATATAGATCTTCTGGTAGAGAGTGTAATTCTTCAACAATTTCATCATCTTGTGATTCATACAATGGATTGTTCTGCATGCTCGAATTGGTCGGTGCAACTCCTGAATCAAAATCGACAACAATAAGGTTTCATTTAATGAAATGTAATCTCAAGAGAAGACTCAACTAAACAAACCATTTAAATATAACAAGAAGTTGAAGAAAGATAAACAAACAAATAACTTACTGTCCACATGCTCATGGATATAATCAGTACTCAATCCTGTTGGGGCTGTATTTGCAACAATAACAGGATTGAGCAATGCATTTTTCCCAGGTGAAGCACTTGCGTGTAGAGACAGGTCTTCAAATTGTTTATTGGACTTTTGTACTTCTTGATTGGAAATAGCAGGGTGGAGCAATGAATAATCAATATTTCCATCATCAATTTCTTTACCATTTTGTGTAACATCATTAGGTTTACCCAATATCCTAGAAGTACCATCTGGAACAAACTTTTGATCATCCTCCACTGAGTGAAATGCTTTTTCAATGCAATAATTGCTATCAATAGAGGAACCTGACATGTCATGAAAATAATTATGTAGGTAAAAGAAAGAATAGGAGAGCACTAAAGTTGATCACAGATGAATAACAAATTTGTCTAATGAACTTGATAATTTGAAGGTAAGAATTACCATCCAAGTCACTAGATTTCTGTGCAAATGTAGCATGATAATCTTTGGATAGAAATGCCTCCTGGTATTGTTCAAAACCATTAATATTACCATTGGCCCCAAAATTGCCATTGTCATCAGAGTGTACACTGGATGATGAGCTTACATCCATGAGGTCAACATCATTAAAAGGCTCTTCATCGCTGGTGCAATCAACACCACTCAATTTTCTATTAGAAGATGTGGATTCAGTGTCTGGATGTTTTGTGGTTGACACTACAGGATAAGAATCACTTAGCAAAATTGACTCCACACAGATTGGTTCTCCACCCCCGCATGCATCATTCAACATTGGAAACTGTGTGTGTATTTCATTTTCACTTTCCTTGTTAAAGTTCAATTCATCCAATTCCATATTGGCAAGGATATCCATTTTAATTTTCATTTCAATATACGCTTTACCCTCCGATTCCATGTTATTAAGAGCATCAATGAAGTTTTCTTGATCACTACTAGTGTCATCAGACCTGCAGCGATCAACATCTTGGTCAATACAACCCACAGGTAATACAAGATTCTCTTCCTGCACTGACTGCAACACACAGTTACTTCCATCACTCACAATATCTTGATCTCCCTGCAAGTTGTCTGAATTGGAGATGGCATTTTGTTCCACAGGAGACCTCGTACAGACACCTTCCACTTTGTCAGGTCCATGCTGTGTCAACTGTAATTGCCCATCATCTGCCTCCAGGCAAGCTGATCCATTATTGGGTGTAGATGTAGTCACCAAGGTATCATACTCGTCTATTGGAACAACCTTAGTATGTTCAAGTTTAGATGATGGTTGAGCACGAGCAGTGGAATTATCTAATTCTCCAAATGAGGATGCCGTTTCACTTGAGTCAGTTGATCTAAATTTTGCATGGTAGTGCCTCAAAGAATAGTTGGATAAGATCTTTTGTTGGGATGAGATTACTTCTAGCAAATGCTCTCTGCACATTCTATTCATTGTCTTATGGTCAGAACCCTGAGGATACCTGTATTTCAACTTTGTTGTCCTTGGTGGAACTTTTCTAGAAGTTCGATCCTTTGAAGCAGTGTGAGATCTGCAGGTTTTTGCACAAAATAAAGTTAAACATGGTAAAGCCATCCTAAAACCTCGTAAAACTAAGAGTTCCTGAGTGTATTGTTGATTTCTTTTGTTACTATTATGTACATGACCAATAAAAATGCATCAGACTTACTCAGAGTTTGCGACAAGCAAGGATTCGAGTGTTTCCCCTTTCCTCCAACGCAAAGATTTTTTCTGAAACAAAAGGCATTTCTTGACTTCAAGAAAACTGATCAACAATAGAAAGCCACAAAGATCCAGATATATTTAAAAACAATAATAAATGCATAGGATCAAGGGATGTGCCCATAACAGGTTATATTTGAAGACAAGTTATACTTGTTAGCAACTATTAGAAAACTCAGGTCCAGGTTTACATTTCAAATACTATGGTCAGTGATCTTTTTTTCTCATCTGCCATATTTTTGTCATGTGCAATTTCACTGACCCGATTTTTAAGTTGATGTGCAAAAAGAGCTTTTGGTAAGTTCAGTCCAATGCAACAATCAATCTGACTGCCAAGAAAAGATATCCATTACTGCCAACATTTACCAAAAAATAAGATATTTTTACAAAAGAGTATCAGCTAGAATCGCACTCATTTCAAGCACACATGACCATTAGTTACTTCCTGAAGGCTCCCATGCAAAGTGGAAAATAATCCGGGCAAGAATGGGGAATCAATTGCTTGCCTTAATTTTGCGGGGCTTCTTTTCAATTACAGCATATATTTCTGTCATGTCTGAGGCATGCTCTGTCTTGAAGAAAGAGGGGTCTGAATATCGTTTCAAGGAGGCACCAGCACCGGCAACATCAAACCTGGCGAACAAGCCTAGTGTGTAAATGCAAACAATGCACCCATAGTTAATCTTCACGAAAAAGAAGAGGCATAATTTGCATACTTATCCAAGGTGAATAGATGTGGTGGGCCACGGCATTCTTCGTATGAATCCAAAATGAAACGGGGCATATCTCCTTGAGTGATCATATTTTGATTAAGCTGAAGATTTGAATGCCACTCAACACCTACACAAGAATGTAGTCAAGTAAGAACCATGCCAGAAAGAAAACAACAAGCAGGACATGCACTGTGTCACTTTCCATTCTCGACTAACCATTTTCATGTGGGTAATTTGAATGGTCAGTCTGGGATATGATGGCCTTTTCAACCGCTGGAAATTCTGCCTCTAGCTGCTGCAACCGAAGCATTAAACCATGCCCTCTAGAAGCAGTGGCCATCACATCTTCATGCAGGTCATGAAAAATTTCAGCTGCAAACCTTTGTTCCGAGAGGGAAATATAAAGGCTATTTAGTAAAAGTGGAATAATGCAACGTTCTGTACAACAAGTTGTTTCATCGAGAACCCAACAAGTTGTTTCATCGAGAATATTTTACATGTATCAGAATTAAGAAAGCATCAAGAGTCAACAACACACATATCTATGTTGCAAACAGTACAGCTAAAACGTCATACAACAAAACTTAAAGAGTCAAACTTAACTAACAAATAACCTTCTAAAGGCCAGGGAGACGTGTCTACATGCCCACCCATCCACATTCACCATTTCGAAATGATGAAAATATATATTAAACATAGATGCTGACCAAATTAATTTTAAAACATTACAACAGTTCCTTCAAAAAATATCAAAGGCACTCTCAACTGACTCACAAGAACTTCATCTATATGAGGTTTACGATGCAATAGCCTGCGCCAGTTATCTAGAAAATCCCAATTTTAATGCAGGATTGCCGATTCTCCATAGCAGATAATTTAACAAGGTTAAATACCTTTTCCAAAACACAGCAATTAGCTGTAGAAAATGTATGCCAGTTTTCTTTTCCATTGTCAAATACAGCAATGTACCCTGTAATGTGTAATCCGCTTGCAATTAGCGGCAAGGGGCACTAGAAAAAAAAAAGGAATCATCCTGAAATCCGCAAAGCGTGCAATATCGACTGAAAACAACGCAATATCTGCACTAACCCGTCCGCCTAGACCGAAAGGGCTGCAATTTTAACTCACCCCCATTTGAGTGGGAAAAAAGCACTCCCGAAAATTCATCACTAAAATTTTGAAATCAGACTACACGCGACGGAAATTTTGCACCAAGTTTTCTACAGGGGAAGCAAATTCCCGAACCAATTGATGCCATGAAATTGAGTTAAATGAGCCCACTAATCACCAAGAGGAACTCGAAAAGTTGGACCAAAAAGTTTCTAAAACCCATCGAGAATCTACCCGGAAACATCCCAAAACAGCAAAACACAAAAGCTTCAACATCCACACACCGGCACACCGCATAGCAATCGACCGTGACAGAACACATCCAGAAACCTCCAGAATCATGCGGCCACTTACTCCACGGCGAGGCCACTCCCCCGCCCACTCGCACGACCCCTAGCAACTCCCTCACACACACACACACACACACACACACACACACACACAAAAAAGCGGGGCCAGTGGGACTCACTCCGCGAGATCCCCAAGCTGGCGGAGCACGCCGACAAGGCCGGCCATGGCGACGCCCTCGAGGAGCGCCTCCGGGTCATCCTTCTCCTCCGGCGCGTACAGCTCCGGATCCGACAGCCCATACTCGTTCCGTATCTGGTACCGTATCATCTCCGCTCCACCGCCGCGCGCTCCTCCTCTCCCTTCCCCCTCCTCGACCCCTAGCTCACGATTCCGCCATTGGAGCCACCACCACCCCCACCTCCACCTCCACCACCTCCTCACGAGTCAGGGCGCTCACATCCGAGGGTAGATTCCGCGGGTGGATTTAGCGCGTAAAAAGCACAATTCATCCAGTTGAGCGAGAGCGAGGAAGACGAGTGGGAGTAACGACATTTATACGGGCACGCGTCCAGAGAAACACATTCCCATTTCCGCCGCGCGTCACGAGCGTCGCTGACACCTGGGCCCCGCGCTCTCGATATTAGTATTCAACTGCCACCACTCCAGATCCGGACGGCGTCACTCACTGACTACGTGGACCCACACTCCGTTCCGAACAGTGGGCCCAGTACGTCAGCGACCGGCAACGTGACAACAGCCGGGGCCGTAAATTAATCCGAGCAGATATCCTATGGGACTCAACGGCGGGGCCCAGGTTGAACCGTGCTGAGCTGGCATGCCGAATTGTCATAAATTTAAACTATTTTAATTTGATTAAATTTGTGATAAAGAGTATTACTTTTACTGATTCTTTTTTATATGTTGCTTTGAACATGTGCACAAGAATTTAAAAATCAACTAAATAACTCTATTAACACTTATTTGTTTTGTTTTTTAAATATGAAATATTTTTTAACATATGTAGCATTAATCAGAAGCATGAGTAACATATATCATGTCAAACAAGTAAACTATAAAAACATATTTCATAATATATCTAATTATGCTTATTTAATATTGAAATTATGATAATTTCATTTTATAAATCTAGTAAACCTAAAAATATTTTATTTAAGACAAAACCAAAAAAATACTTATTTTGGGGGCAGATAAGTGCAGGGATTTGTACTTTTATCCTATGTAGTACTGGTTATCATATAATGGGGTGAGACAAAAACACAAAGTCTACTTGATTTAAAAAACAATTAAGGCTCTGTTTAGAAACATAGTTTTTGAAAAACTACAGTATTTCAAAAATTAAACTATACTACATCCATGACAATACCATAGTTTATAATACCACAGTTTAGAAAAAGTATTTTGTACCAAAGTTTTCAAAATTGTAGATTGAGTATTGTATTTCTAATAGTGCAGTTTACTTTACAGAGAATTCAAATGAAATTACCAAACACCTTTCAGTATATAATACCGTAGTATTGCTCAATACTATAATATTACTTCCAAAACTACAAAAAACTGTGTTCCCAAATAAGACCTAAACTGATAAGTATTTGTTTTATTTAATTGTGTCGTTTTTGCAGGTGTAGATTTGGTGTTGCCAATCAATCAATTACATGGTTACTGGTTGCCTAGCTAATTGGTGCTTACTTCCCTTTGAAACTAGTCTTCAAGTTACTGGTTATCACTTGTAAAAAAAATGGCATGGTATGATACAACCAAGAAATTGTAATGTAAGTTGTTATGCTCAAGGTTATGCATCTCTGTGTTTTTAAGGGTACGTGTTATGCTTTTGAAATTTGCTTCAAGCTGAATTAAATGGGTTTACTAAAACTGTTTCTGCTGTGAAAAAGCGGTTTTTCTAGTAGAAATTTGGAAATAGATTAACCCTGCTTTTCTATTTTTAGTACAAATTAAATAACATTAATTCAAAATGTCTTGATTGATCTAATATTATTATGGTTTGTATTACATTGCACAATTTCATGAGATTATATTTTGTTGCCGGTTACTTTATGAAATGAACTATGCATTTTTATTTATCTAATATATTTTCTAGTTATTTAGTTGCATCAATGTTCAGTATTTCCTATTTATATATATGTATAGAATATTATAATGATGAAAATTATATAAGTTATAAAAACAGTCAGCTCACAACAGTTTTTTCACAACGACTTCAACCAAACGATTTTTAGCTTTTCCACAGCAAACAACTCACTGCAGCTTTTTCACAGCTCACAGCGGAACCAAACGGACCCTAAGCCACTTGCTTTTGCTCACGGTGTGTTTGGTTTATAGGATGTGATGCAATAGAATTATTATATATTTTTTAAGTATTTGGTTGGCAGATAGAGTGAGGTAGAAAAGATTTTATAGGAGAAAAATTCTCTGAATGCTGACCAGCTCATAAAAAACTGATAGAACATAGCCATCTCATTTAATACATGAGTACATGAAGATGACAAACTAGTCTAAGGTCCTGTAGTAGAATGGAATCATACTATTACTAAAAAACTGGAATTGAAATAGAATTATTTCATTCTTGAAAATCAAACATACCAAAGTCAGATTTACAGTCAATCCTCCTTAAATATCCATCTTACTGCTATAACTTGGTAGATAGTGGAGGAGTTAGCTCATGAGATCATCTTAATGCTGTCTGTACTCATACAGAAGAGATGAGTCCGTTGAGCTTTTTGTTTACAATAAATAAGAGGGGGTATTTATGGTGCCCGTTATCCTATTTAGAAGGTAAGAGGTAAGATAAATTTTAACCCTTTATTTTATTTAATTAATAAAAATAAAATTATTTCTTAATGTTTTAACCGGCTATTACCTCGCGCCTGCCATATACTGGAATAAAAATCGTGCGTCTTAGTTACCATTAATCAGACATGGGCACCAGTTTGGAATAAATTTATTGCCCAAAATATAATCTGACTACTAGGTGAGTCCACCCATTAAATAATTTTTAAAACTTATGAAACACCTACACAAATTATAAAAAAATGCAATTTCATGAATTCTGTATAGACAAATCACATATTCAAACAAAAATAAATAAATTGTCATTAGAACGATAAAATAGTAATAAATAATATTTCAAATACCTAAAAATCATGTATTATTATAATTAAGATGAAACTCAATAAAATATGTACACAAATTTTTAAAAAATTAATCAGTCATAATCTCAAACAATTTGTATTCCATTTTGTTCTGATCCATTCATGTTGAAAAAAATAAAAAAATTGCACATCGCGTAAAATATGGGAAGCACCCGGAGAGAAAATTGCCAAAAAAAATCCTGTAGACCCGCACTTCCATTAAGCTATATAGACAAGTCATTGTTATTAGAATTTTAAAATCTTTTATCTGCCGCATGCATGCAAAAAAAGGAATGCACAAGAAAAAGGAAGGTGCGTGATATTGCACGGTATCCTCTAATTATTACATTAAAAAATGGAAAGTAAATGATATTGCACGGTATAAATGGAAACATATGAACTGCATGATGTACACATGATTTTAAATAGAAGGCAAACTGAAAAAATAGAAACACTTGATATGCACATGATTTAAATAGAAGAAATGTGACCTATTACCCTAATCAAATCTGAACCATTAGATGAAATACAATCAACGATTCGTAGATTTTTGGGGGCACCATGAAAATCTCCAAATAAGATAAAACTACCAAAGGAAAAGAGTCTTTAAAATCACTGTCCTGAGGCTTGTGATCTCTGAATTCTTGTCACATGCTGGATGCTGCTGGGCTGTGGGTTCGGATGAGTTGCATCTGTCCCTGTCCCTGACGCACTGTGCAGTAGAGATGCAGATTGTCTCCACTCGAATTTTTGGAACCAGCTTAAGTTAGTTTGAAGAATTTGTAGATTTGGAATTATACCAAGCAGAAGCAGGATCTGAATAGTCACGCTGCTGGAATTTGGATTTCTGCCAGAAAAGCACACGAGGTGGAAGGTGTTCCGGGGGTGAAGCCGGCGGCGATCCAGATGGGGTGGTCGACCGAGGTGAGCGTGTTCGTCGGCATGAACGACGCCGAGCAGGCCTGCCACTTCCGTGTCACCGGCAGCTACTACCACGATGTCCCTCGGCGACTCCGACATCGTCATCGAAAAGGCTGGCAAGCAAGCAAAGCTCTCAGCCGAAAAACATGTTCTTGGATCGAATCGGTAGCTCGACCGGCGATTCCGCGTGGCGAGCGCGCTGCTCGGGAAGAACGCGCGTACAGCGTAACCGTACGTCAACGCCGCGCTCGTCGTCACCCTCGACGAGATGCATTGCCATTCCAGCCATGAGAACCGATCAAAAGCTCCCTGCTCCCATCGACACACAACACGATCCCCCCTGTCGATAGATAACGCGTTGCATTGTTCGATGGGATGTACTGTTGTGTAGTTGAGTTCATGTGCTGTCAGAATTCAGAAGCCGCGAAAGGGACTAAATTTGTTGCTTCGCTACTCTGGGTTCATCACTAATCCTATTTTGCATTGCCATCGGATCTTATCTGATTGTTAATTTTAGAGTCAATCCAGTGGCTACAAGCAATGGAAAGTACAGAGTTGAAATACAAGCTGTACAAGCACGCAGATTGAGACGAAGCGTAACGCGTTTACGCAACCGGAGATCGACACGTCCGCCGTCCATAGATAGATCATAGGTGGCTAAAACGCGGCGGCGACCGTGGTCCGGCCGGCGCCGGAGTCAAACCGGCGACCTGCTCAAGCTGGGCGTATACATAAACGCCTCTTCCAAGACAGGAATACAGGATACAATTTCTGTGTCGCCGACGGCCGGCCGGCCCGCGTTCGTGTTAGCGAGAGCAGCAGCAACTAGCTGACGGCGAGGATGGCTGAGCCGTCACCGGCGCCGACGGTGGTGGTGGTGGACGCGCGGTACTGCGTGCCGGAGGCGACGGCGTTCGCGGTGGCCAGGGTCATCGGCGTGACGGACCACGACTTCGGCGTCACGAACGCCGCCGGCGCGGTGGTGATGCGGGTGGAGGGCGCCGTGTTCAGCTTCCAGAAGCGATCCCTCCTCCTCGACGCGTCGCGCCGCCCCGTGCTCACCATGCAGGACTCGACGTACCTGATGAGCTCCAGGTGGCACGTGTTCAGGGGGGACAGCACGAGCCGGAGGAACTTTCTCTTCAGCGCGGTGAAGGCGTCGGTCGTTCAGGTCAGGACCAAGATCTACGTCTACCTCGCCGGCAACAGCTCCGGCGAGCAGGTGCCCGACTTCGTCATCGGAGGCAGCTACTACGAGGGAGCCTGCACCGTCTTCGCCGGCAACTCCGACGTCGCCATTGCTAAGGTGATGAAATCATCCCACAAACTCTGACCGTACAAATCACGCGTGCGTGCGTGCTACTTGGATCGATTTCTCCCATTTTGATTCGATTTGAGCTCATTGTTCATCGTTTTTTCGGTTTCTTGTCGACTTGGTGCTGCAGATCACCCGTCAAAACATGGCGGGTACACTTCGCGGATTAGCAAGGCACGTGTACACAGCTAGGATCAACCCAGGCATAGACCAAGCATTCATCCTGTCGCTCACCGTGGTTCTACACGAGATGCATCACTAACTCACCATCACTAGCTAGCTGGGGCTTTGAACTCAGAGTTGTCGACATTTTCCTTTACCTTTTCTCAATACAAGCTAGGACAACACATGTAAACGTCTGTAACTTATATGTATTGAGCCTAATTGTTGGTTGAAATTTACAAACTTTGAATCTTAAAATGCGTGCACGACAAAAGATTTTTTTCCTTTCAATCAATTGCATCGAATATACATGATTCAGCATTTGCTCCAATTCCTTCTAGCCAGAATGTATCTTTATTTCAAGTGACCCATTCTGAGATACACGACTTAGCGACAAAAGTGGACTGGCCACAAACATTCCATCGACGAACTCAGTTTTTTACAGTAGTCGGCACGGCTACTGAACTAGAACAGAAGAGGGTAGGCAGATTATGGGCAAAGCTAATACTGCCTGAATGTGAGGTTCAGACGCCCAGGTTGAAGATTTGTCTCGTCAGTCAGCCACTTCGGGGAGGTATTTGGTTTGATTCTGGAAACACCATGGAATATCTTCCTTGATTTACCACCGAATATAAGAACATCGCCAGATTCAAGATCAACCTTTGAAGCCTTATCAACATCTCTCCCGTCACCATACAAGAATTCCGCAGTGTCACCGAGCGAAAACGAAACAACAGGCAATCCCTTGTCAATGCTTGGTTTTGTTTCATCTTTGTCCTGTGAAACAGCACAATTACAGTCCAGTTACTAATCATAAAATAGGATTGCAGCAGTATAAACATTTCCATTGCAAGGCAGATGAAATAAATACATTGCACTACAAATGTTCATGTGCAGAAACACTAGCGAAGAAAGCACCAGTGCACCACAGCTAAAAAGCTGCTACGACCTAGTCCAAAATGCCTAATTATTAAGGGAAAATAGTGATACTGATCTTTGAAATATATTTATTATATAACATTGGAGGGTGTGGTTCTTATGTACCTGGTGAAGACCTAATCTCCCGCTGCTGGTGTAGAAGTTAACAATGCAGATATCTGGTGACAGTGGAGGAACTTCTTCAATAGCTTTGGCAGCCCTTGCATTTTGTTTCAAGAATTCATTGGAAGCTTTGATGGCATCTTGAACTATCTTCCCGAATTCTTCTGGTATATTTGGCGGGTGAGCACCATCAAATTGACGTGTATCTCCATACAAACTTGAATTTGGATCCCAGTCCTTCCCTAAGCACATCATCCGCAGATTTAATTTAGCCCCATCTTTATATCCAGGAGTATAAAATCCTCCTGGGCCAACACCAAGTCTCTGGCAGCATTTGATAATGTTAACCTGATTGCGCAATAAAAGAGATTAGCGACATATATTTTATAAACTAAATAAGCATTGGAAATTTAATACATCCTAAATGGAACTTATGGAAGCATAGTAATCATCAGGTACAATTGCATCTGGATGTGCAGAATTCCGAAAAGAAAAAAATGATCTTATACCCTCCATTTAGACGAAAATTGTGAATTTACCACTTGACCCACATGTCATTGTCATGAGAACTCACATGGAGACGTAAAGAGTAAATCATCAATTTCTATCTAAAATGGGTATATGATCAAATCTCCCTTCCGAAAATGATACACAATGCCCCTAGTGACATAAAACTCCAATATCACTAGTGCATGCGATTCCTACAGAAGAAAAACACATTGAAGGGAACACAACAGTTGGTGCTACTTTTGATACAAATGCTGATGCTGGGAGAGAACTGTATTAACTGAACTATATAAATAAAAAAAGAGCAGCATGTGTGATATAGACATACCTGGTCATCATGCTTTAAGAATCTTTTCAACAGAACCATCCCAGGTCTCAAATATTGCAATGGAGCCAACTCCTTGGAGAGCTCTCTTTCGCGTCTTTTCTCTCTGTTGAGTTCCAGCAAAGAACGATTCAACTTGATAGAGCATTTGGCATCTCTTATGCATATATCAAATGGGGTGGCTCCTGAAACAGATCCTACAACACCAGAACTGCATGGACTGCTTCTTGAGCCTTGAGGTTCCGACCGTTGAACTGACGTAACCATGTTCAGGTGTGAATCTTGCGATTTCTGTGGTTGAACTGGTGTACCCATCTGGAGTGGGGATTTGTTACTTGTCACTGAAGGGCCAGATGAACTTGGACCCTTCTTTTGGTGTTCCAACGACCTCTCATGAGAAACCTGGAAATTTACAAAATGCCGACGAGCTGTGAGAAAGCAGAGATAAAATGTACGACGCATCTGCATGCACTAACTGAAACAAGGAAGCAAAATAAACTAGTCGGAAAATTAAACGCTCAGTTCTACCCAGGTCATGGAAGGCTAGGGCAAAACCAAGACGAATAGGCTAGGGCAAGACGGTGCGCACCGATCCGCGAGGGAGGCGATCCTTCTTCCGCGGCGGAAAGGCCGCCGGCGTCCTGGTCTCGCCGCAGCCGCCGCCGCCGCCCATCGATGAAGCCGAGGGGACGTAGCCGGAGCCCGAAGCGGCGAAGCGGCAACTGAAGAGGCGAGACGGCGTTACGTTTCCTCGAGTCCCCAAGGCGACTTATTTATAATTTGAAAAGGGGTTTCGCGTTCGCGTTCGAAACGGACTCAAACTCTGGTCCGAGTATGTTTCGGAAAGATTATTTTTAGAATCTATATATCCTACAAATGGTTAAATTTCGATTTCTAATTTAAACTACAAAAATAAATATACACATAATATGGAAATTAACTGGTGTGTAGAAACTAGAAATTAAGTAGATAATAAATAATAAAAATTGTCGAACGTAGAAAAAACTAATTACAGTATAGATATTATTATTATGACCAGCTGCTTGTTAAGGTAAGATCTGAAGCGAAACGGAGAGATTTAGAGAAGGAAGTAAATAATACAATGATCAAAATTGTCAGATGTAGAAAAAACTAATTAAAGTATAAAATTATTCTTATGATCAGCTGCTTGTTAAAAATCTGAAGCAAAACGGAATGCGTTACAAAAAGGAAGTAAATAATGCATTAATAATCAAAATTGTCGAACGTAGAAAAAACTATTTGCAGAGCAGATGCCATCCGTAATTTAGATTACTAGCCCAGGAGGCGCCCCTTCGGGCGCCCCATCAAAAAAGAGCATGCTACAGAAAATAAAATATCGGCTAGAATATATATAAAGTTTTTTGTTCTCAAACCAAGAAGTGAAATATGATATCCTACCAATATGATATTCTACCAAGATATGTTAAGGATGTTACAACCTTCTAAAAAATATAGCTAAAAATGAGGAGGTTACAACTAATTTGCAATCTAAGACTGCCAAAGCTTGATCTTCCTTCATTGCTTGCCTCCTGCGATGAGACGAAGAAAACATGCACATGTGCAAAATTAGTTGGTCGCCATTGTCATGGGCTACTCAATTAATCAAGTATAACTGCAAGGCTACTTTTCTTTCCTTGTCATTATGCAATTGCCTGATGCTCTGTTTTATTACATATAAGCAGCTATCTATCCTCTTCAGGACATTAAAAACATTACTGAAATTTCCAAATTGCTAAAAATTTAGTATGGTTTGAGGTCAAAACAATGAAACAAACAAAACATAGAATAGATGCATATACGCAACACATATTCACTAACTAAAAACATATCTCAATCTCATGGAAATCAATTCGGTAATATGAGAGATCATCACCGCTAACTGAAGGAGAAAACCCACCATATAAAAAATGTGTACTAAGAGATACTGAGAAAGAATAAACATGTAATGTTACAAAAGAAAGAGAGCAGAAGTAAAAGAACAAAAGAGAGCTCTTCGGTGATGATCTCACTTGGAAGGCTCATCAAATATACACTAACTTAAAAGAGACCCTACATATCTATTTGTATAACTATTTGCATATTTAGATGAATGATCAATGGGATCTTCTATTTACCCTTGTAGTTATAGGTTTCGTCTGTTTATATCTATTCTAGATATGGCTAAAAAGATTTATTCAGATTAGTAAAAAATATGAATTATTTGAAAGAAGGTATATGAGAAAGTTGCAGAGGGAGAAATGTTTGGAGAGATCGGTGTTCTATGTAACATACCCCAGTCATTTACTTGCCGCACAGCTGAGCTTTCACAGCTTTTTAGAATGAGCAAAGCAATACTTCAAGAGATCAATGAAGAGCACACGGAAGACAGTAATATTCTAATGAACAATCTATTCCTTCAGTACTTTCGTATCTGCCAATGGATGGCTACTATACTGCACTAACCATTGTGGTAGTGAGATGGACTCATATGAATCGTTAATGTATTAGTATGTGGCCAATGTTGAGCTTAGGTTATAGTTTAAGTAACACATAATTCAGGTTTAGCATATCATTTTTTGGTAACTCCATTTTAACAGACTATATTGGAACCTCTTAGAATTCTTGAGATGTTGATTGGAGAAATGAAAATTATCAATTATAGGCATCATAACTTGTGTTGTACTGTCCTGATTTATTTGTTATGTTTTTATATATATCAGCTGTTTCAACATCTCAATTTCTGTGCATCATCTCAAGATTTCAATACATATTGGTATATACTTCATGTCATTTCTCATGTAAAAGACTTTCCAGAATATTCTGCAGTAGGAGATATGTTAAATGTACACTACATACCACTGCTATGGTAATAACAAGATCATTCTGGTGTGCCTCATCAACAAGTTGTACAGCAATGCTATCACTTCCATCATTATTCTGCAAGTGTAATATAAGATAATCCAAAACCTCATATAGAACAAAATTAAATTGAAGTAGCAACATAAAAATTAGGACGCTAAACTAAAAGTCCATAACCCAGAGGAGAAACATGAGAGGAGAGGCAAGCACTCAAGACAACGAAGCCAAAGATTTATCCAAAAAGAGTATGTCTGTTATATACTGATGTTATAGCACACCAACGTACGCCAGCCTCTGTTATTGCTGCCTGTATTCAAGAGTAGATACTTGACGTTCCTGTACAATAGAAAAAAGGAGATGAATTCTCCAAACAAAAAACATACTATAACATTTATCTTTTTCCAAGATGATATGTACAAACTGGATGTTAAGGGGGCTCTTCTTCTCTGTTGAACGCCTAAAAATATGGCGAGATCTGTTTGCAATCCCATCAACATTTACAGAGGTTCCTGCAGGTCCATGAAGCATATCGCACTATGTAGAAGCAAAAACCAATTAAGAATATGAAATTGAATGCTCGAAAGACAAATTCTTGCAAACTGGACAAAACAACCATGTAATGAACATACTACTTCTTGTATCTTCTTTGTGATTTGGACATCGACACGATATCAAACACATTTGTTTGGTTATACTTCTCTTTAAGTTTTTAAAGTATTAATCAAAGGTGAAATACTTTTGATGAGAAAAAAGCTGATGAAAAAATGGCATGAAGTTATCTCTCTGGAAAGAAGACAATAAAAAGGTAAGGTTGTTCCAAATTGATCTGAAGACTAATTAAAAGGGTCATTCTAAAAATATCAAATTATCATTTTTTCTAAACAAATGCACCGTACTTATTGCCACACCTAAACTACCTAATAGAAATCCCAATAATCAGATAAGCTAACAACAAAAAAATGCTCCTGATTTTTTTCTTAAAAAAGGGAAACGCCATGGGGTGAGCAAGCACGATGGACCGAACGCCACCAAACTCTCAATAGTCAATACTGCATTAGGGCTGAGGCTTAACCCAAATCAGGGAACACGTCAAGGGTATGGTACCCATCATACCATCTGGGAGTGTGGTTATGTGTGGATATGCTCCATTCTAATCCATTTTGACGATCTGATTGAACTAACAGAGCCCCGATAAGCGAGAGCATCTCATCACAAGATGGGGAAATCGGCACAAAAAAAGGAGCGCGGGGACTGGGGAGCAATCACTTTCCCTGCAGAGGTGCCGATCGAATCCAGTTCACCAGCAAACAACCTAATATCCTCGGAAACAACAGAGCGAGATCGGGAGAGATGGGGGGGGAGAGAGAAGAGAGCAGAGAGACGCACCTGCGCTCGCCGCTCCGCCGGAGAACCAAAAAATCCCCCCAAAAAAAGACGAGTGCGCCTCACATGCAATCCACGGCGGCGAGATCATGCAGCCTCCGCCACCACCGTTCATACTGGAGGTCGTCGAGCGGGACGACTGCGTGGTGGCGGTGGCCCCGCCATTGCTTCCACTACTCGAGCCGCCGATCTAATGCGTGGGCCCCACACTGCTAGGCGCCATCTCCCTAACCCATCCCCTCATGGCCAAACTGATACCTACGTCGGCGTGGGTGCCGCCATGGACGACGGACACGACGGAGATGGCGTGCCACCGCCGGGGCCGAGGTGTGTGTTGGGGCGCGAGAGGAGCAGATCGGCGGCGAACGCGGTGGGGGTGAAGAGCGGCTAGGGTTAGGCGTGGGAAAAGGGGGAAGCCGAATGGGGAATGGGCCACATGAGTCTGGGGCTCCCTTCTGCCTAGGAATTTTTGCGAAAACCCCCTGTGGTTTTCTTATTTAGAGCACGCTCCGATTTTATGAATTTCCTCTTCTTCCCATATAAAATCTCAGAAAACAGTGGCTCTTACGTAAAAAGCGCAAGAGAGTGAAGATAGGGTGCTGATCCTTCACGCAAATAGCGACGAACAGGAGGACATTTTCGAAACAAAGCAGCCCCGCTTGGGGCCACGTTGCGGCCCGCGGAGGCAGCCACGCCAGCCAAAAGGATGTGGAGCCTTAACAAATTACGAAAACCGGAAGGACTTTTCTGCAAAACGATGACGTGGCTCACTGGTGGGAGAGCAAACGGGAGAGGCTTTAAAGTATAGAGATGTTCGTTTTAGTTTTAGATTATAAACGGAGCAACTTAGAACAACGATTGTTTCAAATTTGGATCTAACTTATAGAAGAAAGTTTGGTTCTATCAACTTACTATATTATTATAATTTGTACTTCATATTATAATAAGCCAACGGAATAAATTATTTTATTTGTTTCGACTTACAAGAAAAATTAAATTATTATAATTCAAAGCTGAAACAAATGTGCCCTTATTCTATTAACTTATTATAATCTATATCAACTTATTATAATCTAAAGTATAAATTATAACAATCGATGGATCAAAAAATTTTATAAATTATTTTGTTATAATCAAAAACTGAAATCAACCTCGTTATCCTATCCGTGATTAATAAAAGCACAAGAGTATAATCTGAGAACCAACGGCCCGGCCCATATAATGACTCGCCCAAAAGCCCATAATCGTCGGATCGGCCCACTCGAGTGTAACTGGACCTAACTAGAGCCCACGTGCTTCTGCTCTGCTCGTCCGTGGAGTTCGGCCATTCGCCCAACGGCCGGCCGGCCGGCCGGCCGGCCGCCCGCCGCGGCCGCGCGTGCCGACCTCCACCGTCCGCCGCGGAAGCCGCACGGTAACAGTAGTCCGCCGCGCCGGCGGAGGGTAGGTAAGTGCCATGATCCCGCCGCCGTCGTCTCCTCGTTTCCTGTGTCCCGACATTTTGTCGAACACATGCGCCGCGCGCGCTTCTGTATTAGACTTGTACATATAATTAATATAAAAAACAAACAGGAATTTGTTTGTTTGAAGATTTAGAGAATATCCTGCACCAGATCGTCAATGCTTGGTAGATAGTCGACACATGAACGGATCACTTTCCTCCTCTCCACTCTAGCGATGTCAGAGACAGAAAGAGAGAAAAAATTCAGACAAAAAGAGAGAAGAAAAGACAGGAAGAAAGAAGCTCCTCACTTTGCCTCTCATCCTTTCGCTCTCGTCGTAGAAAAAAAGGAGCAGCAGTGGACGTCGCACTTGCACTCATCACCCTGTGAGAAAAACAAGTGCTTGACACACAAGATCGCCATGAGATAGAGAGAGAGAGAGAGATGGTGCAGGACAGGACAGTGACACCCTACCAAACAGCAAGTTTAAACCACAAGCTTAGCAGCTGCTTGGGATGACTGTCCTTCCGATTATTATTTGGTAGAGTTTAAGTCAAACCAAAGTTACTATATTTTTTGTTTTTTAAAGAGTGGAGTAAATGTATTTACTTAAAAATACATAAAAAATCTCATTTGGTACAAGCTCCAATCCTAAGATTTTTTTAGAAGCCTTGTCTGATCCCATGATAGAACTATATCTAGCATCCTGTTCTTACTCTTGCTGTGTTTGTTTCTGAAGAAGAGGAGGAAGCTGGAGAAGGAGCTGCATCATATCAGTTATCACTAGCTAGACCAGGAGGGCTCTCCACATTTTTTGTGATTCATTGCAAGCTTTTGGAGCACAATTATTGGGCTTTGTTGGGTATGTGATGAGGCCATGTCTGGTCCACATATAAATCTGCATGTGTGTACAAGTAATTAACCAAGCATATATACACATTTGTCATTGAGTAACTTGAATTCAACCTTAGTATATCTGGATGTACTCTAACTTGTTTTAATTATAGATTAGTGCTAAGCTAGGACGTCATTAGGGACTTTGCTTTGAATGACGTTAGGCTGTCGTTGAATGTTGATAGCGTAGGGTTCTTTCTAGACGGTCGCTGTCGTTGAAGCGTTAGGTAAAGATAGGTTTCTTTGCACTAGCTGCTTTTACGGCATCCACAAAGCGGATAAAAAGATAGCCTTAAACATTAAATATTGTCTTATAGTTAGCCTTACACACCGTATAATCACGGCATAAGAAAAAAATATAAAGTGCACCATAAATTTAATGTGTGATCATAAGCCTAAAGTGATAACTTTTTGTGGGTCTTACTATAAGTAAGGCCCACTTTAATACTATTTTTTTATCATTGTGCACCTAACAATAGCAGAATGCTAATTTTTTATGTATCCCACATTAATACTATTTGAAACTTAGACATTATGGTTACTCTACTTTTTATGTAGCATAGGCATGATAACCGGTACAGGTTAGTTTGGTTTGGCATGCATTTCATATTTTCAAGTTATATAAGAGATATTTTAGCTTAATTTTTTTTAATGTTACAATTAGAACTTTAATGCTTGTATTTAATATATGGCTAAAATAACTTGTATTCGTAGCTCCAGCTTCGATAATTTTTAGAGTTAAAAATTTCAAACTCCAAAAAGTACCCATCCATTGCGGACCGTGGATGATTCCGAATGAACGGTATCTATTTTTCCTGGACAAGTGCGTGAAAAAATATAATTCAATAAAAGAAAATAAAAGAGGAAAAAAAGAGCATGCTTAAAATCCTAGTGGATAACGTGGGCCCCACTGGGCCGTGAGATCGGGCTGTGGCCCCCACGTCCCCCGTGTTCCTCCACCCAGTCCAATCTAGATACCAGAACTAAATTTATATTTAAAATATTCTGAAATATTTTGCGCATATTTAAATTGCTTGCCAGGATTTTTTGCTAATGGTCCACTATGAAAGTGACCCCAGATAGCTGCCTTTGGTGAGTGCTTGCTTGAGCCTAGTTATGTAGCAATGTAGCACGGACATTGGCATAGTAAATTATCTCGATTAGGGTTTAGTTTAGTAGTAAGTGTGCGTTTGACAATGCTCCAGCTCCAGCTTCTTTATCATGTGGAGCTGGAGTCAAGCCAAATATTTTTTTTTAAAGTGGATCCTACTGAGAGTATTTCAGAAAAATAAATTAGAGTGGTGAAATAGGATCTAACTAACTTCAAGTACTTAACTCCAGCTTCAGTATGGATTTCAGGATCCGAAACTCTACTAAACAGACCCTAAGAAGCGACATAATGCATGGCAAGAATCAATTCTGAAATTAGACAACACAATGTACTTAGATATGAGTATATGACCCGTTAAGTATGCTCTAACAAACAGACTTCAACCTGAGAGAATAACTTTGAGTTATAATGGTTTGTTCGGTAGAGTTTTAGATTTTGAAATGCAGATTGGAACTCTGTATGATCTGAAGTAGGTCAAAAGTGTTTGGTTAAACTGAACTACTCTAAAAATTGGCTTCAGTTTTGAGGGGATGTAAGTAGAGTAGTTCAGTGACATTATGAGTACTTTTTCATAATTTTTTAGCTCGACTCTCTACAGGATAAAAAAACTGGAGTGGGAGCATGTTAAACAGGGCCCTAAATGTCGCCATGGTAGCATGACCCATCCAAACTACAAAAATTTAAAAATATTGAAAGGAAAATGCGTAAAGGAAGATAAAAATAGATAAAACACTAGACATATTTTGTTGCTAGCCATCATTTGTCAATAAAAGTTGTCACACTTGTCTCCACCAGACATGTTTGGTTGCTAGCCAACATTTGTCAATAAAAATTGTCACACTTGTCTAAGGTAAGGTTATTAAATTACTTGCTATATTTTGTCAAGCCTAAAAGAATCTTGTCACACTTCTTTAAGTCTTTAACATATGAGACTGAAAAAAATCTTACCACGGTTTGTGACAGCAATCAAATAACTATCAATTTAGTCAAACTTATCTAACATTAAGCGTGATAAAATGTGACTAGGAAGCAAACATCCCACTATCTTTTTTTCTCTAGTTTGATTTAGTCTAGTCTGCATGCACAGAAAGCTGCTCACTAGTCCACTACGACGACGACCCTCGATCTTTTCTTGGCACCTAAACTGAATTTAGGCAACGTAGGGTATCAATTAACATGCTGCCATTCAAAGCTAGCCATGAAAAATATATAAAAGATACATTTTTTCTTTTGCAATACGTGCTTAGCAACTATAGATTTAACATAATGTAAAAATACTTAAAAATACATCTCTAATTATATCACATACCACTAAAATTGATGGTTTTGACATTTTTTCTAAAACATGCAATTCTCCTTTTCTGGAAAGAGGGATGTGATTAAGGGTCTGTTTGGTCCGGCATATTTACCACACCTAAGATTAAACAAGTTTGATTAAATTGACAGTTGTTGCTGTCACAAATTGTGGCAAGATTTTCCCTGGTCCTACATGTCAATGATTTAAAAAAGTATGACAAGATTCTCTTAGGCTTATCAAAGAGACTTTTTGGTTCTTAACCACACTTTGAGACACCTAAGATTAGGCAAGTTTGACTAAATTGACAGTTGTTTGGTTGCTGCCACAAATTATGACAAGATTCTCTCTGGTTTTACATGTCAGTGACTTAAAAAAAGTGTGACAAAATTTCGTTAGACTTATCAAACTGTGACAAAGAATTTGATAGCCTCACGCCCTCACCTTAGACAAATTTTATTGGTAAATAGCGGCTAGCAACCAAACATGCCCAAAGTATGACGAAAGATTTGATAGCCTCATCTTAGGTAAGTGTGGCAATTTTTATTGGCAAACGGTGGCTAGCAACCAAACATGTCATAAATACCAAACTCTAATTTATTTCTTTAGAAATATTTTGATACGTGTATAGAAATATTAGCCATTGTCATTGTGATGTGAATAACAATCCTGATAATTATTGGCACAGGTTGACTTAAACGTGGGTTTAACGGTGACAAAAAAAATTAATTTCAAATTAAGAAAAGGTCGAGAAAATGGCGAAGGAACAAGATGCGCCCCTTCCCTCCCATCTTCCGCTGCTCTCCTCGCCGCAACTCTACTCCATCGTGCTCTCTCTCTCTCTCTCTCTCTCTCTCTCTCTCTCTTCTCTGCAGAGCGAGCCGGAGGTGCGCGCGCACAGCGGCTGGCCGGCGAGAAGGCCCCCGTAGGCACGCGCGGCGTGGGCTGGCCTCCTCTCCTTCTCGACCCCGGCACGATTCTCCCCCACTGGGCGGCGGCGGCGGGGGCGGCGGCCTGGCCTCCTCGCGCGCGCGGGCGCGGGCGGGCGGCGAGAAGGTTTGGGCTTCCTACCACCGGACCACGTCTCGGTCCGAATCGAACCGAAGGCGGCGTCCCGCGTTAGGTCCGCCCCGCCTCGGCTGCTCTGCGAGTTCAGCCGTCGTTCCCTCCCTCCCTGGCGGCGTGCGCCCTGCGGGCCGTAGACGATGAGCTGCGGCAGTGAAGGGAGCTGCCGGGATGGTGGCAGCGAGGAGTTCAGGCGGCCGCGCCCCAGCAAGGTCGCGGCTGGCGATTTGGTGGAGCCGGCCCGCTGCTCGGATGCCACCTCACCGGCTCCTTGGATTGACAAGAAGCTGCTTGTTGACCCCAGGAATCTGTTTATTGGATCTAAGATTGGGGAGGGAGCTCATGGGAAGGTCTACAAGGGGAAGTAAGTAAATGAACCACACAACCATGTCTAATAATTGTTACCTTTTTGCAAAAAAAATCGTCAGTATTTTCTTCAATCGTGCCAAATTTGAAGACTCCGATCTAGTCATAGTCTTAGCAGTTGCGCAATCACATGTAAAAATGTTAGGCTCATGTATCAATAGAACAGGTGGCAAGAAGTATCCCTTCTGTTTTATGAGTCCCTGGGTGTTGCACAGTTTGTGCTGCACGATTCTTTTGGGTTCAAGATGTATTTCTCAGTTTAACAAGACATTTTTATGGAGATATTAGTCACGATTTGTGCTGTCCTTTGGGATCTTAACATGAACAAGGTAAATATACCTCCAAATATGCTTGATTTAGCTATGCTAGTTTGCTGCAGATGTCTCCAATTCCTGCTGTGGTCATGTAGAGTTTGTTCAAGCCTGCAACTTGTTCATGACTCAGTATACAACTGTTTGTGTTGCCACAGATTGAGCTAACATTACTGTTCCATAAGGAAACTTTGTTGCCTAGTACTTCATAGTTCATGGTGATGTTAGACAAGTACACAACTAGGATACTTCTTATATCTCATCATTCTCATGTCATCAATTAATTAATATTCTCTGAGTGCTGTGAAATAGGTATGGTGATCAAATTGTAGCAATAAAGGTTCTTAACAGTGGCAGCACTCCAGAAGAAAAGGCAACCCTCGAAGCTCGTTTCATTCGAGAAGTAAATATGATGTGTAAAGTGAAACATGACAATCTTGTGAAGGTAGTAATCCTTGTGTAAAGGAAACACTGCTGTGGCCAATCTGTTTTTTTTATTAATTTCTCTAGTTCAATTCAGTCCCATCATAGCCATTGCTGACTAATCATCAATTTTCTTGTGGAAATTTTGTCAACAAATTTCCACACTTTTGCAGTTTATTGGAGCTTGCAAGGAACCACTGATGGTTATTGTCAGCGAGTTACTGCAAGGGATGTCATTGAAAAACTACTTGAACAGCCTTCGGCCCAGCCAATTAGACATCCATACTGCAATCAGCTATGCACTCAATATAGCCCATGCAATGGAATGTTTACATGCGAATGGAATAATACATAGAGATCTGAAACCTGGTATTTATGCTTGGATTGTTACTTTTGCAATTGTACTTCATTTGTTTTTGTTGTATTGTTGTCTGACGTGTAGTAAATTGTATTTCTTTTGTTCTAACTAAAACTGTTGCATATTTACCTAATATTTTATGGTCAGCTGTAGATTTTATTTTAACACATCATATATGAGTTCCTAATGCATTTTTAATTCAAAAGTCAAAACTACGGGTGTTCTTTTAGGACAAGGTAACCTGTGTTTCAAAGCACAGCTATCTTGGCAAATTTCCTGATAAAAGTTATTGTGTGCAGATAATTTGTTGCTCACTGCAAATCGTAAGAAGCTGAAGCTTACTGATTTTGGACTTGCACGAGAAGAAACTGTGACTGAAATGATGACAGCTGAAACGGGGACATACCGATGGATGGCACCAGAGGTTGTAAACCATTAATTTCTATAACAAATAATTTAAACTAATAACTTGTTGCCTGTGTAAAATTTGCACCCTGTAATATTCTAGGAAATGGCTGATAATTTTGTCTAAAGTTATATTGCCATTTAATTTTTTGTGTATGTGTAATTTACATGCTGGCTGTAATTTCTATCATGATTTCAGGACCTTCTATATGAACAGAAATTTGTTGCTCTAGCACTGATCTGTGTGATTACAAAGCCTGACTTATGCCTCTCTCGATTTGATGTTGTAGTTATACAGCACTGTCACCCTTCGACGTGGTGAGAAGAAGCATTACACAAATAAAGTGGATGTGTACAGCTTTGGCATTGTTCTGTGGGAATTGTTGACCAATAAAATGCCATTTGAAGGCATGTCAAATCTACAAGCTGCATATGCTGCTGCTTTCAAGGCAAGTATGAAGCAACTGTCAATAGTCAATACTGTGGTATGAAACTATTATTGGCTATAAAATGACATTGCTTCCTAGAAAATATTCTGGTATAATAACTCGTGGATCTTGGTGAGTTATGCTATTTAATTGCAAATCATTCCTGTTCACACTGGGTATAAATTACTAGTAAGGTCTCCTATGTGGACAAAACTGTTATTACCCCTACACAAGTTAGTAATGTTTCTTATGTTGTGAAGTTTTGTCAATTTAGCTCAAATACTCATTTTTGGTTACCCAAAGAGTGAAAATCAACAGTCAACGCGGCAATTTTGGCACAAGTAATTTAAGAAAATTATTTTTTTGCACCATTCAACTGGTGTAACCTGAGTCTTAAACTTACTTTGTTGACACTATTATTTTGTTGACATCCTTTTTCAACTGTAGTATGCACTAACCTGACATTTTCTCTCATCTCTAATGACAGCAAGTGCGACCACCCCTTCCTGGGGAGACCCATCATGAGCTTGTGTTCATCGTTCAATCATGCTGGGTCGAGGATCCTGCCATGCGACCTAGCTTCAGCCAGATCATCCGCATGCTGGATTCTTTCCTCATGACGATTCCTCCACAACCCCCTTCGGAATCAAACGAAGACGTTGAATTGGAAGAATCAGCGTCGTCGTTGAGTGGCAGGAGTTCATCTGTCTCTTCGATTGTTTCTCGTGCCACAAGCAAGCTCTCGGTCGTCCGCCATCTCTTCGCCTCAAAGAAGGCAGGCAATGGGAGGACATGATGCATGTCCTGAGACGTCTCCCTTGGTGCTGTAAAGAGTTAGCCTAGGTTATGTGTAATGCAACAGGGATCTTGTTCAGTGTAGGATAGCTGTTGTATTGATGACACACAAAGGAAAGTTGAAATGCAATTCATGCAAGCTATGTAAAGCTGGCAGCTGCTTTACCACTAATTCTCCATGTTTTCCCCAGCACCTTTGATCCAAACAATCCCAATAGAGAATCAGTTGGTTGCTGATCACTGATCACTGGCTTCAGCCTTCTGGGTTAACATGGAGACACAGGTGGAGTTAACTGAAAACACTGTTGCTGGACCTCACTCCCTGTCAATGCAAACAGTAGGTTTACTCATTTTACATATAGATTTGGATATAAACAGATTGTAATGTCATTTAGAACTTGAAATGGATTTGCACTTTTGTGCTACATATATACCCACCTGATCATGATCCTGCTTGTCTCTCTATATACGCTCATTGCTAGTGCTGAGGCTTTATTTTTGGGAGATTTGCTCTCATATCACACATAAGTTGGTGGAATTTACTCTTTTGCCTCATATGAATGCATGATAACACACAGAACGTGGCAAAAAAATAAACAACATTCAACTTTGTGGCATAAGAACAAAAATTTCTTTATTTTTTGCCATACAAATAATGAATTGCTATGTTTACTCTGCCATTTGCCCATTTCTAAAGAAAACGACTTTTCTAGAACAGTGAGAGAAATTTGTGAATAAAAGAATAGGTTAATTTTTTTTGTATCATTACAATTTTCATGGTTTATTTGTGTCAATAACGAATAGAGGCTATTAATATTTATATATAGTCAATTTTTGAAAAATTATAATGTTGCGCTGGTAATTTTTCTTAAAAAATTGGGAGGCTCTTACATCATCCGAACCTTGACACGTGGCACTCTCTCAGCCGTTCGATGGGTGGCATTCCAGAAGAATCCTCCTCAGAATCAACGGCCGCGGCGTCAGCTTCGGACCGCCGCCTGCTCAGGTGAGCCGGTTGGTATAAAAGCCTCATCTCGCCCAAAACCAACCTCTTTTCTCGCTCTCCTCCCACCCCCAAACCGAACGGGTGAGACGGCGGTGGGGAGCAAGCTAGGGTTTTGATCTTGCCGGCGCCGCGCCGCCGTCGCTATGGAGAGGGAGCTCCTGGAGACATTCGATGCGGCCAAGAAGGCGGCCGACGCGGCGGCAGGGGAGGACGACTCCCCGGAGGCCGACCGCTGCCTCGACGCGCTCCGGCGGCTGCGCGCCATCCGCGTCACCACCGAGATCCTCGTCTCTACGCAGGTGAGCGCCCCCACCGCTTCTCCCGTGATCCGAATTTATGTTTGCGAGCTATCTGTGGGCTGTGGCCGCTTGTCGCCCGTTTCCGGCAGATGCGTGCGGCGGCGGGCGATTCTGGTGAGGAACAGTAGGCGCTGTGTGTATTGTTGCATCAATTTTGGATTCTGTATGTTTGTTATTTGGTTAGTTCGTCGAACTTCTCTGGATGTCTCAGATGGATATTGTTTACCATTCTTGACGTGACGGATGAAGACATTCGAACATATGGGGCTCTGGATTGGAATTAGATCTCGTGGGTGCGAATTTCTATTTAGATGTTTCCTATGATCCCATCTCTTTTTCTGGCTTTAGTCTGTGCATTTTTAGAGAGTTAATTGTAGGGATGTCCGGAATGCTGCAAATTTTTATGGATACAATGCGTTGCGGACTTGCGGTCAGGACAAGATAAACTTTGTGCTTTAACTGGGTGGATAGGTGATTGGTGTTTTCGTTGCTGCTACTGGCTTAATATCCAGGGGTCCTCTGCATTAGCGATCCCCTAAGCACCACCTTTCTGATTTTGGATGTTTAAATGATTGTGCTGATGAACAGAAAAGATGCAAAATTTTGTATTAGTATTTTGTAATAAGTGAGATGTTGCTTGGTTTAGGTGGTAGCATGGACTTACAATTTAGTGGGAAAAAGCGTGCAAAACATGGGAGGAATTATTTGGCTTATTCGAAAACTAAATTCCTTTGTCTCACAAAATAAGACTGTAAGCATTAACTTTGTAGATGACTTGTCCCTGGTTCAAGTGTTTATGTGAGAAGCTGATTTGGCAGTAAAATTGAGTGGAACATGAAACAGCCATTCTCTAGGACAGTACTATCTTCTTTATAGCTTTAGAGAAAATCATGGATTACAAAATCTTTACTCTCATTCCATTTAAGGCATAATAAGTTGTCGACTTGTCATGTTCATCACAAACCTTTCTGTCCTGGTCATGTGAGCTATCAGTTATCACATACTCCACATGCTTTTCAACAGTTAGCTTCTCTTGGAGAAACATGCAGCAGCTTTTACTTTTACAAGCTAGTTGTAGTTTTACATATTTTGCTACAAACTTCTCCCTTCTCCCTTCTCCCTTTTACTTCTTTCGTTTCTTCTACTCTACTGCAGTTTTTTCATATGTTTTGGAAAAAAAGAACTCACATGATATTATCTGTTTTATCAGGTTGGCAAACGTCTTCGTTACCTTACTAAGCACCCTCACTCAGACATACAAGCCATGGCTACAGATCTTTTGGGGTACTGGAAAAAGGTTGTTATTGAGGAAGGAAAGAAAAATGGTACCCCAGAAAATAATAGATCAAGTAACTCAGCAGCCAGACCTGAGAAGGCTCAGCCCATGAAGGTTGAAAAGAATTCTGCACCAGCAAGTGTGAAGTCTGAGAAAAGAGAAGTGGGTGTTAGGGGCCAGAAGCCTGAGAGCATCAAGGTTGAGCAGAATGATTCCAAAAATCAAGCAGTGAAGGCAGAGAAAGCTCCAAAGGAAGTTACTAGAACGCCTGATACTAAGAAGCCATCTTCTGTTCCAAAAGGCCCCCCAAAGCTGACTTCTCTTGTCAAATGTAATGATGCCACGAGAGATAAAATCCGTGAACTACTTGCTGATGCCTTCTCCAAGGTTTCTGAAGAGACTAGCATTGATGACAGAGAGGAAGTGAGAAACATCTTAGATGAAGTGGATGCACGTGATCCATTCAGAGTTGCTGTGACAGTTGAATCTGCATTATTTGAGAGGCTGGGACGTTCCACTGGGGCTCACAAGGCAAAATACAGGTCGATAATGTTTAATCTTAGGGCTGATAACAACACTGATTTCCGAAGAAGGGTTCTCCTTGGCCAAGTGACGCCTGAGAGGCTTGTTGACATATCTCCGGAAGAGATGGCTAGTGATGCAAGGAAGCTTGAGAATAAGCAGATAAAGGAGAAAGCTTTGTTCGACTGTGAGCGTGGAGGGCCCCCAAAGGCGACAACTGATCAGTTTAAGTGTGGCAGGTGTGGTCAGCGGAAGACAACATACTATCAGCTGCAGACTCGGAGTGCTGATGAGCCAATGACAACTTTTGTGACTTGTGTGAATTGCAACAACCACTGGAAGTTCTGCTGAGCACCAACCTGTTAAACTGCTAAAATGTCCTCCCAGTAAGTGTGTCATTCGAATTTGACAGCCAGGTTGGCTTCAATTTTCCATAAGTTAGGAGCATGTTTCCTTTTCTGTCCTTTTCTTTTTCTGAACCTGATTTATTCAGATTGTACTAGTTGACCGCAAAATTGTCATTGTTGACTAAATTACCATTACCTGTTGTACCTCTTTGAAGTCTTGGATGGCAATGTAGCTCTTGTGTATAAGGATATTGTGTGATTCCTGCATGGTCACCATTCAGAGTGAAAATAATGCTGGAAAAGTGACAGATGGGGTGCAATCATGATGAGCTAGACCATGATTATGATAGCCAAGGAGTTCTCTCTTATGTTTTCTCCATCCTCACTCCGGGATTGCTGTATATTTAGTGAAGAACTTTGCTTAGACAAGGATATGTGAAAAATAGGGAGCAGGACAACAGGGAATCTGAAGCTTGGTGTTTTCTGGAAAGAGATGCGAATCACAGAAACGCTGGTGCTTTTGAAGCTGCCGATGGAGAAATAGCAGTTGCTGCTTTGGGAGTTCTGGTATTCAAATGAGCGAGACACTAGACAGCTCTCCTAATCCCTGGGTAGCAGCATTGGCTACTGCTACAGGTCATGTCCAGAACAATAGCAACCCATGTGTAAGCTTATTCGAGCCAAATACCACCCTAAAAAAATTTACAATCATTTTATAGCAGTAAATTATGTAACCCAAGACGACGCTAAAGTTTATAAGGTGGCGTTTGATTTAGGAGTTTAATAGCACGGAATGACTCCATTTTAGATACCGAAAATGGAATGGCTCCGCGAACTCCACCGCCCGCCTACGACGCTGCTAACATCCGCCTCTGCGGTTACAGCGCCACCACCAACTTCTCTGACCACGGCTCCCCTACCACTGGACCTAGCCAAGCGGACTATTCCACCGCCTGAATCAGTGAGACCAATCACCTTTCCAATAGGGCCAGCTAAGCCGACCCTTCTTCCACAGGTGGAGGAGGAGGGTGAGAGCTGTGGCGGTCAGGTCAAGGTGGAGGGCACTAGCTATGAGGTCCAGGCGCTTGCCATGAAGCCTGTGTGAGCGATGATCTTCGGGAAGCGCAGGAAGCGATCGAGCTGTGGAACTCATGTTCGCGCCTTCCATGTTGTGCCTGTTTGCGTGGAAGAGGTTGGCAGAGCCTGAGGGTCCAATTATCCATAACTACTATCATTAGTAGCTTTATTGTTGTGCATAGCATCACTGGACTTGGTATTGTGTAACTTTGGTTAGTATTGAACTGCTGATGCCAGAATTTCCCTGTATGTGATGTCACTAACTTGGGTAATGCTATAATAGTATTTGTGATGTAATATGGTATGCTTGGGTAAATTTTAGTGGAACTAATATGTTGTGTCTAAACAAAACCTTTGATATGGTATATAGCTGTGTTTTTGGATTATTAACAAAAATATTGGAAATTGTTGCAATAAGTGGTTATCTAGATTGTCTCTGCAAGTTCTTGTGCAACATCCATGTGTTAGATGTTTATTTGTTGCAGTTAAATGCTTTGTCCGGTATGCATGGATCAAGGTTTGCTGTTAATTTTCTAGTTATGCTATTATAGATCAATTGGAAGGTTTGCCATTATGTGCATGTTCATGCCTTCAATTTACCATGACAGATTTTCATTCCTTGTTTGATGACTATGTATTATGTACAATATGGATCTTTTCAGCAGATACTGCACTATTAATAGTTAATATAAGTCTCTTTTTTTATTCGACCTGTGGGCTGCTGATCAGATTGCAGATACTGCTCTGCAGGAGCTGCTTGTTTAACGTGCTCGGTCCTGTTTGGGCTGGAACACATTTGTTGCTGCACTACATAACCATGACTTTATAGTGTTAACTGTTAACTTGAATTTCTTCCAGAAGTTGAATTAATGTTGGCATTTGATCTTCAATCTGATCAGTCATTATTAATATTGTTAAGCTTAGCTTTTGTCTGGAAATATATTCCCTTTTTTCGTTTATGACATGTGGCAAGTGGTTTGTGTTAGGTGGTCTGTTAGTGCAGGCCTGAATAGGAAGAAGATTTGGTATGTGTCTGAGGTAATCTGTAGTCGTTCTCCAATCTGATTTAATGGTTTGGAATGTTGTGGTGTTAAGATAATTTCTGCACCAGAGATATGAGGTACATCGCCGGCAATTATGATTCATATGTTTATGATCTGTCTTTTTATTATAAAAAGTTGTATGTATTGTAGTGTGCTGGGTTTGCTGCAACAACTTGAATTTGTTCATAGCTTGATACAGCAGCAGCCTGGCACTAACTGATTTTGCAGATAAATCATGGCATACATCTTTTCTGATACCTCATTGCTGGCTAACATCCCAAACTTGCATACAGGGATAGAGATTGCCTCCATTCTCAAGTGGCATGTGTTGGTCTTTGCTGAGCTCTAGCCATGGCCATGCAGTCCTACACACTTCACCTCCATTACCAAGAACCCAAACCTGATAGGTACATACAACTATTGCCAACACCTAAATCCACCAGATTTTCACAAAGACCACATACTTAAGGTAGCTGAAGTATTCAGAAGTTCATGACATTGTCGAATTCGAATCTTGTAGCTGAACAAAGTACTGAAGGTACAAAGATGACAATCCTTCACCTTTTTTATTTTCACAACTCCATAAATGTGAGAGGATATAATACAAGGTTAATTAAGCACCTAAAGGGGGTAAATTGGGAAAAGGCTCACATCTCAGTCCTCTCTAGCTTGTCATGGAGATAACCTACCATAGCACCACATACTACTAGGGTTAACCGTCAATCAAATAAAACGAATGGCCTGGACCTTACAACAACCAAGAGGATCACCAACCGGGTGATCCATGGCTATTGTCATTGTACCTGCAGTTTTCCCCTTCTGAAGGAGAAAATCCAAGTGATACCAAGCTCATCTAGTGAAAGCGCATTGCTTCCTCCACACACACACACACACACCCATGGAAAACATTGGCCGAAGGCACGCCATCCTTTAAGGGCATAATTAAGGGAGCTGGAGACCATCTTAAAGGGTGTTATAGTTTGTTTCTCTACTGGCCTGTTTTCGCACGTTTCATACCACCGTTACTGAATGGAGAGACACTCCCAGGATGGGGGCTGTCCTCCCTCAGGGTTGAGTTTAGCATTGCCAGCTCCCTAAGCTGTTGCCTTTTGTACAAATCCTGTGATTCATCCTGCGGCAGAGAAACCGATACAACTTTGTTAAGTCAGGCATATCAAGACTAATTACAGATTAAAGTATTGCCAGAGGAGCAAGAAGTAATGATATACATGAGCAGTCAGTCATAGACATGGTTCCTAACAGAACATGTGAACAAACAAAGTTGACTTACACAAGAAACTAGGGAGAAGCAACTAGAGGCTGGTAAATGGCAGTCATGATTCAAGAAATGAGATATCTTTGGGGTCAAGACATTTCAGAATACTACGAGGGAAGGGGAGGAAACATTCAGAAAGTCATCGACAGCTCAAACACTTCATGATGATAAAGTATAGCATGCCTAGCAAACTATTTTCTTGGTATTCCCCAGAAATCAATCAGATTCCCGTTCACTAGCAAAAACACTATAGCCTGCACAAATAAAGTGCATGCAAATTACTCACCACTGGTTTTAGCAATTCTTCTATAACCTCCTGTGCATGTCTCAATCTTGCATCAATGATACTGGCCGGGAACTCAGCCTCTATCAAAATGTGTAGTGGATCACTCAGATGCTCATAGCCTGGTTTTCCACGCAATTTGTCCTCCTTCAAGAAACATGGAAGCAAAGATTTAACACTTAATTCATTGCAAGGATGAATAACAATGCCTGGAGAACCCTTGCAGAGGAAGACTTCCAATACACTACCTGTTTGCGCAATGATATCCTGATAATGCAAGAAGCAATAGTTTTTCAATTTGAGTGCATACATTGGAAAATTTTGTTACCTTCCCTGGATCCTTGATGGAACCCTTTCCTCTAATGAAAACACGGCAGCCGGTGGATGCTTCTACCCGCTTTAGAGAGTTACCTCTAGGTCCTAGAATGCGCCCCACAAAATTGAACTGGGAAGAAAGTAAGAGTGATATAAGCAAATAAAACAGCTCAAGCATTATTCTTCGTTAACCACAAGAATTGGAATCGTACATTTGGATAAGAATCAACCGGGATCTCCAAACGCAGAATCTTTTTTACAACATGAGAACTAGGGCTTGGTGGCGCACCTTGCCAGTCCATACTGGCTCCTTTAGGAAAACCTAATCTCTTTTGCATAGTTTCAAAGGCAGGTATAATGCTTTATCAGTACTTTTGACAAATTTAAAATGATCTTGACAACACATTTGCGTTTTCATAAACTTATCATATTGGATTGTAAATAAGTTATGTTAAATGCCTACCTCTTGGTGTAGCCCATTCCAAGGACTGAACCCATTTCCAGAGAGATTAGATCTTGGGTTTGGTGAAGACATCGGACTAGGACTTCTATACCGATGCCTGTCAAAATCACCAAATCCATGGTTGTGGACAATGCTTGATACCCGCATGATCTCTGAGTAGCATAAAGGTCAGAAGAGAATCCGGATAAACATAAATGAATAAGCTGTTGATTATAATCAGCATTTTAGACACTGCAAATAGCACTCGATCTAACATGATTCAATAAGCAGGAATGAATAATTCAAATGGATGGCCAGAGTGTAGCTTCAACAAGGTAGTCAAAACAAATAGCATCCAACTGTGATGCCAGATTTGATCTAATATCACTGCTTATAGATTATAATTGAACAATTCTTGATGTTCTCAATGAATAAGGTATAAAACTCTTCAAGCTACAATATGACAATAAACATAATCCTACAAATATGGTCTAAGCATATGTGCTGCACACAGACAACAATGAACCAACTGAGCAGTATTGCCTGATCAAACAAGAGAATGAGTTATTTTCAGTCCCCAATTTATATTTTTCTTCCAGCATCAGCACAGAGGGAAGGCCGTAAATCAAGCAAAGTATTCCTACATTTAGTTTGCAAGAGAGTACTGCAATCATTAACAGGAGCAAAATCACTAAAGCGAGTACAGCTGTTTTTTTTTTGAGTAACAACCAGTAGGAGAGGCTCCTACTGCGGTTATATATTAAAAAAAGGTTAAACGCCGACCAAAGAAAAGGAAGAAAGAAAACAAGAGACCGGGACAGATACAAATGAGAGATGGCTGTAAGCCGACTTGTACACTGGGGTTAGAAACACATGTTTCAAACTGGAGAACTCTGAAAGACTCTCTTAAAAGACAGTGGTACAATGGCTAGCTATGGTTTGATTTGCTTTCTTAGATTGTCGCTATCCAGTTGAGAACTTCTTCCTTCAGCGGTGACTTGAATCTCTGCGTTTGCAAGCTGATTGTGTGTTTGAATAGTTGTAACCAATCCTGTGTCGTGGATCTCTGAGCTCTGAAAATATGGTTATTTCTTATGAACCAAAGCACCCAGGCTCCTGTCATGATAACTTCCATTAAAAAATTGGATTTGTGCAGCGATCTTACAAGCGAGTACAGCTGGTTATGTCAAGGGCTGCCTAAAATGTTTAAATCTTCATGCTGGTAATGTACATCCATTGTTTGATGGTGATTGAGATAAGCATATGTTGACAACTCGACGTCAATAGATAATCTTTACCACTGTCCACTTATGAAATCCACGAACCTCATCATTGCTTTTACATCCTAACTGCTAAGATCAACTCTAAATCAATCATATGATCTTTGCCATTTGTCCACATAATGGTGAGATGGATATCTAAGATAGCAAACAAGTTCATCCTATCAAACAACACACAACAACTGCTCACCATGTTTCGGCCTACAAGACTGCTCTACAGCATCTCCAGCACAGTTCATCACAGACAGAGTCGATCATGACAAGCAGCAAGTCGCAACGTTATCTTGCAGAAGCCTGATCATCTAATCTCGCTGATTGGGTAAACATCACAACACGAATCTAAACCAGACCCAGATCATAGCGCAGAGCCAGAAACCAGCAATGCCGTCCGAAGTGAGCATTCATCCAAGCATCGGAGCCATGTGCCTCCCAGTTCAGTTCATCGATTGCAAGGGAATGAACACGTCTCTCAAAACCAAAGGAAAATCTCGCTGCGCAGCAAGAAACGATAAGAGGGGAGATGAAATCATGAAAAGATCTCACCTTGGCTCAACAGCTTGCTGCAAATGGGCAGCACCTGCATGAAAGGCCCCAGCTTCTGGTGCTCGGCGAGCAACTCGGCCAGATACTGGCTGCAAGCCAAAAAAAAACAAATTGCACAAGAATCAACAACTCCATCGAAGCAAAAACCAACCAAACGAAGGAGGAGGGGATGGCAACGGAGGCCAGGAAGCACGGAAATGGAACCCAACCCGCCGTCTCCGGTGTACCTATCCACGTCCGGGTTGCTCCTGATCTGAGGGGAGAGGTTTCCCGCCGGTGAGAACCCCTCGCTGTAGAGCCCCGACATGGCGGCGGCTCTGGAGAGCTTGACAGAGAGAGAAGGGGAGAGAGGGAGAGAGACACGGCGTCTGCAATCGCGGCCTGCCTAGGACTCTAGGAGGACGAGGAGGAGGTGTGAGGTGTCCTAGGAATGATGGAAGCCGAGGTAAAAAGGCTCGCGGCTTTAGGGGGAAGGCTGGTGCAGCCAGCCAGCGCAGTAGCGTAGGGTTGCTAGGTAGCCTAGTAAAATAGTTTGATTTCTTCGGTATTATTATAATTTATACAGTTTACTAATATATTATTAGTGTGTAAATTATTAAAGAAATATAATAATAAACGTAGGTAATTTTTGAAATTTATAATAACATGTGAGTAAGTAAAAATGCCGGACGGGATAGACGGCGACATTATTCTCAAAGGGTGACATTATTCTCAAAGGAATATAAAAAGTAATCATATATTTTCTAATGTATTAAAAAAATGAAAATTAAGGATTTACACTCGTGATCTACGTACATATGTTGTCGTGAACCTTGCATGTCATTGTGATGTGAAGAGTAAATCTTTAATTTTCATGTATAAAACGTGAGAACGAATTGTTCCGTATTGTAGAATATTATATGATTTTAGAACATATGAATTAAAATACACAAGTTTTGACGAAGCCGCTCTGGAACGCTTTCTCCACACACACAACGACACCCATGGGAAAAAAATCTTGATTTAAAGAACAACAAAAACACCATAAAAGAGGAGATAAACAATTAGGGGGGATGTCGCTCTCTCTTTTATCAGTTCCGTCAGTCACGTTCAAGCCTGCCTCGACAGAACGATTAAATCGTCTTGTGTATAAATTTCTATGTATAAACTATGTACGTGTAGATTAGCAAGAAGTTACTTCCTCCGTTTCTGAAAGTATGTCATTCTGGCGTTTGTCAGTGTGTATCGATGAATCTAACGAACACCAGAATAACCTACATTTAGAAACAGAGGTAGTAAGCAGCAATACAAGATTTGCCCTTTCATGAACTATAGAACTGTTATTTTTCTCTTTTTATGAATTTCATGGTCTATGGCTTTCAAAGTTCTTGACATCAATGGGCTGATTTCCCAGATTTTAGAAACAATGTTGATTTTATTTATTTAGTAGTGCAAGAATGACCATTGAATCATTCTTATTGATCTTCAACAACAGCAAGAAGAAAGTAAGATGGTATAGCATTTTTCAAAGAGTGGACAATAAAAACACACTTGGTAATTTTGGAGAGGCCAAATCCTCATCCTGCTGTTTTTCCAAACGGCCTGCTTTGTCATTTTAGTCAAAGCCAAATTCCTCTTTTTTCTCTCTGTTTAAACACTTCATTCAATACATATATGTGTTTCTCACATTCCAATTTGTGCTGTCAACCATTTATTTAGTGGTATGGAGTATGGGCCCTCATGACTAAGGCTGTATCAGACTTGTTGATCTGTATTTGTTCAAGAAACCAATAGGGACAGTTTCTAACTACAAGTCTAGCCAATAGTATATAAGGTGGCATTTGGTTCTATGGACTAAAGTTTAGTCCATGTCACATCAGATGTTTGGACATTAATTTGAAGGATTAAACGTGAATTAATTATAAAAATAATTACAGAATTGGAGAATTATTCGCGAGATGAATTTATTAAGCCTAATTAATTTATGATTAACAAATGTTTACTGTAGCACAATATTGTCAAATCATGACGTAATTAGACTCGTTAGATTCGTTTCGTGAATAATTCACCGATTATGAATGAGTTTTATAAATAATCTGTGTTTAATACTTCGAAATAGCATCGGAACTAAACAATCAAATGGCACCTAAATATGCTCGGCAAAATGTGTCGGTAGCTGGTGAGAAAAAACAAGATTGTCACTGTCGGTACACGAGAGGGGGATCCTGTCAGTGGAGTGCAACAGACGTTTTAGACCTACTAGCTACTAGTGTTAATAAAACTGGGTTACAACTAGTAGTAATTAGCTTGGTTACCACTAAACCAAACCGATAACAATGTTTTTGGTTGGGTTTATTTTAAGTATTATATGTTTAATATGCAAATAAATTACGTTAGATTTTATTTGGATAAAATATGTTGACATTAGATACAACATAATCAGATTATAATCTAGTAATCAGTTAATTACATTCTAACCAGTCCGATATCAGATTACGTTACTAAAATACATTATACTTATTAACCAAACATTTTAATGTAAACAAAATACATTACACTTGTTAACCAAACAAATCTAATAACCTGATATATTGTTATTACTCGACACCATAATTAATTTTATTATCATTTATGTTACTTTGAACAAACCAAACACCACCGTAATCGTAGCTGGCTCGAAGCCTCTAACCAAACAATAAACATTACCATCTCAAATAAGATCGATATATATACTAGGTGTGTTGGAAATGTGCATTCAGTGCAGATGGAATTACTTGCCTTGTTGCCTAAAATTCCACAGTTATTATGATCACCTACGGATGAATCAAACTAACACTCCAAAAGAGCATAATTAATAGCTTCTTTTCCGTGAAAATATGATAAATGTACCCGTCTAATTAGCCTTCTAGTACATATACATAGCTGTGGACCATGCTAGCCGAGAAACAACGTCTTGTCAAGTACCCCCAGAGAAAACAAGAAAGTTTTGGATACAATAGAACAAGAAAAGAAGGAAAAAAACAGCAGCAGCAGCAGCCAGCTACTGTGACAAGTCACTTCTCCAGGAGACGCAGTGAGCTGGGCTGTGTAATCTGGCTATCAATTTCACCCTTTCACTTGAGGACTTTGAAGGTGAACTGAGGGTCTCAAAGCTGAAACGAAACGCTCCAGCTCACTGAAAGCCGGTAAAAATGTCCAGTAAAAAAGATGACGAGGTAATCTGGATGGTCTCTGATAAGGGCATCGACTTTTCTGTTGGCCCATTTCAGCTCTCGCTTTACTCATCAGCCTTCACATGCGCCCTGCAGCTCCATGCATGCTCTGTTTCTGCAACATAATTCAGGAAAGAGAGAGGCAGGACAGTTTCTTGGGTACAAGATCTGCAATGGCCTACTGTAAAATCTTTCTGTGAAAATAGTTTCCATATAATGCATAATTTGCATTCTTTGGATGCAACATGAGGCAATTCATGCGTGCAAACAGAGGGTATGTTCTTTGAGCATGCAGAACACTGTCGAGCTTGACGCTGGTTCACTGACCATGGCTACTGAGATTAATGAGAAATTTTCAGGAGGTGAGCAAGTGAGCATAATGAGTCCTGGCCTCTGCTTGTCTGCAGATGTATGATGCAGTTGAGAAGACACCAACTGGTACTAGTGCTAATTAATAAGTATTAATCCTGGTTAAAGTGGGTGAGGGAATCATGTGGGCCAACGAGCAATGATCTAGGCGACGAATCGCAATAGCCAAATCAGGCCAAGGAACAAGCTTTGAGCTAGTCCAGCAGCAGCAGCAGTAGCAGCATAGGATTCCGCCCTGGTTGGAGACGGGCGTTAATACTCTACGTGCGCGGGGGTGGCGGGGGAGGCAGCGCACGTTGGCGCGGCCAGGCGCTGCTCGGTCGCGCTCTCGCCGCGCGCCAGTGCGCCACCGATGCGATGCCCATGAATCCATGTACGCGGGCGTGCACGTGCGGCGCGACGGGAGCGCCACCTACCGTGCTGGGCGCGGGCGCGGGCGCGGGCGCGGGCGCGGCGCACATGGCCGCGTAATTGTTGGGTGTGGCAGCGCGCGCGCGGCTCCCGAGGGCGGCGACAAAGATATCTACCGTCGCGCGCCGTACGTATGCATCGATCAGTCCGCGAGCAGGCAGAGCATCCAATTCTTCTGCCGGCCGGCCGGCCGGGCGCGCTTCACTGGCACTGCCGCCGATGTGCCGGCTGATCTACGTACGATTCGATCGATCTCGAGTGAGCGTGGCGACCGGCCGGCGGCGGGTGGAGCTCCGGTGAGCGGCGGGGCATCGCTCGGCCGGCCTTCGCTGGAGCTGTGAGCAGTTTCGACGATTCCGTTTGCCATTACAGAAAATGCAGTACGTTGACGATAATTAAAAAAAAGATAAAAATGGATGTCAGAAGTGGGATTTGAACCCACGCCCTCGTTAGAGGACCAGAACTTGAGTCTGGCGCCTTAGACCACTCGGCCATCCTGACCGTGCTGTGTAATAGGAAATCACTTAACACTAGTTACTTCATCCACAGTGGTGTAATTTTTAATAAAAATTACCCCTACGTACATTAAAAACTTTATTTTTATCAGTCAGAATTTATGTCATAAACACTTTGATGATACATGTACAATAAATAAGTTTCAGTTAACCAAGTAACACCACCCAATCAACTTGCCTTAACTAGAAATTAGAGCTGACAAAATTAATAAGAAACACATGTTTCTCTGTATTATCCATTTGTTTAAAAATTGACAAAAGTAAAGTTTTTAGGTACGGAGAGGGTACACTACAACCAGAAGTAGTACCTTAGATTGAATAACACAAGATTGTTCAGCAATCAGCACGACGCTACTAGGCTGTTCCGAGGTAGCACAAAACAGAAGAAACACTGTATACTAATACAGCGTTTCGGGGTGTTTTTTACTTGCTTTTCTGCCATTGTATAGTAAATGATGGAGTAACAGTGTGTACTGTGTAGGTTCACGGGGCCAGGAACACTTATCCAAATGAAGCAGAGTGCTTTTGGAATTACAGGATGAAAATTTGACTGTTCAAAATTTCACACATGATCTACCCTTTGTTACACAAGAAAATATGTAAAACAGATATTCAAAAGGAAATTGTTTTACTACTCCTGTGCTCCAGTAGCACGGTCGAATGAACCACATCCTGCAGACAAGACATAGGTTAGAGGAGACCGTTGGTACATGCGCAGCAAAGCTACAGTTCCTAAATACAGACTACAGATCAAACAGTCATGTAGTGAAAGTGTGAAGCAAATGTTCGTTTTGCATTTGCCATCCTCGCTCAGTGACGTCTGTCTTTCAAAAAGAATTTGAATTGTAACAGAAATGCCACATTTCTTTTCTGGTCATCATGTATTCTGTATTCATGTACCAAAAATACAGCAATTCTCTGTAATACTTCTTGTAATATTCTTAGGCCTAGTTTGGCAGCCCATGATCCGGACCATTCCACGTGGACCGGGATCATGGGTTGCCAAACTAGCCTTTAGAATACATGTACCAGAATATTTGCTACTTATTGAGACCTATGCTGCATACCTTAATCCTACATAACAACAGCCAATACATTATTTTCGGTTTCTAAATATTAGAAAAACTAACTTGTCCTCTCATTCTAATAGTTCAAGTCTACATAGTAGAACCATATATTCAGAATTATAAAATGAAGAATTAACTTACCTAGACAAGCTCAATGTAAGCCATAGGTGCATTGTCTCCCCGTCTTGGAAATGTTGGGATGATCCTTGTGTAGCCTCCCTCTCTTTCCCCGTACCTGTCTGCAACCTCAGCAAACAATGCATGGACTATATGCTTCTCATAGATATAGGCCAGAGCCTGCCTCCTCTTGTGAAGAGATCCATCCTTTGCCAATGTGATCATCTTGTCGACAAACTTCCTCATGGCCTTTGCTCTTGGCCTGGTAGTCTTTATCCTCCCATGCTTCAGCAGCTGAGTGGTCAGCCCGCGCAGAAGTGCTTTCCGCTGATCTGGAGGCCTGTTAAGTTTAGGAACACGTCTCCCATGTCTCATGGCCAGTACCCTTCCACGGACATCAATTCCAAACAATCGGTGCTCAACACTTGAATTCCCTAAAATATATCCAACAAAGTCCACAGATGAGTTTGCCAAAAAAATCATAGGATTTTTTCAGATGAATTGATCCTAACTTTATCGTTAGTGGCACTGGTCCAACAAATTTTACAAAGAAGGCTGACCTGCTGGCATTGGCATTATTTCAGCATGCAGTTGCTTAGTAAAGCAGGTAAGAACATAATGCATACACATGTTTTAGGCAGTCAAGGTAGTTAAATTTGTCTTATGCATTTGCTGCAACATCAAATAATCATTCAAAATCATAGCTGTGACTTGTGATGTGTTGGAATAGTCCCACCTTGGTTGTGGGGGGAGAATTAACCTAACTTAAATAGTGGGGGAGTCTCTCATCCCTTAGAGCTAGCTTTTGGGGTGCAGACAAGGCTCCCTCCCGATGTGGGTCGGAAGTTGGATTAATTTCTCCTGTAGTGGGCTAACAAATGGTATCAAAGCCTGATCCACAATCTTCTGTGCCCGTCCAGTAGGACCGTGTGATGCGGTCTAAGAGTGCACTAAAGTGGTGAGGCCCAATTGACCGTATGGTGTGGTCAAACCAAAAGACACCAAGGTGTGACGGGGGAGATTGTTGGAATAATCCCACCTTAGTTGTGGGGGGAGAATTAACCCAACTTAAATAGTGGGGGAGTTTCTCACCCCTTAGGGCTAGCTTTTGGGGTGTGGACCAGAAGTTGGATTAATTTCTCCTATAGTGGGCCAACATGAGGTAACAAAATGTAAAACTATTTCTATCACATATGAGCCTACACTCTACACTCACATCAAAGAACACACAATTGTGGAGTTGATGGTGTTAAAAACTAGGACCATACATTTAATTTTCCATCAGAAACATTATTACATTATAGCCATTATCCCACATTTTTAGAACAAATATCCCCCAATATCCCACATTACGAATTGTATTAAATCACATTGACAGTATTAGACGCCTAATTTCGTGTTTTCCCAATAACAAAGGACCGTATCCCGACGCATTCTAGAATCGCATCTCCACATTCGTCGACACTGCAAAATCAGGCGGGCAATAATAAGGCAGAACTCTTTTACCTTCACCAAGGGAGAGAAGATGCGATAGGGGGGCGAGTCCGGAGAAGGAGCCGAAGCAGCCGACCGACGCCGCCGCGGGCGCGAACGACGACTGGAGCCTACCCGCCGGGGTGGGACGGATGGAGGGGAGGGCGGCGCGGAGCGAAGACATCCTCCAGGGGGACACGGAGATCACCGGCGGCGAGGGGGACGCGGAGGCGAAGGCCGCCATGGCGCGCGACGGGGAGCGAGGAGGCGAGCGGAGGATTCGAGCTGAGCGGCTTTGGTTGGAGAGGTGGCGAGAAGTAGTGGCGAGGCCGCTCAGCTTTAAACCGGATAACGTTTTGCTGCCGATTGGGTTACGGCGTGCTAGGCCGGGCCGGGCCAGGCCGGGCACGGCCGGTCCGGTCCGGTCCGGTCGGAAATAGTAGGCTAGTGATTGGTTCTGATGGGCTCGGTTAAATGATGGGCTTAATCTCTTCCGGTTTGTCGTTTTCCGGGCCGCTTTTCCACGTTGTAACTGTCAGAACTCGGCATGTTGGTAGGAGCAGTCTACTCTACTCCTACCAAATTATACTGAGTTTTTAATGTTTTTTATATTCTTAATCTCAACATCTCTCACCTAAAAACCAAAATGAATGTTATTTATATACCGGAATGAGTACTAACTATTCTTACTTCTTTCATATCTAAACAATATGTATGATAATAATTTATTCAGATAGATTTAAACATATCTAAATCTTTATTTTGTAGTATCACCAATATTTGCTCTAAATGCGTGGCTCCGAGGAATCATTATTATCGATAAGAAAAACACACACTTGCCAAACATGAAAAATAATTTATTTCCTCAGCATCATCAGATCAGCAGAAGTCCACACTAGAGGGTACAGGAGTCTCCCAAGATCAATGGTAGAAAAAAGAGCAAAAGCACAACAGAAAATGCCTAGTTGTTCATGTGTGGACCCCAGGTGTCAGTGATAGCAAGATGAGCTAGAACTTGGTCTGACTTCCTTACCCAACATTTGGGTTGGTGTGAGATGGTGACACCAAAGACCGTGGACCCAATCCACCACTACCCCCCTACACCCACCCCACCAACGCCCTCGCAACAGGAGGACTGCATCCCGGGCCCACCTCCCGGTGAACTAGCCAATCACGTGCACCGGGTTCACCCAGTGGTGCGGTTGGTGGAGTCAGATCTCCTATAAACCCACTCGCACCCGTCCCCTCCCTTCCGCCCGCGCACTCCCTCTCACTCGCACCCGCAGCATCGAAGCGGGAGGAGGGGGAAGCGTCTAGAAGGTTCGAGATGAAGGTGATCGAGAAGATCCAGGAGGCGGCGGCGGATGGCCAGACGGTGTTCTCCTTCGAGTACTTCCCTCCCAGGACGGAGGAGGGGCTCGACAACCTGTTCGAGCGGATGGACCGCATGGTGGCGCACGGCCCCAACTTCTGCGACATCACCTGGGGCGCGGGCGGATCCACCGCCGACCTCACCCTCGAGATCGCGAACCGCATGCAGAACATGGTAAGTGTGTGTTCCCACCCCCCTGCTCGCTCCCGCTCTCGTGCGCGGTCCCGATCTGATCTGTTTTGGCGCGGCGCGTTCGTGTGCCTTCGGCTCGATTTGGTTGAGCGTGGCGGAATAACTCGGGGGAATCGGCATGATGTATTCGACTGTATCATCGGTTTGAATAATTAGATTTGCTGGTTTCGGTTGGGTCACACCAGAAGTAAATGTGTTCGATGAAATGTCGGTTTCGCTGACGTAGGTCTCTGGTTTCGTATTATTTGATGCAAGTATGACGCAATGGGGGTTTCGTAACCTGTGTTGTATGGATATTGGGAGGTGTGCGATGTTTGATGCTCTGTGGTGATTAGATTTGCTCGATTGCATCAATCCTTTCTCGTTTTATTCGATCTCGCTGGATTTTGGTGGGACGAGCGCACGTTTATCCTACAATTAGTTTAGATTGATAATCTATTTGAAAATTAATGGAATTTTTTTGAGACCATGTTTTTGTCGGATGGTATGGAACTATGGATGTGGAACGGTGATATAACAATAGTTTGGGTACATCTCTTTCTTTGTATTTAATTGGTCTGATGACTTGTCCATAAAATGCTGGTAGTGTTTGAAGAAATGATAATGCCTAATTGCTGAAGTATGTAGAATGAGGTTCCGTTCTGATACTGCTCGGCATGTTCAGTGCCCGCTTAAAGCTTTTCAGCTGTGGAACGATTGGAAATTGGTTGAAAGCAATGATTCAATCGGTTGTAACTCATAGAGGCATAGAGTGATAGAGCTGATCCAACCTGGTATCTGGTCTCCAGTTCATGGAAAAGGTGATGTTGGGACAAGTCAGCACGAATTTTCTGCGTTCTGGGAATATTAGACACAGTACATGTCTTTAGTTTTTTCAGAGCTTGTTAGTTATTGTCCTTTCTGAATTACTGCCGTGCTCTTCCCATGCAAGATATTGTATATCGTGCTTATTTGCAGCTCTACAAGTAAACCTGTTTTTTGGGCATACATGATTATGATAGGATTGGTCAGCCAGTTTTGATGCTTTTGTGTTCTTGCATTTTCTTTTATGAATATATCAGATTCCTGCATTCCATCTGTTATCAGCTGCCTGTGTTTAGGGAGTGGGTTTTATGACTATTTATGGTCACAACACTCAACATATAGAATTTTACCACCTACGTTCTGTCTTTGTGTCATTATAAATCTCAACATAAATTTCAAAAGATAAAGTATCTTTTGCACTTTCAATGTTTTATACGTTGCTTCCACTGGCTAAGTATAGCCAACAATTTATAATATTTTGGTGTTATTTTTCAGGTGTGCGTGGAAACAATGATGCACCTGACATGCACCAACATGCCAGTTGAGAAGATTGATGATGCCTTAACTACAATCAAGTCTAATGGAATTCAAAATGTTCTGGCACTTAGAGGAGATCCTCCACATGGTCAGGACACATTTGTTCAAGTTGCTGGTGGATTCGCTTGTGCTCTTGATTTGGTAAATACCTCTTTGTTTTAACTATGTTCGAGAGGGAGGGAAATGATGGCAAGTTGATTGGTGCTGCCGATATTTATGATGTTAGATACAAAAATCATTTTTGTGCTCATACAAACCACTAATATATTTAAAAATGTATTCTATTTTCCAATTTCAGGTACAGCACATTAGAGCCAAGTATGGTGATTATTTTGGCATTACTGTTGCTGGTTATCCTGGTTAGCAAAACTTTACTACTATATGCGGTGGATGCTTTCAACCCTAATGTTAGAAGCATTTTATTTATTTATTTATTTTCCAAATGTCAGAGGCCCACCCTGATGCAATAAAAGGTGTGGTAGGGGCTACGCCGGAAGCATACAGCAACGATCTTGCTTATTTGAAGCGAAAGGTTCTATTTGATCAGATTATATTGATTTTTTCCCGATCATCTGAAAACATTTTGTGTTGTGTTAATTGATGATCTAGACGTGATCTTTCATTAGATCTTATTTCATAGTTCTATAAAACAGTTAGAAAACATTTTTTTTAGCATAACTTTGGTCTTTGTCAGCTTCTTACTGAATATGCATTTTCTCTGCAGGTTGATGCTGGTGCTGACCTTATCGTTACACAGCTTTTTTACGACACTGATATCTTTCTCAAGTTTGTGAATGATTGCCGTCAAATTGGCATAAATTGCCCCATTGTTCCTGGCATAATGCCAATAAATAACTACAAAGGTTTCTTGCGCATGACTGGGTTCTGCAAAACTAAGGTATGTCCTGTTGCTGTAACTTCATAATTAGTAATTGCATGGATATGTGCTATCATTCCATTAGTTTCCCACAATAAATGTTACTCTGAATCTCGAATGTAATAACAGATACCAGATGAGATCACTGCTGCACTGGATCCTATTAAAGACAATGAGGAGGCAGTCAGAGCATATGGAATCCACCTTGGCACCGAGATGTGCAGGAAAATTTTAGCTAGTGGAATCAAAACTTTGCACATTTACACACTAAACATGGAGAAGTCTGCTCTAGGAATATTGATGGTAATTTCCATGCCTTGATGCTGAAATTTGTTCTGATGCATTTCTAACAAGTGACATTTCTTCAGAACCTTGGATTAATTGAGGAGTCCAAGGTTTCAAGGTCATTGCCTTGGAGACCTCCAACAAATGTTTTCCGTGTCAAAGAGGATGTCCGCCCTATATTCTGGTAGTTGTTTTAAATATTTTATTTGTCACGTTGGTTGACTCTTAGTGTTATAAATGCTCATTCAGTCTGGTGAATAATGATAACTGAGCAGGGCTAACAGACCAAAGAGCTATATTTCAAGGACTCTTGGTTGGGATCAGTACCCACATGGGCGGTGGGGTGATTCCAGGAACCCATCATATGGAGCACTTACTGACTACCAGGTAATATGTGTGCCCTTTTTCTTACAGTATACTGCATGCCATAGTGCCGTACTCCAAAAAAATCTAAGGTGCACTTTCCAAAACGTTAGCTAGCATAAAAATATTGTTTTAGTCTGCCAACAAGGTGTCTCGCGATTAGCTATGTATGTAGCACTGTGTACTACAGCGTGCCTTGAGTGTGGAATTGTGCAACATCAGTCGTTGGCCATGTTTATTGTTCGTTTCCAGATTACCTATAGTTGCCCTTTCTGTGATAATAACTTTCATGAAGGTTTTGCTGTGTGTAGTAACACATCCTTCCTTTACAGTTCACTAGACCACGTGGGCGTGGTAAGAAGCTCCAAGAGGAATGGGTGGTTCCACTTAAATCTGTTGAAGACATTAATGAGGTACCTGCTGAGTTCTGCCTGATATATTATTTTTCTTTATGGTGCACAGGCAATATCGACGTGTCATTTTTTTTGGCTTATTTATTTGTATCTCAGCGATTCATGAACTTCTGTCAAGGAAAACTTACAAGCAGCCCGTGGTCTGAGCTTGATGGTCTTCAACCTGAGACAAAGATAATAGACGACCAACTTGTCAAGATAAACTTGAACGGATTCCTTACCATCAACAGCCAACCTGCTGTCAATGGAGAAAAATCTGATTCACCCAGTGTTGGTACGCTAAATCTGATTCAACAATCAACGCATTAGCTATTTTTGTTTTTTCTACTTTAAGGTGGAGTGTGTTAAACTTTTAATTAATATCTGGGTTTGTGTATAATGGCACAATGCTATATGTGTGTGCCTTGCCAACCTGCTGACTGGTGGCCGGCCTATTCTGCAGGATGGGGCGGCGCTGGAGGTTATGTGTACCAGAAGGCCTATGTTGAGTTCTTCTGTGCAAAAGAGAAGCTGGATCAACTAATCGAGAAAACCAAGGCGTATCCTTCTCTTACATACATTGCCGTGAACAAGGATGGGGAATCATTCTCTAACATTCTCTCAAATGCTGTGAACGCTGTCACCTGGGGCGCTTTCCCTGGCAAGGAGATTGTCCAGCCTACCGTTGTTGACTCAGCGAGCTTTATGGTTTGGAAAGACGAAGCTTTTGAAATCTGGTCAAGGGGATGGGCTTGCCTTTTCCCTGAGGACGACTCATCTAGGGAGATACTAGATAAGGTACCTTGCTATAAACCTACAGGCTTCAACTTATTGCTTCGTCCTTACAATAGATAAAACTAGACATAACCTTCTTGCACTTGTATGCCCTATATGCATCACCTCACAATGCAAGCTCACACATTTCGTTGCTCTTCCCCTTCAGGTGCAGAAGAGCTACTTCTTGGTCAGTCTTGTGGACAACGACTACATCAACGGTGACCTCTTCGCTGTGTTCAAGGAGATTTGATGAATGCCTTATTACCCTACAATCTCTTCCCTGTCTCCACCAAGTATTATGGCTTCCACGACTATAGGGACAGATTTCCTGGAAAGCCGCTCATTTGATCTCCAAGGAGCCATATAGTCTGATTTTTCGTGATTTGTATCGGTCTGCCGGATCCATCCGATATCAATGGACAATAAACATTGAGCCGTGTTTCCCTCCCTCTCTAATGCGAGTTACAGCCTGTTTGGCAACTTTGGGGCAAGAGGATTTGGAGTTCAGAGAAAGGAATTGGTGGTGAGATTAGATTTTTATTCCAAATATTTTGGTAGAAGTGATGGAAATTGTGAAGAGTTAAATTGAGACTACATTTTAAGTTACAATTAAAGGTTGAGATTTATTTAGATCAACTTAAAGCGGGAACTCTCTCCAACTCTCACCCCACCCGGTGATTAAAAAATACGCACTCAACTCTACCGTTGTTACTCTCCTAATAACCACGGTTTTCGTACTAAAACGATTATCGCTGGTTCCCAGCCTCAGTTGTCTCGCTAACGAGCCGAAACTGACCCGATCGGAGGATGCCCACTTCAACTCGATCTATCCATGTATGTTGCTAATAATTTTGCAAACCTTGGCACGGGTGGTAGGTGGAACATTGTTTACATTAAGGCCTCGTTTGGATTGGAGTTGCTTATTTTTAGGGACTAAAGTTTAGTCCTATTTAGTCCCTTCGATGTTGCTTATTTGGACTAAAAGTGTCATGCACACTCTATCCTCATTTATGAACCTCTCATTAAATGATGTTTAGTCCTACATCTAAACAAGAGGACTAAATTTTAGTCCTTACTAAAATAAGTAAGTTTTAGTTCCTAAAAATAAACAAGGTCATCCAAACGGGCCATAACACATCTTTCCTTGAAATTTAAGAGTTTAACACAGTCGATTCGCCCAATGCACTCAACTCAACTATTGTTGACCGACTATAAGAGCATCTCCAATGCAATGACTAGGATGATTTCTATAGCATTAAATAGCAGTCCACATAAGCAAAAATCTGATGTGGCATGAGAGTTAATGAGGAAAGAGGAGAAAAGTTGAGGAAATGGTTTCTCATGCAAGAAATAGTTTCTATCACTAATATCAAGGATGAAGAAACCACTCTACATGCATTGGAAGAGTATAGTAGTTTCTATAGATGGGGCTTATTGGGCAAAAGAGGGAAAAATAAATAGAGACAAGAAACCATACATTGTGAGAGTGAGTTTCTCTGAGTAGTTTTTAGTGACATGTCATGTATAGAAACTAGTAAACTACTAGATGGTTTCTTGATTGAGAATGTCCTAACATAACATATAGTACTAATTACTCAGCAAGCAGTCGACACGAAATTTAGCTCCAATGGTATTTAAATATATTTCGTACAATTTCAAGATTTTGTTTGAATTTCGCTGTTTTTGTTTTTCCATGTTAGCATCGGCGGTCGAAATTTTACTCTCAAACAACGAATTGCAAACACTGGTAACAAGGCCGAAATCTGTTGGGTTTCTATAGAGAAAAGAGAGCTACACTGCACATACATACATACCCTGTCTAACATCTCAGACCATTTGAGGTGGTGGTGAAGACGAACGAACGCCCCGGCGGCGGCGGCGGCGGCGGGACACGCCTACCCCCGTCCACCGCATGCACGCTACACGCTGTGCGGCACACCGAGACCCCGCATGACCCGGCGCTGTATGTACAGAGGTCGTTGCAGGGTTCGCAGCAGCATCAGTCTCCATCCGTCTGGTTCGCGTCCGGCGTCCTGCTCAGAAGTCAGAAAGGTGCCATGCCCATGCCGGCGCCGGGTTGGGTGCCCTTGACCCGAGGCGACGGGAAGAGAGACGAGTAGAAGTCGTCGCCCGGCGGCAGCATGTCGAGGCCGCTGTACATGCCCTGTATGTCGTCGTAGCTGAGGTCCACGAACAGGTGGCTGTTGTTGTTCGTGGTGTTCCCGGCGGCCTCGTCTGTCCTCTCCTTCTTGGGCACCATCATTGTGGGCGGCGGCGGCGGCTGGAACGCTGGGAACGAGTCCAGCTCCGGGAACGGGTCGTTGTCCACGATCTCAGACTCCGGCGTGCGCGTCTCGCCCCACGAGTGGGTGTGTGAGTGGGACTGCGAGGTCACCATGTCTGACGCCTCCTCCTTCACCTCCTTCCCCTGCTGCATCTTCTCCCACTCGTTCTTCTTGTTGTACAGCCGGCACAGCACCCAGTCATCCAACTGCACGAAGAATTCAGATCAGAATACGATTCAACCGGATTATCATTTGTATGAATTAATCGACGGAAGCAAGAATAGAAGGATGAATTGAGCTTACCCTGAGCGATCCCTTCTTGGCGCCGGAGCCGGCGCGGCCAGCGTCGGCGAGGCGGTACTCATGCATGATCCAATCGGTCTTGACACCTCGGGGCGCCTTGCCGGAGTAGAAGACGAGCGCTTTCTTGATCCCAAGGGTGAGCCCCCGCGGCGCGACGGGCTTGTCCGCGCCGGTGGCCTTCCAGTAGCCGTTCCCGGCGGCGCGGTTGGGGCGCGAGCCATTGGGGTACTTGCGGTCCCTGGGCGTGAAGAAGTACCACTCCCTGGCCCCGAACAGCGCCCTCTCCGGCAAGTCCCACGGGTCGAACTTGTACAGGTCCACCTCCGCGATGATGGGCACCGGCAGCCGATGCCCCGCCGCCTTCCTGCACAGGTAGTGCTCCACCAGCTCGTCGTCCGTCGGGTGGAACCTGAACCCCGGCGGCAAGTTCAGCTCCGCCTCCGCGTCCCTCTCCCTCCTCACCACCACCATGCTGCTGGCTTTAGCTTGTGTGCTGTAATGCTGTGGCTTCTGCGAGTTTCTCGAATTGGGGAAACGGCTGGCGGGGCGAGGGATAAATAGACGGAGGAGGAGGAGGGCGAGGTCTGGAAGCTTCGGCGGCGGAGGGGAAAGCGGGATGAGTCAAAGAGGAGTCGGCGGCGGCTGCGGGATCAGGAGCGCATGGATGGATGGCTTGGGGACGAAATGGGCACGTGTGGTGGATGTGGCGCTTCCCTTCGACGAAACTGGCGGCCACCTACCGGGGAAGAAAAGGGGAAATAAACAGATAGGCTTTAAATTTAAATTTAAATTTAAATTCCGACCACATTTGAATTATCCTGATGCTGAATATTGAGACATTTTAACGATAAAAATCGTGAAACATATTTTTAGAATTTTAAAGGAATAAGGTGATCCAATAACGAAGTAAGAGCATCTCCGAGAGAACTCTTATATAGGTTCCTAAATTTACAATTTAAGATTCGGTTGGAAAATTAGACTCCAACAAAACACCTAAACAAATCCTCGTCCTAAACTATTTCCTAAATCTCTTGTTATTTATCCTAAATTTAGGATTAATTTATCATTCCTTATGTAAAAATAGGGATAGATAAATTGTTTGAAATCAAATTAGTTTTTAGGGATTAACATAAATAAGATGATCCCTATATCAAATTTTAGGGAATAAAATTTAAAACATCTCTCGGAGATGTTGTAAGGTCATCCGATAAAAACTCATCATATGAACAACCAAAAGATTTTTAAACACCATCTATTCCATGGTTTTTATAGCAATGTCACTTAAATTATGATGTAATATGATACTATATTAAACAAGAAAAGAGCCATGTATGCCAATAAATGATTTGATGAATAAACAAACGATTCAAATTAGGAAAAAGTCTATATGATAAAATAGTATATGATAATATATCAAATGAGTAAACGATGACAACGAAAAAACATTCTAGTTTATACGATCCATATCCATAGTGATGGGTGAGATTGTCAAAAGACCCGTGCTAATCACATGCTTAATATGGATTTAGTTGTTTAAACCGATGGACCGTCCGTTAATCCGTGATTAGTACTCCTAATAAGCCGAGCAAGCTCGAGAATTCTATTTCAGTAGTCATTCTGATTTGACTTTTTGACTGAAATATTTTGGTACCGGACAATAACGATATATTATTTCACAGTCTAATGAAACAATATAAATATATTTAAAATACATATTAATATATTAAATATAAATATAACGTATAGTTTGAATATGTTAATACGTAACATAGTACGTATTTTTGGTTTGATTGGCGAAATGATAACGGTACAAAAAAATGACAAGGTTGCTCGTGATTGGACCGCCCGGGGATGACATCACGGCCGACCTCAGCATCAATCGGTGCGGCCGCGGGTGGATGCGGAGGCGCCGCTAAAATTGCAGCGGTTTTCGCGGTGGGGAATCGGGATCAAGTGGACGCGTGTCTTTTTGTTACCGCCGTGAAGCTGAGCTGCTTAACTGGCTGCATTGGAGCCGAGGTGCAACTTGGTTACGGTGCGACGTGGCCAAGTGCGGATAATCTCAACAAAATAAAATAGAGCGTGAAAAATGAGGCTGTACAGTACAGACAAGCTTGCCCCACATGAGCAGATAAGCACAGCTCATGCGACTCATACCTACCACAACCAACCACTACTATGCTGCTATCTTTGTCCTCAAAAATTATGCCTTACTACTTTGCTTCCGCTGCTTGCTAAATTTTAACTTTCGAACTTAATTTTACATTGTTTCAAAAAAAATCAATTTTACAATTAGTATGTGGAAATTAAGGTTAAGTTTGTTGTGTATTTTTATACATGTTTAATAAACCTTATTAAATAAATTAGATACTAATATTATTTCAATGGTTTATGAGTTAATATTATAGTTATAATATAACTATAATAATATAGTGTTGTGGCCATGGTCATCCGCATGCATATATTATATTATATGGCGATTTCCCCACGTTACTTGGAACCACCATCGTCTGTGGATCCGTGATCGATCGCATCAAGTGGTCATTTCCTCCATCTCTGGACCAAGCGTACGAATCACTATTAAAAAAATGGAAAATTTCGTCAAATCATATCACGGATGCATGTTCGGCGTGCGTGGCTCAGCATCGCTTATCCCCGTGTATTATTCTACACCTTTTCAATTTTCATTACACTGTTGCCTCCTTGGCCGGTAGTCGGTAGAGAGTAGAGACGCATGCACACGGGGTGGCGTGGACAGCCGACCGAATTGTAGCCGCGGACACATGGAAGCCGACCGAATCGCGCGCCACGACGTGGCGCGGCGTGCGCGCCGACACGTACGAGTCCCTCCCCGCCTCGCGCCGCTCCGCTCCGGCGACGGCGGCTGCTCCCAAAGACGCGAGCTTTTTCTCCCGGTCTATGCGGCGCGGCGCGGCGCGGCGCGCTGGAGCGTAGCAGAAGCAGATAAAAACCTTAATGGTTGGTTTCTTTGTAAGACTGCCTACCTACGTGGCGGCTCAGGACGCCGGGCGCGCGGCGGTGGATGTGGATGGTCGGGGTCGGGCGGTTGGCACGTACGGGCTGACCGGCGCGGCTGGCCGTCGGTTTCCATCGCGACGCGCGACGCGCGACGCCCGACGCCCGCGCGTGTCCCGTCGTGGCTACTACGGGCGGACGTGAGCGCGCCGCGTGCGTCGCCTGCGCCTCTTTCCTTGGCTGCCACCGCATCGTCCAAGGCGGTGGACGGGCGTACCACCCTATCCTGTCCACCGCGCGAGAAAAGACAAAGGCACGCTCCACGCGGCGCCGGCGGTCGCACGGCAAGTGCCCGGATCTCCATATCACCGTACGTGTGTTTTTCTGCTAGAATTAAGGCGATCTTTTAATTAATCATTTTCACACGATCGATTTGACTATTTGACGGGGGCAATGGTGCGATACACGGGCTTTTTTGTACGGCCGGGAAAGAGAAAGCACCACCTCCACGTAATCATGGTCTCTATAGTATCCAACTGTAGCTCACGTACGTAATCACGGCATGTACGACGAACCTGGATGAGTAACGTGGAACATGCATGCTCGCACGAGGTGCACTGAACTGAACCCTTTTTTTCTCCAGTGAGTGCCCACTGGCCACTGCCCAGCGGTCAGTGGACCGCAGGTACGTATATACACTTCCAGTTTCATCTGACAAGTATGAGTTTTTTATGTTATGTGGTGCTTGTTTATTTTTAAAAAAAATCAATGAAATTAATTTAATTTTCGATGTTACTGTGATTTTTATAAATTTTTTAATCTTTATTCAGTCTGGTACGTTGGGTAAACGAGCTACCAGAAACACAGAAATTTCCAGATTGGAAAAAACCCAGAAAATTAAGTGAGCTTTAGCTAACGGCACAAGCTTGTTAAGTAATCCTTGGTTTTTGAACCTTAATAAATTAGTGGTGACAAAAAAATTAAAGTGTCATTTTTATTAATAAAATATTGTTTTAAAACGATGTGCATGAGATCATAAAATGCATTGAAATGATAATACTTGGTTTTTGAACGGCACGTGTCAAGTGTAAATACGTTCAACGTGTACAGGGCGAGAGAGGGAAGAAGTTGGGCCGGACTCGAGATGCGGGCCGACGTACATGCGGTCTCAGCGACTCGATCCGTTAGCGCAGCTACAGCGAGAGCTATCGATTAGTACCACATCGCTTAGCTACAAGAGATGAGACCAGCTTATATACTCGGGCGCTGCTTGCCTGTTGTCTCTTCGGAGACATCCGATAAAATTGGAACGATACAGAGAAGATTAGCATGGCCCCTGCGCAAGGATGACACGCACAAATCGAGAAATGGTCCAAATTTTTTTGAGAAATTATACGCTGGTCCCCAAATTTTACACATTAGTCCTTGTCCAGCTGTTTCTCTCTTGCATATATGCCCCTGGATACTTCCTTTCACATCCTCCCATCTTTTCCACTCATCCGTTCAGGTCCTTGTGGATTCGTTTTTTGCTTATCACTTCCAAATTTTGCACGTTAGTCCTTGCACTCGTTTTTCGCTCGTGCACATATGCTCTGTACACTTCCTTTCACGTCCTCATATCTTTTTCACTCATCTATTCCGGTCCTTTTGGATTCATTTCATCCTGTACTTCTTGTAACCTTTTATGTATTTCTCCGAGCTAATAATTACTTTTATTTTTAAAATACTTCATTTACCGATGAGCATCTTAGTTAATTACTTCTAATCCGGTGTCTCTTTTATTTTACACCTAATCACATTTCCAATGAATTAATCGTTAGTACTACTGTTAGTTAGTATTGTATCTCATAAACTAATTGTTATTAGCTAATTTTTAGTCTTAGTTTATTCAAACAACTCAATGAATTACTAAACTAATTGTTAGTTCATGGGCCAACTAATGATTAATCGTCCATAAAAATGGACTAATGAAAGTTAGTAGAGGTCATTTACTCTTTTTTCGGGTGTTAGTCCAAAGTATCTAAATATATATAAACTAATTATTAACCAATTAATTATTAGTCAACTAATAATTAATTTTAGCTAACAGTTAATTTTAGTTCATACAAACATGCTCTATGAATCATTTCACCAGGAACAATATAGCATTTTTTGTTCGACCATGATCTCTGTCAAAACGCTAAGCATGTTGTCTCAAAAGAAAAAAAATGCTACATGTGTAATTCGGCTCCGAGTGAAATTCTAAAAATAAATGTTTTTATTATAAAAATAACTTGCGACACAGACATTCAACAAAACGGACAAAGTTGTAATCAAACGTAGTTAACATTTTGGACAAAATACAATCAAACGGATTAACGAAACTGACTTAATTGCGCGTGAGTTAAACCGCGTTATCCATCATTGCCCTGAACTCGCGGAAGCTGACCCTGCCGTCGCCGTCGCCGTCGTGCGCGGCGATCATCCTCTCGCAGTCGCCGTACCGGCCGCCCTCCTCCATGCCCAGCCTCCGCAGCACGTTCCGCAGCTCCGCCGCTGTGATGTACCCGTTCTCGTCGCGGTCGAACACGTAGAACGCCTCCCGCAGCTCGTCCTCGCCGGCCACCTTGCTCAGCGTCAGCTCCTCCACCGCCGACGCCGCCTCGCACCTGTCGCAGTATGTCTGTTCGCCTTCCTCGTCCTCCTCGACTCCCACCAGGCCGAGGCTCTCCATGACGACGGCGACGTCGTGGCGCGACAGCCGCGCACCGTCCTCGCCGCCGCCCCTCCGTCCAGCGCACCGCTCGCACTGCCGCCGCCGAGGCTGGTGGGCGTCGACGGCGACGACCGCCTCGGCGATGCAGCGATCGAGGAGGAGGCTGACGAGCGCGTGGGACACGGAGCGTGCGCCTCTGCTCATCAGGATGGCGCTCTTGACGAGCGGCCGGACGACGAGCATGATCAGGAGAGACGACACCGACACGACGACGACGCCGTTGTGCATGTGATAGATCGGCGGCGCCACCAGCTGCCACATGTTACGTTATCAACTGATCAGTCTCTACTCTCTACTGTTGTCTGTTGGTAGCTAGCATTCAACCTGCCAGATTGTGGCTGCTCAAATTCACCGTCTTATGTAGAGAGGAATGAGCAGATCGAGGCAGTGAGCTAGCTTAGCTATGTCAGCTGGTGGACGTACATGAGCCATCAGGAGGCAAAAGCGACGGAAGTTCGCCGCAATCCATGTCGAACAGTACACGCGCATGAAGACGTCTCGCTTGCGGTCATCTTCTTCGATTTTCATGGACGACTTGGTGACGTCGCCGTGTATCTACCGGCCGTTTAGCGGTTTATTAATCTGGCAGAAGTTTCTCAGCAATTCCATGTCTTTTAAACCTGTTAACAGTAGCTAGCAATCCCGTCTATCTGTTTGGCAGTAGAGCTGGACAAAAAACTCGTAGCTCGTTAACTCGCTCGGCTCGTGACTAGCTCGGCTCGTTCTATTTTCCTAACGAGCTGAGCTGCTGTTTTAGCTCGTTAGTATAACGAGCGAGTTCGAGCTGGCTCGCGAGCTGTTCGCGAGCTTAACGAGCTCAGCACAAGTAGTCAAGTCAACCCATTAAAACAATAATAAAATACTATCTTACGATATGAGACTCATTATTTTATAATTTATTTGTTAATATCAAGTTATTACTTGCTAACTTGTTATTATAAATTTATTATTATGGCATATAGAATTTATCATATAAAAGTTATAGAATTTCTCATATAAAAGTATGAAACAAATAACATGTGTGATTAATTTGATGGAATCATAGAAATAATGATGGAACTATGGATTATTTTTTGAAACCTTATGTATTCTATTTATTTCATATTTTGATGTTTGATATGTAATTATTTAAATATTTATTATTTAATCATCTTTTAAATAATTGGCTCGCGAGCTAAACGAGCTAGCTCGCGAGCTGGACCGAGCCGAGCCGAGCTGGGTTTTCTGCTCGTTATGTTAACGAGCCGAGCCGAGCTAGCTCGTTAACATAACGAGCTATAACGAGCCGAGCTTAACGAGTCGAGCTGGCTCGTTATCCAGCCCTATTTGGCAGCCAGCAATTTTGATCTGTTCACGTAGAAAATGGTGACTGCCAAACTAGACTTGCGAAATTGTCGTAAATTGTAGATTTTTTTTAAAAAATCAAATCTAGTAGTCCAATTCGAAAAAATTCCAAAAATAGACCCATCGGCAGCGTGTCATCCGAACGTGGCCACGTTAATTAACCTTGTTCGGTTGTTGAAATGCTGAATATGGTCAACAACTAGCACATCAGCACCGCAATAACTACTTCGATCGAACGAGGCTGATGTGACTACTTTCAGCTGATGCAGTGCCAAAAGTGACTATAAATAAAGGGGGCATTGCATTAGTCGAAAGTGGTCACGTTAGCCTCATTCGGCTGTTAAAGTGCCAAACATCGTCGCTGACGTGATCTAGTTCGACTGTTGAAGTGCCGAACGAGGCTGACGTGGCTACGTTCGGTTGATGCAGATCCGAATGTGGCCCAACGTGGCCACGTTCGACAGATATACTGCCGACGAAAATACATTTTTATAATTTTTTGAATTCAACTACCAGATTTGAATTCTTTTTTTTAAAAAAAATCGTAAGTTGTATGCTATATAAGAATTTGCTAGTTACGACGGGTGAAGAACGAGCGATGAATTGCAACTTAGCACGGACAACCTGATCCATGGCGTATGGAGTTGCTGAACATTGGAGGTAGGTAATGTTGACGTAGCAGCTAGCGCCAAGACTGGATGGAAGTCGTGAGTCAATGCAAGTCTAGTTTGTCCACGCGCACGTAGAGTGCATGTCACCCTAACAGGACGCAACTGATCGCGCGCATTGCCATACAAAACAACCATGATTTTTACACACCCAGCGGCAATGAATCTACGATAGTGCAATATAATCTATGTACGTAGAGCTAAGAATCCATTGTGTCTTAAAGTTTAGTCGATTAAAGATTTTCTCTTAATTTATTATATTATAAAATATTTTAAATTATGGTAACTATTCCTCGCTTTGTAAGGAAAAAAGGTGTGTGTCCCACAGGACGGGCCAAATATCGTCAATCCCGTGTCCAGCTTTGACTTCACGAGTTGAGACTTGAGATGTTTATGTTGGACTATGGATAAAAGCTCCCACCTCTTCCACTATAACGCCTAGATTTTATGGTTGGGTTGGCTAGGTGGGGTGAGCCTAACATGGTATCAGAGCTGAGACCTGTTGCGGGCTACACCGGGCCTCTAGAACCTGCTACGGGCTACGCCGGACTCGCACGCCATAGGGGGAATATTGGACTATGGATAAAAGCCCCCACCTCTCTCACTATAAGACGACTAGACGAGGCCGACGAATTCGGTTCCATCTCAATGCGACCGGTCGTTCACCGCTTGCATTTGCATCGTCGATCGGTACGCTAGGACATGTCCATTTTGGTCGGTAGCTGGAGAGTATATCTCGTTCTCTAAATATTAATCCATTTCTAGATTTTTATAGTTACTAAGTTTTATGGTTGAAAAAACTGAATTATTTATGGAGCTAGACACAAGTGTAGTGCCCTGGATATGATGGTGGAAATCTATGATCAGTATAACACAAAATCTAAATGGTGAATTTTTTTAGGGTGTTAAGATAGTTGAGTTTCGAATTTATTTTAGATATTTTGGGTTTTTCTTTTTTATCCGAACAACTCGAACTACACTAAGGGCACATTTGGTTTGGGAACGATGATGGATATGATGATCTCATCCATGGATATGATTTAGGGATGGGATGATACGTATGAGGTGTTTGATTGTATGGATAAGATAAGATAATTTTTTGTTTGGTTAAGTGTATATAACTCGGATGAGATAAGCTTAAATTTAATGTGGCTCACTTGTCAAATATATTTTTTCACAAAAATATAATCATATGAGACCTTATTTTATAGATTAAATTGTAATCAATACAATAATGTAATTATATTATAAATTGGATAAATTATTTGGGAGTAAAAATCATTTGAATATATATAAATAAAAAATTAAATGTGTAATAATCAATAAGGAGACGACACATCATCTCATCTAATATTGAATTAGCTCATCCAGAAAAAATTCTTAAATCACTCATCCAGCATATTAAAGAAATATTCCTCTCAGTAATCATCCTATTTACCTTTGTCCTCCAACTAAACAACAAACTAACCGACGGACCGTAAAAGGCTTGGACTAACTCACAATGGGACCTGCACTTATAGTTATCAGATCGCACTCACCATACACACTAACACACACGGTGACACATCTGACTGACCGCAACACCTCCTTCTCTAAAATGTTGTATCAATTTTTTTTAAATCTAATCTTAAAGATTTAATTATATTTTTTGCATTTCTTGTACCATTACATAGGGAAATATGAAAACATTGCAAATAAGTGAGGATAATTCATTTGTTAAATTTAAACGCAAAACCAGCACCAAATTAAGCTCAAGTGGCTTGGCTTGATTACGGATATGGAAGAAGAACAATTCGACATAATACGATGATAATATTATTTCTGAAATGGCTGTCAAATGTAGTAGCGAGGTATGGTTATGAAATCCGGTGTAGCCAGTACTGTCTAAACCGCGTTCTCCATCATTGCCCTGAACTCGCGGAAGCTGACCCTGCCGTCGCCGTCGCCGTCGTGCGCGGCGATCATCCTCTCGCAGTCGCCGTACCGGGCGCCCTCCTCCATGCGCAGCCTCCGCAGCACGTTCCACAGCTCCGCCGCTGTGATGTACCCGTCCTCGTCGCGGTCGAACACGTAGAACGCCTCCCGCAGCTCGCCCTCGCCGGCCACCTTGCTCTCCCTCAGCTCCTCCACCGCAGCCGCCGCCTCGCACCCGCCGCACGCCTGCTCTTCTTCTTCGTCGTCGTCGTCCTCCTCCTCGTTGTCGCCGGCCACCAGGCCGAGCCTCGCCATGACCGCGGCGACGTCGTGGCGCGACAACAACCCCGCGCACCGCTCGCATTGCCGCCGCGCAGGCTCGGCGACGTCGGCGCCGCCGTAGTGGTCGTCGTCGTCGTGCGCAAGGAGGCCGACGAGGGCGCGGGAGACGGAGAGGATGCTCGTGCTCGTCATGGCGTTCTTGACCAGCACCATCATCAGGAGAGACGACACCGGCGCGACGAGGCCGCTGTGTTCAATCCACGACACAAACTGCCTTATGTTTCTGCGACGTACGTCCGTCTAATCAATCAGACAAGAATCAAACAATATCTACTGCTTCTAACAATCGATCTCGTATGAAAATCATCTTGTTCATATGATCGTTTATGTATAGGGAGACAGATAGACAGCTTAGCTACGTGCATGCATGATGAATTGGTGGCCACAAAAGTGGTGCAATTTCACTGCAATTAATCCATGCGAAATAATAAACATACAAGTTGGAAGACGAGAAATCTACTTTGTTTTTTTGTGGGTGACTTAAAATCGTCATCACACTACTTTGACTTCAATAAAAATGATTTTATATAATTAAATATAGTATGGAAATGTAAGAACTTCCACTTCAATAAGAATGGTTTTTTACCTTTTTACCCTAATTGGATCACTAAGTGCATTATAATTAAGTTAATTCAATGTCACTACAGCAACGTCCTACTGTAACTTTTTGTTTCTGCATCTTCGAATCCACTACTGGAGAAACATCTTTTGCCGAGTGCTACATGCACTCGTCAAAGTCTTAAAAGTTATCGGTGAATATTTCATCGAGGGTTGCACTCGCAAAAGAGACACGGCAAACATCCTCTCAGCGAAGGTGAGTTCGCCGAGTGTTTTTCATTGGGCACTCGGCGAAGGGTTCGCCGAGTGCCAAAAATAGCACTCGGTAAAAAAGCGACTTCACGGTTTGAAAATGAATATAACAGATGTTTTGCCGAGTGTCACATTTTGACACTCGGCAAAGTTTACAACAAAAAAAAAGCTACGCCCGGCGGCTGCACACGCTGCAGGCCACAGAGACATGCCGGTCGGCGGTGGTAGCGGGGCAACGGGGCCGGCCGGGCGGAGGGTCGGGGGCGGCCGGGGTCGTGGCGGCGGGGCCGGCCGAGCGGTGGTCGGGGGCGGCGGTGCGACGCCGGCGGGGGACAAGGCGGTGGGGCGGGGGCCATGCATGGCGGCAGGGCCGGCCGGGGGAGAGGGCGCCAGCCGGTGGGAGGGAACGAAATAGAGGAGAGAACGGAGGGAGAAGGAAAGGTGGGGTGGGTTTTAAAAGAACATTTTTTAAAATTTTGAAAAAAAATGTGCCAATTTTGAAATTTAGCTAAAAAATTATGCGGGAATTTTTATTTTGGTTTGCCGAGTGTTGCACTCGGCAAACCAAAATATTTGCCGAGCACCTCAAATTTGGCACTCGGCAAAGAGGCTTTTTATTTTTTATTTTTGTTTAATTTATTTTACAATATTTTCCTTGATATAAATTATAAAACTATATTGTATAAGTACTAAAAATAAACTCAAGAACATAAATATGTTTTTTAATAATATTTTTATTATTATTTCATACATTTGTAGTTCAAATTTCACCTATTTCAATTTAAATCCTAAAACATACTTAACAATTTAAAAATAACAAACTGAACCAAAAAAATGTGTAATTTTTACATGAGATAATATATGTTTTGTTTTTATTGTAGAAAGAATTTAAAGTACAAAAAATAATTTACCCATCAAACTTCTTTCAAACCTATCTCATTTCTTTTCTAAACCATAATCACTCCTCGTATAATCTCCGATTTCTAAACACTCTATGTGATAATTTTCTCTAAATATTTTTAAATTTTTATAAAAATATCTATGTATTATATAATAACACCATGACAAGTCTTATATTTTTAGACATCAGTTGATTTTTTTTATAATTAAAAAACTATTAAGCTTCACGTTGTTGAACGAGCGTCACACCATAAATTATTCAAAAATTCTTTTAATTCAGTTTATAAGAACCCTAAATATACTTTAAAACATGAATATGATTTTTTCATAATTTTTTCTTTATTATTTTAGGCACTTGTAGTTCAAATTTCACCTATTTCAATTTAAATCCTAGAAACATACTTAATAATTTAAAAATAACAAACTAAACCAAAAAATTTGTAATTTTTACATGAGATAATATATGTTGTGTTTTTATTGTAAAAAAAAATTAAAGTTAAAATCAAATTAGAAATATCACGTAGATTCAAAACAAAGGTTCATGAAAAAAATAAAAAATGGGTTTGCCGAGTATTTTTTAAAAAACAAAAAACACTCGGCAAATTCTATTTTTTTGCCGCGCAAGAACAACGTCGCAATGTCTAAAACACTCGGCAAACGTTTAATTTCCGAGTGCACGAGATATTGCACTCGGCAAAGTCTCGGGCACTCGGCAAACCCTGCTTTTCCGGTAGTGATCCGTGATCATTATCCACCGCACCGCAAGGAAACTCCCAGGAAAGTTCGAAAGTTAATCGAGTTGATCGAAATGCATTGATGAACGATGACTCGCCGTCTACTAGCCTCAAGCGTACACTAATTATTAATTAACCAATTAACCCTAATCTGCATACGGATAATACTACGGTCTAATCTATCATGTAACGCGTCGTAGTCTGATGCCTACCTCAAGCTAGTCTAGGGCTGAGTATTTAGCTATTCAGATTGTTCTTGTAGTTTATGAATTCTAATTTATTATTAAATTTTATAGAGTTTCATAATATATTAAAGCCAGCCTCAAATTCTGATAGACTGATGGTCTCCTCCCAACAGTCAGTTATCCTTATCATTCCAATAAAGTGAGTTGCTACAATTATGTAAAATTAGTCCCACGTATTAAATAGTCATATAGAGCGTGTTCGGTTGAACCGTAGATTCTAAAAAAACTATTGTGATCTGTGAACTGCGAGCTGTAGAAAAACTGAGAAACTGTTTGGTTGGAATAGTTGCGGATTAACGAAACTGACTTAATTGCGCGTGAGTTAAACCGCGTTATCCATCATTGTCCTGAACTCGCGGAAGCTGACCCTGCCGTCGCCGTCGCCGTCGTGCGCGGCGATCATCCTCTCGCAGTCGCCGTACCGGCCGCCCTCCTCCATGCCCAGCCTCCGCAGCACGTTCCGCAGCTCCGCCGCTGTGATGTACCCGTTCTCGTCGCGGTCGAACACGTAGAACGCCTCCCGCAGCTCGTCCTCGCCGGCCACCTTGCTCTCTGTCAGCTCCTCCACCGCCGACGCCGCCTCGCACCTGTCGCAGTATGTCTGTTCGCCTTCCTCGTCCTCCTCGACTCCCACCAGGCCGAGGCTCTCCATGACGACGGCGACGTCGTGGCGCGACTGCCGCGCGCCGTCCTCGCCGCCGCCCCTCCGTCCAGCGCACCGCTCGCACTGCCGCCGCCGAGGCTGGTGGGCGTCGACGGCGACGACCGCCTCGGCGATGCAGCGATCGAGGAGGAGGCTGACGAGCGCGTGGGACACGGAGCGTGCGCCTCTGCTCATCAGGATGGCGCTCTTGACGAGCGGCCGGACGACGAGCATGATCAGGAGAGACGACACCGACACGACGACGACGCCGTTGTGCATGTGATAGATCGGCGGCGCCACCAGCTGCCACATGTTACGTTATCAACTGATCAGTCTCTACTCTCTACTGTTGTCTGTTGGTAGCTAGCATTCAACCTGCCAGATTGTGGCTGCTCAAATTCACCGTCTTATATAGAGAGGAATGAGCAGATCGAGGCAGTGAGCTAGCTTAGCTATGTCAGCTGGTGGACGTACATGAGCCATCAGGAGGCAAAAGCGACGGAAGTTCGCCGCAATCCATGTCGAACAGTACACGCGCATGCAGACGTCTCGCTTGCGGTCATCTTCTTCGATTTTCATGGACGACTTGGTGACGTCGCTGCGTATCTACCGGCCGTTTAGCGGTTTATTAATTTGGCAGAAGTTTCTCAGCAATTCCATGTCTTTTAAACCTGTTAACAGTAGCTAACTGCAATCCCGTCTATCTGTTTGGCAGCCAGCAATTTTGATCTGTTCACATAGAAATTGTTGACTGCCAAACTAGACTTGCGAAATTGTCCGTATGTTGTAGAATTTTTTTAAAAAATCAAATCTAGTAGTCCAATTCGAAAAAATTCCAAAAATAGACCCATCGGCAGCGTGTCATCCGAACGTGGCCACGTTAATTAACCTTGTTCGGCTGTTGAAATGCTGAATATGGTCAACAGCTAGCACATCAGCACTGCAATAACTACTTCGATCGAACGAGGCTGATGTGACCACTTTCAGCTGATGCAGTGCCAAAAGTGACTATAAATAAAGGGGGCATTGCATTAGTCGAAAGTGGCCACGTTAGCCTCATTCGGCCGTTGAAGTGCCAAACGTCGTCGCTGACGTGATCTAGTTCGACTGTTGAAGTGCCGAACGAGGCTGACGTGGTTACGTTCGGCTGATGCAGATCCAAACGTGGCCTAACGTGGCCACGTTCGACAGATATACTGCCGACGGAAGTACCTTTTACAATTTTTTGAATTCAACTACCAGATTTGAATTTTTTTTAAAAAAATCGTAAGTTGTATACTATATAAGAATTTGCTAGTTACGACGGGTGAAGAACGAGCGATGAATTGCAACTTAGCACGGACAACCTGATCCATGGCGTATGGAGTTGCTGAACATTGGAGGTAGGTAATGTTGACGTAGCAGCTAGCGCCAAGACTGGATGGAAGTCGTGAGTCAATGCAAGTCTAGTTTGTCCACGCGCACGTAGAGTGCATGTCACCCTAACAGGACGCAACTGATCGCGCGCATTCACTACAAGAAAATTGAAATTTTTCGTCGGCTAAAATAATTTCCGTCAGTTTTTCCAAAAACCGACGGAAATTAAATAACTTCCGTCGGCTTTAACTGTGGCCGACGGAAGTTTTAACTTCCGTCGGTTCAACCCTCAACCGACGGAAGATGTTTTTTCTTGCGCACTCCATTTTTACCCAGCCCGGCCTGCCTAGGTTTTCTAGCTCCGCATCCCCACTCTCGGTCTGTCCGCCCGCCTCCCCGCCTCTCTCCCTCCGCCCGCCTCCCCTTCCCCTTCGTCGCCTCCCCGATTCCCGGTGGCCGCCTCCGCGCCTTCCGCCCGCCTCTCTCCCTCCGCCCGCCTCCCCTTCGCCGCCTCCCCGCCTCCACGACTCCCGGTGGCCGCCTCCATGCCCTCTGCCCACCTCCCCGCCTCCCCGCCCCTCTCTCTCTGCCCGCCTCCCGTTCGCTGCCTCCCCTCCGCTCGCCTCCCCTTCGCCGCCTCCCCGTCTCCTCGACTCCCGGTGGCCGCCTCCGCGCCCTCCGCCCACCTCCCCGGAGACGTGGGCGCGCTCTCCCTTTTCCCTCCGGCGTGGGCGTGGTGGTGATGGGTTGGTCATGGGGTGCGCGCAGGGGAGATGAGCGCGGCGGCGGAGGCGGAGGGCGGCGTGGATGCGGCGGTGAAGGGGAAGGGGAAGGCGGCGCCCCTGGCGGGCGGCGGCGGTGGCGGGAGGGGGAGGTTCGTGGCGTACCCGCCGCAGATTGTGGGGCACAAGGACGTGGTGGCGGACGCCGCGCTCTTCAAGGCGGCGCTCGAGAGGCTGCACGCGCACAAGTTCACTTTCAAGGACTCCTCCGCTGCCGACGAGGTACACCCCTATTCAGCGCTTCATTCATCTTCTTATTCTCCGTTTCAATGTATGGACGACAAGCAAACCGCTATAACATTTATCTCAAATGCTGCAAGTTTGCAATCTGCACTTCTTTGACAAGTGGGTCGGCATTTTTTTTGATAGGATGACGAAAAGAAAGATGAAGCTGGTACTGATGCGGCAAAGAAGACTGCAGGATCCGATTCAGAGGATGACGAGCAGGATGCACAGCAGAAGAAAGAAGGGGCTTGTCTAACAAGCAGAAGAAAGTTTGTTCTTCGCATCTCTTCACCCTATTGTTGGCAGCATGTTATCATGGCTTCTTTTTTCCTTGTGTGTTCTGACATAACTCATAAGCTGATGTTTTCTTTCTGTTTTAAAGATACAACGAAGGATGAAGATTGCAGAATTGAAACAGATATGCAATAGACCTGATGGCGTACCCTTGGATGAATGTTTCACTGAATTAACTCTTTCTAAATCAATTTCGAATCAATTGTGTACTATTTACATTCATGATTGAAATCTGTGTTGATCATTGTTGTTTTCATGTCCAACATATTTAATCTGAATGCTTGAGATATATCTTGTGAGTTGAATGTCTAGATCTATTTATGTGTTGTAATGGCTTTGAATTCAAGTGCGACCCCTCTGTGGTAACAGAGTTGATACATATATGTATGCAAAGTGCCGAACTGTCTAACTATAAGATTTGCTTTCTATCGAGTATGTTTAGGGTTTAGCTGTTGTATCTCCAGTGGCGTTATGAAAATAAAATGCTTGCAGTTTTGCTATATACTTATATGCTCATGTTGGTTTTGCAGAAAAATTAATTAGCACAAAGGCAGTAATAGAGAGGGATAGAGGTTGTTTGCTGCACACCCTAGTTAACCTGTTCTAAGTTCCAAAGCAACATATAAAGAAAACATTGATATCCTACGACTGAAACTACTCTGCGTGTGCGCACACTGAAGAAGAGGAAATTACATCAGTACAAGGGCAAGGAAAGATGCCGAAGAAGGGGACCAAATCGACCAAAGGCATGGATGATGAGCCCCAGCAACAGCAAAACAAGCTTCCAGACCACCTTGAGCTCCAGCGCACCCGTGTTATCTGCAAAGCTGATGCTCCCACTCATGTATCCATTTTTATGCCACTCTTTCTTTTGCTTTCGAGTACTTATGTGGTTATCATGATTCATGCACATATATGCTCGTGTGAATGTTTCTGCAGTTGAACTAGGGGTTTTATTCTCCATTATTCAGTTTAGTTGTTGTTTTGCTTCTGATAAAGGCTTTTACATGCTCTCTGGAATCCCTTTTGCTTGTCGAGTTGCGTTCTTTAAAAAGTAAAGGTGTTTAGTGGCGTATTTACTCCAGATGGCGTATTTTTTTTAAAAGGAAAAAGTAATTTCCGTCGGCCACACATTAGCCGACGGAAGTTACTTTTTTCGTTTTTTCTATTTTCCGTTAACTTCCGTCGGCCATACATTAGCCGACGGAAGTTAAGTGTGTTTTTGCCGACGTGGAAAAATACCCCGATAACTTCCGTCGGCCATACATTAGCCGACGGAAGTTAAGTGTGTTTTTGCTGACGTGGAAAAATACCCCGATAACTTCCGTCGGCCATGTGAAGCCGACGGAAATTAGCTAACTTCCGTCGGCCGCCGACGGAAGTTAGCCAACTTCCATCTACCCGCTTTCGTCGGTCAAAAGCCGACGAAAGTTAGCCTTTTAGCCGACGGAAGTTTTCTGGATTGTTGTAGTGATTGCCATACAAAACAACCATGATTTTTACACACCCAGCGGCCATGAATCTACGATAGTGCAATCTATGTACGTAGAGCTAAGAATCCATTGTGTCTTAAAGTTTAGTCGATTAAAGATTTTCTCTTAATTTTTATATTATAAAATATTTTAAATTATGGTAACTATTCCTCGCTTTGTAAGGAAAAAAGGTGTGTGTCCCACAGGACGGGCCAAATATCGTCAATCCCGTGTCCAGCTTTGACTTCACGAGTTGAGACTTGAGAGGTCTAGACGACCTTCTCTAAAATGTTGTAGCAATTTTTTTTTAAAAAATCTAATCTTAAAGATTTAATTATATTTTTTGCATTTCTTGTACCATTACATAGGGAAATATGAAAACATTGCAAATAAGTGAGGATAATTCAGTTGTTAAATTTAAACGCAAAACCAGCACCAAATTAAGCTCAAGTGGCTTGATTACGGATATGGAAGAAGAACAATTCGACATAATACGATGATAATATTATTTCTGAAATGGCTGTCAAATGTAGTAGCGAGGTATGGTTATGAAATCCGGTGTAGCCAGTGTCTAAACCGCGTTCTCCATCATTGCCCTGAACTCGTGCTCGTCATGGCGTTCTTGACCAGCACCATCATCAGGAGAGACGACACCGGCGCGACGAGGCCGCTGTGTTCAATCCACGACACAAACTGCCTTATGTTTCTGCGACGTACGTCCGTCTAATCAATCAGACAAGAATCAAACAATATCTACTGCTTCTAACAATCGATCTCGTATGAAAATCATCTTGTTCATATGATCGTTTATGTATAGGGAGACAGATAGACAGCTTAGCTACGTGCATGCATGATGAATTGGTGGCCACAAAAGTGGTGCAATTTCACTGCAATTAATCCATGCGAAATAATAAACATACAAGTTGGAAGACGAGAAATCTACTTTGTTTTTTTTGTGGGTGACTTAAAATCGTCATCACACTACTTTGACTTAAATAAAAATGATTTTATATAATTAAATATAGTATGGAAATGTAAGAACTTCCACTTCAATAAGAATGGTTTTTTACCTTTTTACCCTAATTGGATCACTAAGTGCATTATAATTAAGTTAATTCAATGTCACTACAGCAACGTCCTACTGTAACTTTTTGTTTCTGCATCTTCGAATCCACTACGGGAGAAACATCTTTTGCCGAGTGCTACATGCACTCGTCAAAGTCTTAAAAGTTATCGGTGAATATTTCACCGAGGGTTGCACTCGCAAAAGAGACACGGCAAACATCCTCTCAGCGAAGGTGAGTTCGCCGAGTGTTTTTCATTGGGCACTCGGCGAAGGGTTCGCCGAGTGCCAAAAATAGCACTCGGTAAAAAAGCGACTTCACGGTTTGAAAACGATTTTAAAAGAACGTTTTTTAAAATTTTGAAAAAAAAAGTGCGCCAATTTTGAAATTTAGCTAAAAAATTATGCGGGAATTTTTATTTTGGTTTGCCGAGTGTTGCACTCGGCAAACCAAAAATATTTGCCGAGCACCTCAAATTTGGCACTCGGCAAAGAGGCTTTTTATTTTTTTTTATTTTGTTTAATTTATTTTACAATATTTTCCTTGATATAAATTATAAAACTATATTGTATAAGTACTAAAAATAAACTCAAGAACATAAATATGTTTTTTAATAATATTTTTATTATTATTTCATACATTTGTAGTTCAAATTTCACCTATTTCAATTTAAATCCTAAAACATACTTAACAATTTAAAATAACAAACTGAACCAAAAAAATGTGTAATTTTTACATGAGATAATATATGTTTTGTTTTTATTGTAGAAAAAATTTAAAGTACAAAAAATAATTTACCCATCAAACTTCTTTCAAACCTATCTCATTTCTTTTCTAAACCATAATCACTCCTCGTATAATCTCTGATTTCTAAACACTCTATGTGATAATTTTCTCTAAATATTTTTAAATTTTTATAAAAATATCTATGTATTATATAATAACACCATGACAAGTCTTATATTTTTAGACATCAGTTGATTTTTTTTATAATTAAAAAACTATTAAGCTTCACGTTGTTGAACGAGCGTCACACCATAAATTATTCAAAAATTCTTTTAATTCAGTTTATAAGAACCCTAAATATACTTTAAAACATGAATATGATTTTTTCATAATTTTTTCTTTATTATTTTAGGCACTTGTAGTTCAAATTTCACCTATTTCAATTTAAATCCTAGAAACATACTTAATAATTTAAAAATAACAAACTAAACCAAAAAATTTGTAATTTTTACATGAGATAATATATGTTGTGTTTTTATTGTAAAAAAAAATTAAAGTTAAAATCAAATTAGAAATATCACGTAGATTCAAAACAAAGGTTCATGAAAAAAATAAAAAATGGGTTTGCCGAGTATTTTTTAAAAAACAAAAAACACTCGGCAAATTCTATTTTTTTGCCGCGCAAGAACAACGTCGCAATGTCTAAAACACTCGGCAAACGTTTAATTTCCGAGTGCACGAGATATTGCACTCGGCAAAGTCTCGGGCACTCGGCAAACCCTGCTTTTCCGGTAGTGATCCGTGATCATTATCCACCGCACCGCAAGGAAACTCCCAGGAAAGTTCGAAAGTTAATCGAGTTGATCGAAATGCATTGATGAACGATGACTCGCCGTCTACTAGCCTCAAGCGTACACTAATTATTAATTAACCAATTAACCCTAATCTGCATACGGATAATACTACGGTCTAATCTATCATGTAACGCGTCGTAGTCTGATGCCTACCTCAAGCTAGTCTAGGGCTGAGTATTTAGCTATTCAGATTGTTCTTGTAGTTTATGAATTCTAATTTATTATTAAATTTTATAGAGTTTCATAATATATTAAAGCCAGCCTCAAATTCTGATAGACTGATGGTCTCCTCCCAACAGTCAGTTATCCTTATCATTCCAATAAAGTGAGTTGCTACAATTATGTAAAATTAGTCCCACGTATTAAATAGTCATATAGAGCGTGTTCGGTTGAACCGTAGATTCTAAAAAAACTATTGTGATCTGTGAACTGCGAGCTGTAGAAAAACTGAGAAACTGTTTGGTTGGAATAGTTGCGGATTTATATTTTTGTAGTTCATAATATTTAGTTACATTATTAATGTGTAATTTTACATGTAACTCATTCTAATCATGAATTTTTGCAATGTTTATATTAAAATTACATATTTTTAAATTACGCTAAAATGGTATATTTTACTAAAATTTCACTTTTTCAAATTTTATATCAACTGATATGTTTTAATAGTATGGTAGATAATATTCATTCAAAGTTGAACTGAAAAATTGTAAAATTTGAGTTATACTAGCTTTCAGGTTCATACTATGAGAATTCGTGAATTCTGAAAAACTAAATGACTAAAATAATTGTTTGATTCACATTCCAGCTTTCGAGACAGGGAACCTGTTCAAAAATACGAAACAGACAAACCCTAGCCTTACGTAACGACGCAATGTAACTAGGCAGTAAGTACACGAGAATATGGAGATGGAATATTTTTAGGGTCCCTTTGGTTTGGCTTTCGGCAGCAGCTTTTACTTCCTAGAAACCAAAAGCCAAACCAAAGGGCATATTCCAGGCTAGCAGGTTTTAGTAAAAGCAGCTTTTGTTGCAGTGAAAATGTGAAAGCTCCTTCAGACCTGCTTTCTGTGGCTTTTGGCTTTTGGCTTCGCAACCATACAAAATTTTATAAATTGACATTTCAAATTTTATACAACCATATAAAATTATATAAATTGACATTTCAAATTTCATACAACTATACAAAATTTCATAAATTGACATTTCAAATTTCATACAACCGTACAAAAATTCATAAATTGACATTTCAAATTTCATACAACCATACAAAATTTTATAAATTGACATTTCAAATTTTATACAATCATATAAAATTATATAAATTGACATTTCAAATTTCATACAACTATACAAAATTTCATAAATTGACATTTCAAATTTCATACAACCGTACAAAATTTCATAAATTGACATTTCAAATTTCATACAACCATACAAAATTTCATAAATTGACATGTCAAATTTCATAACATAGAAAATTTCATAAATTGACATTTCAATTTCATACAACCATATAAAATTTCATAAATTGACATTTCAAATTTCATACAACCATACAAAATTTCATAAATTGACATTTCAAATTTCATACAACCATACAAAATTTCATAAATTGAATTTTTTATACAACTCACAACTCAAAGCAACTTGTTCACAACTGTTTCAGCCAAACGACTTTCAGCTTTCTCACAGCTAACTTTCCACATCAGCTTTTTTCCACAACCACAGCTCAATCAAACACACCCTTAGTCACTCTGTTGCTCTCACATACACCAAACGACGGGTTACCGACGCGTCAACGGCTCAGTCTGTGGTCCTGCTTGACTTCGAGGTCTTCACATGACCAGGGCGACAGAAAATGACCTGTCTTTGTGGCCGAAGCTGCAGTTTGGAAACTCGGCATTGCACACACGTTGGTTCAGACTCGAGACCCAACATTGCTACATTTCCAGGGAAATGTTCAGGAAAATTGACCATTGGATGGGAGGTTATCAGATTTTTTTATGAACTTGGATGAAATGTGCTAATCATTGCCATCCAGCATAAGGAGAAAATACAGCATGTTCAGATCAGCGGGGAATGCTCGTAAATTATCCAATTTTTTTTATCCAAAATAAAAAAACAGATGTTTCAACTAAATACACTTAATCCACCTCAGTTTCCGATATAAGATTTCTTAGAGCTAGATTTGACCTGTCACGAGACATAAACCTGCAAAATTCTACGGAAATTTAGATTTCATATGCACATGTCATTTATATGCAGGCAACTGTTTGCCTGATCCTTCCACCACATGTGCTTGACAAATCCTAGACAAGCAAAATATGTCAGCAGCAAAACCTGCCTGAGCTTCAAGCACCTACTTGCAATTGCAACACACACCTGCAACTTGCAAATCAAGTACTCCGAGATTTAGTTATACAGATAGAAGCAGCTTGGGATATCATACCAGGTCTCACGAGAAATTCCTGTGAATAACAAAACAAAAAAGGGAGGGAGAGTGGGAAACTGAAGGACACAGTGCCAGATATGTGGATGAATGCAGATGTGAATATGGGATCACCCGATCATATTTTAGATCAGCAACTCCTTAATCCAATGAAGTACTGGGCTGTCAAAGTTGCTTCATGTTGTAAACATTATGCAGCTTTGTTCCAATAATGGGATTCTTTCAGCAGCAACATGATGCCACTGTTAATCATCCCCAAACGCAGAAGGCTTTAGGTAAGCATGCTTGAGGCCGACTTTTATTTTACATAATAGACATAGCAGGCGCGAAACTGGTTACAAACCATATAGGTTTTCATAAAAGAAAAGCAAATAGCTTGTCTTGAGGATTCAACTTAAAAATATGTACAGAAACCATAAGACATAAATATGCTAGCCTCTCAGGAATCACACTTTAGGACTCTTTTTGACATAGTGCAAGTGCAGGCCCAGCGTTGGCTGCAATATAGACAATGCAACTGCTGAGGAAGATATCAAACATAAACAAAAAAGTGTTTTCACCATTGCTCCAACCAATGTGGTCATGGTAAATTAGTAATATAATTACCTTCAACTTTCAGAAGTGTGGAGCATTGTCATCAGATGAGGATGACGAGGATGAATTTGAGAAAAGCGCGCTCAAAGCAGAGAATATAGGACTACCAGGGTGGTTAGTACTGTCTACACCACTACTACTTGTACTAGCATTATCTTCATCGTCATTCACTGACACGATACCGCTGGCTGAATCACATGGGTTTTTCGACTCCTCGGTAGGCAACTGAAACCTACAGATTGGGCAAGAACTGTGGAGCTCCAACCATGGAAGTATGCAATGGGAGTGAAACTTATGTTGACAAGGCATCACCTTAGCTTCTGTCCCCATTTCAAAATCCTCAAGACAGACTGAACAACCTAACACTTCATGGATGTTTACAGTTGGTAATGCTGCTACTGATTCCTTCTTGGCAGGTGGCGTGCCGGAACGATTCAGATCACTCTCTGCCAAACGCTGCAAGAGAAGATCTAATCCAGGACCAAGAAAGTAGTCCCCGAGTGAAATACCAGTGCTTGTGTTGGTCGAGTCCTCTTGGTTGTCATCAGATCCAAATGTTCCTTGGAGAATAATTGCCTCATTGTTGGAGTTGAACAGTATTAAACTTTCAGTTCTTTCTCTCCTCCGTTCTCTCTCCCTCTCCCTTCTTTCTCTCTCCCACTCTCTGTTCCTATCCCTGTCGATGTCATCCAAGCCCCTTAAGTCATCCCGGAGGGTCTGGAGCAGCCTAACAAGGGACGAGCCCCTCCTTCGCCTCCTAATCAAGTCTTCGAGCTCATGGTCTGAATCATCGTCATCATCGTCATCGTCGGAATCCATGATCTCCCCTCGGAGCCTTGATCGCCGTGGTGAGCCCCTCATCATTCCAAGCAGCAGTGGGGCCAAGAGAGAGATGCGATCAGACCTCAAGTTGGTAGCCGGCTCAAAGCTCGCAGACCCCATCTCTTCCACAAACCCACTATCACAGGCAGGGCAAATCATCTCAGGTTCAACAGGCTCAATCACTTCCTCACAGTGGTGGCACCAGTATCTATCTCCCTGACTTTGTTCCATCTTGTAACTCTGCCAACAGTTTGTTTTCCAACTCTGTGTTGTATCTTTTAGTCCTAACTCAAACCTTCATATTTATAGCACTCAAATCATATAAAAAACTATCAGGTCAATAAGATGTCTTCCTTCAGCAGCACAACAAAGTTATCATCGGCACCCTGAAAAAGCTTTACCCATGAGCATCTCTACATAATCTCCACCAGCACACAAAAACTAAACAAACTAAAAAGGTAGTAATATCAGATCTAGCAATGAAAGGCAAGCTAGTCCCTAGTGTAATTAGTACTGAGCAAGCAAGAAAGGGAGGATATTTCTTGGAAACTTTCTGCTGTTCTACATGAGCATCTGCAAGTAAAGCAGGCATGCCTTCATTCAAGAGCAAGAAACCAAGCCCAGGTATCAGACAGGCAAAGCAAAGGGCGAACGCCCGTTTCACCGAAACCGGCGGCCCTGCCTTCCGATCCAAGGTAGAAATCCTAATCCTATCACATAAAGACTACTACTTTGACACGACAGATGTGCATAATAAAAGAAACTGAGCACGCAAGAACACATGATCCACAACCGCACGCATACTCTACTGTTCGCAGAGAGCAAAAGATCGAGGATCAAATGGACTAACGATTCACGAGGATTGAAGAGGTGGAAGGCGGCGACAGTTTCTTCGGAACCTTGACGTCTGATTCGGTCCAGGCCATGAATCTCCTGCGGTGCGCGGCGGCGCGGCGCAGGCAGGTGTCGGCAGCGGCGGTGGAGGGGAAAGGTGATAAATCGTACTAGAGAGTTAGCGACACGGACAGTCACAAATTCCCAGCATGATTAAAACAGTTTTACACATTTGACCCTGGGTTAGAAAATTATTTACAGAAGTTGGTGACGTCGGTATTTCAGTCCGAACTTCGTCCTCTTCACTCACCCCATCTTTTAGATAAATGCCCATTTTTAATATATATATATATATAAAAATAAATGCCCATTTTTAATATATATATATAAAAATAAATGCCCATTTTTAATATATATATATTTATAAATAAATGCCCATTTTTAATATATATATATTTATAATCTCTCCGATTTTCTAAAAGAAAGTCATTTTAAATATGATTTCAAATATTAAGAAAGATTTAATTAGTATATATATTTATCTGTTTGCTCATATTTAATAATCTCTCTACGCTCCACTGGTTACCCGGAGTACTACTTTAAAACTAAAAACAACCATAATACATACAAAGATATAAAATAATATTTTTTGAAACTTTAGATACAATCATAAAACGACTTTCTTTTAAAAAACTTGAGGGGAGCATGTAATATTATCTTTTTTATATTAAACCTATTTATTCAAACTCTTAAATAATTGTCGCAATTATCGGTTTTATCTTTTTATACTCTCTGTCTTTAAAAATGTTTAAATTTGACACGAATTTAATAAATCAGTGCTGAGTAGAAATACGAAATTATATATTATTAATGTATTGTGAAGTGATATTTAAGAGTATTGAGTAAATAAAGTTTTTGATTTATAAACTGGAGTAGATAAAGTGTACGTAAACTACAACCTTTTTGTTTTAGAATAAAGTTAAAGAGTTATAAATATTTTTGTTTGACGGATGAAATATGTTACAAACAAGCCTTTAAATCCATTCATTTCTGTAAAAAAAACACGTCTATGTGTGTCCAAACTCCAAAGTACTCGTTATTTTTAGACTAGTTTTACAATGACAAGTTAAACACATCACAAAAACATTTTAAAAATACGGGATCCAACGTGTAAGAGGGTGTTTGGTCGGAAAGACTAAATTTTAGTACATGTCACATCGAATGTTTATATATTATTTTAGAGTATTAAATGTAGACTATTTACAAAACTCATTCATGATCGGTGGATTGTTTGCGAGACAAATTTAATTAGCCTAATTACAACATGATTTAACAATGTGATGCTATAGTAAACAATTGTTAATCATTGATTAATCAGGCTTAATAAATTCGTCTCGCGAATTATCCTCTGATTCTATAATTGTTTTTATGATTAGTTTATTTTTAGCCCTTCAATTTAATCCAAATATATAATGTGACAGATTAACGTTGGTAAACGAGCTAAGAGAAGCACAAAAATTTTCAGAATGGAAAAAACCCAGAAAATTAAGTGAGCTTTAGCTAACGGCATAAGTTCATTAAGTAGTCGATCTTGATGTCATATGTCGTATAGAAACTTAACTCTTAGAATAAAATTAGTAATTTAGTGGTGAGATAAAAAATAAAGTGTCATTTATTATATATTAAAATATTATTATAAAACGATATGTACGAGAAAATAAAATGTATTACTATAATATAATACTTGATTTTTGAACCAAGTGTCAAGTGTAAATTCGCTCAGAATCTTGGGCCGGACTCGTAATACTGGCCTACGTACATGCGTTTGGACCCATCGAGAGATGGGCTCGCAGCGTCAGCGACGGGATCCGTTGCGCAGCTGCAGCGAGAGCTATCGTTTAGTACCACATCGCTTAGCTACAAGAGACGAGACCAGTTTATATGCTCGGGCGCTGCTCGTGTGTTGTCTCTTCGGAGACATCCGATAAAATTGGAACGATACAGAGAAGATTAGCATGGCCCCTGCGCAAGGATGACACGCACAAATCGAGAAATGGTCCAAATTTTTTTGAGAAATTGCATGCTGGTCCCCAGATTTTACACATTAGTCCTTGTCGAGCTGTTTCTCTCTTTCATATATGCCCCTGGATACTTCCTTTCACATCCTCACATATTTTCTACTCATCTGTTCAGGTCCTTGCGGATTCGTTTTTTCCCCTATCACTTCCAAAATTTGCACGTTAGTCCTTGGCACTGGTTTTGCTGTTGCATATACGCCGCTAGATACTTTCTTTGACGTCCTCACATCTTTTTCACTCATCCATTCCGCTCCTTTTGGATTCATTTCGGCCTAATTCTTATAACCTTTTCTGTTTTACTCCCAGTCACTCTCTTACCCCAGCTATTAATTACTTTTATTTTTAAAATCCTTCATTTAGTGATGATCACCTTAATTAATTACTTCTCATCCGGTGTGTCTTTAATCTTTTACACCTAATCACCTTTCCAGCCGCAACTATGTATCATTTCATGAGGAACGCTATCACATTTTCTGTTCGACCTTGATCCCTGTCTAATAAATAATTATATTTTTCAAACGGTAGACTAAATCATGTGATAACTCTTTTGCAGATCAGTCCCCTAAAACTTACTTTTTTTGGCCTAATCATGTGATATTTTGCATATTAGTCCTTAGGGGGTGTTTGGTTTGAGGGACTAAATTTTAGTACCTGTCACGTCAAATGTTTAGATACTATTTTAGAGTATTAAACGTAGACTATTTACAAAACTCATTTATAATTGGTGGATTGTTTGCGAGACGAATTTAATGAGCCTAATTACGTCATGATTTGACAATATGATGCTACAGTAAACATTTGCTAATCATTGATTAATTAGACTTAATAAATTCGTATCGCAAATTATCCCCGATTCTACAATTATTTTTATAATTATTTTATTTTTAGTCCTTCAATTTAATGTCCAAACAACATCCGATGTGACACGGACTAAATTTTAGTTCGCTCCTTTCGGCACTTGTACAGTATTATTTATTAAATAACGGCATTTTCACTCCGTGTAACATAACAGATTAGACCTTGTCGTTTGCTTAACTTCTTGCAAAGCCAGCATGAACAATGTCATGTACTTAAACAAAACAGCAAGTAATTTTATATTTTTTATCAAACATTCTAAACTTTGAATAAGTTAATAATATTCCAGCATGCCATGCATCAATCTCATTGGGTACACTAGTTCCAAACATTCTTACATGTGAGTAATTAGATATGTTTATCAACCATTTTAACTTTGAAAAAGTTAAAAAATATAATATCATCAATAATATCTAATAAGTATCCTATTAATACAGTATATTTAATAAAAATATTTTAATATTAAACTTGTTAGTATAGTTTTTTAATAAAATCCAAAGTTAAAAAACTAACTTATAAAAATTTAAGTAAATATAATACGTTAACAGTACATGACGCCGCGCCTGAATTACAGCCCACGAAGCGGGATAAAAGGCTCGGCCTGTCTCCTCTGCACGGCTAGTGCGAGACATCGAAGCGTGAGATCGCAGCCGTTGGATCCCATCCAACGGTCGGCCCATCTGAGCCTCTCTGTCCTCGGCGAGCTCTCCGCCCGCGTGTCATTCGCATTCCGTCTGTCTCTCTCCCCAATCCAAAACCAAAACCCTCGCAAAACCCTCGCCTCGCTCCCACCTCCGCCCATTTCCTCCCTCGCTCCCCAATGTCGCAGTAGCTTCGCCAGCCGCCGCCGCCGCCGTCGCCGCCGCCGCCGTCGCCGCCGCCGCCGTAGCCGCCGCCGCCGTCGCCGTCGCCGTAACAGTCGCCAACTCATCCGCCGATGGCTCTCTCCGCGGCGCTCCGGCTCCCGCTCCCGCGGGTTCTACTTGGTCCCTCGGCCTCCCTATTAGCGGCCGCCGCGGCGGCCTCTCGCCGCCGCGCCGCAGTCGTCTCCGTCCCCGCCGTTCGCTTCATCTCCTCGTCCTCCTCACTGAACGGCCACCGCTCCGTGCAGCCCCTCCGCGCGCGCCGTGACGGCGACGATGAGCGCGCGGCGGCCGGTGGGGGCGGGGATGGAGTGGCGGTGAAGGAGCGGGTGGTGCCCGTGGAGCTCCACAAGGAGGCCACCGAGGCGTACATGGCGTACGCCATGTCGGTGCTGCTCGGCCGCGCGCTTCCCGACGTTCGTGACGGGCTCAAGCCAGTGCACCGCAGGATACTGTGAGCTCTTCCCTTCTCCCCTTATTTACCGGACTGTTCACCCTGTCCGTGAATTATTTATACGTGTTATTGAGTTTTTCAGTTGGTTCATGGCCACTGATCACAGTGACAATATTAGCCTGCCTAGTAAGTCATCATTCTGCAGCATACTTCCAGTTAAGAGATGAACTAATGTTTTTTTTGATCACTTGAATGTTAAGCCAAACACTTGAGGGGTGTACCTTCATTTTGTCAAATAACTCTCTATAGTGGAGCCATCCACAAATTCCTGATTTTCATAGAACTGTCCCTTTCCAATGAAATATATAGCAGTTCTCGTTCCTTTTTGTTAATTGAGCTAATACCCATCCCAGAATATCCCAGGTTTATGCAACATCTGAATCTCTTTTTTCTGATGCATTGTAAGATGCATCATCCTGAGAATTCAAAAGTTATAAACTTATAATCTGAACATTTTTTCAAGATGTACATATGACAAATGGTTTGAACTCTGAATTTATTTATATGACTGGTGAACTTCAATTCTTCTGCAGCTATGCTATGCATGAGATGGGTCTTGCATCCCGTAGACCATTCAGAAAATGTGCAAGAGTTGTTGGGGAGGTATGCTATAAGTAACTTCTTATATCCATTTATCTTTGTGGGGCTTTTGAACCATATTATATTGTTTTCCTTTTGTGTTTTGTCGTGGCGGCGGTGGTGATGAGGGAGGGGTGGGGGTGGATCCTCTGTCTATTGTCCTATTACAGCTGCCCAAAGTTTTTTTCTTCTTCCAAAATTACCATCGTGGGAAAAGTCAGATACTATATTTTTTGTATGACCCTTCAATGGTTCGTTGATTGTCCGATACTACTATAATACTATGTGAAAAAGGCAGTATGAATATAGACGTATGGTTACACATCTCTACTATATAAAAGACTATAGTGGCAGTGGTTGTGAATCTGCCACCTACCACCACCACAAGAGTCGGTGGGATCTTTTGTGGATGGGTAAATATATTATTTGTTCCTGTAACTTTGCTATTTGTGCATTGATAGTTGTGGGTAAACTGTTTATATTTTCCCTAAAAGAATACATGCAGTTTTGATTTTTTAAAACTAATTGCATTTTTTTGTTGAAATCCCTTGCAACACATGGGCATTTAGCTAGTCTCAGATATGTCACACTCAGTTGACAAAACACCCAGGCTAATTAGTTTGGTTTGGTTCCCAAAAGAGATGGTGTATTTGGATCTCTCTAATTAACTTGGCACATTCTATTCATACGGTGGAACCAAAGGCTATAAAGCCTATAATATTATATTATCTTCCTGGTTAGTTTGAAGGATGAGTGACCTATTTTGACATGGTTATATACTTGTACTGTTTTATGTGGCATACACGTGCATGGCAAATTTCTTTTGATAAAAGAAGTCATCTTCCAACTTTTTGTTCACATTTAATTTACCTCTTGTGATATATGTAGGGATCTATCTGTACATTCATGAATAATGCAGTAGCTTTCATGTGATATCTTTTATCAACTACTCAAATAATTCTTGTAGGTACTAGGTAAGTTCCATCCGCATGGGGATTCAGCCGTTTATCAAAGCTTAGTTCGAATGGCTCAGGTAACATTCCTTGGATGCATTATTTTAGTACAATTTTGATGGCTGTATGTTCTTCATTTTTGTATTTCTGAGCTAGATAGCAAACAAAGACTGCTATGTGATATCAGTTCCTCCCATCCAGGCCAGATGGCATGACATAGCTATAGTTCTATCATGGGTCATTTGTCCAGTTTTGGCTACTCTGTATTTACAAGAATGTCATAAATGTGTTTACATATTTATCTGTTTTGATCTGCAGTCTGCCCAAGAAGTAGATGCTGATATATTCTCATTTAAATTTTAAACTAATAAACTTACACATTTGCACTATATTGCAACTTAAATATCAGCCAACAGTTAGGTGTGTAGCATTCTAAAGTGCATTGTACCTCTCAGAAAGTGCATGTTCATGTCAGCAGATAATCCATTGTTGAGTTGTGGATTATTTCAAATTGCACATTGAAATAACCTTTATTTTCTTGTTATTCATTATGTGTATTAGATTTACAATGTCATACAGCAGCTTCCTATAATGTTTATTCGAATTTGGAACTCCAAACCATTTTTTGAGTGGTGGAGGGGAGTGTTCTGGTCCTATTTTGATGAGCTTTCACCATTTCATGCTTCTGCCAACTGTATCAGATTTACACACTTTATTGTAAACTACTGCACTCTTGTACTATTGTGCAGGACTTCTCAATGAGGTACCCACTTGTTCAAGGCCATGGAAATTTTGGCTCAATAGATGCCGATCCTCCTGCCGCAATGCGATATACAGAGTGCCGCTTGGATGTAGGTTTTCTTTCATCTATACGTTGTTAATTGAGCAATCACTTCGAATTTTCAATCTTTTTGTAATTCACCTGTCTAAATTCTCATTAAGAAAACTTCTTGTTAGAGTGTGTGTGCCTGGTGTTAGCCCATGTATATTAAGGCCCATGTATGCTACTATAAATATCCACCTACCCTTCTAGGGTTTAGGTGAGGAATACATTCTATCTTCTATCACTTCTTAATCTGTTTCTTTACCTTTGTGAAAATTGAAATACGAAACAATATTTATCCCTTCAGTGCTGACTCTGCCTTGTGTTGTTCTCTTTAAAAACATTGTCCATCTGTCTCACACTAAAAATATAAATCCATTTCTTAGGAAGCATCATTTCATGATGTAAGTCCATTAAAGAAAGTATTGCATAGTTACCACTATTTCCACTCTCTATCCCTATTCCCTGCCATAATGGCGCAAACGAGTTTGGGTGGTTGTCTTGTGCCATTTGATAGAGGTATGGTTTTCAATGCCATTAACACTCTCTAAGATTCGGCACATTCTTGGTCAGAGCACATGGTGTGCTTGGACTTACATTGTAAAACATAGGTACAATCGCTAAAAACTTATATGATGTATCTTTTACGTGCTTAGTTTTATTTTTTCTTCCAACGCTATGTATTGTTTATGTAGAATTTTTGAGAGAATTTCTTGAAGAAAGGGCAGTCACATGTTTAGTCATTTATCCATGGGTCTTTTGATCTATTCGAGTTTCATAATTTTTATGAAAGCAACCCTTAACCATGCAGTTTTATTATAAGACAAAATGAATGCTCGCTAAGCACTCCTTGGATTATACACTCAAACAAACTGAACTTCATACTCAATAGACTATATGTGTTTTTATTATGCACGCAAAAACAGTTTTACTGTTCACTGTTCAGTGACGGAGAAGGTCACAACATATCTAAAAGAAGGAAACAAAAGGGGATAGACATCAACTTTTATTCCAGGATTTTGTCCAAATGATTTTTGTGTATAATGTACAAGCATGGACTACAATTATATCTAAATGTTGTGATGTAGTCTTTATATTATTATATTTTTTAACAAGAAATCTGATGGTTCATCTTGTTATTTTGCAGCCATTGACGGAAGCCATGTTCCTGACTGATCTGGAGCTTAATACAGTATATATATTTCCTTTATTTTCCCTTTTGTTCTTCTCATTGTGTTTGGTATGAGTTATTGGTCAGGTTGCTTTTCTCCCGTACATTATGCCATTTTTTATCATTGAGCAGGTCGATTTCATCCCAACCTTTGATAATTCACAAAAAGAACCTTCTCTGTTGCCTGCCCGTGTTCCATCTCTATTGTTGAATGGATCTTCTGGAATTGCAGTATGGGTTATGCTATACTTCTCATTAGAACATCTGTTTACACCAAAAATGTTGCTTGGGATGTGACTATTTCTAATGTGTTCTCTTAGGTTGGAATGGCAACAAATATTCCTCCTCATAATCTTGGGGAACTGGTTGATGTGCTCTCTGTTATGATCGAAAACCCTGATGCTACGGTGAGTAACTGAGTATTTCATCTGGTTTCGTTTGTTGTTTAACATTTAATAGCATAAAAGAGTCTGAAAAGGTCCTTATCATTGGTTGGTGGTAGCATCATTTGTCTAAGCTCAAAAGTTGACCCCTCAAAGACCTTTTACTAATATAATTTATCAGTGAGGGCTTGTTCATATTGAAGAAGAGCATGTTATGATGTTAAATGATATGGTTGTTTACTCGTATTGCTTGGTTCTGCAAATGGTCAGATGCTTGGAAGTGGAAATGCAATAATTATTGTGTTGACTATCATTCTTTTATAGTTTTGTTGCACCTTACATTAAATGTCTCTTTGTAGAAAACAGTAGGGAGTAGGGACAATATATTAGCACTGTATAGTCCTTCCTATACAGTGTAGTTGCTTCTGAAGCAAGTTAAGTCTATCAACCAATTTTTGGTTCTTCTTTGTTGTATTTGGATTTTCCTGGAAAACCTTCTTAATAACTCACTCTAGTAGCTAGGAAATCTTCTTTGGTGAAACTGAAACCTATAGCTTTTTTACATTTATTAAGAAAGTCTAATGTTTTATGGTTTTTAAATTCATTATGCTAAATATTTTTCAAAATTTGGTGTATCACTTAATCTATATATTTAATTACTCAAGTCAATCCAGTGTTTGATACTTGGATACTTTGAAAGACCAATAATGTATAACATTGGTGTTGTTCTGATACGATAAATTATTAGTTCCATTTGAGTTGTCTGTTGTTCTTTAATGTATTTCAGTTTGTTTGAATACTACAATTTCTTTTGCCTCTAAGCTTGTACATCTTTCATTATCTTATGTGCAATCTTTTGTCCAATGTCTCGTGCATCCTAGCTCCAAGAACTACTAGAATGCATGCCTGGTCCTGACTTTCCTACAGGAGGGATAATAATAGGAAATCGAGGGTACTTAATTATTTTTCTTTGGATATATTTAAAGCCTTTAAAATTTCAGCATTAAGCTACTAACTCCATGTTTGCCATTGAAACAATTTCAGTATTTTGGAGGCCTACCAAACTGGGTGTGGTCGAGTTGTTGTGAGAGGCAAAACTGACATAGAAACAGTTGATCAGAAAAGCAACCGTGCTGCTATTATAATTAAAGAGGTTCAATTGCACAATATTGTATTCAGAGCTATGTCTTTTATGTTTCTTTTGATATTTGGTTAGAAAGGGACCATATTGTCTCCATTGTAATTTTGCAACCTTACATGTAGATCCCATACCAAACGAATAAATCCACTCTTGTTGAAAGGATAGCTGAGCTTGTTGAAGAAAAGGTAATTTCATTTGGGATATCATTAGTTGAATCTCCTACTGTCTGTCTGATAATTGCAAATATGAAAACAGTGTAGGTTATTTTTCTAATTTAAGATTATTCTACTGTTAATTTTAAGCTTAAGCTAGATTGCTAGAGTAGTGCTAGACCTACCATGCATTTAATGTGAATTCTGTTACTGACTTATTTGTACAATTGCAACCAAAACACCCGCAGTTATCATTTTTGTTAATATTCTGAAGTCCAGGTATTAGAAGGCATCAGCGATATTCGGGATGAAAGTGACCGCTCTGGAATGCGTGTAGTAATAGAGGTCTGTAGTTTTGTACTATTTGTTCTATCCTGTTTGGGCTGAGCTTATCTTTTTCCAGGATAAGACTGAATTAACCAGGCTCCAGGGGTACTAATTTTCTTGTTGTTTATGTGGAATCCACTATTACCATGTCTTAGCTGAAAAGAGGTGCAGACCCTGCCATAGTCCTGAACAACTTGTACCGTCATACAGCTCTGCAGTCTAGTTTTAGCTGCAACATGGTAGCGTAAGTATGCTTTAACCACTTGTACAATTCAACAAGATTAGGGCACTGTTTTGTGTTCCTTGGCAAAAGGAGGATATTTAATTTTTCAGATCGTTCACACAGTTTGTTCTTCATTTCTTTTCTCGTGACACTTCTTTCTTAATTTATCTTAGAACTGATCTGCTTTAATCAACAAAAATATAATGCACTTTTCTCTGCTTGATTTCCTTACTACTACTGTCCATTTCATTCAAACATGTATTTCTTCCCTATGTGCAGATTTTGGTCTTGTTTTCCTTCAAGTTTGAGATTGCTATAAACTTTTGCTAATACTGTCTATTTTGAAAAAACCAGGGTGTTTCCATTACAGTACTGCCTGTGGAGTTTACCTCTCTTCAATTCTGACATCTTTTTTCTTGATTTTCAGTATCCTTGATGGGCAGCCAAAATTAATGGGACTGAAGGAAATTCTTCAGGTGCTGCTATGTTCATCCAATCTCAGATGGATCAGTCCTTGCCCATTCCATGTCATTCAATTTTTGTTGCTCTGACTATTGCTCAAGAGCATATATGTTGATTCCTGCTCAGATTGCAGTATGCCACCACATCCAACATTCCACCTCAGTCCCAACAGCCTACTGCCATGATTTTGTGTTTGAATGGAACGGCATAATTAGGCCATTTCACTTGGTTTGGCCTTAGATATGGAGGGTTGGAGTCTAAGATTGGTTGTTGTGCAATGCTGTTATGGTATTCTGGTGTTGTTTATGAACATCAAAGGCCCTTATAATTATTATTTTTGAGTAAAATCAGTAGGAGAATCTAAAAGCAAAAATACCATTTGTACTAATTGAATTGAGGTGGGCATAGTATGTGCACTATCTTCGGTAGTGTACTTAGATTATCCTCTTCACTAAAAAATATATAGTCATTTTTTTATGTGCATTTTTGCATTCTGTTTTACATATTCATTTATAAATCTTTTAAGTAATTACTACCATGAATGATCTTGCCAGTTCATGAGCTTTGGATCTAATTGCTCTTTTAAACTTCTGCTTTAGGCGTTCCTTGACTTCAGATATTCTGTCATTGAAAGGCGGGCAAGATTTAAGCTTTCACAAGCTCTGGAAAGAAAACACATAGTGGAGGTAAATTGCTCTGGATATATTCAATTGTTTGGGCATTGAACAGTCAATGGCTCATTTTCTTTGTGCAGGGCATTGTTATTGGTCTTGACAATTTGGATTCTGTAATTCAAATAATAAGAGGAACATCCAATCATGCCATGGCAACAGAATCTTTAGTGAAGGGTAATGTCTTCCCATCCTGTTTCTGCAGGCTCGTATGATTTAGCCACAATACATATATTTTGGGGAAGTGAATGTCTCGATCTATTGTCCAAATGCTGCAGTTGCCTTCTTAATTTTCTGCAAGAACCTCAGTTATACACGTGTACGAAAGTTGCACTTAAAAAGTCCACTATTGGTTAGCTTTAGCTTGCAGTTGTTATGAGGCTAAATGGCTTAAAAGAAGCCCATCTGATTTCTTCACTAGATTCCATGGTAGAACTGATGTTCAAGGTATTTATATTATATAATATATATTGCATATATGCAGAGTCAAGCCATACAGTTCTGCTGTCAATATGCAACTATTCTGTAGAAGGGCACTGATTAGCATTTGGTTTGGGTTATTTTTGTAATAGAATAAATATATGAAAAATTGAGAAATCAAAATAGCATCTTGGCTTCTGCATAAATCTGGCCAGCCACTAGAGAAGTGCACTGCCCTATGTGATGTTTTTGGCAACCCATGTTTATTATACATCCTTTGATTTTTTATGCTGGTTAACACTGGATCTTTCATTTTTTTTGGGGGTGGGGGTGCACCAATCTGGCTTGCACAATGGAAAGAGCCACATGCTTATCTCTCCAGCGAATTAAATTAGCCAAAGGTCCACGTTCATGAGCCCATGCTAAAGTCTCAATTAATTCCTGCCAATATCCACGCCAGGAAATTTTGATAATGCAGTAGTTTGAAAAAAAATTGAGCTAAAGTTATCCATGAGAAGAGTTTCATGTATGGCATATATTTTTCATGAAGAAACAATCAACCATATATGGAGGTGGTTATTCATGTACTGAAATTACTCTGTTCTTGCATAGTAGCAAATGTCAAATCACATGTGATTTCATTTTGGAAGTTAAAGCACTACAAACAAGTGAATAACATAAGAGTGCTTATTGGTGGATCTAGTCTGTACATCTTACCCTGAATTACATTGTGCAGAATATGGTCTATCTGACAAGCAAGCAGAATCCCTGTTGGATATCACACTAAGGAAACTTACTTCCCTTGAGGTGTCTGTTGGATTTTATTATCTTAACAGTTAGCCAAATCCATGTCCTTTTTCTGTACTTAGAGGAGCTGAACACACCTCTATTTCTTGCAGCGGAAAAAATTTGTTGACGAAGCTAAATCTTTGTCAGAGGAGATCTCCAAGTTAAATGAGCTCCTATCTAGCACAAAGCTTATTTTTCAGGTCAGCCATTTTAGTCTGTTTCCTTTGATTACAGCTCATTTTTCTTCATGCTTTTCTTTTGTATGCTCTCAATTCATGTGAGACTTATTTAAACAATTATCTGCATTGAACAGTATGAATATATCTTGAAACATTTTTCTTTGTTACCGTCTAAACTATTTGACCTTGTTTTCTTAACAATTGATAAGCTATTTACAATGAATTTCTAATCTATTTGTTGGTAATGATTAGCAATGTTAAATTGCCATAACTAAATACCTGGTCACAGAAACATTGGACACTGCTGTAATCTTGTCTGACAGCCAATGACCCTTAATTCCCAATCCCTGGACATATTCAAGGGTTCCTTTTAACTCTTTTATATGCCTTTTCACATAAGCTTCTCTATTATGCATGAGGTGCATATGTTTTCATTAATTCACTATGTTTTGTGCACCAATCAATTATATGCTACAATAAAGGTCACCTTGTTTCAGGGACAAGCTTACTAGTTAGTGTGGACTGTCCTTTTTTACTTGGGTGATTTGCCTTGACCTCTGATTGTTTCCCCCCACTGTGTAATATGTGTTATGCGTGATCCATTTATGGTCTTTCTGTCTTCTTATCCTTGCATTACTTTTTACATGAATAATCAGCGGAAAAACTACATCTTTACTACCATCTTGTATACCTAGTTTAGTTCTGGATTTTGACAGGTTAATCTTAGTTTCTACAAACTCAAGGTACACGGGTCAATACTCAATAAAAATGTTTGCTTTTATCCTTTCAAAAATCATAGATTTTCTCTTAAACTAACTAAATTGCCCATGCATTGCAATTGAACATTAGTACAGTATATCTGTAATTTCTATAAAAAAATCATAGATTTTTGCTTAAATTAGCTAGAATGCTGAATTAGTGGGGCGCCAATGAAGGGTTTGTAATCCAGTTTAGATTTTCTGAGTTGAAATTTGGGAGGTGGGGTTCATTTATGGTGTGATGGGTGAATAACAAGACAGACAACCCACCCCTCTCTTTATAACCATACAATGTGCTTTAACATTTACTCCAAATCGGTAAAAGTACGCTATATAGGCTTCTAGATTTCTCCTGTTAATGAACTAATGTTCACACTGTTTTGCTTTGTGGGGCTCAATATCTTGTTCTATTGTTCTTATTGCACTGCCATATATTAACTCTTCCTTATGGTGTTTCAGCTTATTGTACGAGAAGCAGCTGATTTAAAGAACAAATTTGCTGCTCCACGTCGTTCTTTCATAGATTATGCAGCAAGCACTGAAGTTGATGATATAGATATTATTCCTAATGAGGAAATGCTTTTGGTGAGAGACATTTCTGTATCCATGTCTGCTTCTGTTACCCTTTTTTGCATCTCTATTCACCTGACAGTACACATGGCACCTGAAGATTCTTAGTGAGAAGGGCTATGTTAAGCGGATGGACCCCAATACCTTCAATTTACAACACCGGGGAACAATCGGGAAATCTGTTGGAAAGATGCGAGTGAATGACAATACGTCTGATTTCATTGTCTGCCAAACACATGATCACATTCTTTATTTCAGGTATGCATTCTGGAAGGCATTATGACCATTACATCAATTTATCAACTAGAGAGCTTGTTGAAACCACCAAATTTTCTCCTAACATACTTTTTTTTGTGTGTTCTGAGCACTTTATATCGCTTGCATTTTGCATGTGCTTATCCTATTGTTATGTTTTTGTTGTTTTATGTTCTGATGTAACTGAGTGGTGTTGTGATATGGGTTCTGGGTAGTGTACGTAAGGGATTGGAATGAGTGATGGCTGGTCAGGAAGCCAGCTGTTTGTGTGCCATTCTCCCCATGGTGATTGTTCACGCGACGATTCAGAGGAAGGGGATGGGAAGTGGAGAAGGAGATGAGAGATTTCAGATTAGATTAATTCTTGCTTAGATTTATTCATCTGTTCTACCGATACATATGTAACTGACATACTTTAAACAGATTAGCTGATCTAGAGGAATAGAGAATTAGAAATAAACTAGCTGAAGATAAAATAACTAACATCTACTGCTTATCCGACAACAGCCTGGGAAGCTGTTTCCACACCGACAGTTGGCCCATCCTTGGTCCTCCTGCTATATATCAGACTGACCCTAACATGTTTCAGTGACAAGGGAATAGTATACTCAGCACGTGCTTACAAGATACCTGAATGCACAAGGGCTGCTGCTGGGACTCCATTGGTGCAGGTATGTGAAGATGTTAATTTGCCATAATGATGCGACTTAGCAGACGGTGCTGATCGTTGTTCCCGTTTTATCCCTGTTCAGCTGCTTTCTTTGTCTGGAGGGGAGAGAATAACCTCTATCGTTCCTGTAAGTGAATTTGGTGAAGATCAATATCTTGTGATGCTGACCGCTAATGGTTATATCAAGAAAGTTCATCTTAGTGCTTTCTCAGCGATCAGGGCAACTGGGATCATTTCAATACAACTGGTACTGTCTGATGTGTTTTGTGCCTTTTTTGCATCATGTTTATATTGGTGTTTTGAATTTTGATATACTCTTTAATGTATAACTTTTTAGGTTCCTGGTGATGAGCTGAAGTGGGTTCGTCATTGTGGAAATGATGATCTCGTTGCTTTGGCTTCGCAAAATGGGATGGTTATAGTTAACTCATGCAACAAGGTGGGTTTGTCACTTGTGGGCTCTCCTCTCTTTTTTTGATAAACTGATGCATGCAAGATCGATGACTGATATATGCTACTGAAAGTGAAAAGTTGTATCTGCTTGGTTTTTGTAACTATGACACCAAATTATGTTTGACAACAAATTGTTACATTTTGATTTCTCAAGTTACTTTGTCCACAGATTGGTTTTGCTAAATGGGAAGGTTGCACATGGCACTCCTTGATGTATCACTTTTGAAACTATTTGCATTAATTATCGGTTATATTCATTTTCTGCACACGATGTCATATTTTCATAAAAATACGTTCCAAATTGCCATGGCTACCTTGCATTACAAACATGATATATATAAAAGTTTGTAAACTAGAGAGTTGCTGCATGAGAATGCCATTTGTTCTATAAAACTAGCATAGCTCCAAGGGAACATAAGTTCACACATTTAATTTGGGTTCTGTAGGATCAGAGGATTAAATTTGTTGTCATATTTCCTGTTTCTTGGATCTTAATGTATTGCCATTTTTCATGATGTCAGTAAATGCGAAGATGGAGCATGTTTGTGTGGTATAAGTATCATGTGTTTGCCACCTTGCAGCTTCATTGCTCATTGACAATCCATCCTTTATATTAACCCTTGTTCTATGTCCCAGCTTCGTGCCCTTGGAAGGAACACAAGGGGTGTTGTGGCAATGAAGCTAAGAGAAGACGACAAGGTGGCATCGATGGATATAATTCCAGCAACATCGCATAACATGCCTGAAATATACAATAGCAGGTAGTATCATCCATACGTTGGAAAAGTGATTCCTGATTGGTAATTGGCAACATCAGACAGAAGGAATTAATAGAAGTGACTAAGTTTTTGAAAAAGAGTACACTATGAGAAATTGAGTACAGTGACCTGAACTAAAGGAATTTAGCATGTCCGAACAAGGTTCATCATTCATATCATGCGTGCCTAGAATTTAATTGACGAAACATATGCTTGCTGCCAAAAAACCTTGTAAACTCAACCGAACATTTGGAAATCAGTCTTATTTGACAACAACTTATCAAGCTAGTGTGGTTTGTCTATCTTCATGGTTTATGTAGTCCCAGACTTCCTGTTCTTAGGTACTGACCAAATTATCTTTGAATCATGAATAGTTCTTTCAAAGTCAGAGATTTGAGTCCACCGTGGCTCCTTCTCATATCTGAAAATGGTTTTGGGAAGCGTGTGCCCCTAAATGCATTCCGGAGAGGAAATTTCAACAGAGTAGGCTTGCAAAGCTTGAAGGTATGATAGATTTTCTCTACCATGTTGTCGTTTTTTTATTCTACACTAGCATTCAAATTACTTTTTAGTAATGTTGATATGGTACTTCTCGAGCTACTATTAAATTGGTGATTTACAATCTACACCATGGAAAGCATATGCAAGTACATCTATATGCCTTTGACTTAGGTCTTAACAGTGTCTATTTGGCTTGCAGCTTCCGCCAAATTGTCACTTGGCCGCCGTATTTGTTGTTGGGTTTTCACTGTCTGGTAATACTTTTAATACTTAAGTTCTTTGGCTTTTCATTTGACGTGGAACCACCAACAAGCGGTATGTTAACTTGCTCTTTGTTGATGTCGATGAATTTAATAACAGATGATGGTGAAAGTGACGAACAGGTTGTTTTAGTTAGCCAGAGTGGCACTGTAAACAGAATCAAGGTTAAAGATATATCCATCCAGAGTCGTCGATCAAAGTAAATCTCTCTCCATCTCCCTCCTTCCGTTCACGCATCTGCCTGCACACATGATTGTTTTACCTTTTTCTTAGTGTTTCAAAAGCAAAGTTCCTCCGTTGAAGCACTGCTCTAAGAGAAGCTCTGTTCAGTTCCATCCTTTCTTCTCATATGCAACAAACTAGCTCATTTATGTTTCCCTATTTCTGATCTGATTGTGCAATTGGATTATGGTCCGTGCCAGGGGAGTCATTTTGATGAGGCTGGACCATGCTGGGAAGATCCAGTCAGCCTCGCTGATATCAGCGGCAGCTACAGAAGATACAGAAGAGGTCCCGGATGATTGTACGTCAGCGTCAGATACAGATGATTTGTAGCTTGGCAGAGGCGAGTGTACTCATCTATTAAAGGCCCTGAGTGCACGTCAAGGATGCAATTTTTGGTCAGTTCGGCAATCGCGCAAGATTCATTCTACGCCGGAGCACATCGCTGATTTTGGACGGAACCCTTGCCACCATTAGCCTGCGTGCAGAGATGGATCTGCCTGGCAGAAATCCATTCGTGATAGCACTGAGGCTGCCATCTGTCCTGCCTTGAACGGTCGGTGCATCCGGCGCGATGGATTGGTGCGTCCGTGTTAAGACTCTAGACATATTTGAAGACGTTTCTGCCTTTGCTAGGACTCTTCACGAATTTCAAGCAAGCCATTCGATATTGACAAACGCCAAGAGAACTAGGCGATGCTACGCTTTTCATCTATTAAAATTGGTGCTTTGTTCAGTTGAAATGAGGAATCAACAGAGGAATGATACACCTTTGTGTGTTCGTACAACATCCAGTAACGCGACTAAATCAACGGAAGTCAATTTAATAGCTGTTTGGCTCAGAATGGATCAACATATCATAATACAGTAAATCATTTAACTGTGAAACCACAACCAAAGCCTCAAGAAGAACTATTGAGCTCGGGAGTTCCCATCACATCCTGGTAACCATCGATTCATCCAAAGCTCCCTTCCCTAGCTTACGCAAATCTTTGTTAATATTTAGGCCTGCAAGTGCGTTAGAAGACACTAGATAAGCAAACCAGCAAAAAAAGGTAAGATTTACTATTTTGGCACTCTAAAGATATGCACTTTGTTATAATAGTATTTCTTGAGACTGACATATAGAACCGTTTGAGTCAATGAAAATAGATCCAAATGCTAAAAACACGAAGCCACTTATTTAGAGTGCTAAAATGGTAAATCTCTCGCAAAAAAGGGGGTGGCGTCATGTTATATGTTACTCCGAAAATGGATCATCCCATTGACATATGCTCTTGTTATAATATGATAAATTGATGATTCCTTCGATTTTTTGACAAGTCAAACCTATCTAAAGTCAACATTAAATTAGTTTCATTAAGTCATTTCATATGCCTAATATTGCATTTATTTGATATTGTAGATGATATATTTTTATTCAAACTTTTAGCAAAATCAGGAATGAAATATAATATGAAAAAGAGGTAACAGAAGAAAGATGAAATTTCTCTTCTAGGGCTAGAAAAAACGAGTCCCCCGTACCTTGCTGGCAATGTTGCTGGACAGCCAGTCCAGGCCCTCGTACAATCCCTCACCAGTTGTAGCACAAGTGCTCTGGATGTACCTGCCAACCAAATCAACAAGTTTAGTCCAATGTTGTAGTAAAGCCAAGGCAAAGGTCAGAAAATAAATTCCGAGTTATAAATTAATGGCATCTGCATCTCAAAGCACGGAAATGAGCTATTGAGATTTGCAGTGATGGATTGTTCTGATATTATGTAAATTTACGGAAAAAAAATAGTAGCAAGCAGTGTCCGCATAGCTACCAGTGTCGCTGGCGAAGGGAGTGCAGCCCAAGCTTATCAGTAATCTCAGCAGCATTCATTGCGTTCGGCAGGTCTTGCTTGTTAGCAAAGACAAGCAGAACGGCGTCACGTAACTCGTCCTGCAATCAGTACCACGTCAATTGTAAGAGCTTGAGAACACAATCTTTTCCATGAGCAAAGAACAATTCAATACCATAATGTTCAGTCTTAAGACAATAAACGATATCAGAAAAACTAAACAATTGTTGTTAGGGATAAGTTGATAACCATAGTCATTAAAGCAGTAAGGCGAGGCAAGGAATCATACTACCTTTTTAGGCAAGGCAGCACCTTACAAAATAAAAATATATATGGGCAAAATTACACTGGCAAATTTAAAACTCAGTCTAACTGCACATTTAAAGACTAGTCCAATAATAATTGTGTACTAAACCAGCCCAGTCAAGTAACCTAACTGGCTCCCCTCAAAGCCACCCCCGGCCTGGCCCAACAAGTAGTCTACTATATAAAGGAATGCTCCTTGCTCCAGTCTAAACTGTTTAGGTTTTCTAGCCATTTCCCGCAGCCACCACCAATCCGCTGCTCCCTCCCCTTTCCCACAGCCGCAACCACATCCGCTGCCCCTTCCCACAGCCACCACAGCTGCCCATACACCCCACATCCAAGTGCAGCAGCCATGGCGGTTGTGGAGTAGCAACAGGAGGACTGGAGGAGGTCAAGCTCTTCTACCACTGGTCCTTTAACGACATGTCCGCTGCCCTTTCTTCCACTCCCTCCTTTCTTGCCATTGCTGCTCCTCCAGTTAACTCATCTGATCTGCATAGCTAATGCAGTGGGACACCTTAGCTCCCAAGACCTCCTTGTTGCCATGGCGACGCTTTAGCATCGCCATGGAGACACCTTAATAACTATGATGATAACATATACACTAGGGGTCCACAAAATATGCTGCAAATGTTCCAAAGTAATGATAGAGGTTGTACTACAAAATAATTTACCTCGTTCAGCATCCTATGGAGCTCATCCCTGGCTTCAACAACACGGTCCCTATCATTACTGTCCACAACAAAGATGAGACCCTGGGTGTTCTGGAAGTAATGCCTCCACAGAGGCCTGATCTGTTGTCGTCAAGGCAAGAATAACTGAGTAAGGCACTGTTTCATGAAAAACCTGCAAATTTTCAAGGAACAACAGAGGAAGGTTTTCTATACATTGATACATTCCACAATAAATAAGGAAATTAAACATGATACAATATAAAGTTGTCCATAGAGGAAATCAGCAAAATCACATACTGGAAACAGGGTTTAAAAAATCAGCTAGAAGCTACATAACATTCAAGTATGCAACATAAAAATTCCAGAACATGTGACCATCATACCTTGTCCTGACCCCCCACGTCCCAAACAGTGAAGCTGATGTTCTTGTACTCAACGGTTTCAACGTTGAATCCTGCATTTGGAATGAAGTCAATACTGTGAAAAAAGCAAGCAGCCTGCAAGCAATGCCATTACTGATATTAATGGACACAATTTAGTATAATCATTATTATTCACTCTGCGCATTTGTGATAATATAGCATAGCTTGCTGATGTTGGCTAGCGAGGCTTTGAGTTTTGTCTGTGCAAAGTGTGCATTAGCTCCAGATATAATTGAATGAACATAATTACAATGTACGAATGATTTCTTGCTGATACAAAAAAAAATAGCCTACACGGTCAATAAGAAATGCATCAGTAAGTAAATTCAGGACTAACTTTGCTAGTACACTAACACTCAATTTGTTCATTTTTCCTGAAGAATCCACATGGTTTGGGCGTCATTTAATCATGATCATGAATAGAATTGCATGGTGTACACTGATTCACGTGCTATCTGCCTAGAGATTCCTACAATTGAATGAAAAAAACGACATGTTGGTATGATATTCAACTGGTTATTTTGTCGATATCACATCTCACATTGACAACCATCCATTGGTATGCATGCTCACGCCATCATGTGATCCCAACAAACGCGAAAATGTAAGATATGAATATGATGCGATGCGCTAGTGCTCACCGATGGTGGGAATGGTGGTGACGATCTCGCCGAGCTTGAGCTTGTAGAGGATGGTGGTCTTTCCGGCTGCGTCAAGACCCACCATCAGGATCCGCATCTCCTTCTTGGCGAACAGCCGGCTGAACAGCTTGGTGAACGTGAGCCCCATCTCTTCTCCCGCCTCGCCTGCAACACGAACACAATCCCCACGCACAAATGCGACATCAGCTTCCGCACGGCTACGCTGCTAGATCTAACCGCAACGCTTCAGATCCAGCTCCCAATCGAACAGCCCTGGAACCCTAGACCTCAGCGCGCGATCTAGGAGCCGAGCACGAGATCCGCAGTCGGATCCACCAAAACCGGCGCAAAAGCTCGGCGCAGAAATGGACACGGAATCCACAGAGACCTCCCCTAAACCGCGACGGGGCGAAATGCCGCCTCACCACCGCAGGCGAGCTCGCCTAGATCTCAGAGGAGCGACGAAGAGAACGCGGCTCCCTCAAAAACCAGACACACATAGACATATAGGAGTATCTATAGACAGAGACGGCATGCGGATCGATATAGGCGCACGGTGGAAGGGGAAGGGAGCCGCTCACCTGATCGGAAGGCACGATCCGCGGTGCGCTTGCCGGCGCGGGCGTTTGCCGGAGGGAACGGGGGAGCGGGCGCGAGACGAGAGGCGACGGGTGCGGTGGCGTTGAGGCCGGTGGCGGTGGCGGTGGCGGTGATGCGCGCTCTATTTATGCCAACCTCGTGCGGGTCGCGTCGAGTGAACGCGGGCGTCTCCGGTCTCCCTCCTCACACAACTGGAATTTTCTTTTTGAAAATCGATTCTTTTCATTCCCACGTATATAAAACAGTTTAATCTTTTTTTTTACTTTTAATACAAAATAAAAATACTAAATTATTAAACTAAATACTTTCTATCGATGTATCCACAGATTTCTTAAAGAAAGATTGGACTAAGGGGGTGTTTGGATCCAAGGGCTAAAACATAAGGAGCTAAAATTTAGCCCCTTTAGGGGCTAAAAATCCAAACACCAAGGCTAAAAAGGGGCTAAAATTTTTTAGCCCATTAGCCCCCAAGGAGGAGCTAAAGAGGGGCTAAAATGCCCCTTTTCCACCTATACCCCCACCATGCATGCATGCATGAAAAGCAAGAGCAATAAATGAGGGATATTTTAGTCATTATACACAGCAATAAATGCTTTAGCCCTTGTTTTAGCCCTTGGATCCAAACAGGAGGTGACTAAAATTTTAGCCCCTTTTTTAGTCACTTTGCTTTAGCCCCTTGGATCCAAACAGGCCCTAACCCAAAAATTCTAGATCTAGAACTATGCTAAATAGAACCATACGGATAAATTATAGTTCTCAAGGAGTTACCACAATTTTACAACTTTAGTTTTAATTTTAGTATCTCCTGGTACCTGAGATATTAACATGTATAAAAATTAACACTAAAAATTATAGTATCTTTTAATACCTCTTTATAAAAATATCTACCCTTCGTCTAAGTATTTAAAGAAAAATCGAGAATTTATCTTTCTGGCTCATATGTCAACGATGTAAGATCACTTCACTTATTAGTGAGATGTGTAAGATAAATCCTTAGTTTTCTATATAAAGCGAGGTACATAATTCAATCTTAATATATTGTGTTTATTTTATATTATAAATATTTTCATGAGTTAAATAAATTTGTAGAAGAATATATTAATAATTATAAGATCAAATTAGATTTATTGAATCTTTCATAAAATATACATTGACATCATTATAATATAAAACAGATTATTATCTTCGCCAAATATTACCAATGAGGTAAAATATTTTGATCTCGATCTCAACTAAAGCAAACTATCGTGAATCGTCGTGGAAGCCATGGCGACGATTATCACCCGCACCGGCGACGTCGCCGGTTTCGTCGCGCCCACCGGCCGCGCTCCTCGGCCGCCGCGCCACTACCCAGCCAACCACCCGGCGGGCACCTACGCGGCAAACGCGAATTCAAGTGCGATTCTGCCCTCCCAGGCGCCGATCTCGTCCTCGTACAACGTGCCGCCGCAACTTCAACCTACCACCTCCTTCCAGGCCAACCCCGAGCTCCAAGGGTACGGGAACAGCGGTGATCTTTCCGCCCCTATCGCTCGCGGCTGCTTCTCGTCGCCGTTCGCCGACCAGCCGGTGTTCGCGCGACAAGTTTTCCTCCCGTCGCGGCCGCAGATGAACCCGGCCATGATGCCATATTACCACCAGCAGCCGGCCGGCGTCGGCGTGGCCATGGAAAGAAGTCACCCCTACCTCCAGTCCGGGGATCCAGTACACGCGGCGCCCGTCGCCGCCGTTCCAAACGCGGCACCTCTAGAACTCGCCAAGATCGCTCGCGGGGGCGGCGCCTCACCCCGCGAAAGCGTCGCCGCCGCCACCTCAATCATCGCCACCTCCTACCTCGCTATCCCGGACGCGTTGCCCAAAGAACCCACCATGAACGCTCGCCGGGGCCGGGGCCGGGGCCGCGTCTCACCCCGCGAAAGCGCCGCCGCCGTCACCTCAATCACCACCACATCCTACCTCGCTATCCCGGACGCGCTGCCCAAAGAACCCACCATCAACGCTCGCCGGGGCCGGGGCCGGGGCCGCGCCTCACCGCGCGAAAGCGCCGCCACCGCCACCTCCTACCTCGCTATCCCGGACGCGCTGCCCAAAGAACCCACCAAGAACGCTCGCCGGGGCCGGGGCCGCGGCCGAGCCCGCGGGGCCACCGCATCCCGGCAGACAGCACCCCGCGAACAACCGGCGCCGCCGTCCCACCAAGAATTGCCGCCGCAGCAGCCAGCTATACCACCTCCCGCCATTATCCCCCAGCATGATGATCACATGCAAGAAGACAGCGGGAGCAAGAACCTGAAGGAGGAAGCGGCGGCCGGTGGCGGCGGAGCCGGTGCGGCTGAGCTGCAGGTGTTCCCGTACGCGGACACGAGCACCATTGGTGTGGTGTTCAGTCCGACGGAGGAGGAGCTCATCGCCTTCATCCGATTGAAGTACCAGTACGGCCAGTTCGCTGACGACATTTTCAAAGAATTCGACGTCTCCAAAGCGAACCCCTACACACTCCAAGGTCACTCAGATCGATCCAACAAAAGCATCTCTCCAACTCAAACTAAATAACCAAACTCCATCACATCGTTTCTTTCAACTAATTGGAAGATACATGTCCACACTGTGATCATGATCAATCCATCAAACATGAGTTCAAACTGCATCTTTTTTCAGATAATTTTGGGAAGAGCATTGACGGGTCATGGTACTTCTTCTCGCCGCTGTACCGGAGGTACGACGGCGGCAGCCGTCAGGCGCGTGGCATCGCCGAGACAGAGGGCTACTGGAAGTCCACCGCAAAGGAGAAAGACATCGTCGACGGCGGCGGTAACCTGATCGGCAAGATGAACACCCTCAGCTTCTGCCGGGGCAAGGGTGTCACGACTCCTTGGAGGATGAAGGAGTACCGCATCCTCAGTCCTGATGATTCATACACGCTGGTAACAAGTGATGCCTTTAAGGCATATTTCGTTACACTGGATCTGTTCGGTTGACAATCACAATTTGCCATTCTTGCCGTAATGGAAAAAATGTAGCAAATTATAGCTGCCAACCAAACATACCATAACAAATAACGGCTAAAAATTAGTCTACTTGATTTACACAGTACACAGGTAATAAGCTAATATGACCACTTGGTAGTCTCTCATCTAGCTAATTAGCTTGCAAAGTTAGACTAATATATGATATATAATTATAGCAAACTTCTTTAGACTCTATTACGCTTTGCATCATGTAGTGTGAGCACAGTTCGTAGTCCGAGTATAGCAAAGTAAATTAACTTAAGCATTTATTAGTCCAAAGTATTGAGCATGCATTTATTAATTTAACCAATTAACTAATCGGCTAACTCTTAATTCGTCTATTCAATTCAGTTGTCGGCTTACACGATTACAACTTACAACCATGCTCCCAAAGGCATCACTGTTCTTTTACTTTCTGTAGCAGGATGCGTGGGCGCTCTACATATTGTACCTTAGAGATGACCATACAAAAGCAGATGCCAGAAACGCTGGAAATACACATGAAAATGCCAGCAACGCGAACGGAGATGGAGAAAACTTGGACGTGAGTGTAGATGACTACACTATGTGGGATATGGATCTTGCTCCTGCATATAAAGACCTTTTGTCATAAGAGCAAGGACATGAGCAGAACTTTTTGGTGATATTTAGCTAGAGGTTTCATCAGAGAGTGATCTTCAGTGTGTTTCACAGTCTGGGTTGCACTGACATGCCAAGCTTCTTTTTGTATAGGTAGTTATTACTAGGGATTCTTTAGTTGCATGGATTGGATTGGATATTTACCTTTCTCTGTTTTTTTTTCTTTAGGCTAGATGATGGTTTGATTCTGGACCGAAATATGTTGCCGATCAAATTATGAATCATCAGCTCATGGTTGTGTGTATATATGTGCTCTTTTTTTAATCTGGATGTGTCTTTACTTTGCTGTGAAACATATTCTAAAAAATTATTGTCTCCAGTTGTGGAGAAATTAAGGGTAGTTGAGCATATAGGTTTTATTTTGAACCCAATCTAAAAAAATGGATCTGCAACTACGCCAATCGGGGCCTTAGATTGTACGAATTTAACATAAATTCCATCAAAAACAAACTGTTTTGCTGCTAAATTCCATTCAAATTCATGCTTAGCATGCCACAGAGTCAGTAATGGCAGCGAAACAGGCCGGAGATTCCGTATATGGGCCGCCGCCTTCACCACCGCTGGCCCATCGACGAAGGCGAGATCAAACCTAGGTAAGGCGTCGGATCATTCGCTGGAGGCTCGAATCGCATCGGGAGGACGCGAGGAGGAGGCGACGGGAAGAAGAAGAAGAACTCAAGAACATGAAGGTTCGCGCGTCGGTGAAGCGACTGTGCGCGTACTGCAAGGTGGTGAGGCGCCGGGGCATCGTCTTCATCCAGTGCAAGGCCAACGGCAAGCACAAGCAGCGCCAGGGCTTCTCCACGCTTGCGGACGCCGCCGCCGCCGCCACTTGCCACCACCTACCGCCGCCGCCGCCCACCAACACCTCCGCCGCCGTCGCAGCTTCCATCGCCGAGTAAGGAGACGACCTCTTCTGTACTCGTGATTTCGTTTCTTTCATACCCCCTACGGCCCTACTGCTGTGTAGTCTATGGCGTCTGCGGCCGGCGATAGATTCTGACGCCTGATCTACTTGCTGACTGAATTAGGTTCTAGAATAGTGGTATATCAGATTTTACTGCTACGGATCGTTAACCCTAATTTGCCCTATGCATAATGGCTTAATGCTTATACTTGACATGGACTTAGCTAAGACTGGGACCTTTCAATTCAGCAGCTGCCTGCCATCTGAATCTTGTAATTGACTCTATAGTATGTTTAATTTAAGTCATTTTTGTTGTTTTACACTAACTAGTTACCATTAGCATCTCTTTAGATCACGTTACTAGGGAGTAAGATACAGTTGATCAATAGTTTGAACCTTGATGATCTTTCATCCATCGAAATGATTTTAAGTGGATTCAGTCATTGCGATCCCTTGATCTTGTGGGAGGGCATATTGTTTTACGGTCTACTCGTATGCTAAAGTTCCTGTATGGCGTCTTGCCGCCTATTCAATCTTCAGCTCTTTGAGTCTTTTGATTTTTCATCGCCTGTTGCAAGTTTGTGAAATAGGTTTTTCAATGCTGTTTGTTACTGGTTTCAGTTACTCTTGTTGTGCATTTTGAATAGATGACCAGTCCTTTCTTAACCTTATTGTAAATTGGCTTGCCTGTAGATTGTGATGTATAATATATTTACCGATTGCCTTTAGATTGCATTTTTGTGTGATAATCCTTGTATTCCCATTAATCATTAAGGAAGAACCATATATAACAAATCGATTTCAGTGGAGATAAATCTTGAGAGTTATTCATGCTGCGCTCTTGACAACAGCTCTTTGACTTTGTTTTGTAGGGCCTCAAAGGTGGCTAAGCAAGAGCGTTCTATGAAGTTTAATTGGCCTGTGGGTTTAGCTGCTCTGCTCAAGAATGCTGATAAATAATGTATTTGCTCTTTCTGCATGATCATTATCTCCTTGGTATTTGATATCAAGTGTAAGATTTTAGTTGGAGAACCGACAAAGTTCATGTATCTGCAATCATCGGCCGGACTAGTCTTGTGATGGAATAACATCGGCACACCCCTATATTATCACTTTGTTGTCCCACAAGTGTTACCTTTGTTAAGCTTTTATTGTCTCATTCAAAGAGTGTTGTTGTGCTTGGCTTACTACCCATCTTGCTAAATTGTTCCATCCTATTATTTCAGTGTCTGTGCTGAAATGCTTCAATGTTTTACATGCATGACATATTTTGCCTCTTGTAGTTGTATGTACCATCAGGAATTACAGTAATCAAGCAGTGTATTTGCATAGGGGCCAACATTCTCTCTTCCTTGACAGGCCTGCTGGTAAGCGTCTAAAGCTTGTAGGCGTAATCCAGTTCTGATGGAAAATATAGATAGCAGAAAGACCGTGATGAGAATTCTGTGCTTAACATTTCAACCATCTCGGAACAAAACACCATACTGCCAAGTTTCATCTGAATTGAACAGCAGAGAAGTCGAGAAGATGCAGAAGCAGTGACAAGCCGTCAACTTCTGCATGACAATGGTTGCAACCTTAGAGGCAATGCAAAGCCTCACCAGCACATGCTGCATTTTTGAGCTCCAATCTTCTCTCCATGAATTGACCAGTTTGATCAACCATGCTTGCTTTCTGCACAATGACAGGTTTGCCTGCGTTCTCTAGAATAAACTGTTGAAGTGAAGATTATGCTGTCCAATTTCCATGCAAATGATATCTATTGATAAAAAAGGTATTGCAATTTTTATTTCTGACTGCTGATATTGCAGTATTGGAATACACTGTGTAGGTGTTTTGCACTGTTTTAATATAGCCCCTTAATGTATCAGAACTCAAAGGGTGTCATTGTGCCCCTTTATTTTGGTAATCTGAACTCTGAAGTTATAACAATGGCGATGGCCATTTTTTGTTAGCAAAGATGAACTGAAAAATGCATATATTCAAATCATAGCTTCAACGACATTTCTGAAGTTCCACTGACCCAGTATGAGAAAATCTAGCAACTGGATATATGTTCAAGAAAAATGTCAGTTAGGTTTATTTTCATGAGCCAAATTACCAGTTGAATTAGATTTACCAACAAGGATGATATAGAACATATCAAACTTATCTTAAACTCAACTGACGGTGAAGCATAAAAATCACTCAAGTTCATGACTCATGAACTTGAAGAATGTTCATGGACTCTTTGAAATCTTGACAGGAGGAAGTTCATGATTCATGAATTACACATTGTTGGTTTCTTTTTCGAAATAATACTCTGCAATGGAGAACAACACCACAAGTAACATGACAAACACAATAAAAGAAGTCAAGGGAAAATTATCTAGTAATAGCAAATTCATCACAACAAGATAATATTGGAATCACCAATAGAATTGAAAACCAGAGTGTCTAGAGACAAAACCAGAGTGAATGCCTAATCCTATAAGCACACAATAAGATGGTGCATCGACTACCAATCAGAATGAAAACACATCATTCTGAATAGACATGCCATACACTTGATCATCACATCTAAAATAAGATTCCATGTACCATAGAGCATAAGTTTGCCAAGAAGTAACAGATCTCAGAGTTGCAAAGCCACAACTTATTTCAGAGCATATATCAAATTGAAATGATTCATTGATATAAGACACCACCAACATGTATCAACCAACTATATCAATTCATCAGGCACCAGAACACAGGACAATTAAACTAGATGGAACTCAGTAAAAGTACATATTTCTCTGGCATGTTCATTGATAGGCAACTATGGCAGACACAGCACACGAGCACGAACTGCAAGGATGATTAAGCAATTTCCGATCCTTAGTACGAGGTATTCTATCTCAAGAACAGATTTTGGTGAAAATCCTACGCGTTGGAGGAGGATGAAGGGGTCTTGGAGCCGAGGCCGTACTTCTCTTGCAGCCTGGTGATCTCCTCCTCCTTCTTCTTGACGTCCGACTTCTTGGACATCTTGGTCGGCTGGTAGTAGAGCACGATGAGGTAGCGGTTGGCGACGTTGAAGCCGGAGAGGTGGTCGACGGCGTTCTTGGCGTCGTAGATATCCTCGTAGACGACGAAGGCGGTGCCCCGCGTGTCCTTGCCGTTGCCGAGCCGGATCTGCCGGATGGCGCCATACTTGCCGAAGATGTCGTACATCTCCTCGCTCGAGATGTTGAACGGGAGGTTCCTCACGTACAGCACCCGGTTCACCTCCGGCGGCAGACGCGCGTTGCTCTTCCGCAGGCTCACCGCCGCCATGGCCGCCGGCTTCCTCCCTCCCTTCTGCCGCTAGGGTTTTGGTCTCGGAGTTTCGATTTGGGGTGCTTGCTCTGCGTGAGTGGATTGCCGGCTTTGGGAATAGGCAACCGACATGTGGGCCCATGTGCACAGTGGGACCCACCAGGTACCCACTCGGTTACCGGTAAACTGGGTAACCAGTCGTCCGCTTTGACCTGTTTCAGCCTCCCGGTTCTGTTTGAATTTCCGTATTTTTGACAATTCTAGAAAAAAATCTATGAACATTTGTTAATTCACAATGTTTTTTGGGTGAATTTATTTTTAAATAATAACAAAAATTAAATTAGTTTTGAATAATATTATTAAATTCCTGATGTTCTATCATTTAATAAAAATGTCATCCTGATTTTGTTACTATTTTATCATAATTTTTCTCTGTATTTATATATTTTTTAAGTAACAAAATATGATAAAATAGGCCTTGTTGCATGGATGAAACCGGTGAGCATTTGAAATTTTTTCTATTCTCCTGAAGCGGAATGTGTGGTCACTGGGAGTTGAACTTGAGTGTCACTACTAGAATAGTTGGGACAACCTATGTTGCTCTATTTACTATCACATTAGTATGTGTAATCATGTCTAAAATGACTAATATTTGTACACCGGAGGAAGTAAGATGCGTAATAATATTGGGCTTAGCATGCTTATTGATCTGTGCTTGCACCATTTTATTCAGTGTACTGTAAGTCGTCATTGATTCACAGATTGATCACAATCTGGAAGCAATCTGAGGTCTACTGTATAGCACTAGTTCTGGGCACTCAACCAAAGCTGGTCAAGTATCAAACACTCAAACATGTTTTGTACGTTGGATTCGTTTGGATATGATATGATGGCATTATGCAAACGTGTTGGCCTGGCCTCAGTCCCTCTTCAATCCATTCCATCTATTCCATCCAGCAATAGCAACACGTAATAATCAAGAGCACAACTAGACGTGATGTGTCTCTTCTTGTATGCTCGCTTACTACTCCAAGTCAACCCCCTAGCTTTTGAGTGACACAAACTATCAGACGAATTGACCTCTGCCTTTGCTGTTACTGTTACTGTTACTGTAGTGACACACTCACGCATATACACGAAATCTGAAGCCATGAGTCCATGACCAACTTTGAGTGCGCATAAAACTGTAGTTCGAAAGCATAGCACTGGCATGCTGGGAGAGGCTGTCTTGCAAAAGCAGAGGCATTTTCAGCTGAAAAGAATGGCATCTTCTCTTCAGCTGCAGGATCATATCACACACACACTGACACGCACTTGTTGTTACTGTATTCGTGCTCTCTTTTTACCCCTGCATTTCCCGGAACAAAACCGTCCCGTCTTTTTCGACAGCTCAAACAAGGAACTGTCACCATCTGACGGTGACACGAAGGCCGAGGCACGATTATAACTGAAGAATCCCCCGCGGGACAAGTGCCGCCTACTGTTTGTCGCCTGCCTGCACAGGCCTACAGGAAGTGCTCCCAAGGAAAACATGTGACATTTCAACAGCTGCAGCAACAGCTACACAAGCACACTACTTGTGATAGCTACAGTGTAATCTTTAGGTCTAAGATGGTCGAGTTGTAGCTGACTGATTTCATCACTTAACTGTTCCTAGATGAACTCAACGTTCAGTTTATCTATACCAAATTGATCTGATCTTATCAGTTGTTCTATTATACTCCCGTTTATATATATACATACTATTATAAAGTGTCTACTTCGTCCGTGTTTTTTCTCCGCTCGCTTCAACTGCCTCGCCGTGCGCTCACCCGCGCGCCCTGCCCGCCCACCCGTAGGAAGAAAATGCACGGGAAGAAAAAGAAAAATATACTTTTGTATTTTAATTCTTTAATTTATGTATTTTATGCAGAAGTACGAATTTTGCTCACGTGGAAACTATGAATTTTACGCAAAGGCCCTTAGATTTATGAAAAAACACGCAAAACTATGAATTTTGCATATATAGGCAGTTATATTCGCTGATTTTTTTATTATCATAACAATAAAATAAATCTAGTCGCAAAAAACGAAGCCCTTGCTAGTACACACGTAGCTTTACCATTATACGTAATGCCTGATGCCTCGTAATGATAGAAAAGCCCATAAACGAGGACTATCATCAACACAATATTTAAAGAACTCAAGACATGAATACTTTTGTAACACTTTCTTTTGATGCATCTTATGATCAAAGACAGCACTAGATCAGTGGATTGTTTTGCCAGAAAGTAACTTTTGGAACAAGGTTACTACCGCTGACAAAAACCCTCTGCGAGTGATGGATGTCCAAATGCTCTCTTCTTTTGAGCATTTGGGACTGACCGGAGCTGGCCACACGCTGATGAGCCTCACACGATCCGAGGGCAGATCTTCACTAGCTTTACGGTTTTCGACATTCATAACAAAAATCCCTTTCCCCTTTTTTCCCTGTCATTTTTCTGCGGCAAGCAACCTTGAGAGGAGACATGCAAACATGGCAAGTAGAATCTCTCCATCTCAGTCATAAAATATAAGTTACCAAAGAATTTAAATTTTATTTCAAGGCACAAGTGGTTTTTAAATATTATTTATCACGTCAACCTCAAGCTCTTCTCATTTAATTTTATTTTTATCTTACATAACGATTACATGCTAGCTTCGTGCTTAAATTCCATCCACCACATTAAATGAGGGCATGATAGTTTTTTTCTAGGAAATCCATTCTCCGTTCCAGAATATAATAAGTTTAGAGTTTAAAATTTATCCGAATATTTTTTCTCTAATTTTTTTGCCCTTACGCTATATCATTCGTACACTCCATGAGAGCAACCACAATGTGTGAAATAAAAGGTGTCTAGGAGAATCTTTTTATTTCAGTATTAGTTGTCTAGTTTCAATGGTCCATTGAGAAGGTAGTACTAAGTAAGATATGCGTTACAAGGATGGATACTAGTCTTTTAAATTAAATAATAATGCCTTTTGATTTACTAGTTGTCCATTGGGTAGAACATACATTATTTTTTATTTTTTTAAAAGTCTCATCTCTAATACTATATATTATAATATTTTTTTCTTCTAAAAAACAACATTCACATGTCAATATAATATTAGTTTTATAGGCCACATCGTGTGGACGACGCTCTTATGCACGATGAAATAGGAGCATAGTTGTAAGGTCGCTACTAGTTAATCATGGCCTCTCCAGCACGCATGTCAAAAGCGACCCGGCCGCCTCTCTCACGTTCCCGTCCTCATTGCATCCGCACCTTTTCCAGTTTTATTATATCTCGAGTAAGGCATGTTTGATTCATTTAGGGACTAAACTAAACTTTAGTTTCTTTTTTATAGGACTAAATTTTAGTCCTTTCTTGTTTGGTTCTAAGGACTAAATGACCAAAGGAGAGTGATGGATGTGAGATAAGTAGTACTTTTAGTCCCTTTTAGTCCCCGTGTTTGGCAATTTCGGGACTAAAAGGGACTAAAGTTTAGTTTAGCAACCCCAAACCAAACACCCCCTAAATCTGCACTGCATTCGGGCTGCCTAGCCTACTTTGTCGCTTATCATTGTAATTTCCGACCATTTTAAAAGGGAAATTTGAGGTTTGCCGCTAAAAAATTTGTATGCTTTGATTATTTGCCACTTGTGTGAATGATAAGTCGGACTGGATGTATAACAGTGGACCAAAGTGGCAAATAATCGAAACTCATTTTTAAGAGTGGCGAATCATTAAATATTCTATTTTAAAAACATTAACCTCGTCGTTACATTTACATTGATGCCATATTTTTAAATTATAAAAATTATAAAACGTACCTATTTTGAACTATCCATAAATTTATTGAACGTACCAAGAGCTAGCCGAAGATATATCTTCCTATAGCCCGGTTGCTGATCATCCGTAGAAATACGATATTTTCATGTGACTCTCGCCTCACAAACAGCAGCTGATCAAACACTCATAAAAAAACCGATTTAGTTGATTAAAAAAACAATTTTAGTAGCCAGTGAGACACTACAGAGGGGATAGATGGCGGCACGAGCGTCACGTGCGAGCGTGGGTGTGAGAGAGAGAGTGGGCATGCAAAGGGAATGATTGCCGCCGCAGCACGCGTGCTCCGGATCCTCTACATTCACTTCCGCTCCTTTCTCGTGTTTTGCCGTCTACTCGTCACTCGCTTGATTAAAACAAGATTTTAACAACTGATTTTAAATCAAAATTAAACACAAATATTTTCATATCTATATTTTGTATTATAAATTTAATTATATAATGTTTATGTTGCATAACATGATCGCAATGTATGCATGGAGGGAGGGAGTAGAAAATCAACTCCATGCATGACTATGTATGTGAGACAAAATTTGAACAATACAAATAAAATCCTTAAGACCGTACTCTGCTGCATGCTGCATGCGTGTGTAGCCTGGAGTAGGTCCGTGAGAAGAATGGGACTCGCACCGTCGCACGCGTGCGTCAAGTGCCACACAATATTCCAATTATCTCCAGGGGTGCAAAGTGCAAATGCGAATCCCCTTCACCGGCCGGCGCCGCACATGAAATGAAGGCTGGCTCACGCGTGCGTCCTGCTCTCTTGCAGTATACGGATCCCAATGCACCCCGGCGGCAGAGACGACGTACATACGACAGCAGCAGCGGCACGGTGAGTTATGCTCCACCTCCAACTCTCTTTTATTAGTCTAGACAAATGAATTAGGGTTGCCGAGTAAGGTCTGATCACCTTCAAGTGTTGTACTTTAGTTTTAGTATTGATTTTAAGATCCTGAGCTCTACCAAATATGCTTTTATTTTCTCATGTTTCCAAAAAAATAGTTTCGAATATAATTTCAGACATTAATAAGCAATTAATTAGTTTATATTTTTCATATTTATTCCTATTAAATATAACACGGGAGTAAAACATAGCACGAGAAAACGAGAAAAAACAATACTAGATCAGGGGTATAGTTATCCAAAATTCACAATAAAATACAACACAACTTGTTTAGGCAGCTCTCGATACAACCCTAAAACGACTTCCTTTTTGAACCGGATGGAGTATTAACTACTTCGTCTGCCTAGTTTTTAATAAAAGGGTCCAACACTATGATCAAAAAATATTTTCCAACACATTATCTAAAAAATAAAATCAAAAAAGAAATAATATCAGTTATTTGAATATGTATGGAGTGGTGTGAAACATGAATAATGTAAACGTATCGATGAGTTGATAGAGTAATATGTATCGAAATTAAATTATTATTTTTTCGGTTAGAGAGAGATGGCGTGAGCTTGTAGTTGCATGCAGCATGGTCCCCTAGTCTACTGGGCGCAAGCCTACAATAGCTAGTTAGAAGAAGAACGATGATTTGTCACTACTTTAGCGTGTGTTATAGTGTTAGGGCATGTACGATGGTATAGACAGCCGCCGTCTATAGATTCTTGAAATTTACAATACAGACAGCTAAATAGTCAACTAGTACAACCCATAAACAGTAGTTGTCTGTTTAATTGTCTACAAAATATTTAATACTTGTATGTAACCATGACTCATAGATCTTTAAATATGCATTGGAGCATGAGCTCTTGCCGTCTCTTCACCAAGAGACGGCTTGCATCTCTCTCATCATTTATTGTTGCGAAATGAGGGTTTTTTTTGCAAAATATTCAGCTTATAAACAACTCTAAAACTACCATTGTACATGCCCTATTAGTCTATTCACACTTGGTTTCATGGTATTAATTACTACGACACATCTAGTTTTTTGCTGACATGACATTAAATTAATGAGGGAATAGGAGAAAGTAGTGTCATCTCCATGACATGGTGCTAGCCCGTTTCCAAGATGGATGAAACGAAATGAAATGCCCACTATGAGCCAAATCGTTTCATCGGAGAGAGGGTATTTATTTCAGTTGCAAAACATTTAATTACACTGGTTAGCCTACGAAATAGTGAAATAAAATTCTCCACTAAGAGAGGGTATTTCATTCAGTTACAAAGCTGATATGGTCTTCTAAGATACAGTGTTATGAAATCCACTACCGTGAATACAACGGCACACACAATCGTTAAAATTAAAATACCTTTTTTAATATGCTCTTTATTTAATAAGGGGCATGGAGAAAACGTTGACATGGTTGAGATATATAATATTTATATTTCTGTAGACTTTATACCCTCTTCTCGATCTCTGTAAAAAAACTTTTTAAAAATATATATAGCTGTGTTTTGGCGGGGATCGATGCATGATACAGTACGTATACAATAACACGGAATTGAAGCATTGGCATGCAATGCAGGTCTCGGATCAAATCACCAAAAACTTTGCCATGCCCTGCTCGGATCGATCTCGTCTGTAAAAAAGATCGATCGGAACTTAACTATAGCACTACTATATATTGTGCAGAGCCAGAGCAGCCTCTTTATTTGTACATACGGAGTATGTATGTATGTATGTATGTATGTATGTATGTATGTATGTATGTATGTATGTATGTATGTATGTATGTATGTATGTATGTATGGATTCCTGTGAGTCTGTCTTCCCAAGAGGACTAGTACTGATCACGGTATAATAAATTAATATTAATTAGTTTGTTTAACGCCGACTTAATTATCGGGAAATTTAATTTCATAAAATGCAAACCGATTAATATATATTATCTGCAAACCCTCCATCTATGTAGATACGTGTGTGTGTCTATACATATACATATACATACTTCTTGTATAGTAGTACGTACGTAGGTCAAGTTAATTTTTAAGTAAGTTTGAATGTGCATGGGTAGTATGACTTGACATTGCTCGTTTTTTCACATGTTTTAAGGAATAACAGTGAGCTAGCACATATTAATCCATAAATTAAACTATAGTACTAACTGAATGAATACATATAAGCATGTTATTTACCTGCATGCACATCAAGCTAGCACCTAATGCATGCCATTGCAAGTCACAGCAAATTAAATAGCTAGTGTGGGCAGAAGCCCAGCACAGCACAGCAATGCCCTCATATGAAGTTACAAGTTACACTGGTAGTGCACACAAATGACTCAGCCTCCTCTTGTCCCCAGCAACTGCAACCCTGGCCTTTTGCCACAGAGATCGAGAGGCAGCATGAAGCACAGCACAATGTAAGTATGTACCTAGCCTGACATGGAGATCTCCTCCTCCTTCCTCCACACCCTGATCCCCTCAAAAAGATAAGAGGAGCGGGCAAGATTACAAAAGGAAAACCAACAAGAAACAAAAGCTCATCATCTTCCTTCCTTTCTACAGACAGACAGCACACACCAGCAGCTAGCACTCCTCCACTGCTGCTGCTGCTGCCTCCATTCATGAATGCAGCATGCACTCATGTGTCATGAGAGCTCACTGTGCCACTGCACCCCACAAGCAAGCTAAGCAATGATTGGCCCTTCTCTTCCTCCCTCCCCCCTCTCTTTCTCTCTCTATTTCAAACAGACATGCTGCCTAGATCATTCAATTCAGACCCCCATCACAAGGCATGAAGCTACAACATGCATGCAATGCAACAATGCAGGCATTGACAAACATCTTTGTCTGATATGTATCAGGATTATATTCAGGACTTGTCATGCAATGGTTGCATGGCCTGAACATAAATCATAAATGGAATGCAACAGATGTTATTTTAAGCTTGTGATGATGTTGTACTTGTATCTGCCTAGCTACATGTAACTTCCAATGTTGATACATATATATTAATTGTGTTTAATCGGTTGGGTAAGTCTGCAAATTTGCATTGAGCATATATATATATATATATATATATATATATATATATATATATATATATATATATGCTGACATTGTTATTTCAGGGGTTGCATTGGCTTTGGAACATCTTTGATGAAAGGCTCAAAGCTCACCCTAATGGTAACATATATTTGTAATTGATCATATATGGCATATTAATTGACAATATTTATATCACCAAGAAGAGCCATATATATATGGAGCTAGAGCAACTAATTAGCACACAAAAATTAAACTAAGTAACATGGCAAACAAAGTACGTAGTATAGCAAGCAAAGTCTTAGCTATTTTGAGCTATGGACGGCTAGGCTGCCGCTTGCATGTTCATGTCGGAGACACGTCTCCTCTTCGGCCGGTCGCCGGCGGCGGCTCCCGGCCTCTCCACCAGAGTCCTCAGGGCTTCCTTTAGGAAGTCGCCGCTGTCGGTGGAGCCCGAGTAATCACCATGGTCGTCGTCGTCGCAGCCCTCTCCGGGGAGGGCGCCGCCGCCGGCGTCGCGCGCCAGGACGAGGACATTGCGGACGCGGCCGCCGAGGGTGGCCATCTCGGCGCGTAGCGTGCGCAGACGGAGCGCGCGCAGCGTCTCGATGAGCTCCGGGAGGAGGTCGGAGCGGTCGTCGCAGCAGACGGAGGCCTCAAACACCGCCGCGCCGCCGCCGCCGCCGCCCGATGCGAGCACCACGATCTCGTCGTGCTCTGTCGGGAACAAGTGCGCCGGCGCCGCCTCGCCGATGCCGGCCATGCGCTGCTTCAGGTCCCGCACCCTCTCCACCGCCTTCGCCAGCAGCGACGCCTTATCTATCTGCACATCGGACCGGCTAAACTCCATCAAGAAGCCATTTTTTTTCAACAGCTTGTCATGCTCAAAGCTCAAAACACAATTAAATCCTACTCCACTTAGTGACTAAGTGCAAGTAAATACTCATCATTTGTTTGCTCGAATCTAAATAAAAGCAAATAGACCCTAATCATGATTCATGCAGAATGCCGATTGAATTAACAAAATTTTATGTGAATGATTATGACTAGAAAACATTGTACTAGGCACAAATCATCAAGAGGAACAAGCTAAACAAGAAGCCCTGATCTATGGTAGCTAGCTACATAGGAAAGGCTCCAATCTACTTTCCCAAACCCAGCTTTAATCAGAACGATGAGTTGCTGGGTCCAACGTGCTGATCGAGTCTATGCATGCATATATGGTTAGCATCTCTAGCTACTGCTAGCTAGATGCCAATTGATCCAATTCTTAAACCATGCAGTAATATAATTTTGTTTCAAATCGAGATTCCAATATCCCATACATGATACATGGTAGAAGGGTTTCAAGAAAAATCTGAAAAAATCAGGGAAAATTAATGGTTGGCGTATGTATGTATGTATGTATGTATGTATGTATTGCCTTGGGGTCGCACGCGAGGACGGCGCGGAGGCGGTCGAGGTTCGACTTGATGCGCTCGCGGCGGCGCTTCTCGGCCTCGCGGTGGTTGCGCGTCGCGGCGAGCGCGCGGTCGTGCGCAGCGGCGGCAGCGGCGGCAGCGGCGGCCTCGTCCTCCGCGGAGGCGGCCGCGCCGACGACCCCCGCCGACGCCGGCCAGATGCCTGAGTCCATGAAGAAGGGCGGCAGCATCATCGGCACCACCTCCTCCCCCTGCATCCGCCTCGCTCCGCCGGCTGCCAACTCCGCTGGAATCACGCACCGTAGACCGTACGTACGTATGCTAGCTCGATCGATCACTAGCTAAGCTAGCTTCTCGCCAAAGCAAGCCTTCACGCGCGTCTTACCAGCAGCTCACTGCCTCACTCACTACCCGGCCGCCTTCGCCGCGCCGGCGCCGCCGCTGCGGCGCTGCAAGTGGAACTAGAAGCTACCTAGCTAGATAGCAGTATACTAGCTAGTCCTAGTCCCAGCTAGCTAGGGCTTTGGCTGCAAGAGATCGAGCAGGACACTGCATGCGGGTGGGAAGAGAAGAGCAGATGAGGTTGGGGATGAGAAATCGAGAATGGCCGAGGAGATGCATAAATAACCGCATATGAGGAGAGAGAGAGCGGACGTGAGCTCTAGAGTCTAGAGAGAGAAAGCGTTTGCGCTTTGCTCATTCGTGGGTGGGCCCACATGTTGACTCGTCATTAGAGAGAGGATGAGCCCTCAGTTGGAGGGAAAGCGTGCCTATATCCACTGTACTATTTTAATCAATTTTAAATATATTATTAACATAAAAATAATTTATTTGTCTTATTAATGTTAATTCTGTCAGAATAAACAAACTAATTACATGGTGATACTTAATTAATTAATAGAATCCTATTAATTATATATTATTATTATAAATAAATAAAGTAAAAAAATCAAGTACCTATGTACGATGGGATACCGTGTGGGGAGGTGCAGGGTTCGTGGTCCGTCCGATGGGGGTGGATAGATGGACGGCTGGGATGGTGCCGACCTGCTGCGACGTCGCCGTCGTCGGAGATACAGCGGTGGATCGATCTGGGCTTGGCTTGCTTGACAAGTGCTAGCTCGTGTACTACTGTTGCACGCCTAAATGGGTAATCTGTCTGAAAACCTAGGGAAAAAAATCTTCCTGTTCCCGTGATATTGACGTTATTTTCACCTAGAATAATGGGTGCACATGAACATCACCTTGGTCAAAGAAGGTATAGTTACCGCGTCAATCTATTAGCTCAGTGGTTTTCGTCTATCTCGTTATGGAACTGTTTACAATTTACACAGACCACTTGGATTAATTTGGACTTTGGATGGTAACTCTGTCGTCCCATGCCAACGATGGCCACCACCTACACATGAAACTATCATATCAAAGTGCAGTGCTTGACTTGGAGATTTCCTACAGCGACATGTAAGCTAGATAGGGGCCGGGTGCATTATTATCGGAAAACGGAGTAGGAATATACCACGGCTTGTAAGAGGGCAACCGGATGTCGTAGTCATGGAACGACCCACTCCGATAACTTAATTATTAATGTTTTAAATTAATATGTTCTTACGAGTAACAAATAATAGTGAATTAGTGTGCAATTATTAAATAAGGTTATGTTACAGTCATATAAGCCTAAATTACTGACATTTCAATCGTAAAAACATTAATAATTAGCATCTAAAAACTATATAAAATGGAACTACAAAAACATGCAAAAATTAGGGCATAAATTTCTGCCAAAATGAAAATAAAGAACAGGTAAAAAGGTCGTCATATATGGCAAGTTAAGTGCCAAAAATTTTCCGGTTGATTACAATTAACATCATGCCCTGGCAGGCCGAGGGTTGGGCGGTGGCTTGAGCAACACGCTATCAGTGTTGGAACTGGGATTTATATAATGAGAATACATAATTAAAAAAACTACAAACCATATATATAGGGCATGTCTGGTAGAGCTCTAAATCTTGAAATCTATATTGAAGCCGGAGTGGAGCACTTGAAGCTGGCTACTCTATTTCATTTTTTTGGAGTGCTCTTAGTAGGATTCACTCTCAGGAAAACTGTTTGTCTTGACTCCAGCTCCACAGAACAAACAAGCTAGAGATGGAGCCCTGCCAAACGCACCCATAATATACCAAAAATTGATTTGACAACAACGATAAACTAAATTGATGATAGACACTCAATCTAGATACACATTATCAAAATAATTTATATCACATTCCTAACACTAGTGAACAAATATAATTTATAATAAATAATGATAAAATATAAGAAAAATAGAACTCCTTCCATCTAAATAGGGTAGCTAGTAGACATCGTCGTGACTACCATGCTGACCACAAAGGTGATGGTCTACACCTTGTGGACAGTGGGTGTGCTTGACAAATTGTATTGGATGAAACCAACAAAATATTTTCTATAGAGAATAGTCAAATTTACTTATACTTAAAGGATTAACACACTCAAACAGGCAACATTCACAGTTATCATGAAGATCAAATCAATATAAGAAAATTTGTGACATCTTTATAACAAATTATAGAAAAGTAAATCATAAACTATCATGTAACAAGATGATTCCTTATTTTCTAGGAACTTATTTAAAAGACTAAAAAACTATAATAGAATTATATGAAACACATACTACTTTTTCAGTGGTACGTAATGACATAACGATATTCGTTGGCTATTATAAAAATATGAGATAACATTAATAGAGTTAGCTTGTTAGAAAATAGATTATTGGACTAACTATTAAATTATTGGACTATATTTTAACCCAATTAAAATACATATATATATATATATATTCAATTTTTGTTAAAAAAATTGAGGGTACAAGTGTACCCCATGCTGGGTCCGCCCCTGCACGCTATCCTTATTGCTATGAAAATATTTATTTTTTAAAATAATTAGTTAAGAATAGTTAGATTAGCTTTAGACGTAATATATTTTTGGCTTTGCCCTGGGCGCTTATGCACTAGGAAGGAAATCACCATTGCTGCACACACAGTGTGCTGCTCTACTTGGTGGCCTGTGCTATTATGCTCCTCAATGAGCTTGACTCCTCCTTTGCAGCTTCCACCAGAGAGTCCTGCAAACACACCAGTTTGTTCCACAGTGTCATCATATATCAACCAAAATATCCAGCAATCGACAGTGCACTTCACATGAGCACATGCCCATGCTCCTGGGGTATCCTTTCTCATTGTTACGCAAAGAAATTCAGATAAGCTCAACGGAACTGAAGGACTATATATCAGACGGAGTTCGTCTCTTGTCAATCCATTAACAAGTGTGTAAACTGTCTCACGGTAGAGCATTCAGAGCAAATTCCTGTTTTTATTTGTGTTGTGTAAGGTTCCTTCGGGTTTTGAATTAGTTCATGTCAAATTTGTATATTCCAAACGTGACAAATTGATACAGTACCTGCGTAGTGACTAGACGTAGTACTGTTTTCTTGTTTGATTCTTGAAGCTCACCGGCGATCAAAACCTCATCCAGTATAAAGTATGCCTGGAAACAAGAGTCCAACTGCTCTAGAAATCTGACAGGCATAACCATCTAATCAAAAGAAGCAAGTACCTTATGGAAGTTGAATATCAGGTCAAGTTCGCAGACCTGCAACATGGGAAACACACAGAATGTAGGAGAAAAAGAAAGAAGTTTCAGAATTGGGACAGTACTATCATATCAAGGTATTTCTGTCCAAGAGCTCACATTGCCAAAATACCGGTCCAGTATCTCAACATAATGATGAATGATTTGAAGAGTTTCAAGCTCATTATCACCAGCATCAATGCACATGCAGAAGTAAAGGCTTGCATACCTGCAGATGGTGCGAAACAGCTTGATGCAATCAGAAAATCAGAAACATTTCATGTCAGACAAACGACATAAGCATGTGATTTAGCACTTTAGCTGTTAACACTACTCACAAACGATCAGAAAATATCATTAGATATAATCAGAACTCCGTTGTTTGTACCTCTTATATACAACTCTGTAGCCGTGCCAATCAACAAAATTGCACATCTTTGGGCCTCTTGACAGGACAAGCGTGCTTATTTCTTTGATAACCTTTACGACGAAAGTAAATTATTTTCTTGCTCAATTTTTACCCAGTAAAAAAGAATGATCGATTACGGTAAACATGTGCTGATGTATGTGTGTTAAACTGTTGATTCTTACCTTGGATCTTTCCTTCTGAGGGTATGGCTTGTACCATTTTGTCAACCTCACCTTCCCTTGTCTGCTGATTAGGAGCACAAAATGTATCTGACAAGAAAACGTACAGATGACAATGTCATATGGAATCCTCCTGTCTGCTCTCCAGCATCAAAAGCATCATCAAGAGCTAACTCTAAACCTAAAGATCATCCAACGACTAATGATGGTGTAGTGCATATCAAGAAAAGATAATGGCATGGCCAACAAATATGGTCCCAAGTTCCCAACGGCATGCAACCGTATGGAATTTTCTTCACTAATCCCAAAGCTAGGAGATCATGCAATCTCACACACATCGGGAAAATCCCAACCCCAAACCAAATTGGTAAGAGGTGCCACCGAAAATTGTCGTCTGAATCAGGAAATAGAGAAAAGGAAGGGCCATGGAAGAGCAGAGAGTCGGGTTGCAGCTTGATTACCATGGCGGGCGACAGCGATGGCCCTGGATTAGTACCGATTGAAGGGTCGCCGGCGTTGGTCGCCGCCTGTGGAGACGATCGTCGATCGTCCGCGGGAAGGGAGAGAGAGAGAGAGAGAGAGAGAGAGAGAGAGAGAGAGAGAGAGAGAGAGAGAGAGAGAGAGAGAGAGAGAGAGAGAGAGAGAGAGAGAGAGAGAGAGAGAGAGAGAGAGAGAGAGAGGGAGAGGTCTCCACGAAGGCACGAACTGTTTCGTTTGTCTCTGCTTTTTTTAGCTCCGGCATCTGGGGTCCCCCAGTGTAGTCTATGATCCATGGGGCCCACGCACGGCTCTATGCCTCTATGTCCTTATTTGGAATTGCTTAAAATAACTTACATTATAATATAATCCGATTTTTGAATGGCACGGTTAATAAATGATTTTTTAAAAAATATATTTTTTTGAAAAATTTGCAAATGTGTATAGCAATTTCAAAATTTTGTAAAAATAGGTAGCTATCGATATTTGATGAACAAGAGTCTATTGGTATTTGATGGGTAAGAGTCGGCCAACTCAACCACATCAGCACCAATTGACCAACCATCAGATGACTTAGGCTCACATGTTTTTTTGTCTCTGGGCCGACTCAGGCCACATTGAGCCAACGGACTCCTCAGTATAGCCAACCGACTAATAATCAAAACCTCTTAGCGAATCTGATTATTGAATTTAATTATCATACATTAAAAATGAAAAGACTTAAATAATCAAATATTGATTGTTTTTATACCAAGTGGTAATTTATCGGTAATTTAAAACAATTTTAAAAGGCAAATAATAGGTTCATTCATTCCCCAGATTATGATTATTCCATGGATACAAATAATTTTTCTGTTTAGCAAACAATCAAATAGTGATTTAAGATTTTATGCTGTCCCAACTCCCAAACATGCCCACATGTCTGCCAGCAATTGATGTAAGTTAAAAGCTCGAAACAGAGCACTTCAGAGTGAAAACACAAGAGAGGTATTCTATGGAGTATGGACATCTAAAAAAATCTCATCTTACTACTGAACTCGCATACTTAGATGTGCCAGGATAATTAAACAACACAGTAAAAAATCAATCATCAATGCATTTCCATTTTGAAGAAGAAACATTCTTCCTGTATATGAAAAATACATGGAAAGTGGTTGTGTGTGTGCATTGGGTGGTAATCTTCCCTTGTTGATATTCACTATTATGGGACAATCCCATTTGCACTCATTCTGATTTTCTTGATCTTGCTCAGTTACCGACTAGCAAGACATGCAGTACCAAGTGAACAGCGTGGTCTTCAGAAATGAACAATCCCCTCCCCAGAATAAGTGAACAAGACAGTATGGACGGAAGCTTGGCACAGCTCCCGTTACCAGGTTAACGCTTAAAGTCTTTTTTGAGATGCGTTGACATCAATCGCCTCTTGGGATTTGCAAAACGGCAAGAACAATAAGCATCAGCATGAGTGCACCGCAGACGAATCCCATCATCACAACGTGCTGTTGAAAACTGTTGCAAGCAGAGGGTCCTGGTAAGGCATGTGTCCGTAAGAATTATTCTAGCTACTGATGGGATAATACGATACAGATGTGTGACCCATCTGAATCATCATATTTCTTGGCTCATGTCAAATGTTTGCTGTTGTTGGAATGATGGCATCTTAATTTTGCGAAACAAGGCACATCGGTCTTTCTTCAAAGGAATCAGTTTACCAGAAAATAGACTGCCAATGACCCAGCTTGCCGTCTGCAAGAAAATTTGAGAATAAGTACTAGAAAACAATAGCTTACGTGTTTGAAGAAAATGTTGAGAATCCTTCAAATGGTAAAACCAATATTCATGCTTTGTATGGTGTGAATCAAACACTTTATTTTGGAGAGGGGGGGAGGAGGTGGACAGACAGTGATTCAGATGGATGCTATAAGTTACCTTACGTACATTTACCTGTTCAGCTAGCGTGCAGACATTCAGAAAAAGATTAAGATAGTCTACAGCTCTAGACTATCGAGCTATAGTTGTTTAATGCTCAATTCTTATATTGGGAATGGAAGTTCTATATTAGAAATTCAACTAACCACTGTTTTTATGTCATGCTCAAGCCCACAATGGCTTAGATGCCGTGATGTGCTTGCCTCATTTGCTACAAGAATGATCCCACATGAAGAGTTTCTATCCTTCAAGCTTTGAACTAATCCCTGTAGAGATACAAAAACTTGGCCACCTCCATGCTACACAACACAAATATAATATAAGGGCCACATCATGGAGAGATAAGGATTAGTCTTTGTACAAATTTTAAATGGTTACTGTCAAAATCAAATTCATCCAGCAAATGTTATTCGGCATAATCAACTTAGAAGTGAAATAATTCAGGTGAAGACTCAAAAGATTAGTTGTAATTCACAGAAGATGCCATCGGAATTTTATTTGATTAGCAAACCATCAATCACTTGATTAGTTTACAGTATGGCTATTCTTGCAGGTTGCAACATACCTTGATAACGTTGGAAAATTTTGAACAGAAGCTGATTTTCCCAAGGATCATGAATCCTACTCCATCAAATAAAAATTTGTTGTTTTTTAGGTGAAGTGACTGGTCAAACGTTGAATTACTCTTCATTGCATGCACTTGTCGAATAGCATACCTAGAAAAAGGATATAGCATGGCAAAAAAACTGAGCATCAAGAACAGAGCACGACCATATTTCAAATAGACAATAAAATAAGGTCGTTTGATGAATTATTAATTTCTCAAAATTATGGTAGCACAAATGTTCATCGACTATGTTTGAGAAAGAATCAACCAGTTGGGCTTTGGTGAAAGAACATACAGATGTACAGTAGCTGGTTAAAATAAATAAATAATAATGTTGGCTATGTATGCATGGTTGTCACGGCGTCGCCTAGGCGACGCCTAGGCGCCGACTAGGCGTCCAGGCGGTCACCGCCGGACGCCATGGTCAATCGCCTCGTCTGGTGGAGTTAGGCGCCCGCCTGGAGCTTCTAGGCGTCGCCCATGGCGACTAGGCGGTCGCCGGGCGTGTCTGGGCGGGCGCCTAGGGCAAGTTGTAGTGTCTGTCCATTGCGAGTTGCGCCGCCGCCTCTGTCCCTTGCGCTGCCGGCCGCCGGATCTGCTGTCCCTTGCGGCGCCGGCCGCCAGATCTGCTGTCCCTTGCGCCGCCGGCCGCCGGATCTGCTGTCCCTTGCGCCGCCGGCCGCCCGGCCGCCACTGCTTCCCCTCCCCTTGCGAGTTGCGCCGCCGCCGGCCGCGGGCTCTGCTTCCCCCTCCCCTGCTCCCTCGCCGCAGCAGGCAGCAGCAAGCAGGCAGCAGCAGGCAGTATGCCGACGAGAGGGGAGGAAACCGGAGGAGGAGGAGGAGGCGGAGGCGGGGGGTGGCCAGGGTGCGTGTATGTTGCGAGCCCTTTTATAGCGGCCAGTGTGTGAATCTTGTATGCTATGCCAATTTTTGGTCGCCTAGGCGCCCACCTAGGCGCCTAGGCGTCCAGTCGGTTCGCTGGCGACTGGTTCGCCGGGGCGCCGTGATAACCATGTATGTATGTATTGTGTAGTTAGGCTTATGATTTACAGCATGGGAAATTAAGATAGTTAATCATATCAATGTTGCATAATTCTTCATGAATAATTAAGGACATCAATACGGAATTTCTGACATTTACAATATACATGGCAAATTATAATAGACTGAATAATGTCGTTATTAATAACTCTAGAATCCATAGATACTTCAGAGAACCACCGATAAAATGGCAGATCTTATGGAAATGTCATAAATGATTACTAATACTATTCCTTGATTACTTCATGAAAGATGTGCAACACGGAAGCTCTATCAACAAATATGAAAAATACCAATTCAAAACTACATTTTCAGAGGATAGGTTTCATGCAATTTGTGTACAAAAGCATCTCAGAACATGTCATAGATGCAAATAGATTGTCTTACTTTCCAGGTGGCAACATGACACCAGATTGAAGAGAATCAAAAAGCCAATTGGGATTCAGCGTCCAGGAATTGATAGCACAGCCGTACAAGAACTTAGCCGTTGATACCTGTCACAACAAATGCATGTGACACATAAGTGCAAAATATGGTCCAAATATGAATGGGCAATTTTAAATACATGTGAGTGTATTCTCATCATTCGTAATCAATAAAAAGTTCCACAAAAAGGAAGTGGACTAACAAACCTTTTTAGGAGAAAGAACTATGGGAATCTTCCTTGCAAGCTCTGCAAGCTTGCTTCTTTTATCAAGTGGACAGGGTGGCACTTTAGAGATAACATAACCTCCAAATTTTCGGATTAATGACTCGATTTCTTTTTCCTTGTGACTCTGAAATCCAGTCAACAAAAAATCTAGACCATGAAATATGGCTTCTTTATTATCAATGTATTCCCTGGACTGCAATGTGTCAACGGGTCTGCTACCTGACCCTGAAATACTCAACAGTAAGGATCACTAAAATGACTGATGATTGGAATGGTATTAATAAGATGTATGTGATAAATGATAATTGATAAGGGAAAACTTACAGCTGAACCGAGATTGAGTCTGCATCCTTCTATTCTTCTTGGTTTTCCTGGTATTAATTATAGCTTCTGAAAATTGAACTCTCTTTCTTTTAAGATTATGCTTAGTGGTTTGATGCTCACTAGAACCCTGATCACAAGATGACTTCTTCTGGATCTTAGGAAATTCTTGCAAATTTCCAGCTTCAACACTATCTTCTACAAATAGTTTAGAGGCTTGCACGCGTCGAATCTTCTTGTTTAAAGTTACTGCTGTGAATCTTTTCTGCTGACAAACTGCCACATCAACATCATTATGAGTTCCGCTACCTCCTGATATAAATGATCTAGGTACTATTGTGCTAAAAGGCCTGAGAGAACTGTATCTCCTGATTAAAGGCCTACAAGATGGACCAGCTTCTCCCTCAAGATCCTGCTTCATGGGAGATTCCTTGGGATTGACGAATTCTTCCTCCTCTTTACTTTGTTTGCATTCAGGAGCCTGACTAAGGGGTCCTTCATTGCAAGATATGCTACATGGAACAATGGAACAAAGAGGATCCACAAGTGACAAGCTTGAACATAGTACTTGAGAACACAACTCTGCAGCTTCAGCACCTTGATTTTCCTCACAGAAACCTTCAGTTTTGTGCAGAAAAGAAGCTCTTGAAGATGCAATCATTTCCATGGATACAATTCTAGATGTAGAAGGGCACTCATGCATGCTATCCATTGACTCAGAAATGAAGCTTGTTTCTTTGTCGAACAATTCCTTTACACGCTTCCTTGTACCAACATTTGTCTGTGCAGAAACTACTCCACCTTCCTGGAAAGAAAATTTATATTACAATGTGACAGATACAGAAATAGATGAAGTTTATTTTGCATCAATACCATTTGATGCTAAAGCATTTGATTGGCATCAAAGTTACCTCAAGGATATTGTGCCTTCTTACTGGAATCCCCAAGCTTCCAGAAAAATTAGCATTGTTTTGGGCCAACACCTGGTAAGCACTTTCCTTATTTCTCAAGCATGAGATTCCTTTATCTAGAGCTGTCTGATTTACAGAATCACAACCTTGAGTCAATTCATTACATAACATACCAGCTGAGCCATTGTTTGCTAAAGAATCAGATACATGGTCATTAGCATCACAATCTTGGCCATGACATCTTATATTTTGTTTCTCAGAAGAGAAAATCTCTAAGATGTCTTTCCCATCACATGTGCGAGAACTAGTCTGAGAGATTTTCTGTTTCAAATCGCTTATGTTCTGACCTTGAGATATGCAAGCAGTTTGAACAAGAGACAGGCCAACATCTTGGAATGCATTGAGCATTTCAGTCTCATCCAATTCTGCAAGTCCATCAGTCTCATCCAGATCACTTACAGAGGATCTGTGAGAATATCGTGGCTCCTCAAGAAAACACTGTTTCCGAGCTTCTTTCACATGTAGAGCAGCTTCTAAGCCTTCTGTAGCCAGCTTATCAGACTGAGAATCAAGAAGCATCATCTCCACAATAACCATGGCTTCAGAGGCTGCAATAGATAGTTCAACTGCATCGTTTACATCTGCGTTACAGAGCTTATGAACATCAACCTTTCCTCCAGACGGTTTTCTGAGTCCTTTGGAATCACAAGATTTATCGATTTCTCCAGTAGCTATTTTGCACATTTCTTGGAGATCTTTGCCTTGTGATTGATTTTGTGGCACTGCCCTGATCTCTTGTGCTTGGTCCTCAATACAAAAGCCATCTAACTCTTTGCATGCACGGGAGTTTAGAATCTGGGGTTTGTCATTGGCTTGAGTTGAGGAGAGTTGTGCAGCACTTTCTGAAGAAAGATGCAGGTAGAAAGGCACTACCTGTAGGGTTTGGAGGGAAAACATTCAAAATATGTTATGACTTCACAGAACAAGAGAATATTTGAAGAAATAATATTAAGGAGAAATTAGCATAGCACATCGTATGCAAATATTTATATATCCAGGATTGAAGTTTACATATGATTAATTGATCAATGTTTGAGTAAAACCAGGAGAGGCTCCTACTGAGGGTTGTATAATAAAAAAAACAGACAAAGGCCAATAAGCGTTAAACAGGAACAAGAGAGAAAATGAGAAGGGGGGAACAATTAATTTTGATTAAACCAACTAAACATAGGGTATTTAAGCTCTTCTGGGAATCTAGCAGATTGGACAACAAGTCCATGATTGACGCTTTCTCTCCAATTCGGCAAGGAAGCTCTCTGGTTCTCAAAGATGATATGGTTTCTATGATTCCAAATTGTCCAGGGTCCGATTATGATAACCTCCATGAAGAAATTTCTGGCAAAGTCGTTTTTTGTGAAAGAGGGCATGTGGTAGAATGGCAATGCCAAATTCCAGGAGAGATCGATTGAAAACCAACATTCAGCGCTAAACAGGCAAGATGTGATAAGATGTTTCTTCCGCATTCTGGCCACAGAGTACACAGTTGTTGTTGTTGTTGTTGTTCTCAAATCTCAATTTTGAATTTCTTCCTTCTCATGATGTTTCTTGTATTTAACCTGACCATTATCAGCAGCCAAAAGAAGACTCTGAGTTTGTAGCAGCACCTGCACCTTGACTTCCAAATCCACGTAAAAACCTGGGGAGGTGTAATATGCTTGTAGGGAAGATTGTAGAATCTCTTTGAAGAGTAGCTGCTTGAGCCCCAGATGTATGACCAGCTATCTGAAATGGCTGTATATGGTTGAAAGTTCCTGAGAATTGTCTGTAGTTGACTGCGTGATTATTTGATCAATTATGTTAAAATCAGGAAAGTATTTGTAACTTTGTTCGTGCAAAACCAATATGATTTTTCTTGTTGTTTCTTTATAAACAACCTTCTTGGTTATGATTAACTTCTTCTGGAACTTTCTAGAATGAATATGCTTTTCTTACATGGAACATTTTCAAGTCAATGATGGCATGCATCCAGAATTCATGCAATCCAAGTAAGGAACAGCATTCCTAAAACTTACACTGCCACTGCTTGGAGTAGTTCCAGCAGGTGTACCATTATCTCCCGACCAGTGCAAACGAAACTCGCTGCAACTAGTAGTATCCGCCATTGCGATATGTTGCTCTTGTGCAGGATCTCCAATAAACACACAATTCTGCAACTCAAGAAAGAACCTCGGTCATCGGATCATAACCAGCTGTGTACCAAGAAATATTGGTGTATACATCAGATATTCGGATTAGATTCAGCATATCTCATTCCTACCGATTATTGGCTTCATTATTATCGCTAAAGATGTGGTGACCAGGCAAGCCGGCGTTACTAAAAAGAATCAAAGATGAACTAAACCCCCACCAGATTGCCACCGACCAACGCAAAAGGAGAAAAACGAGGAGCACCTCACAAGACGGAGACGAAACGACGACGCTGTCCTTTTGGTGCTCGCCAACTGCCGGCGGTTGATGCGGCTGAAGCCATTGAGGGAGATAGGCAATGTCCTGAACAAAGCAACACAAACTCTCTGAGATTATTCGGAGAGGAACTACAGTTCGTGGCTTACATACAAAATCACTCGGCCGCTCCGGCCAAATGCAGCGGGGCGCGCCGCGCGCCCGATACAGAGAGCCGGGGGAAGAGGGGAGGTGCGTGTGTGGATTTGGGTGGGGGGGAGGGTTACCTCGGAGAAGCGCGGGGAGTGGTAGCCGCAGGTCGACATGGCGGCGGGCAGACGCCGGGCTCGCCGCCGCCACGAGAAGAAGACAGATGGGGCGCGAGGATCTCCATCTCCCCCTCTGTTTCTTTTTTCTTTTCTTTAATTTAATCTGAAAATAATGATTCGCGCCAGAAATCACAGTGAAGGAGGGCTTTTCTGCGAGGAATTCCACAGTGGTGACTGACAAGTGGGCCCCACCTAGCTCTCTAATACCGCTAGCTATACACATGCACAATGAGGGTTTCACAATACTGATAATAGCCCGTTTGGTTCACCTTGCTCTAAAATGTCAATCATGCGATTAAAAGTGACTAAATTTACTTAAATTTTATCTTTTTAGTCACCATGAAGTTGCTAAAAATATTAATAACAGAGAATACCCCTCATTAATGTCTCTCGGATGAGATAAAAGACATTTGCACAGTTATTTATTAGAAACATTTTGGTACTTATTTAACTCATTTAATAAATTTTAGTCACTAGAACCAAACAACTAGTAACTAAAGTTTAGTAAAGTAAATAAATGGAGAATAAAGTTCCGTAACCAAACATGGCCTAATTTGATTATTACATTGACATGTAACAGTATATCCGTTAATCCATTAACGACGGTAACTGGTTCAAGAATGGCTTCATTAATCTACGCATAACTCGTGCAGGTGGACGCAGCTCTGCTTCGACAAGTGCGGGCTAATTTACCGGACTACCGTTTTTAACCACACTGATTTAGGGTAATCTCTTCGCATCATTTTATGAATGTTTCTTAGAACTATACTCAACAACACCATATCTACATGGCCAATTATTAGGGAGAAAGAGGAGAAGAAATGTGATCTTGTACACGAGGCTAAGCTCGGGTTCGAACTCTCATGGTGAAACCCTACGCCAAAACTGGTCATCGAAGCCGAAACGTCTCAAAGTTACACAAAACGTGAACACTGCTGCAGCAACGAAGGCACACTACCCATATCTGAGGATGAAACAGAGACGAGTGTTCGATGCTTCAACATCAAGAGCTCTTCAAGTCCGAGAGTGCAGTCTTGGTGGCAGCAGAAATAACAGCGTCTGAAGCGTTTGGCAGGTAATAATATTTTCCTGGGCAAAGCAAGAAAACGAGTTTAATATCAGGAGATTTCAGCACAGGAGTATTCTGGTGCTTAGTGACGTAGATGGCGGACATCTATTTGTGTTATTATTACAAGGTTACCTCCTCTAACTCGTACTATCATGGTAATTTTGTGCTAAGATCCAGAAAACAAGAAAAGAAAGTTATTTGATTTATTTTCTTAATTCTTGTGTAATAATCTAAAAGGCTAAGACGACTAAGGCCCCCTTTGGATTGGGGTTGCTTATTTTTAGAGACTAAAGTTTAGTCCAATTTAGTCCCTAAAATCCCAAACAAGATTGCTTATTAGAACTAAACTTTAGTCCCTAAAATTTAGTCCATTAGTCCTTTGAATGTTGCTTATTGGAACTAAAAGTGACATGCACACTCTATCCTCGTTTATGACTCTCTCATTAAATGATATTTAATCTCTACATCCAAACAAAAAGACTAAACTTTAGATCCTACTAAAATAAGCAAGTTTTAGTCCCTAAAAATAAGTAAGGTCATCCAAACGGGACCTAATACTTGGAGCGAGAGATAGTATCGCCTAATAATTCAAGATATGTCATGTCGAGAATACCTTGGGCAACCCTTGCAATTTCCTTGGCAAATCCTGTGGATACAAACTTGTTCTCGGTATCAATGACAAGAAGTGACATTCCTGCCTTGTATATTTTGCCAGCCACCTCAAGTATTTCATCCTTGGAAAAGACAAATATCATGACAGCTTTAGAATGGTTGGTACAGCCGTACAGGGTTCTAAGAAAGCAACTTGGAAGTAATTTAAGTATTTCTTTTAAAATAAATAATTTCCATATCATGCGGTATTATGGTGTTAGATAGGAGTTGCACCTTTAATTCTTGAGAAGAAGGTCTTGGTGCATCTGCAGCAGCTTCTGGATCAGTTGATCTCTTCAGTGACACATTAGCTCTTCCATCGGTGATTGCAACAATCATTATACGTCCAACATCACCACTCTTTTCAGCATTCAACCCTACTCTGACAGCCTTTGAGGTTGAAACCACATTGTTATTCAATACGTATAGCATATAGCAAAATTCAAGGCAATGCTTAGTTCTTACTGTACTAAGGCCGTGAGCTAAAGGAGAACCGCCACCACATGGTAGCTTCTCAAGACGTTTGCGGGCCATTGCTATGGATCTTGAAGGCGGAAGTAGAACCTCAGCATAATCTCCACGAAATGGAATGATTGAAACCTGAGATAGATGTCAAGATACAAAGCTAAGGTTGTTCAGTTTAAGAATTGATAGCATACAAGCTAACCATATTAATCATATACCTTTTAGATCCATTATCTAAAAAATATACCTTTTAGACATAAAAAAGACACACCTGACTACTCTTTTGCTCCTCTTAATTGTGGCAGAGCTCCTTACTTGAAAACATACAACTCCAGGGGGCAACAGGGAACACAGTTGAAGGTGGATTACAGGGCAACGAGTAAAATACCTGATCTCTGCTTGTGTAGCTTTCTGCAAGTAACTTCAATGCTGCGCCTTTCGCATTCTGCATGCGATTCAGAGCCATGCTACCACTTGCATCCACAACAAATATGACCTGTCAAAAAGTAAGTCCGCAGGGCAGTTAAATCTCATGATTGGACAACAATGTTTACTGCACAACCAGGGCAGGGTAAACAAATAGTTTGATAGTTCTAAAGGTTTGGAGAGAAAGAGAGAGAGAGATTTACCAGTGCTCCTGCTTTTCGAGCCATTCTTTTAGCTCTCATGTCAGTTTTTTCAACAAAAACTTTTCTTTTGCTGTCATGATATTTTGCTCTTCTCAGTTTCTGGTATGGAGCAGCTGCTCGAAGGGTCGCATCAACAGCTAACCTCCTTACTGGACCCTACAATACAATTAACTCCTTATATTAGGAGCCCATTTGTAAGGAGGGTGCAAGCCAAGAAATAAGATGGGAACAACATGCAATGGAACACTGCAGTACAGGACTGTAAGTGTTTGATATATCAAGTAAAGAGAATGCCAGCCTTGCCAGGACACGACAAATGTATCAATAGGAAAAACGAGGCACCCATTTCTAGATAGGGTGAAGCTCTAGAGTGCTACAAGCATTGAATTACGAGGAAAATAAAGATTTGGATCAAGATCTTGGTACAATAAGTGATTCAAGAAATTTACCTTGGGAAGCATAGGTTTTATATATCGGCCCCTATCTTCTGAGAATATGACATTTTTTGCTCGCCCAGCTTTTCCTCGCCGTCTTTGTGCTTGCTGAGCAAAGAAAAGGAGTTTATCATCTACTATACCACCATCAGCATCAAAAATGAACTCCTCAGGTATCTGTTGTTCCTGTTGTTCATTTTCTTCATCATCGTCCTGTTCAAGAGTACACCTAATGAGCTCCAAGAAAACAAATGAACAAGGCATAAAATATCAATTGTTGAATAAGATATATTAACCTCTTGGTCATCCTCTTCCTCATCTTGATCTTCTTGAGAATCTTGATCCTGCGGTGGGGGTGGGGGTGGGGGTGGGGGTGGAGGTGGGGGTTGTTGGTTTTGCTGCTCCTGTGGATTATCAGATAGAATTGATCGAGGTAGAATAACTAGCTCTACCTGTAAGAAGGTAGCACACATGTCAGATGTCTAACTTTATTCAGAATATACAGCCAGCATGGCAAAAGAAAATTGTGAGCCATGCAAGGGCAAAATTTGTTTTGCTGTGGCGTTTACATACTTGCAACTTTGCAACTTTCTAATTTGTTCTTAACAAGTCATGAATTCATGATGCATGATTCATTTGATACATTTGAGTAAAGAGGATGAAGAAAACGAATAGTTATCAACAGAAATTACAGGGGTGTCTCACTGTATTACACAATGAAAAATTCACAGGCATAAGTATACTTAACAGCTTTCTTAAGGTCATCCACATATACTTTTTCACGTCCTTCCATGGAAGCAAGACATTTTGCCACTCGAGCAGCATACAGCTCAGCCCGGTGCCCCTGCAAATGAGTGACAGATTTATATGTTTACTATTAGAACACATCCATAGTCCATACTACCTACATTTGGAATTACATCAATCACAAAAAAGTGGCATCGATGTCTCAAAAACTATGATTACTTTTGGTGTTACATTAAGTCATTAACCACATGTTGCACACTAGACCAGTATAGTATCTAGACAAGTCCCTTTACTAAAAAGGATAGAAATCCCTACATTAATCAGAAAAATCTAGGAATCCTCACATTAATTGAAAAAAATAAAAATCTTAAGCATCTATGGCATCTACGGCTGAGATCAGATATAATGGAATACATGTACTGATGACATACAAAATTACAAATACTCATTTGTAATATGTATAGGACTCCAGTGTGGATTGCAAGGTTAAAACATCAACGTACGCAGGTTTTAGCCAAATTGCCACATATGATCAGAATGCACAAACATGGGGTACAGACTACAGACCAGAACAGAACAGTGCAAAATTTCATTAAGCTCCTCACCCAGCTTATGCCAGCAGAGCTCAGAAATCCTTTCACTGGAGTATCATCAATGTCCAACAAAGTAAACTAACCTGACAGCCACCGCGTATAGCTTCCATGACAAGATATTTGAGCTGCTCTGTGCTGATTACAACATCCTTCAGATACTCTCTTGCCAAAATTATCTGTGATACCATGTATTGCCTGTGAGATGGACAGTACATAATACTGTTTTCAACTAAAACTCCCTCATAGCAAGTTTAAGTCACTCTTCACATTTGAAGTCTTCAATGTGGGGCTTTGATTTTTTTAATAGTGTACTAGTAAAATAATAAAAGTTATGTACTCCAAAAGGTATTGTCAACAAAATTATGATGCCATTATTTTTGTGTGGCCAGTCTATACACCTTTTACATATACTAAAGGTCGAAGTTTCAAATGTTAGGCCAGACAAAATATGTTTAATGGCAGAGTGCAGAGGGAGTATAATATAAATGTGGGTACAGCCAGTTAATCAGCATAAATGGATCATGGATGACATTGGGATTTCAAAATACACAACCACAAATGTGTAGACTATGAAGGTAAGGGAAAAATATATGGAAATCATACAAGTTGTCCTTAGGTGTGAAAACATCAACTTGTTTGTCTGATATGATTGTTTATCTGCTGTAAGCATAAGTGTTGATATCACTGACATACAAATAAATCTACATATTTTGTGATAACTTACTGATTGGATATTACTGTTCTGAAGAAAGTTTTGTGTGCAATACAGAGAAAATGATAACAGAAGCTAAACAGTGTCTTCACCCTATTATGGTTCAATAAAGGATTTTACCTGGGTTTTTGCAACCTCAGTTTCTTCTTCCACCATTTTAAAAACCTCTTTGCTGGACTCCTGAAATTGTGTGGCAATATTCACAGCTGCCACACGATCATCAAAAGTCATTGGAAGATCAGCGCTGCAACAAAACAACAGTATGTCAATGAGCAATTTATGGTAGTTCATAAATGCAGGGAGGATTTTCTTATGTTAGCCACACCAACCCCTGACAAATAAGATAATAAACCTGAACTTGGTTAAAAAGAAGCAAGTGAACGAGCAATACATAGTCTAAAGTACCTTAAATTAATTGCAATACGATCAAGTAAGTGTTCACGTACAGATCCTTCCTCTGGGTTGTAAGTAGCAATTAGAAGTGGTTTGCACGGATGGCGAAAGCTAATGCCCTCTCTTTCCACAATATTAACTCCCTCCGTCAAGACATTCAGAAGTAGATTGCTTATGCCCTCATCCAAAAGATTTATCTCATCAACATAAAGAACACCTCTGTGAGCTTCAGCAAGAAGACCCGGTTGAAACACAGTAGTTCCTGATCTCACAGATGCTTCAACATCAACTGATCCAATTAGCCTATCCTCTGTAATACCAAGTGGAATCTGTCAAGGGGAAACCTGCAGGTTAGTTGAACTAACAAGGGAATGGCGAAAGTATTGAAAAAAAATCTGGTGCGGTATACCTGCACAAAAGGTGTTTTGACAATCTCAGTCTTCAAGTTACCGTCAACATCATATTGAAGTTGGTCAGATAAACCATCCTCCCATCTGTAATAAGCAGAAAACAATCAAGTCAGTTGACCTGGACATGTGACAAGCACTTCAGAAATGAAAGTGAACAATCCTAATAGTAATTGGTTTAAAACTTCTGGAGGTGAAAAGAAGAATTTCAGTGCTTAAAGAAGAAGTCCTGAAAGCATTATTAGAATGAGCATCTGGGAATCTTACTCTTCTGGGACGTTAGGATCAGCATTTGCAGTCGAGCCTACAACCACCTCAATAGGTGGAAGCATAGCATGCAAGCCACGAGCCATCACCGTCTTTGCTGTCCCACGCTTCCCTGAGATGGCGATGCCTCCAATCTCACAATCAATCGCCCCAAGCAGCAGAGCAGTTTTAATTGCATCCTGGAGCACCACAACAGACTCAAAGTTAGAACAAAAACAAAGACCACCATAATTCAACGCAGGAAACACTAGGAAAACCAAAGCTCGAAACTGATTATTTATGTTATTTTATTACTTAATTTCAGCTTCAAATAGGATCACTGCAGAATAACTCATGGTCAAAAAACATAAGGCTCGCTCGGAACGCAGGGATTTTATGGGAGTTTCATGGGCAATTCCGATGAAAACATTTAAGAAATTCCTCCATTCCAAAGGAGACCATAATATTTATGCAATCGCCTTGACTTGATGTAAAATCTGTACTGATAGCTACATGTACACTGATTCGCGGAGTCTAATCGAAGTGACACACTACTGTGCGTGGTCGCTTACACTAGCACGAAATACAACAAAACCGAATTGCATTTATTGAATCGCCCGTGTAACTCCATTCGCACGATGAAATGCGTCAAATTCCACCACTATGGTCGAGGGCAACCGCTACTCGGCGCTTCAGCAGCAGCAATGCGGAGAAGCTATGCCTATGCAGAGAGAAGTGTGCTCACCTGCCCGACTACAGCGGCCAAGGGGAAATACTCCCTCCCGTACTGCTGCCCGGTGCCGCCTCTGGCCAAGGGGACGGCCCCGTTGGTGGAGTCAAGGACCTCGGAGGGCGCCGCCGCCGAGGCCGCGGCAGCGAGGCGAGTCGCCGGGAGAGGAGGCTCTCTCAGCCGGACTCCTCTGGAGGGAGCGGAGTGGGACGTGGGGAAGCGGTGGCGAGGCGGGAGGCGCGGGAGGGAGGCGGAGAGCGCGGTGGCCATCGCCATGGAGGGAGGCCGAGGTGTGTGATAAGAGAGCTTTCGCTTCCCTCTTATCTGGATGGCTCCCGGGGGATTCGCATGATCGCATCGCGTCGCATCTCGACCGCGCGGCTCAAGCCCAAGAGGAGGAAGAGTACGTACGGGAGGGCCGTCCGATCAAAAATAGATGGTCGTCGTGGCCTCGAAGTTCAGGCCTCATTTGTCATATGTCATGCTTCTAGATTCAAGATTTGTTGAATTTAGATTATTTACTTCGGTTATTTTATAATAGAACTAAAATTCTAAATTACTTTTTTATTATATAAACTATAGATTAGTATAAGTCTTAGAGTTGGGTTGTATAAGCCCATAGGTAAGAAAGAAAAAATATATGTGATAAAATAAAGAGTTAATTTTTTACGTCATTATAATTTCCACGGTTTCGTAATATTTCATCAATATATCGCTGTAAGAAATAAAAAAAATATATGTGATAAAATAAAGAGTTATTTTTTTACGTCATTATAATTTTCACGGTTTCATAATATGTCATCAATATGCCGCTGACAAATGAGGACCGTCGTAGTCATTGACATTAACATTTTATAAATTCTTGAAAATTATAATGATATTTGAGGAATTTTCCCTAAAATAATAAAGGACCGGTCTTATGTGCTTTTGTGCCACCGTTATTTTCCAATTTACTGGAAATACCATTAAAATTTCGGTATTTGCTCATATGTTATTACTATTTCAAATTCACTCTTTTATACCATTTAGACCTACCTACATACATACAGACTCATATATGTAAATTTTACCGATACATAATTAAAATACATCTAAAAAAGATCTATTTACGTCAATGCCAACTAATCCATGTTTGTTCATCAAAAGCATTATACAACAAACTAATCCATGTTTGTTCATCAAAAGCATTATACAACAATTGACCATCGACCTTGATTCAAGGCCAATCCATTTGACATGCTCACATAGAAGCATTAACAATGCATACCACCTGACGCTCATCTTACCTGAATGCCATACAAATTCATATCATCAGAACTGTAACATAATAGTGCTGACAAGGACCAGCGTTGTCCTTGAACACCGGCAATACAATAATATAGTACCATACAACACTAGAGATACAATATTACTCATAATAGTACTGATCAGAATCATCGTTGTCATACTTGATAGCACTATACAGCACTACTGATACAATATTACCCACCTTATGTCAGACATACTTATTACAGGCAGTTTATCTCTGAATGGAATGTTACATCTGGAACTGCCAAGCACCAGTTGCACCTGAGAGCTTACACTAATCTTCAAATGCTCTCAAATTGAGGTTCACAGATGTAAAGCCACCATCCACCACGAGGTTGAGTGCACTGATGTACCTCGCTTCATCGCTTGCCAAGTAGAGCACTGCTTCAGCAACATCCTCCGGTAGCAGATCCACACCTTTCAGGTTTGCTTCACCACCAACAAAGGCCAAGAAATCTCTTTGTGCAGCATCCTTGCGTTCGCCCTGGGGCAAATGCGGCATGGAGAGAGGCGTGGGCACTGCATATGGAGATACGCAGTTCACGCGTATCCCATGCCTCCCCAATTCCCCAGCTACATTCTTGGTGAGACCCATCACAGCATGCTTTGATGCAGTGTAACCATGAGGTCCCATCCCTCCAATGACAGCAGCAACGCTTCCTAATGAGATGATGGAACCCTTCTTATTGGGAATCATGATGCGTGCTGCATGTTTCATCCCAAAAAATGCACCATGAACATTGGTGTCAAATACCCTCCTGACTTCAGCAAAGTCAGTGTTTCGAATATCTGTGATTTTCTGGCCTGTAATGCCAGCATTGTTGACTATGATGTCAAGAGTGCCAAACTTTTCAGCTGTTGCATCGACTGCTCGGCTTACATCCTCCTCTACCGTGACATCACAGTGGATAAATAAGACATCTTGGTCACCTCCAAGGGAATCCCGGAGCTTCTGACCTTTCTCATCTTGGATATCTGCAATGCAAACCTTTGCGCCATGCTTTCTGAAGAGGCGGACAATGGCTTCACCAATTCCTGTAGCACCACCCGTAACCAGCGCAATCTTTCTTTCCAACCTTTTCTTGAGAGAAGAACTCAAATCAAATTTAACAACCAGGTAAATACGCAACTTGAATTTAGTACAAGAAGTATCAATGTTTCATGTTCCATGAATCCTGGTAGATTAACACCTTGCAACTACATACTATATGGACTTGTGAGTTGAACCAACCAATTAACTAAACTGGCATTATCCTTGTTGAGGAAAGACCAGGCAAAAATCATGGCAACAATGTTCACTTGTTCGCTTGTGAACACCTTTTCTCATATATAAATGCACCCAAATATGTTTAACCTCATCCTTTTTTATAAAGTATGAGCTTAATCCCTCAACTCCAACAAATTACAGCACTTGTTGACTAGCCAACCTGATACAGTTTTTTCCTTTGACGAACATCAAGATTCCTCTTTCCTTTTTTCTTGGTAGTACTATTGAATTGTGCGGTGTGATATTTCAATCCAGGAAACATGTGTTCCTCTGGGTAATCTGATCCTGATGAAACCCCAAACACCTCACCTCAGCAATGTCAGCTGACAAATTCCCAAGTAAACAGGCTAGCTCGTAGACAGCCCAACAACAAGAAGATGGTCTAGCACCCAACACACTGGATGGGAGATGGCCACCAGATTTTTTTTTTAAGAAAGTTATACAGGTCCGGCTTTCTTTGAAAAACATGTTTTTATGTAGGAGAAGGTCACACACGACCAGCTTTGTTTGAAAAGCTTGTGGCGGGAATGTGATACGGGAGCTTCCTAGGATGTTACCCATCCTAATACTGCCTGAGCACACTCAACTTCAGAGTTCTATGAGATCCGGTGCTAATTTGCACATATCCCTTTCCCAAGCCATCGGATTTTTGGCAGTGTTTGGTTCAAGAACAGTTGAAAGATATCTGATTATATCGTTATATTCATTACAATGAAATCTATAGAAAAAGTCTCGGATGATTATATTTCGATGAAAGAAATACTAAATTTTTGCTCGTCTTATCCAATTTATATCCTACAAAATTGGCTCATCCTATCAATCTAACCAAACAATAGTCTCATCCTAAAACCACAGTCGCCTCGTCTCATACAACCTTGAAGTCCTCCTTGTGGAATCTACAGAGCAGCCCACTCTACCGGGATAGGACATATCCCTCGATTCGTCGGCAGCGCAAAGGTGGGAACTTTACCAGCCGCCACGCATCGAGATCGAGCAATGTACCGCGCTTGGTCGGAAACAAACGAAAATGATACGGACAAGTGGGAGCCGATAGCGGCATCCAGGTACGTACCTCAGGGCGGGGGAGGAGGAGGAGGAGGAGGAGTCGGCGGCGGCGGCGGCGGACGACATCGTCTCGTCTCGTTCCCTCCTCAAGATCGGAGCACCGGCGAGCCTCGTCGCTACTTACTTCCCAGAGAAGCAGCGGCAGCGGTAGCGGCGACAAGGATCTGGGGCAGCCGGCCGTGTAGGGGGAACTGGTCGGCGGCGACTGGAACCGGGGGACGGCAGTAACGTGGAAGGAGGGAGCTAGCTGGTGGCCGTGGTGGTGGAGCAGTGAGCATGTGAGTCAGTGAGTGGAGCGGTCCTCAAGCTACCTAATCAAATCTGATCATTGATTTAGTAAAGACATAATTAAAAAAATAGATAAAATAAGGAATTTATCACTGCTATAGGTGTCGGCGCCGTCTCCACCCCATCGCCAGCGACCCACCGTCAGCAACCCGTCGCCACCCCTACCCCGCGGGGCGTCGACCCCTGCCCTACTACCGCCCCATCGACCCTTGCCCTACTGTCACCTCGTGAGCCCCTATCCTACTACCACCCCATCGCCCTCGTCCCTCCACTCGCTGTTAATCCTGTTGTCACCCCTTCGGTCCTTGTTCTGCTGCTGACTCACCGTCCACCCCATCGATCTGTACCCCGTTGCTGCCCTGCCGGCTCCTGCTTGTCGCAAATCTCATCGTCGCTGCATCGGACCCTGCACTGTTACCGCTTCGCTAGCCCCACCCCGTTCACACCTCGCATATCCCACCACCGCCTCTCCGGCCCCCACCCCACCACCCCCGCAGCCTTGCCGTCACCCAGGTCACGTCGTTGCCCCATCGAGCACTGCCCTGCACATTTTACTACTAACATAAAAGACAAAAATGTCTTCTATTACTTGAGATGATATTTTCTGTCCACCTAAGTATCAAGTGGTACTAAATTAATCTAAGTCGTTAGATGAATATTATGAATAATTCAGATTTGATACTTCTCTTACTTAAAGATAGTAAAATTCCTCTTCTTATGATCTCTCCATAGCAGAAAGAAATCCTCGGCGTCCACAAAAAAATTGGGGAAATAGCACATATCCCTTAAACTTGAAGGTACTTGTATATTTGCACCACAGTTGGCACGCTTCGAGAGATTTGCCCAAAAGTTCGTTTAAAGACTTTCAGATTTACCCCTTTCCCAATTTAGAACTCATTTTAATTTGTTTTCCTATTTTTCGGCAGATGAAATGTCCGTTCGGACATTTTCAAATTGTAGCTCTCATTTGCTTGCTACATGACCATTGACCACTGTCGGCTCGGCGCCCCTCCACCCCACGCCGCGCTCCATGCGTCGCTGCGGTCGCCGCCGGTCGCTCGCCTTGCTGTCATTGACCCACGCCGCACGCCGTAGCCACTCCGTGGCCTGTACGCCACCACCGTCGTCGTCGCCCCCGCGTCGTTGTTGTCTCCACGCCCTGCTACTGTCGACCCGTCCACGTGCAGCCGCTCCGTGCGCCGCTGGCCCCACGCCCGCCGCCGTCGATCCCGCGCCCTCGACCATGCACGCCACAGCCACTCCGTGGCCCGTGCACCGCCGCCGTCGCTGTTGGCCCGTGCCCTGCCGCGGATCGAGCAACTAGGAGGGCAAAAGAGACATTTCACCGGTTGTAAATCAAGAAAAAAGTTAAAGATGGTGAAATTGTTAGATAGGACAAATCAACAAGTTTACGTATAGGACAAATATGTAAACTACACGAAGGCACTGTTTTGGGAGCTTCTGGCTGACTAGATATTTCTAGTATTTAGAAGCTCCCCAAACAGCACCTCGGGTAGCCCAGATTTTTAAAATATGCGGAAACAGTTAGTCTCTCCAAGCTTAGTAGCTGATAAGTTGAATAATTTCAGCTTTTTTAGATTCTACAGATTTTTATTTACTCACTATGTTATTGAATAAAACTCACTCACCCAACAACTATCTACTCCAACTAATCAGTTAGATACTCGGACTAACTGATTCTGAGAATCTGCAGCTCCCCAAACAGGACCGAAATATGGAGCAAATTAGAAACGGCTTCTCAAGTATAGAGCAAATCTGCCATTTCTCCCAATAAATTTCGTGTGTACCCTTAAATCCTTTTCGTAATCAACCTTTTTTATTGACTTCACTAAAAACGAGATAAATCAACAACGGATAATAAATTTCGGGAGTACAATTAAGTCCTTAATAATAAGTCTTTTTGATCGACTTCACTAATTACTAAAAGAGGTAATTCAACAACAGACAATAAATTTTGGGTATAATCATTCTTTTTGATTGACTACAGGTGAAAAAAGAGGTACTTCGGCAACAGGTAAACAGATAGTATAAGAAATGATTTTATTTAAAATTTAAGTCTCTTCCGTAAGATTCTATCTATTTTTGCTTAAATTAATACTAGTAATTCGACGGTGAAAAATATTGTCTTCATGGTAAGCTCACCCATAGACTTCGTTCTATTTGGTTTTTTAGATTAAACTAAACTTTAGTTTCTATTTATTTACGGAGTGACTAAACTTTAGTTACTATCACTATAAAAATGGTTTGCATGCAGTGACATTGGACGATTTTCACTGTAGTGGTTGGTGCTGACGTCAGCACCGACAACTATTGCTACGCTGTCTGTCACTAATGTGATGATGACATCAGACACGACCGCCACTACTATTTCGGCTATAAATACAAACTTTCTTCCTTCTCGAGCCCAAGGCTACAGTAGTAGTGTATCTGTTTGGTTCTAGTGACTAAAAGATATTAAATGAGTTGAATAAAGACCAACATACCCCTAATAAAATGTAAATGTATGTTGTCCCATTTCGAGAAATATTAATGAGGAATATTCCCCGTCATTAGGGGTGTTTAGATCCAAATGGCTAAAGTAAAAGGAGTTAAAATTTAATCACTTTAGAGGCTAAAAATCCAAACAACATGGCTAAAAATGGGCTAAATTTTTTTAGTCCATTAGCTTCCAAGGAGGAGCTACGAAGGGCTAAAATGCCCCCTCTCCACTCATCATAAATGCTTTAGTCTTTTTTAGTCATTATATCCAAATAGAGGTAACTAAAATTTCAACCCCTATTTTAGTCCAAACGGCCCTAAAACACTAAACTTTAAAGTTTAAAGACTAAAATTTAATTCATTTAAATCATCAATATTTTAAAGACTAAAAAGAAGGTGAAACCAAACAGACCTTCGTTTCCGCCGGCAGTGTCCGAGTGGCTGACGGTTTCTCCGACAGCGATCAATGCATCTTACGATTGGTATCGTTTGGTAGTGCCGTTTCGTGGCCGGCGAAAGCTACGGCCCGGCGGCTACGGCGGTGATGGTGTCCTGTTGCACTTGCTTGTCGTCGTGGATGTCGTCGACTCCACGACGGCGATCGCCTTGGTACGACGGATTTTTTGTGTGGTTAAGAACTGGGACTCACCTCAATTACTAACCATTTTTTGTTGAGTCTAAATATTATTTATAATTTATTGTTAATAATTTCAGTACGACCTTTATTAGCTCAAAGGCTAATTGAAAGCGGACCGGACTGAAAGGAGGATGTCTACTTTCCTTATAAGAGATTTGTAGCTCCCTTATCGATGAATTGGGATTAAAAGTTCAAGGCAACACCTGGCCAAGGATCCTAACAGATTACGATATGTTTTATTTGTAAATAGATTGTTGGAGGTAAATTATTGATAATATAGTATGATAGTGGTATGTTTCAAATTTGTTTAATAGATTTTTAAAGAAAATTCCTTGTTAATCAAGTATGAAAAATTTGTTAAATACAATTTCATTTAAAATCTGGTCCAAATGGGCTTAGTTACGGCCTATACAAATAGGCCCATCGAGTAGAAGCCTTCGAAGTTTCCTCCCCTTGTCTTCCTTTCTTCCCTTCCAAGCCGAAGCAGAAACCTGCAACCAGACCCCACACCCCTGACTCGCCGCGCGTCGCCGGTCGCCCCGCAGCACCACGCCCCAATCACCCAAAACCCTAGCGGAGAGAAGAGGCGCGCCATGGCGGCGGTCGCGGCGAACCTGGCGGGCAAGCAGGGCGTGCGGGTCGTCGTCATCGGCGACCCAGGCACCGGCAAGTCCAGCCTCGTCGTCTCCGCCGCCACCGAGCAGTTCCTCGAGAACGCCCTCCGGGTCATGCCGCCCACCCGCCTCCCCGCCGACTACTTCCCTGACCGCGTCCCCATCACCATCGTCGACACCTCACCTAGGTTCGTCAACCCCTTCCCGTCATCGCGCCGGGGCCGGTCGCGGTCTCGGTCGCGGTCGCGAATCGGGTGTTCGTTGTTGGTAGATTTGTGGATACCGTTGAGGCATTGTTTGTAGGTACGCTGATTGCCTTCGCGCGTGGCGTGTCTGTGTGGATGCAGCCCGGAGCACAAGCATAAGCTGATCGCCGAATGCCAGGCAGCGGACGCAGTGGTGCTCACCTACGCCTGCGACAGGCCAACGACTCTGGAGCGGCTCAGCACATTCTGGCTCCCTGAGCTACGGCGTCTCCAGGTTCGTGGTGTAGGATTGGATCGGCTGTGATGGTTGGTATTGTGGGCTGCCTGATGTGATTTTGTGTTGTTTGCTGTCTGCATGGCACAGGTAAAGGTGCCAGTAATCGTTGTGGGGTGTAAGCTGGACCTTAGGGATGAGCAGCAGGTCAGCCTTGAGCAGGTGATGGCGCCCATCATGCAGACATTTCGAGAGATTGAGACCTGCATTGAGTGCTCTGCGCTTCGCCAGATCCAGGTAATACTTCCGTATGTTGATTGTTGAGCATTTATTAATTGGCCAATCTGAATTGGACATGCTCAAAATACTAGTCAATGGCATGCTGTTATGGTTATGCACGCTGTAGGTTTATAACAAGATCCTAGTGCTGTTTTATTCTAGAAATGTACTTGGTGTAATTTGATCGTTCACCGATTTTACTATGCACTTGATAATTATATTTCATGCATTGCTGAAATGAAATTCCAGATATTAGGTTTGAGTTGACTAGAATTGTGTATGAATGTTTGCAGGTTCCTGAGGTCTTCTACTATGCCCAAAAGGCCGTGCTTCACCCAACAGCTCCACTATTTGATCAAGAGGCACAATCTCTAAAACCACGTTGTGTGAGAGCTTTGAAACGCATATTTATTCTGTGTGACCATGACAGGGATGGAGCACTCAGTGATGTGGAGCTCAATGACTTCCAGGTGTGTATTCATTGAGGCTGCCTTGTCTTCTTTGATTCGCATAGGCCAACTAATGTTTTTTGTTGTCATTCTGTTATTTTTGGTGTTCATAAGAATCTCTTTTGGTTGCTTTATAGGTCAAATGCTTCAATGCTCCACTCCAGCCTACTGAAATCTCAGGAGTGAAGAGAGTGGTTCAAGAGAAGATGCCAGAAGGTGTGAATGACCATGGCCTTACCTTGACTGGGTTCCTTTTCCTCCATGCTCTTTTTATTGAGAAAGGACGACTGGAAACTACGTGGACTGTACTAAGGAAGTTTGGCTATGATAATGAAATCAAGATTAGGGATGACCTTATTCCGACAATTAAACGAGCTCCTGATCAAGTAATGTGTTGTTTTGTGCTTTCAGCTTTTCAAATTTTTACTGCATGTTGATTGTTGAAACTAGATAGTTTTTGATGTGCATTATGTTTAGGATCCATGATTTGGGATTTTCTGTGGTTTCCTTTATTAAAACGATCAAATATTCAAATGTATGTTGAGACTTGAGAGAAATGTTAGAGCTTAATGTTGTTGAACGGTTGAACCATAGTGCTCTTTATACCACTATTCCATGTACTACAGAAATTGGTCTTCTATTGTTTTATTTGTTCTTTCTCATTTTTCTCTCACTCTTTGTTATAGATGTTTGTTGCTAACATTACTACTGTAGTGGAATAGCCCCACTCTTAGGAATAGTGTACTTTTTAGTTCTTAGTTCTTAGGTTGCTCTAAAAGTTTTTATGCATTTTATTAATTATTTTATAGGGTGTGAAGAGACCATCTGAAAGTAGTACCCCTCCTTTATGGTATGTTGCGTGGGAGGGCAAGGGAATTTCTCTGCCATGTACATATAGTCTATGAGGAGGTAGGGATAGGGGGTTCTCACTTCTCCACCCCTCCCACAATTTTCATTATTGAGACCACATGTAACTTCTTGATTCTTGAGCAAGACAAAGCACATATTAGCACATCCTTCTTCTAGCTTCCCCTTATTTATCTTCGGAGGCTGAGGGCTGACAGCCAAGAAAGGGTGCCTAAAATCTACCTCCTAATCTCGTCTCTAAGGTAGTTACTTTCAGTGTTCAAGAAAGCGCTAGGCGCTAGTTAGGCGGTGCCTTGGCGGCTGGTTCCTAGCACTTAGAGGAACCTAGGTGGCACCTAGGTTCTGCTAGGCAGCAGGGTGTCTGCATGTTTCATGGCTGATGGCTCTGTCTGTGTCTCTGTGATGTGAGTGTGATCCATTGTCTTGTTTGGCGAGCTGGAATGGTGAGTGTGAAGTGCTGATTGGCATTCAGGCTTACTTATTGCTTGAACTTCCTAGACCTGGAGTTGGATTGGCCACCATTTAGAAGCTTGGCGGGCAGACAGGCAGTGGTGGTGAAGCTTGGCGTCGATGGAGGTTGGCGGGGGGGGGGGGGAGCTTGGCAGCAGCAGTGGCGTGGCTCAGCCAGCGAGCTCCGCGAACCCGCAAGGAGGCACTGAGGAGCAGGGTGAGGGCCACAGCGAGTGGGTGGTGGCTGTGGTGATGGAGCAACTGCCCTCTGAAACCCTAGCCATACCTGCACCGCAACTGCTCATCCGCTTGTGCCCGCCTAGGTGCCGCAGCTCCAAGCTTACTGCCCGTAAGCAAATTGTGGCACTCGTCCCACACCTAGTGCGTAGGCGCCACCTAACGCTGATTTTTAGAACACTGGTTACTTTATTTGTTGATTCCAATAGTATGCTGGGTATTGTGCTGTTAACATCAGTATGCATTCGTATGCATGGTTTATCATAATTCTGATTCATGATATATTTTGTTGATATTAAATTTAATGTCAATATCAACCTTTTTCCTTACAGACTTTGGAGTTGACAAGTGAAGTCACTGATTTCTTGAGAGGAATTTTCAATATGTTTGACACAGATAATGTAAGTTTAACACATTGATAGGCACAGTACTTTCATGATGTGTGAATGCTACTTAACTCTTCTGAGCATTTTATTTTACTGACAAGTGTCATTTTATATTGATTAGTTGAAAACGCTTTTCTGTATCATGTCTAGGATGAAGCTTTGCTACCTGCTGAGATGGAGGATCTTTTTTCGACTGCACCTGAAAAGTAAGTTGATAGAAAATTCTGTTGTCTTTGGATTGGACTGTAATTGCAAAAATAAGTGGTTATTGTGTTATATTTCCAAAGTTTGTTATGTAATCCTGTACCAATTTCTCTTATAGAATTTGATGGGTTGAATTGTTATGCTTGTATTTTCCTTATTGTTACTCTTATGTTGATATTTCAGCCCATGGTCATCTGATCCATACAAGGACTGTGCTGAAAAGAATGTCTTGGGTGGGTTGTCACTTGAAGGATTTCTCTCCAAGGTAGTCTCTCAAACTAAGCATGCTACCACTCTACCAGCTATGGATAACATTGAGCAATAGTATAGTAGTATACCAATTGACAAACATGTATTATCGATTGATCTTGTATGCAAATTACTGTCTCATTGATTGGTTTGATATAATAAATGAAACCCTTTTTTCTATTCAGAACTTATATTTGGTATTTGTCGGTGTAGTTGTCTTGTAACATCATCTTAACTTTTTTGTTTCTTTGAGAAACCCAAATTGTTGTTCCTCTAAGCTGTATATGCATTGAGTTGGACATTCTCAGTATGCAAAATGGTGTGTAACTGTGTATTGTGGTGATAGATTATCTTATTATACTGTACCTTTTCTGTTGAATAACTATTCTGCAATTGCAGTGGGCTCTTATGACACTTCTAGATCCAGCAAATAGTTTTGCCAACCTTGTATATGTTGGCTATTCCGGTGATTCTGGCTCAGCATTCACCACCACGAGGAAAAGGCGAGTTGATCGTAAGAAGCAGCAGACTCAACGGAATGTTTTCCAGTGCTATGTTTTTGGTCCTAAAGGTGCTGGAAAGACTGCTTTGCTACAATCATTCCTTGGAAGGTGCTCTATACATTTCTGAATTTGAGTATTTTACACCATGTACTTGCTGTCTTTCTTACTGTGTTTATTTCATACGATTTGTGTGCCATCCTTGTTCCAGGCAACCTTCTGACGCTCTGCCTATGAATGGCCAACGGTTTGCAGCAAATACTGTTGAACTGCCTGATGTAAGTGGTTAAAAAGCTTTCTGTGCATCTTGTTTCCACCATGTGGAAATATTCTGACAATTCTCTTATGTAAATTCATTTTGTTCTTTGTAACATAGTACTGGCCAACATATTATGTGAAACCAAGTATTGCAGGTTGATAATGGACATACATTTTAATATCCTATCACCTGTAAAAGTTCCTTTTGATAATAGTTATTTGAAAAAAAATTGTTAGCAGTGTACATCAGCAACACACATTTTATTCTCAGTATCGGCATGTTCTCAAAGACTCAAACGAGTGCAATTTGGATACATTTCATTTGCTATTTTTTATTTTTAAACATTTGTGTGACTGAATAATCTTACTTTCTGAAGGGGACTAGAAAGACACTTGTATTTAGAGAGATTCCTGAAGATGATGTCAGATCATTACTGACTGATAGGGAATCCTTGGCACCCTGTGATGTAGCAGTATTCATTTATGATAGGTATGCATTCTGCCAAATTATTGTTCTATTTATTTGTGAGTTGTGGCCAAGAAATGTCTCAGTACATAGTTTGAATTAACTGAGTTCTTTCCCTGTTAGCGGTAGCAATTCAGCTTGTATATAAACATGGGATAGAATGATCATGACTATTGCTATATGCATCATGGTTTTGGAGTTGGAAAAATCAAAGTTTATTAGGCATGATTCTGACAGTTAACTATTTAGGATCAGACTCATTAATTATACTCTTACAAGGTGGTAGAAAATATAATAATTCTAAGAAATCTGTTTTTTTCCTCCTGAGATGAAGCGGTCTCAGTAGTTAGACACATCGACCTTGTTCTCCTGATATATATATCTTTTTTATTTGAATTGTATATGATTTTCTATACACTAAATGTGGCGCCTGTTGAAATGGCAGTTGTGATGAATTTTCTTGGCAAAGAGCAAGGGATTTGCTTGTGCAAGTGGCTACACATGGAGAGAACACTGGCTACGAAGTTCCTTGTCTGATAGTTGCTGCTAAGGATGATCTTGACCAATCTCCATTGGCTCTACAGGAATCAACCAGAGTAAGCTTGAAATGCGCTCTATGTTCAATTGTTCTGTATCAGTTAGCCAAATCTCCTCCCTAAAAATCATTTGCCATTTTCTTGTCATAGTCGGCTACTCGGCTCTAGAAGATATTCAATTTGTTTTATTTTGCATCCAAAGTTGTCTGATTGAAGAAGAATCAGACATTTGAATTGAGAACCAGTGATATTTTGGAAGTTTTTGTTTTTTACTTCCCCCCTATGGACAGTACTATGCTTCTACTATTTTTTTGCTTACGTCATATGCCAACTTAACAAAAGGGAAGATGGGCACTGCTAGTTCAAGTTCTATATTTAGGCAGTAGGGTATGATGATTGTTTCTGCTGCCTTGAAGCATAACTCCTGGTAACAGTGGTGTTGTTCCAAGTCAAGACCCACTAGTAGGTGCAAATATACATGTTTGGATCGTTTGGAAAACAGCTGGGAAATCTTCTAAGATAGAAGCGTTTAACCTTTCTGAAATTATTTCTTATCATCCCATGTCAGCTAATTACAATTTGGTCTTGTAAATTCTTTAATATGTAAATTATCTAGACGTGCGGTAATATATTAAATCAATAAAAATATAATTCATAAATATTTGTCATTATTGGCAGTTTGTTTATGTGATGTTTATGCAAGTGGTTCTCCAACTTTGTTATTGCCAACAGGCCACAGTTCTCTCTTGAACTATGGGTTTCTTTTAGTTGTCTCTGTTAATTAACAATAACATCTTGTACTTTCTCAGGTGAGCCAAGACATGGGAATTGAAACACCAATTCCTATCAGCGTGAGGTTGAAAGACTTGAACACTATTTTCTGCAGAATAGTCCATGCTGCGCAGCAGCCCCATTTGAGCATTCCAGAGACTGAAGCTGGGAAAACAAGGAGGCAATATCGTCAACTTCTGAACCGTTCCCTTATGGTTGTCTCAGGTAAACCACTTCATACTCCCAGTCTTGTTCTGTTCTACAACTACTAGTTTACTACATTGTGCCAAATATACTGCCAAGTAAGTGGACTGGTATATGATAAGAATTAAGCTACTCAGAACTTCATAATGATATAAAAGAAATGGTTTATTGATAGGTTGGGGGTGCTGTCAGCGGTGTAGACGTGTAACACAGTTGATTATGTTTTGTATGTAATGTTTGGAAGTATATATCAGTGTGAAGTCCTTGAGTTCTATCTCAACTGATACTGTACTAATAATTTGCAGTTGGAGCTGCTGTTGCAGTTGTGGGAATAGCTGCTTACCGGGTTTATGCAGCTAGGAAGAACTCGTCGTCTTGAAAGCTCTGCTGGACAGGATGAAATAAAAGTGCTCGCTGCGTTTCACTGCCCATCAACCGGATCTTCTAGATTATTTCTACAGCTTGCTGAGCTTCATAACGTGAAACTTTTGTCCTGAAATAACCGTTTTATGTACAGATGTGTATTCAGCAATGGATCGCTCGGCATATTGAATTTCGTATTTACGACCGTATTTTGGCAGTTAAAATTTATATGACTAAATTAGTTCTGCCAAAATATTGGTACTGCCGTAAAGTTTTGCTCCAGGCAATTATGTTGCTACTAGCATATTGCTTCAAGTTCTTTTTCGTGAGTAAACAATCTTGGATGCTTGAACCCCTTTGGTTTAGTGAATCAGTATGGTTCTTTTGGCATTCAGATTTACTACAACTGTGGATGGTTATCTTTCCTTTTCGAGATTATCTAACTGGGTTACACTATACCCTCGCGAAGGATAAGTAAACGGACGAGTAGGACTCTCCTTTGATATTGACGCTTGCTACTATCCATGTAATACTCTATGCTAAATCTAAATATTAGTAAGATCGAACCCAGCATGCCGCACGTGTTAATCAAAAGGACCGAGGAAAACTGTATTCAGTTCTTGATTATCAAACAAGAAATCAGTCAGCAAGCACCTCCGAGTTCTGATCTGACAGAATGACAGGTTGCCAGTTTGCCACAACATATATTCTCATCACAGCCTTGTTCACCTAGCAAGTGTCATCAATTTATCATCACGTATCTTGTCATGAGCTGCAGACAGGTTCCAAAAAAATGGCTGGAACCTGAACCTGAACAAGCAGGTTACTGAACACTGTCTCTCTGACGGCAACGAAGCGGGTGAACCTGAACAAGTACACTGTATATGGTTACATCCCGCACCTTTCTCTACACGCGCCGCGCATGACGGGAACAGACAAAGCGTACCATCGATCTCCGCAAAACAGCAACATGGACCAGTTTGGCTGGCCATGAAGAAAACAGCGGCCGGCCTGCCCCTGTCTTCTTACTTCTCTCAATTCTTAAATAACAAGAAGAAGCTAGAAGACAGCCTCCGCCTCGTCGTCAAAGATAACTTATTAATGCGATGCAGCGGTCCATGCCATGTGTCCGTGATAAGCGGTTACCCGATAATGTTTTTAAAGCACTTCTTAGCTAGAATTCCTTGTCACAAATTCTTGCTAATACGAAAAAGAAAAGAGTAGAGTTGAACGTGGGTGCTGTTTTATTGTCTAAGAGGCATTCGAATTAGCGCTACCTCACATCAATTAATAATCTAACTACTCTTAATTAATTATTCAAAAATTTTAAATTTTAAATATTTTTAAAAAACAATAAAAATAAGTATTTATTTATTATCGAGTTTTACCAAATGGCTAAGTTATTTTTTAAAACACTAAACCGAACTGGCTTCTTGTGCATGTCACATTTCTATCGACTATCATGGTCCAAGTAAACATCTTTTAAACACAAAAGATCCAACTAACATCTACTACTAAAATGCCACATTTGGGAAAAAAGAACAAACTGAATTTTACGTCTTGCAAAAAAGTTAATCCCAGTCCACATCATATCATATCATATCAATAAGTGTAGCACACTGATTTATTTTGCCGTGTCTATGTTTTCTTACTATTTTCAAAACGCTAGAGAAGAGCAAAATGATCTCTAAAAACGGCAGCCAATTTCAGGCAACAAACAAAAAAGAGAGAAGAAACCAAGCAAAAAAAGGAAAGCCGCCGCCAACCACGGCCTCCGAATAAAACCGAAATACGAGGCGTCTCCTCCTCCTCCCCCACTAAAAGAAAAAAAAAAGAAAGGAAACCAGAGAAAAAAAAAAGAGAAACCGAGCGCCTCACCACGGCGAGGAATCTCTCTCTCTCTCTCTCTCCTCTCCTCCCCCACGCGCCGCATTGCCCGCCGAGCACCGGCGTCCCTACGCCTCCACGGACCGGCGAGGAGGCGCGGAGGAAGAGCGGGCGGGCGGCCGGGAGGCGGCGGGGTAGCATGTGCGACCTGGTGGCACGGACGGGTCGGCATCAGCAGCGGTACGAGGACGGCCGTCGGCTGGTGGCCGGGTACGACGGGGGGCTTTCTCTTCTCTCTACCCAATTGTTGCTCACGCCGCTATAAAGTTTCCCTTGCTTGATTTGATTGGGCTGGATTGGGCGATGGCTACGCACGCGCGCGCGGTTCGTTGCGCTATGGACCTAACCTAATGCGCGTCGTATTCCCTATCCTCGTACGAGTACGAGGAGGTGGCATTGCTTGGAGTTGATGGATGTGTTGGATCGTTGGGGTGTGTGGTGATGTGCCATCCCCGGGGTGGATTGCTTGCTGCGTGGATTTGCATATGCTTTATTTTCTAAAAACTAAGTGTACTGCGTGCTAACTGCTAAGCTAGTTTACCTATGGATGGATTTGAGCACTGATCTAAGAAGCTTTAATCAATGCACGGTATCTTAGTTGCAACGCCTGATGATAGCGACAACACTATTGCTTGGTTATTTTAATTGATGGTACATTCATAGGGATTAGGGAAGAATTTAATAGTTTGTATTAATTGATGGTACACGATTTAGGAGTGGTTTGTCTTCCAATGTGAAATGGCCTCATGTGGCGGCAGTTCAAATCAAGATTGATGGATATGAGTTTAGCAGGATAGATACTTTTCAGCATAAGTTCTTGTCGTTGCATATTGCTGGTGACAAAAGGTCATAAATCATTATTGATAATCCAGGCGTCTGTTCCTGATAAGTGCTCAATTTTGCTTTTTAGGTTTGCTCTTAGTTAAGTTCTGTTTTTCTAAGCTAGGGAACTAAGGGAAGTCTTGATGTGGATTGTGGCATGACAAACTAATAAGTTTTTGCATCCCTATTATCTGTTGCATTTCTCTTCAGCTGGTGGAGCAGGTTGCTCATTTTAAGATGTCTGTAAATCGTAAGAAATAGATGTGATCCTGAAAATGTAATGGTTCAGGAGATGGCAGATGTGCAGCTAATCAAATCTAGGAAATACTCATATAACGTGGAGTTCAAAGCTAGCCCAATTTTCACGAGATTATTAATCTCAATGAAATATGAAGAGAAAGGTTAATGATCTTTTTGTGATACTCTTATCTCATTGTGGATCATGGCCTTGATTCCTTGAACATATGGAGATGTTTTGAGTTGTTGACCTTAAGCCCTAGGTGCTTACTTTTTATAGTACAAAAAAAGTTTTGTTTCTGATGGTTAAGATGCAGGTTGGCAGGTGCACCTACATCATTTATTGGCAGGATCTAGCTCAAGTAACACCTTTATGTGTATATACCTTACTGTGTTGTAGGTTAGTGTTGCAAGATTTGTTTCCTTGACACATAGCTGTACACTTTGAGGAATATTGCATTTGGCTCTTTCTGGGACGGGCCTAGTTCCTCTCTGGACATGGTTTCACCATGTTGAAGAATTATTGTCTATGTTAACTCACACGGATTCAGTATATTATTCTTTGCCGTCTTGTTAGCATGTTTATGTTGGACAAAAAACTTTATGAATCATGGGGCCTCACCTAAAATTTACACCATTTTGCTTTGCCACCTTATGCATTCATTTTTCTGATTAAGTTCATTATCTCTATAGGTGCATACCGTTCAGGTATAGAGTTAGTAATGATGCAACTTCTGATGATGAACAAAAGAAACTTGTTGAAGTTCTAATGATAAACTCACAAAGTGAGCCAGGTCTCCTGTTTCCAAAGGTATTTATTGCATTGTTCCCATCAGGTCTTTAAGGCTAGTTATTTTACATGAAATTGCAATTTTTATGATTTATGATCTACATTTGGATTGGTATTTATCTGACATGGAATTGCAATAATTTACAAAATTTCTCTATTTTGACATGCCACATTGGAGTGTTACTGCATTACACCCTATGAGCAAGCACATATTAATGTTTCAGTTAGCTTGTAGGTGAAAAGGCGTTGCTCTTTTTTATGCCTCTCAGACAACGAAGTTAGAATAAACTGAGATGCACAATTAACATTGCTTACTAAGAAATATCCAAGTCTGTTTGCAATTATGTTTCATACTTTTTATTGATTTTCTTTTAGTGTACTGGTAAAGTTAGCACATACGTATAAACTATGTTCAAAACAATGTTTACAAATCGCCTAGTCGAACTTAGTCGCCATGGTACCAACCAGAAAACTAATCGCGATTAATCGCGATTAGTCGATTTTGGTCGTTCTATTTAATTATTCCATATATTTTAGGAAATTTACATAATATACTATATACACTATATAGTATATGACAATAAATATCTAGGTATGGACCAAATTTCCAGCCATTACTTATTAGCCCAAAAATAAAATTGAAAAGTCCAGGCCCATTAACTAAACCCTAGCTTCACTCCTCACATCTCCCTTCTCCCGCACAACCGCCACAACCCTAGCTCCTCACATCTCCCCTCTCCCAAACAGCCGTCACAGATCTCCTCCCTCACAGCCGCCACAGAGACGACTCAGAAGCATGCACGCTGCACATCCCCTGCGCGCCGCAGCTCCCGCCGGCGCTGCCTTCTCTTTCTCCCGCCGGCGCCGCCTTCTCCTCTTGCTCCCGCTCCCGCCGGCGCTGCCTTCTCCTCTTGCTCCTGCCGGCGCTGCCGGTGGCCCCTCCCACTCCAAGGCACGCCGCCACCGGCCCACTCCTCCCGCCGTGGCCCATGCGCCATCATCAGCGCCCTCCTCCGGCTGGCCCTTGCCTTCCCCGTCGGTTGCCCTTCTCTCCTGGTCGCCAAAATGCCACTAATCGGCCAACTAGTCGCGACTAGTCGACGACTAGTCGGACGACCAGATTTCTGGTCGCTCTAGTCGGGTCGGAGCACCTAGTCGTAGTCAGGAAAATGACCAGGCCGATTAATCGTGATTAATCGGATGATTTGTAAACACTGGTTCAAAATATTTCTTTCACCTACTTTTTTTTAGATTCTGCATGGCATTAGTTTTATTCACCATTCTCGTAAGCTTGGTAAATAAAATTTTATATTACCAAAGTGCTTGGTAGAGATTTTGTTATTTCTGTCTTGTTGCAGGGAGGATGGGAGAATGATGAAACTGTTGAGCAGGCAGCTGCTCGAGAAGCGATAGAAGAAGCTGGAGTTCGTGGAGATATAGTGGTAAGATACATCAGACATAGTGTTTTAATATATAATACTTCTTTACATAAGTTTTAACATGTTTCAGAACACACATTATCCCTGGAACCCATCAAATTTATTTATTGAATATGATCCTTTTTGTGGGTTACATGTTACTTGCGTTGGAGCATTGTTGTGCAGTGATTCACATAATGAGTCAGAATTTAGAACCATACTGACAATTTTGTTTGTGGTTTGCTGCTGCATTGACATATGTTGTACACACTCACAAGTCAAACTAATCAAGTCAAGTACTATACTAGGTGCATAGGGTTAATGCTGTGTGGCATGTATCATGGAGCACAAACATAGCACAACTGAAAAAAACTCTGGTGGTTTGAAAATATCTTGTTTAGTTTACATTGTGTGTAACTAGTATCATCATAGAGTTTATGAATAATGAAAACAAGGGATACCTTCATAGGTGAAGCACCATAAGGTGCAAATTGTAGTAGCGCTCTGGTGGGTCATGATGTATTGCCCAACTAGTTACATTGGTTTAGTTGGATAGGTTGTTTCCATTTTTTGAGCTTCGAATGGTTTGTGCTTTGATTACTCCTATGGAACTTTTGGCGGGTGTTAGTCAAGATTCAGATTGCAACGTGCAACTAACATGGCATTACTTTGTAATGTGGGTACCAAACTACCAAAATCAAAATGGCATTGATTCTAGCTCTGGATAAATTTTCAGCCTAACATGTAGCACGGTTGCAATTCTGCATACCTGAAGGACCATGAAATCAGAACAGTATAGCTTTTCTAGGAGGATCATTAATGTGTGTTCTGAAACATGCTGCTCCAGTGGAGATAATATTGTCCTTATCCTAGTGTGGTGCTTTATCAATGTGAAAATGCATGCGTGCAAACCATGTTTTCCTTGCCTGTTTTGTTCTGCCACTAAGACAAGACATGTTTATGAAGGGCATACCTCACAAAGGCACTTAACTCATTTACTACCTCCATTACATATTGTAAGCACTTATTTAACCTTGATCAAGTTTAAATTAAAATATATTAACATTTACAATATAAATAAATACACTATTAAAACATATTTAATGGTCACTTTAATGAAAACTAATTTGATATTGTAACTGTTGGTATATATTTTTTATAAATTTGGTCAAAGTTGAAGTAGTTTAACTTTGAAAATGTCAATTGACTTACTCCATATTAATATGTAACAGAGGGAGTAGTTATTTGTCTGTACTGCACACAGACTTCAACTTATAACGCCATTGTTTCTGTGGACCAGCAATTTCTAGGCTTCTACGACTTCAAAAGCAAGACACTCCAGTACGCATGCTGCCCCGAGGGCATGTGCAGAGCCGCAGTGTTTGCTCTGCATGTGAAGGAAGAGCTGGCCTCATGGCCTGAGCAGAGCACTCGCCGGAGGAGCTGGTTGACAGTGTCTGAAGCCACGTCGCAGTGCCGGTACCAGTGGATGCAAGAGGCATTGCTTACAGGCTTCTCTGATTGGCATGATAGATGGAGCAAGGTTCGGGCGACGCCTAGATGCAGAACGCATCACCGGGCTCTTCCATCTCCCTAGGCTCCAACAATAATACAGTGTGGATTTGCTATCTCTATCTAGCGTAGTACTTCTCTCGCACCTGTCAGCTTAATCACTTACCAGCGGTGGCGTTGCATACGCTATGCATTAACTTGACTACATCTGAAATCGAAATGGGATTTCTTGGCTCGAGTGAATCGCCGTGGCTATATATGCATCCATCACATTAAGTCACTAACCATACTGACCATTATTCTTGTTTTGCTACACTCTCTCCGATTTTTTTATATAAGATATTATAGTATTTTCATTTTTTCCTAAATATAACTTGTTTTGAAACTTCTAAACATGTTTTCGTCTTCTCTGTCATATTTGTATTTGTCAGATAAATGTTAGATCTTTCACAAATTAGAACAAATAAGTAACAATATAAACTTTGAGTTAATTACGTAGTCAGAGGCAATATATCACTGATATTAAGAGCCATCAATTGTTTATATTGTGAATTGATGAGTAGATTGTGATTATGTGACCAATACTCAGGTCAGTTCAGGTTAATGGGCACTAACTGGGGAAAAAAGAAAGTGATGGGAAAAAATCAGAGCTCGTCATGCTGATGTGAACTAATCAAGAGATCACGCTCTTAACTATTGAACGCGCTAGCCAACCGCGCTACTTCCCCTTAGAGCAAGTATAATAAGCTTATGTAAGCAGGCTACAAAACTTGCCACATTAGATTAGTAATGAGGTGAATGAGAGAAGAAAGGAGAGAGAATAAAAACGGGCTACTAGTTAATAGTCAACTCATACACATGTTCAAATGAACATTGTGAGATGGTGTAATATGTTACACATTAAATGCATGATACATATAGCCAACTAACTATTATATGAGTTGACTATTAGATTATCTACATGTGACATGACACAAATATAAAGTCAACAACTCTATAATGTTATCACCAAATACCAAATGATTTTTTGGACAAATACTAGAGTACTACTTGTCAAATCAACCACTTATTATTCAAATTTATTCCTATCTTATCTTATCCTAACTATCACCTCCTTCTCACGTACCCCTTATTGAACGGTGTCGTAGTTTTTTTTCTTCGTTCTTTTTTTTAAAAAAAACTTAGGATCCCCTTATATTACGACACAGAGAGTGTGTTTTAAGCCATGGTCTTAGGTTCAATTAAGTGCATCTCATGGTTCTGTTCTTTGCTCATGGCCGTCCTGGTTAATTACCTTTCAATGGCAGGAAAAACACAACTGTTCGAAAGCACAAGAATTTTTTTTGTATGTTTTATTTCATCGAAATGCACCCAAAGATTAGCGTGTTCTTTTCCAAACGACTTTCTCGTGTGATCATGATTAGCTCTCCTTAAGCATATCTTTCTCTTGAATAATTGCAAGAACGATTCCATCGATACGCTACTACTAGCTACCTAGCTAGGGCCCTATTGGCGAAAGAACACTTCCAAACAAAAGTTTACCGCCCAATAAGCTCACGGCATATATATTATATTATATATGCAGAGCAGAACTAATGAAAAATAGAGATATGCAATACTTAACTATTTATACTATATGGAGATCTTTATCAATATTGATTTTAAAGCTAGTTGTGCATATATATATCCATTAGTTATCCTAGAGATAAACTTATCAAATGGTTGGTTAGGTTAGGTTGCCAAAAATAGCTAGATCGAGTAGCTAACTGCTCCTGCTCGTTTGGATGCAATGATTCTACTGTTTGTAATCTGACTGCGGAATGAAGAGACACTAGAGTTCATCCAGCATGGCGGTGTCCAGTTTATGCTAGGTTAATGCACGATGCAATCTTATCTGGGATGTCAGAATCATGGAGAACAAACAAGAGAGGTAACTAGAAGTAACAGGGTTAGTTTTGAGTTTTTTTTTAAAAAAATTCAAATTGGTATGGCAATTTAAAAAAAATAATCAAAAATAACATCCGGTCAGCCCAACCATCGACCGACTACTGCCACGTGTCAGCCAATCGATACTTGGCCGGCGCCAGTCGGCCGATGGTTGGCCGACTGGCGCCACGTCAGTGTCAATCGGCCGATGGTCGGCCGGACTGGCGCCAGGCGACTGGCGCTCGGCTCCGCCACACCGCGCGCCCGTGCCGTACGCCCGTGCCTGTGCGCCCTGTGGCCGTCCGCCCGCGCGCCCCCATGCCCCTGTGCCCCACGCCCGGCGGGAGGCGAGAGGGCGGGTGGACGCGGAGCCGAACGATCGCAGGTCACGCATCGTGTCCTAAGTGACAGTTGGCCAACCATCGACCGATTGGTGCTGACATGGCACTAGTCGACCGACTAAGTGCCGATTAACTACCACGTGGTACTAGGCGACCGATGGTTGGCCGATTGGATGTTATTTTTGATTTTTTTTTAAAACCGCCGTACAAATTTGATTTTTTTTAAAAAAATACTAATTTAAAAAAATCGTTAGTTTGTCAGCTAAGAATTTAATTTAAAATATCGATCTATCCACATATAATAGACTGAGATTGTAAGCTAACAAAAAACTAATCCTAAGAAGAAGGTAATGAGGTAGTATTGAAACTTTTGTCAGGTTGCATGCACATACTGCAGCCAGCAGAAACGACACTCTATCCAACAGCAACTGTGGATCATTGACCCCTCTCTGCAGGCTACATGTAGAAGAAGCGTGCTTTTTTGGTTTTGCAAGCTAGGTTCATTTCCGGATGGCATTCTACATCTCCATCAGTCTGTTCAATCAAGAGGTCGTTTCCCAGGTTCCTGATAAGATTTGCTCCACGATCTGGTTGCCCCAAAGTTGCAGTCAGTGCGACGAATGCAGCAGTCTTTAATCCGATTCCATGCCATTACCAGCGAGTGGAAGCCGCGAATTCGATTCCCATCACCCCAGATGAACTCATGCTAGCTGCAGGTACGTTTCATCAGCGAAGAAACGCATCCAGCAGCAGCAGCAGCAGCACTGTAATACTGTATATTTTCAGAGAACTGGCCATATATCTGGAGCACTGCTGCCACAAATGCACAAACGCAATTCAATTCGGTTTGTTTGAGTAGAAACAAGTGCTTCACCTAGAACTGGAAAAGGGTTCATCGTCTCAACTGCAAATCGTAGAAGCAATGGACCAATCTATCCAATATTTTGGGCTCTTTCCAAAGATCATCTATTTTATTATATCTCTCACAAAGCATAACTCGATATTATTAATTATGAATTTGCAAGTAAGTTATACGATCCCACCATATGGACCTATGAGCCATCTATATTATTGGCCAATATATGTACACCTTTCATTTTGTGAGTTCTTTATAAAATCCATATATTCTATTATACTCCGTACCTCTAACAAGATATAACTTGATATTTATTAATTACGAATTTCATAGTTATTGAAGTACATAATTAAGTCTCCAAACCAAATATAACTCAATGTTTATTAATTGAAAATTTTAAAATTATTAAATCATGATATATATATATATATATATATACGGGAACACTATTCTACACTATGGGTGTAATGCTATTCTACACGATCATCCCAATCGTGCCCACCCTCCCACCCAATCTCAACCCTCCATTCCACGTCGGTGTAGAATAGCATTCTCCACTCGTGATGTAGAATAGCATTTGTATATATATATATATATATATATATATATATATGGTAGTGTTTGGTTGCTTGTACGAGGAGGAATGAAACTATTTCTGGATCTGGGGTTACTGGTGTTTGGTTCAAGGGCATGAGGTAAAATAAAATAGAACCGAATAATTCCCAAAAATAAAATATTCTCTATAGATGTTGAATTGTGTGATACTAATTTTTTATCGAACGAGATGATTTCAAACCATCCCGTTCCATTCCTCGTCGTACGCCAAACCAAATACTACCTTAGTAACTCTATAACTCTAAACTGAGTATAACTCCATATTTATTAATTTCTAATTTCATAACTATTAATAGACCATGCAACACACAGGTTGGCGACTAATATTTTTTTAATAAGAGAAGTGATAAGCTCCTAGCCTCTCCACCAACTAGCATGCACACAACCATTGATTATAAAGGAAAGACAAAAAGGCCAAATGACGATGTGACAAACAAAATGTCAATATTATGACAAATCTAAAAATTGTATCTCACAACTTGACAAAACATATTCTCCTAAAAAGGACATGTAAGAAATCATCATAAAGATTATTTTCCATCAAAGTGGAATATATAGGATGGTATTTAATTGAAGTATCATTAAAAGTTATACCCCATATATGTAGTTAATCCTACAGATTGGCATAAGGGAAGATTCGTACATGCCGTGTATTTTTGACTTTTAACTGTTGCATATAGTCAAGAGGACCCCTCCATGCACCGAGAGAAAAGAAAAGTGAGAAAGAAATTAGGATATGCAAGTTCTATGGCTAGTCAAAGCCAGAATCTGATGCACAGTAACCCTAAACAAAGGAGATGTCCATTAATTACTACTTACATTTCATATTGTAATTTAACATTTTTAAGTTAAACTCCTTCAACTTTGATTAGTTTTAAATAAAATATATTAATATTTACAACAACAAATAATGCACTGTTACAACATATTTAATGAAATTAATTTGATGTTGTAATTGTTGGTATATTTTTAAAATTGTCAAAATTGAAGAATCAAACTACTTACAAAATGACTTATAAAATGTAATGGAGAGGTAATTAACATTTTTCTTTGAAAAGATCAGGAATAACCACTGCTGCTGAAAGAGAGTGCATGTGTGATACTGTGATAAGAGTTTTGATGACGATGGTAACATCAATGCTGTAATTATTAGGTTAAAATGCAGGCATTAATGCACAACTAACTGGAGTCTACAACTGCAGCTGAGCTGATGACAAGGGAATATGGATGGACGGATGAACACAGAAGAAGTGAGCCACCTTTTAACATTTCTAGACTCAAACAAATCAGAGTGATGTTCCTTTTTATTCAGTGGAAGAATATGTGCCTTCTCCCTGATTCACCACGCACACAAACTGTTATCCTCATTTTGCCCAATGCGATTGTCGTAAATTAAGAGATACTGTGTTTTATTTCATCCCGTTTTCACGTGCCAGTTGAACTAAAAAAATCCAATCTTCGGTAGGTTTGACCAAAGATGAATTGGCATGGATGAATGAATCAGATCAAATGAACCAATGACTTGGTTTGGTTTTATGTACCACACAGGTTGTCCAACCGTATAAGTGATATTATTAGGGATGACAACGGGTTTAAAACTCACGGGTTTGATGAAAATCCGCCTACGAAGCAAACCCGCGAAACTCATGTAAACCCAAACCCGTAAAACTTATGGGTTCAAAATTAAACCCGAACCGGCTAGGTACCCGAAACCCGACAGGTAATCCGCGGATTCGATTTATACTCTACATGAATTATATTATCATATAAATATAATTAAAATTTCACAACAAATAGAAGATTATCACATTACCAACACATAATTTAAAATAATGAAATCACTTAACATATATAACATAACATTATCACGAGAAATGAATAGAAAATGGGATGAACTCTATATAATTTTAAGTAATCGAGTAAATCCACGGATTTAAATCTAAATCCGAACCCAACCTGAAATTAAATGGGTACCCAAACCCGCGGGCACAAAATTAAACCCAAACCCGTGCTCATCAGGTACCCACGGGTAGCCACACCCACGGGTAAAATTGTCATCCCTAGATATTATAGAATATTTGATAATTTATGGCTCAAAAATGTCACTTCACTTATTTTCCCTTTACCGGTATATATCATTAAAAGAGTGTCATATAATTAAATAACCAAAATTTTTAAACAATAAAACCATCATATCTCTCCCAAAACAGATTAGCTGCCTTTTTAATTATTTTAATATGTTGAGTGCTCTGTCGCTAGTAACCAGCGAAGCTACGTCTAATCACATCAAGGCTTGGCATGATTGAATATGACAGGCAAACCCTTGTTATTTTCCCTTTACCGGTATATATGTGTGTGTCTATCACATCAAGGCTTGGCATGCATGAATATATTCATGACAGGTAACTGCAAAATTCTTCTTCAGAACACTAGAAAACAGCATGATACTCCGAGCATAACTACAAAAGAGGAATTAGAATCACCTAATAATTTATGTCATCACACCTGCAGCTGCAGGTGGATTAGTTTTCAATCTTTATTGAGGCATAGTATATATGTCTAGGCTCTTGGACTTAGAGGGGCTAGTGGCAGAACCAGAAATTCACTCATGCACAATGTAAGGCCAAATTAAAGCAGCCAATTGTTCGTTAAATCTTGTCCTACTTTCGTTCTTAGGAGAGGAAGAAATTGATATAGAATTGGTCAATCAGTACTAAGAATCCATGAATTCAGTGTGCTCTTGGCTTTAGCCAAAGCCCAAAGGGTATTCCTTGGGTACCCTATGGGATCATGGCAAGTGTAAAAAAATAAAGACTCCATTGCAATCTCCAGCCTAGCCACCACAATGAGCTACGGAGTAGAATATATATATATATATATCATCATCGTGCGTCACAGACTGACGAGATGGACGGTTCAGATCATCCGAAATCCGAAATCAATGATACTTTTTTATCTTCCGAAACCAGAGGAGGCTGATCGATGGAATTAGCAGCTAGGGTGCTAACTAATCACCAGCAAGCATGCATGCGCACATAGTTTTCAGGCATATCAAATTATCAATCAGCTGGAATTATCTAAGATAGTGCGCCAGTGACAGTGACAGTGACAGTGAGAAGAAAGGCTAATGCTAGAAGCATAATAATGACCTACGTGAACATAGGATTAACTTGATCATAGTTATCAATGCAACGGGTAAGGGTTACCTGTGCCCTTCCTTGATTGGAAAGTCTTATGCTTATCCTTCCCATAAAAACCATTGGGTGGCATATACGGTATACCCAAAGCACCAACTACAAGAGGACCTCCTGAGTAGGCACAAACGGCAATGTGATAAGATAGTATCAAGGCACAATGGTAATATATATACGTAGCAAGTAATGTATTATACACCCTAGTCCTACTCAGAACTCAGAACCCTCTTATGTAACAGAAGAGAAAGGAAGTCGAAGTGATCTAGTCAGAATCCAGACAAGGCTAACCAAGGCAGCCTTGGGATCTAAGACAACTGATGTCTGATCAGTCAACTTCGATAAGCTAGCCTCAGCTAGCTGTTGTAATATTCCTTCTACCATATATTGATATATAATCCAATACCACCTAGTTATGTAAATTAATTACTCTGTGTTTTGACTAAGATAATTCCTAGCTAGCTTCTCAACTCCCGCTCCCAAACCCGGTTTTGCTGGAAAGTCTACCAACCTGCCAGCCAAATCTACCAACTTCTAACTATTAATATGTTTGGTGTTACTGCAACTAATCAGGGTAATTTGTCTCATAGGATAGGAAAAAACCAAGGCTTACATGGGCATTAGTTTAGTTACGGCCGTTGACTCTGAGGAATTAACAAGTTGCACGGAATTTGCCTCTTTTTTATATAAAAATAAGGAAATAAATGTGCTAAGTGGAAATGGAAAAAGGATGCAACTAAACTGTATTTATGATAATAATATTGATATCAATGCAATTGTCGGAGCATATCGTTAATTTGGTCGTATTTGCACCGCCAAAAGTATATGTATTGCTGTTACATTTAAAGATCCAACTAAACAAACCTAAAGGCTAAGATGTTCGAACTTTGCATTAAAAGAACGTACACATACACATATTTGCTTTATTTTTTGTCTGGGAAGATCGAGAGATAAGGAATGGTTGACAATGATATTTGGCATATAGAGCCAAATGATTAAGTAGGTTTTAGTGTATAATATTTTGGGTGGCCTCTACTTCCTTGTCCCTTGTGATGACCAACTCTTGAACAAGTACAGACTCATCAATGATGCATTCTTAGTTTATACAAGTTACCAACTTGGAATTAGATATAACTTTTGCAATGCAAGCTTGTACTAACTACCCTATTACCTTAAGGCTAGATGACCTTGAGCATTCGAACCTTTCCTGTAGATGCTAATATAAATTAAAAACACTCAAAACTATCACCATTGGCATGGCTAAGATGTTACATGTGCATAAACAAAACCAAAAGGAAGAGACAATTGCTAGTGTCACTGAATAGAAAATAAAAAGGAATCAGTATAGCTAGGCGAGGGAATTCTTTTCACAGTTGCTTTAAACCAAGATTAAGGGCCACAGGGCTCATGCTTAAGAGGTTTTGCTAGGAGTGGCACTGTGTCAGGCATCCTGATTAAGAATAGCTTATAATGGAAACCATGGCTCTAATGAGTAATTGTAGATTGCATTTCAAATCCTTGGACTATATGCATACACAAATGCATGCTTTCCATTCTCCACTTTGGTCATGTGTGGCTCTCAATTGCCAAGAGTATCATTAAAACTCCTTTTTCAAAAAGAAGAGTATTAAAACAAACATTATGGTTGTATCTCCTTTCTAGGTGTTACGACCTCTAGGGGACGGTTTTGTATCTCTTTTCTCTGTTTTTCGGTAACCTCTTACCGATGTATACTCTTTTATTTTGCTCTTTCTCTTCCATCTTAATAAATATTTGGTTGGCTCCTTTGAGTCCAACCCGGCTAAAAAAAAACAAACATTATGTCCTCCTCATAAATGTTTATCATATATTTTAACTCGATCTCTCCAATTCATACATCCAGAGTACTTGAATAAACCGTAAATGTTTATCATATATTTTAATCCTTGCCCAAATGGTTCTGCTTGGATTCTTTCCATGGGTAGTTTATATGTAAGCAAGGATCAAACTTTAGAAGAAACATGGCAGACATGGTTAATATCACCACTGAAAGATAAGTTTAGGGAATAGAACAAGTACTCTGCCATCATGTACATCATGGCTTATACCATGGATTTCTAGGGTAAGTTAATGCCTTCAGTTAGTGATTTTTTTGAGACACCTTCAGTTAGTGATTAGTTTTCTTGCATGCGCATACTGACTCTTCTCTTTGAAAAGAAGAGGTAAAATCTTTTGGGCAACAGCTCAACAAAAACTTAGTATGAATGGATAAGATGTGGAGCAACTAATGATTGACTCACTGTTGCATGGAAAGGAAATGTATGCATTTCATGGTAACCATCTTTAAACAAGTCATCAACAAATATCATCTCTTTTCAACAGAAAAGCAAAAGAAAATAAATAAAATAGATCATCCAAATGCATGGTTGTTACTGTACAGATATGTTCTATGGCAAATGATAAAACCATGGACTGGTTTTGGTTGATCTAGGTGCTAGTTACTTTGGAGTGTCTAATCATAAATATTAGTGCTACCTAACAACTAATATTATAAATATATATGTTGCAAAAAGCGCAAGGGCCCAATTAATGAGAGGTTCTACAGCTTATACCACTAGATGCAGTTTTTTCTACATTTAATTATAATTCAGTGGTGCACTATGAAATAAATAGAACCATTCCCCTAAAATAAAGTTTTGCGAGCTCTAATGTTGACTTTACACCTTTAAATATGATATCATTTTCATTGTTCAGGGGCCAGCTTGCTATCGGTGATTCCTTCCATCTTTTCTTCCTTTTTTGTTCTTGTGCACCGTATTGCAAACTTGATCCAGTATTTGAGAAGAACAGTTTGACTTTCTCAAACATGTTTAGTTATTATTTCACAGTGATGTCTAGGCAGTTGGTCAAGGGCCAGTCCCCATAGAAGAATCTTATAAAAGTTGACGAAACAGAGTGGTTATTGGTGCATTCTCTGTCAACCAGTTCTAGTTGTGGTTTGGGGAAGGAAATGCAGGAGGGGCACATTGATCATTGAGCAAACATTTCATTCATACAGTGATATTCAGTCTGTTCTCTCTAATCATATAGTTGGAATAATTTGATAAATTGGTCAAATAACTCTTAATATGTGGATTTGGTTTTATCAATCCATGGAGAAAAAAATGTAGCATCCGGAAGTGTCATTCTGTCTGTGTAATGTAGTCAGAGTAAAGGTTTGATTTACCTGTGCAGTGGTAATGTATGATACCAGGTATTTGTACGGGTTGACCTTCTGAAGAATATGATATTCTCAACTGCTGCTTGTTGCGTCTTCTGGTCTCTGGACTTTCTATAGAGATCTCCAGTGCATCCTACGAATGGTTTGACAATGTTGAAGTAAGCACTAATATATAGGGAAATCATGATTATCCCTGTGATATAGTAAGTTGACTTTGAACAAGAGGAGGAGCATTCGCCTAAGTAATCTCAATTATGCATGGGTGTGTTTTCATGACCAAGAAACAGAGCTGGGAAATGATTCAAAGAAGCAACCAAAACCAATGCAGATGTCAACTTCTATCTGCATTCTACAGACAGATACAGCACAGAGCCACTGCCACAACCAGTAGCTGTCCAGGCCGAATGCTGCATGTATAACCTGCCAACTTGACTGGCCATGGAGAAGTAGTCCAGGAGGGGCCATCTAACCAGGGTATATAACACCAAACTGTACTAACCCTGTAAGAGAGAATAAGAAAAAAGATCACTTTAAAGATAAAGAACTAAGAAACTAATATGACTCGTTTGTAAGGTTAACATGTGGACCCTAAAACTAAGAAACGGTGAAAGGATACGGCCTTGAATTAAGGACAAGGAAAAGAGCATAGTCATAGACTATTGAAATGCGCAAGTGAGATTCTTAATAACAAAGTTCAGTGATGACCTTTAAAAGACGATATTACGATAAAGACTACCAAATATTCTCCTGACACAAGATTTTTTTCCTTTTGCAAGTCCACAAAAAAACTAATTATTTCTGCTCATGAAACCCTCATCTCTATATTACAACAAGAGCCGATATCATTACCCCCAATTAACAGCAGAGTTAATACTTTTACTTCCTATCACATATCCAAAAACAGAGGAGAGAAAGAAAAACTCGAAACTCATAGGGTACATCTCGCAGTCGATCGATCTCCTCATCACAAAATACCAAGATAAAAAAATACAGAGTCAACCAGTATGTGGACAAGCTTGCCCTGCAGGTCATTGAGAGTTTGACCGCAGCAGCAAAGCATGCTACCGCTCGGATCATATGCCTCGTTGAGCTGACGAGCTCTGACTCGACCGCCAATGGCGATTGGATTCTGTGAGTGGCATGTGCGTGGTCAGAGTTCGGCCACGTGTGTGTATCGTGTATGTACGTAGGTTGCTAGGGGTGTGTGTCTTAGACAACCGCGGCCGTGGAGGCGAAGACGGAGGTTTTGCCTGAAGTGGCGGCGGCGGAGGCGAAGACGGAGACTTTACCACCGGCGGCGACCATGTTGCTGCTGCATTCTTGCTCTTCAAAGAGGAATGATCGAACGACGTCGATGCAGGGCGCGGCGACAAGCCGCTGCCACGCCTCGTCGGCGGCGGGTCCACGCTTCTGGAACACCTCCGTTGCGTCGACGCGGAGAACACGCCACATGTGCGCTAGCCGCTGGATCTTGCCGCGCTGGCGGCACGCGAGCCGGAAGGTGTTCCACTTGATCTCGTTGACGGCCGCGGCGAGCATGCGCGAACGCTCTTCGTCGTCGAGGCCCCGCGACCGGAGGTACGCGTCGAGCTCCGGCACGCCGATCGCGCGCCATATGCCCTTCGAGTAGTCGGTGCGGCGGGGGTCGAACACAGCGGCCACCTCGTCGACGAGCCCGCGCCGGCACATCTGGTCGACGCGGCGAGCCACGAAGTCGTGCAGCGGCGGGAGCTGCACGTCCACCCAGAGGAAGCAGCACTCATAGCGTTCGCGGAATGCACGGCGGTCTCCCTCGACGAGCTCCTCGATGTAGGAGTTGGACCCGCCGGCGATGATGGGCACTCGACCCCGACCGGCGGCAGCGGCCGCAGCGCGCGCGGCCTCGCGGCGGAAGTCCGCGGCCGTGAACTCGTCATCGGGATGCGCCACGCCGATCAGATGGTGCGGGACGCCGGCGCACTCATCGTCGGTGACCTTGTTGGTAACCACGTCCAAGCCAGCATACACCTGCATCTTGTCGGAGTTGATCACCTCCCCACCAAAACGCAGCGCGAGGTCGACGGCGAGGCGGGACTTCCCCGTCCCCGTGGCGCCCATGACCACCACCGCCTTTTGCTTCCCGGCGGGATGCCTCGCTGCAAGCGGCGGCACAACTGGGACGGCGGCATCGAAGCGCTCCGGGACCGGGAGCGTGATCACCCGCGGCATCGTCAGCGACCTCGGGATCGCCGGAGCTGCGGCGAACGCCATGGACATCGTCATGGTGCTACAACTAGTGTTCGGCGCGCAAGTACTCGGAGCGGTTGCTATCTAGCTAGCTCGCTCGTTCTTGCCTTGATCCTTGAGCTGGCCTGTGAAGCAAGGGGAAGCTGGGGTGCTGGTATTTATAGGGACGAGGTTAACACACGGGGCTACGGGAGAGTGGCAGCGGTAAGCTTCCAATCAGAATCTGGAGTCTGGACTGTGCCAGCATCGATCGGTCTCACTGGATGCGGCGACTAGACATTGTTATCGGTAGAAGAGAGTGTGTGTGAGTTAGACACGATTAGACGCTGCTAATCTGCTATAGCTGGCTAAACTGGCCGCCCGATACTAACACGATTAAACACGATACTGTCAGACACAATACCCTAACATGTTGTATTGTGCCTAAGGCATAGGCCAGGCACAACCTAAGACAGGTTTAGTGTATCGTGCCAACTCTACAACACTATTAACTTAGCGGGCTAGGGTTAACACAAACACTACAACGACAAAATTCAAATATTTTCTCACGAACAAACATTGCAGATTTGATATTGTGAAAATCGAACGTCTAGAATAAAGAAGAGTGCTCTAGTACCAGCCTAATAATCTATCACACCAGCACTAGAGCCGAAATAACAAACTAGACACTGACAGTACTAAAAGAGTTGGATCGTGCTAGTGTTATGCCTAATGTCACCAGCCAGCCCGGTCCATTTAGCCACTATAAATCACTAGTATTTCTTACTGTTGCTACATGGAACAATAAGAAGTTGTTTGGTAGAGCTCCACTTCTAAGATCCAGACTGAATCTGGTATTTGTATAATATAATAAAATAGTTTAAATTTTTATTTTATTATAAAATAAAAACTAAATTATTTAATTGAATACCTTTAATCAATATAACTCTAGCTCCAAGTTTTTTGAGCTAGGTTGTACACGGGAAAAAAATTGAGCTGTCCTAAACAGTTTAGACCCTAAAATACTGTAGAGCACAGTAGCGCCGTCCTCGCGTTACTTTGTCCTGCATTTATTCCTCTAAAGTCAGAGCTAAAACGCCAATAGCTCAGCCCAAAGCGGCTGCCTACAATCCCTAGGCTGTGAGTGTTGCAACAGTCTTGGACCATTTCATGGCATTGATCTTGCCGCTTAAAAATTCGAGACGTTTTCTATTTTTAAAAAATATAAATGTAAAAATTATTGAAAACATTTTATATTTGTTTGTCAATTTTTTGCATGAATTAATTTAAATTAATTCACGTGAGCATTGAAATAATCATCAAAAATTAAATATTTGAAAAGTTACGTCCATATTAGTTTTGAAAAAAAGGACTAAATGTGGTCTAAAATGATAAGTATTAATAACCACATGAACACATGAAGTATATGCACATGTACCTCTAGATTGAATTACCGAGGCAGATTTGTGTCAAGGGAAATAAATCCAATGAATGATGGATGCACAATTAGTGATGGGTGCACAGAACGTCGTGTGCACCTCTACTTGGATGGATGAAGTGTGGAAGCTCGAAGCATCAGATGGTGAGGGACTCCGGACGCTCGACACCGCCGAAGCCCCCGTCCTGACGTCACCGAAGCCACCACCCCAATGTCGTCGCCCACCACCGCCTGACGTTGCCGCCTACCGCCCGTTGCCGTCGCCGCCCACTACCGTCGTCGGAAGCCACCCCGACATAGGGCCGGCCCTGGGGCAGTGCGGGCGGTGCGACCGCACCGGGCCTCCGAAAGTAGGGGGCCTCCAAAATTTAGTATGCTAATAAGTCTTACAAGTATTAATAAAGCCCAGTTGCAAATTAGTCATAAGTCACGAACAGCAGGTCTTTTAGAAGAAATTATTTTAAATAATCTAGAGATATTTCTTCTTTGTATTTAAACTTATTAGTGTGAGATTTGCTAATGACACTAAATTTTTCAATATTATTTTGTAATGGGGGCCTCCATTTTTTGTTCCACACCAGGCCACAGAAATATCAGGGCCGGCCCTGCCCCGACATCGCTGCCCACTGCCGGGTCGCCACCGCCCTCTCTCACCGTCTGATGCGTCGGGCTTCCACGCATCATCCATCCGTATGAGAGTACACGTAGCGCTCCGTTGTACCCATCACCCACTGAATTTATTTCCCATGTAAGGCATCGGTACCCGGTTGGTTAGGTGCGTGTTGGGGGAATATATTTCCCTTAAACAGGGGCCAAATGACGTCAGCTTCCGACAGCCTTCGGCCCAGAACCAGGTACTGTCGGAGCCTGTTTTCTCTAAGTATTATTTCCAGGTCCCAAGGTGCCTGTCGGGGCCCGTAGCTTCGGAGCCCCTAGACCAGGAGGTCCGGCCCGGAGCCCCCAATTCAGGCCCGGGCGCAGGCCAGTCCGGAGGCCGCCCTCCGGGAGCCCAGTTCGGAGGTCGCCCTCCGGAGCCAAGTCCGGAGGCCACCCTCCGGAGTCCTGATCGGAGGCCATCCTCCAAGAAGCCAAGCCCGGAGGCCACCCTCCGGAGCCAAGCCCGGAGGCCACCCTCCGGAGTCCTGTTCGGAGGCCATCCTCCAAGAAGCCAAGCCCGGAGGCCACCCTCCGGAGTCCTGATCGGAGGTCATCCTCCAAGAAGCCAAGCCCGGAGGCCACCCTCCGGAGCCAAGCCCGGAGGCCACCCTCCGAAGTCCTGTTCGGAGGCCATCCTCCAAGAAGCCAAGCCCGGAGGCCACCCTCCGGAGCCAAGTCCGGAGGCCACCCTCCGGAGTCCAGTCCGGAGGCCGCCCTCCGGGAGCCCAGCCCGGAGGCCGCCTTCCGGAGCCAAGTCCATACCGGGGGCCCCCGCCCCTGGAGTGTCGTTTAGCTGGTCAAAGGCTGGCGCAGCCTGACACGCCAGTAAAGCTGTAAAGTTGTCTGGCACCTTTTGTACCGTAGCTATGCTCCTTTTCCCCTCTCTGCCCCTATGAACCAAGGGTTCATAGGGGGGCATTCCAGTCCTTTCCTCTGGCCTGCGTGCCTATAAAAGCAGGGCCAAGCCCTTGTAACGGGACACAAGCTCCAGGGGGCCATGAGACCCTGGAGTTATCCTCTCCACATCAAGGCACACCATGCCAAATCTACCACAAACTGGACGTAGGGTTATTATCCCCTAGGGGAGGCCCGAACCAGTATAAACCCTATCTCTCCCTGTGAGAACCCATCGAGGTTCATTCTCCATATCATACTCCACCATAGACAAACCTGCTGGAACTAATGCAATTGTTCCAACAGTTGGCGCCGTCCGTGGGGACCTTAGTCCTAGAAGCTAAGTTCTCTACCACTGCCTGCAACCCGAAGTGCGCCCGAGGGGGGAGCATCGAGGCTTTCTCGCTTCGCGCACCCTCCGGCAAGGGGCTTCGAGGGCAGATCGAAGGCCACCTTCGCCTTCCTCCATCCTCCGCAGACCGGAGCCCACTCTCCGGCAAGGGGCTCCGCTCCACGTTTCAAAGGTCATCGGAGCCCGAGGGCTACAAGGTAAGTACCGCCCGAAGCCTTACTTCGATACACCAACCTGCAGTTACATTAACATAAGCTCGAAGCCATGCTTCGCTTTATTCAAAAACCGAAGCCACGCTTCGCCTTGTTCAAAAACCGAAGCCACGCTTCGCCTTGTTCAAAAACCGAAGCCATGCTTCGTCTTACTTAAACCCGAAGCCACGCTTCGCCTTATTAAAACCGAAGCCACGCTTCGCCTTGTTCAAAAACCGAAGCCACGCTTCGCCTTGTTCAAAAACCGAAGCCATGCTTCGTCTTACTTAAACCCGAAGCCACGCTTCGCCTTATTTAAAACCGAAGCACGCTTCGCCTCCATGCTTCGTCTTATTTAAACCCGAAGCCACGCTTCGCCTTATTTAAAACCGAAGTCTTGCTTCGCTTTATAAAACCCGGAGTACCCCTCCGAAGGCTACACAGTGCCCCCGGGCCCGTAGCAGTAGGCTAAAAGGACTCCGGGCCACTGGCCCGACGCGTCCAGGGATTCCGGGCTCCGCGCCCGAAGCATCCCAGGGATTCCGGGCTCCGCACCCGAAGCATCCCAGGGATTCCGGGCTCCGCACCCGAAGCATCCCAGGGTCGAAGGTGACCCAGAGTCGAAGGTGGCTCAGAGTCGAAGGTGGCTCACATTATCACAGGTTCGGTGAATCCACACCAATTATCCTTCTCATTACAGGACCAAGCTCCGAAGCCCAGCTTCGTTACCCAAGCACGCTCCGAAGCCCTGCTTCGCGTGTTAATATAATATACGCCCGAGCGTCTCGAAGTCTTATTTCGCTAAAATCTAAGTGCGTTCCAGAGCCCCGCTCATGCACAACATCCAAATCCTAGAGTGCCGAAGCATGCCTCGCTAAACTTGGTTATGCCAGAGCCCTGCTCCGCACCAAGTTAGCGCGTACGGAGCCCAAAAGAGGGCTCCGCTCAGTGAATTTCAGCAGCCGAAGCATTGCTTCGCACCCAATTAAGGCATTCGAAGCCCAAAGGGGCCTTCGCTTGAATAAAATTTCATGCATTAAGCCGCCAAAAGGCGCACCCTTCGCATCTTTTATTTTTTGCCCGTACCAGCAACGGCTAAAGTCCCTAACTGCCACGTGCAAAGGGGGGAAGCATATATGCGAGGTGTGCGAATGTAATGTACAGTACGAGCGTGACAAGCTAAGCGTTCGAAGCCAAACAATGCGAAGCATACAAACAAAGTATGCAAGTATAATAAACTCCTTTCATTAAGAGAGTTGAGAAGTATGTTACAAATATACTTCGAAGACAAAACTACGAGTAATCTGTATCTAAGCCTAAGAAGAACCGAGTGCGAGGCCCCAACCCTCGCTTGCCTCTCCTTCGGCGAGGGCCCCCTCGGCTGGATGTTGCCTCGTCGGAGCCCGCTCTCCCTCGACCGGCTCGTCCAGGCTCCGAAGCCTGCAGGCTTCGGCTTCCGCTTTGCAGGTCGCTCCAAGTTCGCGAAGCAGGCGGTGCCGTGTCGAAGGCAGAAAAATCTAGGACTTCGTCGCTCGCTAAGGCCGCTCGCGGAGGCAAAGGTAAAGAACCTTGAAGAGGCTCCGTCTTCACAGCGGCTATCAAATCCTGAGCTATTTCGGAGATGGCTTCGCCCCGAGGCCCCCTCGGCAGCTTAAACCGAGGGGGGCCTTCGGACCTAGCTACTTCAAGGATCGCCCACAGCTGTTGAAGCTCTTCAGAGTCCTCGAGGACTTCGAGGTCTACGCTCGAAGGCTGAGCCTGGGCAGGTATAAAAAACCCCCGCATTCGTATTAATGAACTGATAAGTCTTTACAAGCCTACAGCTAGGTATTACAAGGAAGCCTAAGGAGATCTACACCTTCGGAGGCGGAGGCGTCGAGGTCGAAGGCTTGTCCGGGTCAGTGGGCCCCTTGAACCGGCGTTGTCGGAGGGCCTTCATAAGGTCAAGGACTGCCTCGCAGCCTTGCTCCTTCCAGGGATCCTGCAGCCGCCGCCAGGCTCCGCGGACTTCGCCCGGAGGCGTCACCAAGTGCGGACCCCCGAAGGCCACAGGGGCCACGGAGGTTGCCGCCCGAAGGTGGTCACACCCCGCGGCGTGGAGCATGTGCAACACCCCTTGACCGGCGACGCGACCGGCCATGAGAGCGAAGCCTGTCAGCGCTTCGTCCGCAATCGAAGCCGCCGTCTTCAAATAATCGGCGCGGTCCCCAATCGGGTCTTGGTCGCCAAACTCCGGAGCCCGGCACTCGGTCCCTATTTTCTCAAGGACCTCGGTCAGGCTCTGGGTGGCCTCGCCAAGGTTGGCCACAACGAAGCTCTCGAGGTCCTGGGCCCGTTGATGGAGCTCTTCGATCTCCTTCGCCTGTCGGGCCTCGGCATCCTTCGAAGCCTGGAGCTCCGCGCGAAGCCGAGCCGTCTCCGAGGCCAAGGCCTCCCTCGCCTCCTTCGCCTCCGCAGCCGAAGCTTCGGCCCGTTTCCGCCCCTCGGCTTCCTCTGAAACCTCGCGGCGAAGGGCCTCCTTCTCCGCTGCGAGGCGCTCCAACCGCCTGTCGGCAGCAGTCGAAGCGGCTGCGTTCAGTGCGAGGGCCTGCAGAAGTTGAAGAAGTCATAAGTACCAAGGAAAAGCTAACATATAGCTCGAAGTTGCAAGGGGCTTCGCTCACCCGCAGGAGGACTTCGTTCGAGCTGACAAAGAGATCCGCGGGGTCCTGGTGGCTAAGCTGGGCCACCAAGTCCCCCTCCTCCGCAGAAGCACAAGCCTCGCGGAAGCCGCGGATCGCCGCCACCGTCACACCTCCCCTCGGCTTGAAAGGGTGAATCACGGCCACAGTCCCCTCCGCGGGCTTCGGCGAAGCGGGGCTCAAACCCACCACGTCGACATCTTCTTCGATTCGAGGGTCCGCGCGGCCCCCGCCGCCTTCGCTGTCAGACGAAGTGCTCCCAGACTCCGACTCGCTGCTGCTGCTGCTGCTGCTGCTGCTCGAAGCCTCCGCGGGCTCCGCCTCGGCAGACTTCGACCCACCTTCGCCTGCCGGCTTCGCCACAGTGGGCCTCGCATCATCTTCGTCCTCTGCGAAAAGCCAAGTCAAAACCTGCGTATTGAAGAGAGGCATGCAAAGAGAAAAAAGGGTTCACCATCATCAGAGATCTCCTGGAAGGAACCAGGGGCTAAGTGTGCCCTCCAGCTCCCTCGCTGCGAAGCTGGCGCATCCACCTTCGCGCCCGAAGTTGGTTCCGCCGGAACATCAGTGGCCTCCCTGGCAGCCGGAGTGCGCGCATCGGCCTCCTCTTCCGAAGCCCTCGCCGCCAGGGGCTTCACGGCCTTCTTGGGGGTCGGAGTAGCTGCGGGCTTCGCCGCAACCTCCCCCGAGGCGTCCGCTTCGTCCTCGTCTCCCCTCTTCCTCTTGGCTCCGGTCGACGAGGCAGCTAGGTGGGCGAAGTCCGGCAGAGCGGGGAGCCCTCCGAGGCCAAGCGCGGTCCACACTCTGTTCCAGCGCTCCCAGGACCCCACCAGGGCGAGGCGCTGGTTCTGCTCCTCGGGAGTCGGAGTCCCGACGACTCGGTCCGCCGCCGCGATGGCCTCCTCCGGGGTCCTCATGTCGAGGTCGGCTACGCGAAAAGGTTGAAGTTAGGAGCAAAGTATTCTAAGTATTAAAAGCAAGAAGAGCGCGAAGACTTACCAAAGCGGTCGAAGGCCAGCTCGCTGAGTTCACCTCGATCCGAAGCCTGGAAGAGACCCTCCGGCCAAGAGCGCGCGAGGGGGCTTAGCCGAAGGGTGAGGAACTCCTCTGCGAGGTCCCTCATGCTCATCTTCGCTGCCACCCTTCGGAGCAGCGAGATCCTCGATTGAAGGATGCCTTCGCTGGTCTTCACCACCCCTTCGCGCCGATACAAAATATGGGCGTTGGTGCTCCGAAGGGGGGAGTTGGCTCCGACGGAGGCATAGAACCACTCTTGGTCCCACCTCGAGTGCCACTTGTTGTTGACGGCCCTCGCCGGGAAGGCGTCTTGGTACTCCTTCCGAAGCTGAAAATTGGCGCTGCCGAAGGCAAGCGCCCTCTTGACGCGGTCCGGCCCCTCCCGGGGCTTCGGTTGGCAGTTGGCATCGTGGAGGGCGACGAAGACGTCCGCGCGGCCCTCGCAGCCCTCGGCCCTCATGGCCCACTCAAAAACGGCTAACCTCGCCACGGCGTTGGGCGAAAGCTGTGGAAGCTCGAGGTTGTAAGCCTTGAGGACTTCGCTCAGCATCCCCACCGCTGGCAGACCGAGGCCGGCCTCGAAGAAGGCCTCGAACACCACCACCTCGTCAGCGCGAGGCCTCGGCTCAGCCTCCGACTTCTCCGGGACCCGAAGCTGGATCTTCGCCGCAATTTTCCCTTCGCAGGCCCTCCGGACCGACTCCTCCGTGGAGATCGAGGCCCTCATCTCCAGGGTCTGCTCGAACTTGTCGGAGGGGGTCCGAAGGTCCCTCGGCCCCATCCGCCTGGGCGCAGTCTTCGCCGCCGCAGCCGCCGCCGCCTGCACCTGGGCGGAGCCCGAGCTCGAGCCCAAAGCAAGAGGCTTCGCCACCGCCTTCTTCGGCATGTCGCTGGGACTTCGGCGCGAAGAGCTAAAGCTAAGCGAAGGGGGGGGGCTCGGAGCGAAGCTAGAAGAGGAGCAGAGCGAGGTTTGCAAGGCAACTAGAAGAGAGCAAATGAAGGTGTGCCGAAGCCGCACGCGGTAAGTCTCTATTTATAGGCGCGGTAAGAATTCCAACCGTCGTGGGCCGGGCTCACCGCCAGATGGGCCTCCGGCGAAGGCGAACCGGCCCAGAGCAAGGTAACGGTAACATTTTCGACCGTTGCGGAGCCGTGCGGGCTCCCCGAGCCCCGAGGCCGTTCTGACGGTAAGCGCGGGCATTTATTGCTCCCGGATGTCGAGGCCGCCCTCGGTCCAGGCGCCGAAGGTATGTTTTCTCTGTAGTTATGTTTCCAGGTCATTTGTCCTAAGGACGCGTGCACCCCTTCGTTCCGAAGGCCTGCACGCGAGGGGCTACTGTTGGGGGAATATATTTCCCTTAAACAGGGGGCAAATGACGTCAGCTTCCGACAGCCTTCGGCCCAGAACCAGGTACTGTCGGAGCCTGTTTTCTCTAAGTATTATTTCCAGGTCCCAAGGTGCCTGTCGGGGCCCGTAGCTTCGGAGCCCCTAGACCAGGAGGTCCGGCCCGGAGCCCCCAATTCAGGCCCGGGCGCAGGCCAGTCCGGAGGCCGCCCTCCGGGAGCCCAGTTCGGAGGTCGCCCTCCGGAGCCAAGTCCGGAGGCCACCCTCCGGAGTCCTGATCGGAGGCCATCCTCCAAGAAGCCAAGCCCGGAGGCCACCCTCCGGAGCCAAGCCCGGAGGCCACCCTCCGGAGTCCTGTTCGGAGGCCATCCTCCAAGAAGCCAAGCCCGGAGGCCACCCTCCGGAGTCCTGATCGGAGGTCATCCTCCAAGAAGCCAAGCCCGGAGGCCACCCTCCGGAGCCAAGCCCGGAGGCCACCCTCCGAAGTCCTGTTCGGAGGCCATCCTCCAAGAAGCCAAGCCCGGAGGCCACCCTCCGGAGCCAAGTCCGGAGGCCACCCTCCGGAGTCCAGTCCGGAGGCCGCCCTCCGGGAGCCCAGCCCGGAGGCCGCCTTCCGGAGCCAAGTCCATACCGGGGGCCCCCGCCCCTGGAGTGTCGTTTAGCTGGTCAAAGGCTGGCGCAGCCTGACACGCCAGTAAAGCTGTAAAGTTGTCTGGCACCTTTTGTACCGTAGCTATGCTCCTTTTCCCCTCTCTGCCCCTATGAACCAAGGGTTCATAGGGGGGCATTCCAGTCCTTTCCTCTGGCCTGCGTGCCTATAAAAGCAGGGCCAAGCCCTTGTAACGGGACACAAGCTCCAGGGGGCCATGAGACCCTGGAGTTATCCTCTCCACATCAAGGCACACCATGCCAAATCTACCACAAACTGGACGTAGGGTTATTATCCCCTAGGGGAGGCCCGAACCAGTATAAACCCTATCTCTCCCTGTGAGAACCCATCGAGGTTCATTCTCCATATCATACTCCACCATAGACAAACCTGCTGGAACTAATGCAATTGTTCCAACAGTGCGGTAATCGACTGGTTTGCTTTAAAAGCGGATTAGTTTTTAAAAATACAGAAAAATTAACAATAATTTTTTAAAAGTGAGAAAATTAGAAATATGTATGGAAGCAAATGTAATACAATGATAAAAATTGGGCATAACATTTGTTTTTTTCATTGAATCAAATGGTAGAACATTACAAATTTAGTAATTCCATTTTTTGAGTTAAACAGAAAACAGAAAATAGAAATGGCAAGGGGCATTGTTTCTTTTTTTATATATTTTTACGGATCTTTGTTCCAAAACTATTCTAAATTTGAATATTAAAAAATTAACAAAATATATTATAAACCATATATTATTTATAGGATTTTTTTAGAATTTTTTAACAAATAAATTTAAATTGCAACCTGAATCAACCATTTCACCGAAACCGATCCGGCCCGATTCGTGGGCTCATAGAGTCATCGGACATGGCTCTTTTTTTCCCAAAGTGTGAGACGCCTTAAATCGACTACGGTTGAGCAGGACCCGAGCTAGGGACGTAGTAGTGTAGTACTCCGTACAATGCAAGCGCCTCTGTTCTTTTGGTTCAATGAGTGAAAGCTCATCGGCCGCTACGCACAAAAAACACGGATCATTCTGTTGACCTCGATCTCCTTGCTGCTTCTTGAGTCAAGTCGTTTTCACGGCGAATAAAACCGATGACGAGAAGTATTTGGCACATAAGCATGTTGCAATTTGCAAAAAGCCATGAACGAACCTATATTGATACTACATATCACCAAGGTCGTGTGTAATTAATCACGTAAGATGTCAATTCCCTGATGATTGCTGAGAAAACAACAACCACAAGTCGACAACATGTACGCCATGTATTAATAGGAGCAAACAGGAATTGAGAATCGGAGGTTGACACGTCATACTCATCGAAATGGTTGTCGAGAAACCCTTCAATTAAGTTGTTACGTTTTTAATTACGTCCAATGTTCGAACAGAGTGAAAGAGAGGCGTGTCATCAGATCAGAACATGTGCATGAATTAACTAGCTAGTTACTCCCTCCGCTCTATATTATAAATTGTTGAAATTTTTATAAGTTAAAATTTTCTAGTGTTAATAATTTTTTTAAAAAATATATATCAATATCTATAATATCACATTAGTAATGTTTAATTAAACCGATCAGAAAAATGTCTTAATAGTGTATTTATTTGGTCTCATAATTGCTAATGTATATTTTTAAATTTTAGTTAAAGCTAGAGAAAGTCTGACTAAAAAATCAAACGAGAAACAGATGGAGTAGGTCCAATTAACAAATACCAATGTTGTTATTGTTAACTAAATAAACACAAGCAGTACGTTCCTCGGATTCTCCAAATTTTGAAACCGGTGGCAGGGAAGAAGAGACGGCTTGTTTCACCGGCAAATGGAAGCATATAGTACGTGCATACTCCCAAAACCGCCGTGTAGCTACTCGGTTGGCGCCAACAGGTAGGCCAAGCGCACGCGCGGATGTAGTAGTACAAACTATACAAACAGTCGATCGATATATTCTCCCATTTGGGAGGATATGCAAAACTAAGCTAGCTGCCCAATCCGTATACTGGGGTAGATGTAGTAGCTAGTTAGCTAGCTATATATAGGTAAAGGGAAGACGCACTTGCACGCTCGCATGACGCATCTCGCTAACTAAAGCAAGCACAGTGGAAGTGGGGTGGTGTGGTGTGTATAAAAGATGTAGTTTTTTTAAAAAAAAACAAGAATGAAAAAATTAACACTCTTTTTAATGAGATGTACGTGGAAAGATAGAAGGTCGTTAGTGAAAGATATAAATAAAAGGGAATTTTACAACCATAGCCTTAGTGTTGCCCGCCTCCTCAGTTTTGCCCCTAGACTGGATTGATACTCAGTTCTACCCCTCTCCACGACAGCAGACATCAAAAATGCACCTCCCAACCGTCACCGGCAAATGATTCCTGTCACTTACATGCGGGCCCCACAACTCCTCCAAAATTCCCCATCGAGGCACTCTGCCTCAATGCCTCATCCCGTTCCCCAAATCGAACCAGGGCCAGCTACTGCCCGCCGCCACCTGCTGCCCGCGTTGGCGCCCGCCGCCACATGAGGATATCGGTGCCCGCCGGCATCACCTGCAGGAGGCGAGCAACTGAGGAGGCGGGAAACATTGAGGCCAGTGCCCGCTGCCACTTGCTGCCCCGTCGGCGCCCTCTGTTGCCCACCGCCACCTGCTGCCTCATCGGCGCCCGCCCGACGCCCTATACTCCCCGCGCTTCTCGTCTCGTTGGCTAGGCCTACGGTCAGGTCGCCAGCGTCGACGCTGCCCCGTGCCCTTCCTTGTCCTTGTAATGAGCTATGGTAGTAAGTAGTAAACTAATGTCTACGGGAATGAATTGCTAGTGGTTGTATGGAACTAATATGAATTGTGAACTGATGTATGTGTGTAATACGACTGAAAAAATTGGTGTGTGCTAATGGTCTAGGAAGTGTGTTACGTGCAGTTATTATATTGCAATCATATCGCACGTATGTACGAGATTGATTAAAATTTCTTGTTAAGCTTGCTGCTCCGATCCTCTATATGGATGGATGGATGATATATGATGAGATTGCCTAGCTTGCCTTGAAACAGGAGGTGCCGCATGGAAGGCTTCACAGGCAGCCTTGATGTCGTTGAGGAACTCCTCAGCGGATTGCAACGCTGCAGCCGCCGTCCTGTGAGATTTCTCACTGTTGCCAAAAAAATGCTGGTGCTAGAGGTCGAACCAGCACCTCTTAGGTGCTGCTAGTTTCAAACAACCACATTGTCGCATCACGCTTGGTGACATAGTAAAACAAAGGAAACTATATAACCTCTGTTCTTTCCTATTTTCTATTATTTAAGGGAATTACTGTAAACTTTTTATAGAATTCTAATTTGAACTATATGTATGTAAATTAAGGTTGAAACAATTATGGAAAATTAATATTTATTATCATTTTCACGATTATGCATCAATACCACAATATTGTTCATTGATTCAACTATTTGTTTACAATAATTCAAATTTATATTTCAAGTCATTCGAAAATAAATAAAATAAATTGCTAATTTGGTAAAAAAATCTGAAACTTGGCATAGAGTTATTTTATGGTCTAGGGAGGTTGGCATAAAAAGGACAAGATATTATACGAAAGTTGTGATATACGTTGTTCACAAACTGAAACAACTCCAACTAAGTTTCATAAGATTCAATTAAGTTTCCTTGTTTGAACATCATGTTTATAAAATATTTAATATTATTCTCTCAAATTTGGACCACATGTTATCCTATATTTCAAGAAACTAATTCATTTTTAAAAATATTTTTTTGGGGGTTTCACTAATTTCTATGATTTAAACGAATTATCGCAGTTTTTTAAATAAAATAAATTGCTAATTTGGTAAAAAATTCTGAAACTTGGCATAGAGTTATTTTATAGTCTAGAGAGGTTGGCATAAAAAGGACAAGATATTATACGAAAGTTGTGATATACGTTGTTCACAAACTGAAACAACTCCAACTAAGTTTCATAAGATTCAATTAAGTTTCCTTGTTTGAACATCATGTTTATAAAATATTCAATATTATTATCTCAAATTTGGACCACATGTTATCCTACATTTCAAGAAACTAATTCATTTTTAAAAATATTTTTTTGGGGGTTTCACTAATTTCTATGATTTAAACGAATTATCGCAGTTTTTTAAATAAAATAAATTGCTAATTTGGTAAAAAATTCTGAAACTTGGCATAGAGTTATTTTATAGTCTAGGGAGGTTGGCATAAAAAGGAAAAGATATTATACGAAAGTTGTGATATACGTTGTTCACAAACTGAAACAACTCCAACTAAGTTTCATAAGATTCAATTAAGTTTCCTTGTTTGAACATCATGTTTATAAAATATTCAATATTATTCTCTCAAATTTGGACCACATGTTATCCTACATTTCAAGAAACTAATTCATTTTAAAAAATATTTTTTGGGGGGTTTCACTAATTTCTATGATTTAAACGAATTATCGCAGTTTTTAAATAAAATAAATTGCTAATTTGGTAAAAAATCTGAAACTTGGCATAGAGTTACTTTATGGTCTAGGGAGGTTGGCATAAAAATTTCGACATCAAGTATTGGAATCACAAATTAATTTCATCAAAATTTCGACATCAAGTATTAGAATCACAAATTTCCCTCAGAACATCAAGTATCAGGATGATTCTCCAAAAGATACAACAACATTGAAACAGGAATGCATCAACATGTCTCTCAGTCAACATAGTTTGTACAAATCTGGAATCACAAATTAATTCTACAAGTCGACAACTAGTTTTTTCTTGGTTTTCGCCTTGTTAGCTCGCTTGCTCCTTGTATTCTTGGCAGGACTGTCTTGAGTTGAAATTGGCACATCTGTTCCTCCTCTCTTCCTTTTCTTCTCCTTCACCAAAGTGTTATCCCTGAATTTGAGTACAATTACAAAAAAATCAGCAACTACTAGCTAGCAGTACCTAGATGAATTTGGGTATAGTTACAAAAAACAACAACTATCAACTAACAGCTAGATGAATTTGGGTACAATACCTAGATGAACCCTCAATATCTTGTGCATTTTTTGCACCCCAAGATCTTGATCTTCTCCAAAAGCTGCATCTACTGCATTTTTACAGTTTCTAGCAATATGTCCTGATCTTCCACATCTCTTGCATTTTCGCTTCCTAGCACCAAGGCCACTACCCTCCACCCTTGATCTTATTCTTGTCTTCCTAGGTCTTCCGGGTGCTCTATTTTGAACTGGAGCGTTGAGCACAAAACCAGGATCGACGATATCCCATTGATGCTTTCCCTCTAAAGAAGGGACATTCTCAGCATATGCTGCATTGAACCTAGAAACAGAGTAGTAGTCATGAACATACTGATCAATTTCACTAGCTGCACCACGAAGAGAAGTAATGAAGAACAGAGCATGGATGCAAGGTAGGCCACTAATTTGCCATTGCCGACAACTACATGTCCTCTTTTCTAAGTCTACTGTATACCTCCATTCTTTCTTTTCTTTGTCTATTGCTGTCACCTCTGCCTCATAAGCCTTGCGCTTGATCAAATTCATCCTCAAATTTCTAGTTTTGGCATGCAATGTCTTCATCACACTAGGGAGAATTTTGTGCCCAACAAACTTTGCATCTGAAATTCTTTGGCGCAACTCAAACTTTCCCATAATCATCTGTCTAATCTTGTCTAACATATCTACCAAATGAAGCCCCTTGATTGCCCTGATCCATGAATTGAAGGACTCTGCAAGGTTATTATTCACATAGTCAACCTTACATACTTCATTAAACTTGCTTCTACTCCATATCTTTTTGTGATGGTTGCTCATATATTCCTCCACCTTTGGCTTTGTGTACATTAGACTCAAATGGTTGTTATGTTTCTTCAAACTACATGTCAATGAGGCTGGCCACAAGTTGTCAGTAAATATCTTCCCTCTAAAGTGCTTAGCGAAATTTGCAGCAAGATGTCGCATGCATTCTCTATGCTCCACTCCTGGGAAGACCTCATCCACTGCAACTTCTAGGCCCTTACAAGCATCTGTGTGAATAACCAAACCATCTGGACTCCCTATAACTTGATGTAGATTCTCTAGAAACCATGTCCAACTCTCTACACATTCTGTCTCCAACACACCATATGCGACTGGAAATAGCCAATTATGTCCATCAATTGCACAGGCAACAACTAGTTGTCCTCTAAATCTTCCATTTAAAGCTGTCGCATCCACAGCCAAGTATGGCCTACAACCCACTAAGAAGCCCTTCCAACATGCTTTGAATGAAACAAAAACTCTTCTGAAGCATTCTTTTTCCATGGTTTTACCTCTCACTTTATATTGCACCATGTGCTTATCAATCTCAACAACACTTCCCGGACATGCTTTCTCCACTTCAGCTTTGAATGTGTACAATAGCTGAAAGCTATCTTTCCATGGACCATAAATCTTATCAAGAGCCATCTCCTTGCCATAGTATACCCTCATGTAAGGCACCTTTATGTTATACTTTTCATAAATCTTCTTTATAAGTGCAGTGGGACCAATACATGGGTTCTCTGTCACCCACTCCATCATTGCATCAGCACACCATCTGCTTTTAGCTACCTTTTGTGTCTCTTTTCTTTCAGCACTTGGACATGTGTGAAGAAAAGGATTCACTTTCACCTGAATAAGCTCGCTATTCCTCATTTTGGAGGCATGCATCCTCCACTTACACCTTGAGTATGTGCAGTGGACAGTCAACCTAGTTTGATCACTCTTGTCAATATCAAAGTCAAATTCTCCTCTAATGCAGAAAGTTGCAAGTGCATTCCTACAATCAACTATTGATGGAAATATGCTACCCTCTGTTAAGGAAGGATTCTCTCTGTCATAGCTTATGATCGGCCTATCTTCAATCTCTTCATGCTCATCCACTCCCATGACATTGTTCTCCTCTTTCTCTTCTTCATCGGTATCGTCAAATTGTGCAACTATATCATCCTCCGCATCCCTACCAAATGTACCCCAATTTTCAACTAACTCTGGATATAACCTCTCATCATCATCTGGTTGGACAGCTTCATTAGCGACTACCAACTCTTGACATGGGTCCGGCTCGCTTTGACTCCCAAGGTGCTGCTCAAAAGAATCCATCCTAATTATCAAAACAAAAAGAGTCAGTAGTTAACAAATACATTGTTTATGACAAACCTATTAACTTCCACTAGCAAGTGCAAACAAATCTTGTGAACTGTGTTTGTGCAGGCATATAGTATTGAGATCCCTATAGTATATTAACTTGACAAAGTGTAGTGTGTTCAGGCAAATAAATTGATTAAACATCTGCAACTCGAAATTTCAACACCAATCCAACCAAATTTCTAGCAATTTCTAACCTGTGGGGCAGAAGCCAACGCAGGGATGGAGCCTAGTGTAGAGGGCAGTGTGGGGAGGCTCCTGCAGAGGCTAGCACGGGGAGCGGCGTGGGGCGCAGGGCAGCACGCGCCAGTGACCTAAGCGCCGGTGATCTGGACAACGGCGTGGGGTGTGGGGCGCAGGGCAGCAGGCATCGGCTCTACTGCAGAGGCTAGCACGGGGAGCGGCGTGGGGCGCAGGGCAGTAGGCGTCGATGACTTGGACAGCAGGCGTCGGCGACCTGGAGAGCGCCGTGGGGCGTGGGGCGTGGGGCACAGGCGTCGGCGACCTGGAGAGCGCCGTGGGGCGTGGGGCGCAGGCGTCGGCGACCTGGAGAGCGCCGTGGGGCGTGGGGCGTGGGACGCAGGCGCCGGCGACCTTGAGAGCGCCGTGGGGCGTGGGGCGCATGCGCCGGTGACCTGGATAGCTCCGTGGGGCGCGGGGCAGTAGGCGCCGGCGACCTGGCTAGCGCCGTGGGGCGCGGGGCAGTACGCGCCGGCGGCCTGGAGGTGGCGGCTGCCCTGGTTCAGTAGGCCTCGTTGGGGATTTTTGGAGGGGAGTCATGGGGCCCACGTGTAAGTCACGGGAGTGGACTGACGGTAACGGCCGGTAAGGATTTTTCCAAGATTGTTTACGGTGGAAAGGGGTAGAACTGAGTAGTGTTCCAGTCTATGGGTAAAACTGAGTATATCGTTCCAACTAAGGGTATGGTTATAAAATTCCCTAAATAAAATTGAATATAAAGTTATAACATCCTTATTTAATTTAATGGATGTATGTGAAAAGCGGGAAAATGGTTAGAGAGAATAGAAATAAAATTGAATAAATGATACTCTAGAATCTCTTATATTTTGTAATAAAATTTGCATTTTCTATGATACGGGAAGCATATGACATGTGTAGCATGTTTTAGCGGACACCGAGGGAGGGATCAGGAGGCGTTGGCGCGGAGCGCGTCGATCCGTGGCGAATTGGCCGTCACCGTCGTCAATCTAGGCCGATCAATCGATAAGACTCCACGGGAAACCGGCCGCGCGCGAGTGCGTGTGTACGGTGGATGGCGGCTGGATATATCCTCTTGATCGGTCGGAACCGGGAGCGCCATCACACGTCGCGGTCATCCATCCCATCGTGGATTCTACGGGAAAAGAGGCGGCCGAAACGACGTGACCTTCCGTCCTGAGCTAGCAGCTACCGCGTCTGCGCGTGGAGCGATCACTCATCGCATGAGCAGTCATTCGCTCACTTAGCCTGGTGGGGGTGGCCGGAGGTAATTATCGTGATCCAACAAATCGGAGAACGAAAGGCAGCCGCTAGCCACCACGGCCTCGGGCTGCAGGGGAAGACTGGACGACACCAGACGGGACCGGACCGGACCGGTGGGCGGTGGCTCACGGAGAGTGTTAGGTTATTGGGTCAATTGGGTCGGACGAATCGGGGAGCTACGTTGCCAACTATTTTTAGTTCAACCTCATTCACGCAAGGGGTTATGAGCAGAGAGAATAGTCATCCTCACTCACATCAGTCTTTTAAGATGAAGGGGTTCTCCGCTTGTAAAGGTGTGTCGAATACGCATGAACGCCTGAACATGGGGCGAAGCCGATATAGACCGGTGTTGCGTGGGAGCTGAAATGCCTAGAACACTAACAATTGGTATCAGAGCTAGCATCGTCATGCCTACCTAGGCGACTTCTTAGAGGTGAGATGTTAGGTTATTGGGTCAATTGGGCCAGGCGAACCAGTGAGCTATGTTACCAGCCACCTTTAGTCCCACCTCGCCCACCGTTGCCAGCTAACTTTAGTCCCACCTCGCCCACCGTTGCCAGCTAACTTTAGTCCCACCTCACCCACGCAAGAGAACTACGAGCCCTTTATAAGAAGAGTAGACATCTTTACTCGAACCGGCATTTTGAGACGAAAAGAGCTCTTCCCTTATAAAGTGCGTCAGATACGCATAAACGTCTGAACGTGAAACGCTAGCAGAGCGTGCCACCGTCAGGTTTACAAAACCACCACACCGGTTAACTCGGGGTACAGCGCTGGTGGCCGGCGTGCATGTGCATAAGTTTTGCGACTCGATCGATCAGGGGGTCGGCCAACTCCACTATAGCGAGGAAGCGTCAGGGTCGCTATACCTACAGGCACCTAGCTAGCGGCCCCAGTGGATAGCAGATGGATGGGCAACTGACTGGATGAAGTATCCCATCGATCGTTACGGCGTGGCGACGGGTATACACCTGCGCCGTGGTCAAGACCGGCAAATATACCGCGGAGGAGGAGGATGCATGAACGGCGTAGGGCGCACTGGCTGGTTAGGCTCAGCTACGGTGATCTCATCACATCACAGGGGAGGATAAAGAGAGACGTACCGATGCAGAAGGCAGAGTTACTGACTGGACAGAAAAAAACGAAGCTTCCTGCGGCAAAATAATTTGGGTCCGTTGAGACGTTCAACTCCCGCAGGAATCAACCATTCAGGAGATAAGAATCTACAACTGCAACATGCAGAACGGCAATTAGATGGAATCAACACAAGTAGGATTGCCGCCGAATTTCTGCAAACTGTATGATAGATGTTAACTGCATGCATCATCAAATGAGTCCAACAATAGCACATTAGCACACGATCTACGAAACTTGTTTTCCTTAATAAAGGTGTCGTTGAGTCAGGAGAAACAGTTCATCTCAAATTCACTACAATACCAAGACCATATATCAGCAATCGAGATTAGAGTTCAACAACTAATGTTGCTCAAGCTTAGTACAGATATGTAAGTCTAACAGAATAAAGATCCAGGAGTTTTAGATTGGAAGATCATGCCATACATTGCTTTGTTACCCCACCGTGGGCATCGGTTTACACTAGCAGTCCTACCAAATACCAAAAAACACTGATCAAATTCGAGATTACCCTCAATATGTCAAGGCAGCTAGCCTGCGAGGTGGAGTCCTAGATCGCCGACGTAATGGCCTGTCAGGAAGACAAACTAGTCAGTAGGTTAAACACACAGAATATAAAATTTCCACACACAAAGTGAACGAACACCAACAAAACAATCTGAATTCAAGTTGCAATACATAGTTGTAATCAATTAATATAAAGGATTACTAAGACCGTGGAATTGATTACTGCAGTTTAGATCAGGCTATATCATAGCCTAGAAAGCAATTCCTTAACGTTATTGTCAACAGGATTTTGCAAGAAATATGTAAGAGTTTGAACTCACTTTTTGTTTTTCTCTCATAGCATTAACCTAACCGATTACTGAAGAAATTCCTTATTATTCGCAGTCTAATCATAATCATGAACCTAGGCAACTTAGGGGGTTTTCGGGAACCTAGGTCTCAATTTTTTTTAATTATCAGTAAATTTTCACACTTTGTGCACCCCTTGGACCTAATATGGTGTACCACATGAGGGCTTGTTCGGTTAGGAGGGGATTGAAGGGGATTGGAAGGGATTGAGGGGGATTGGAGGGGATTGTAGTATAAATCCCCTCCAATCCCTCCCAATCCCCCCCAATCCCCCTATAAATCCCCTCCAATCCCTCCCAATCCCCCCCAATCCCCTTCCCCAAGAGGATTAACCGAACAGGCCCTGAAGTGGTACACCCCCTCAGTATTCCTCTAGTTCCGCCACTGAACCTAGTAGAACAAAAATACTTATTTTCACACAAATATAAAATCCCTACTTCCAACATCAATTAAGGTACTTGGAATGTAGAAATAGGAACGAGAGAGCTAGCAATTCTGTGCTACTTAGTATATATTTCACTCAAACCAGACCAAATGTGATAGCCTGAGTCAACAGACTCTGGACCTTCTGCAGAAAAGATTATGAAACATATGTTATTATCTTCCAGGTTCAGGTTTACATGAGTGGTCTAAGACTAACAGTGTCAAAATGCCCCATGTCTGGATGCACTGCTGAAATAACAGACAAGCATGAACTATAACTGAAAAAACAGCGAGTCAAACAATATGGTATAGACGTTGAAATAAAAGATTTCATGAAAAGGAAATTGACAGGATATATATTTGGATATAGGTACATTATAGAGATTAGATTTAGATTCATCAAACAATAAAACTAAGGCATAATCTGGAGATTGGAGTAATGAAACACTATTCCAGTGTAACACAAAGAATTATCAGACTTCAGCAAGTGCAAAAAAAAAGGGTTAATAACGCACCTTGTACTCGTGGGCTTCTGTATAGGACCTCTGCTGAATGCCCAATCAACGTAGATAGTCTTTGTTAACAGCTTAGTCCCATTCATTGCCCTGATCGCAGTTTGCGCTTCCTCAAAACTTCCATATTCAACTAATGCATATCCCTATTAGACAGAAGAACCCAAGAGTGGACAAATTTTTTATATCCAACTAGTCCAAAACAGTGTTTTCACTTATATGTAAGAATGTCCTATGAGCCTACATACACTAAATAGTCTTTGATCACTGAAATTTTCGAGAGAGAAAAATAATAAGTAGAGTCTTGAATCAGGAGATGGACACCAGTCGGATGCAATGTAATTGGGAAATAGAACTAGTGTGCAAGTACCATGAAAGCTGGAAAATCATTTCAAACAGTAGGCACCAAAATACCAAGCAATTGCAAGTCCCAACACCCCTCTGAACCCTCACTATGCCAACAAAGTGATGCATAAACCATTTGAGTTCTGTAAGCATGTGTGATTATGTGCACACCATGGGCTGTAAACAGGCCAGCTATCCATATCGTGCCAGAAACTGGGACTCTGACAGAACCAAATTTTACTTAATATGAAGACGAATAATTCCCTCTAAATAATGAAAGTAATAGTTATAATTATAATTTGACATTAGTTACATGACTTCTAACATAATGTTTAATGTCTTCCAGGATCGCACCCCATTAATAAATTCTCCTATTAATACGGCTTCAAAGAACTTATATTAGAACTAGTGCAATTTTATTAGTATAAACTAAGATCCTATTTATGTAACTAAGTAAAAAAGACTCAGTAAATATTACATAATGTGTAATTTATTTTTTGTCATGTTAAATAAAAGTTGAGAACTATATTGTGGGAGCTTGACCTACTATACTACGGATCGGCTCGCCCAAATTGCATTGGACCTGCTCATACACCACCCAACTAGAGCCGCAACTTAGGTTTTGAGCATATTCAATCCAAAAGACTAAACTGATAGGTAAAGGTTGTCCCACCTTTTAAGTTGTACTCTTCTATCATCAATACTTGTGTGAGACTAAAGTCAAGTCACTAAACCCAAAAATCTCCTCCATCACAAATCAAACCTGCACACCTAGCCTAGCCTGATCTCCTGTGATGCTACGCTACTCGGAGATTCTTCGTAGGTTTCCTAACTAGACTCTGATACCACTTATGGGAGCCCGACCAACTACACCACGAATGGGCTTGCCCAGATCACATTGGGCCTACTCACCTATAGGCCCAGCCAGAACCACAACTTAGGTTTTGGGCCAACTAAAGGAAAAAACTAGCTTGATGGGTGAGGGCTGCAACACCTTTTAAATTGTGCTCCCCATTATCAATACTCGATGTGGGACTAAAACCAACATATATCTCATAAAAATAGGTGAAACAATATGGATATCAATCCTAACAAGTTATGCAAGCCTTAACATGTGGTTGAAGAAAGTCAATGGACATTTATCAAAACTCTAAGAACATGATTTGATTTCAGTAAGCAGGTTCATAAAAGCATAAACCAGATTTCCATTTTTTCTCCTAAAGCCCCTCAAGAAATATTCCTGCAGAACAAAAGGCTCACACACTGACAGAATCATTAGCAAAAGAGAAAATATGGTTGAAAATAAATCTAAGATGGTATGCATGCTATGTTGAATTAACACAGAGGCTGGCTTCTTATTCAAGAAATTATATTCAGAAAATCAGACAACCATGCTCTCCCGATTAATTTTCAGATTGTGGGCTCACTGCGACAAGCTGCACTGTAGAGAAACTGCAACACACATTGGTCCCAAACAGGATCACCCTAAAAACCTTAGTATAGACCAGTAGGTAAATATCATTATATCTTAACATTACCACAGTGGTTGCTGTGTTTTAGCAGTTTGTATTGCATTTTGGCAATTACTAAGAAAAACTATTTGTTATTTGAAGTTTTTGGAGTAAGAATGTAAGATACCAAATTTACCTTGGCATATCCAGTGCGGCGTTCCAGATTGAAATGCAGGTCCTTGACATGACCAAATTCACTGAATGCATTGTACAGATCACCTTCTTCTGCATCTTCTTTGACTCCAGAGACAATTAGTATCCATCCTTCAATAGCTACAAAACAGCAAAACTATCCATTAATAAAATATGATAGTAAGGAAAAGGACAAGCATGCGAAGTTGATTATCACTGTAATGATGGAAAATGAATAGCCTAACTGCCTAAGACCTAAGAATGAACGAGGAAACAGAATGCAGAATCACTACTGGCATGTAACAGAATAGTTTAGTTGAAAGGAGTAGACACCAAACATGTTTCTCATGATATCCCTCAGCATAACAACTCAATTGCATCATTTAAATGCTATCTCTCAAAAGTTTTAATTTATTTAGTACATTTAGCATTTACAGTAGTAAACCACAATGGAACTTATCGTGCAAGTTGCTGACTTGCTGCCTGGGCTACAGTATCACTGAACACGAAGTACAGAAGACATAATCAAGTGATTATGAATTTGTATCATTCATGGCGCACACACACACACATATAATTCATCTCGCAATTTTTATACTAGTTTTAATTGCACTTCACGCTGCTTCTCAAACTAACTTATGGCATGCATTTTTTACATTGAATGCAATCAAATTTTGTTATCCCAATGTGTTCCAATACAATTATTTATTCCTTACTACAGCATCGATCAAAGGACATTAACAAGAGAAAAAAAAAACATACCAGGCTCACAACTACGAAACCTGCAGGAGAACAAAGGATCTCAGCATGAAAATCACTCGATCAGTGGAGTAGTTCTCACTTCGCAGCATGCAAGAGCACAATATCGTACTCATTATACATTTCATTTATCAGCGTATCAACGTATAACTGTCTACCACCAGCCCGATTTAGTTTCGATCATTACTTTGAATTCTGAAACATCGGCGGGCTCCGATGCCCCCCCCCCCCCACCCCCACCCCCCCACCCCCCACCACACACACACAGGAGCGCGCACGAAATCGATGGAAGCACATCCGAACCAAAACCCTAAACCCAACGGCCAGATGTCACCAAAATGAACCTCAGATTTCCAAATCCCTCGAGAAATTTACACGATGTTAACTGGTAAGTAACACGCAAACCGGCCTAGAATGGGGTAGAACCCTGACCACAAAGTTCAAGCTCGAACCGTCGAACGCACGCCAAAAAAAGTGCAAGGGAGTTCTCACAGCGCTGCGGGCCGTGCCCGGAGTTGCCAGCATCGGTGAGGGAGTCGAAGGGGTCGAGGTTGGAGACGATCACAGAGGGGCTGCGGCCAAGGAGGCGGCCGCGCGCGCGCTCCAGTCCCTGGGAAACGATGTGGGGCACAGGGAGCGCGCGCCCGGCTAGGCAACCGGCCCGATCTTCCTCGTCCATGGCGTCCTCGTCGTGGTCGTAGTCCACGAACTCCACGTCCTCCACCGCCGACTTCGCCATCGCCGCCACCACTGGATGAGAAAGCGAGAGAGTGGGAGATACCGAGATAGCGAGGGCAGCGTGTACTGTACCGGGGAGTACCGTGGAGGAGGCGAGGCTACGCGCAGGTTTTATAGGCGGTAACTGCGAATTAAACGTGATTAACGAGAGCAGCGAGTTGGTAATTTCAAATTAGAGCGGAGATTTGGAATTTTTTTGAAATAATATTTTTTTAAAAAAATAATTTTATATGATAGTTTAAAAAAAATGTAAAAATAGGGAACAGTCGACACTTAGTCGACCTACTGACGTCAGTATCAGTCTGCCGACCAAGTGTCGATTATGACGCGACACGCCAACAACTCTTTCCACCTATTGACGCCACATCAACTCTTGCTGACGTGGTATTAATCGACCATTAAAGTGTCGCCACGTTCAATAAGAGTTGACCGTTGAACGACCGACTGATGTTGATGTGACGTCAGTCGGCAGAAAGAAACTGTTGCACACCAAAGAAACCGAAGGAAGCCAGTGTGGCTGCAGTCGATACTTGGTCGGTCGATTGGCGCTGATGTGGCACTAGTCGGCCGACAAGTGCCGATTGATATTTATTTTTAGAATTTGGTCGAACTGTTATACGGATTTGATATTTTTTAAAAATATATTATTTCAAACCATTAACTTGGATGGGTCACTCGGTAATCGGATCGGGGCCGTCTAGTCGTTAACGGACGGTCCAGATCAGATGCGATTCGCCTCCAGAAACTTCTCCTGTACGGACAGACACGCTGCCCCCGACCCGTCTAGGTCTAGCCTTTCAGGCCAGAGATGGCGGCGCCGGCGGCCTCCTCCTCCGGTGGTAGCCGCGGGAAGCCGGCGGAGGAGGAGATGGAAGCTGCGGCAGCGAGCGCTGCTTGTGCGTGTCCCATCTGCCTAGAATCCTTCAAAGACGAGGCCTACCTCGACACCTGCTTCCGTTAGTCTGCTCGTCCAAAATCTCCCGAATCTTCTCCTTTGTTACAGATTTAAGATCGCCCCCGTTCGATATATGATAGGCACATGCTCTTACTAACTAATGCAGCATAAAACCCACAATTTTGTAAGAATTTATCCTTGATACAATCTTGTACGACAAAATTGCTTGCTGGTCATTTGACTATTTTCCTTCAATTTTGTTCATGGGGAAACCAGAAACATATTATTGGAATTAGGGCATAAATTGGAGTAGTTTGAAATGACTACTTGCCTTTCATTTGTTCAAGTTCCTTTTTCTGACCAATCCTAATTGCTTGTGCAGATTCATTTTGTTACAAGTGCATATCTCAGTGGGTAAAGATTGTATCGAGTAAGCATCCCGAACCTTTGCCATCAGTGAGATGTCCCCTTTGCAAGGTGAACCCAATTTTGCTGCTTCCATTGCAGTTGTTACGGTTATTCCGTAACAAAGCAGGACAATCGATGTCCATATTGAAGGAGAATAGAATTCGAATGATTATTGATAAGCCATGGTTAGGTACATATATAGAGGCAAGGGGATAACCACTTTATAACTGAATTACTAGTGCTAGAAAACCCCCTTGCCAAAGGATACAATAGACCGGACAGGGGTCCTGGCCGAACCCCCTTAGAGCCTTCATAACAGAATATGCTAACACGCCCCCGCAGTCTGAACGTCGGTGCTTAGCCACGGACATTCAGGCTGGACCGAAATTCAGTGAACACCGAAGAGGGCAGCCCTTTGGTGAAGACGTCGGCGAACTGAGATGTCGTGGGGACATGAAGGACCCGAACGGCACCCATGGCCACCTTCTCACGGACGAAGTGAAGATCGATCTCGATATGCTTCGTTCGCTGATGCTGGACTGGATTAGAGGACATGTAGACCGCGCTAATGTTGTCGCAATAGACAAGAGTGGCGCGGTGAAGTGGAGTATGAAGCTCATGAAGAAGCTGGCGAAGCCAGGAAGCCTCAGCGACGCCATTGGCCACGGCGCGATACTCTGCTTCAGCACTGGAGCGGGAGACGGTGTTCTGCCGTTTAGATGACCAAGAAACCAGGTTGTCGCCAAGGAACACAGCGTAGCCCGAAGTGGACTTGCGAGTGTCGGGACAGCCTGCCCAGTCAGCATCAGTATAGACCACCAAGTCATCCAGCGTCGATGGCCGAAGAAGAAGACCCAGATGTAGAGTACCCTGAATATACCGAAGAATGCGCTTGAGAGCAGCAAGGTGAGCCTCTCGAGGATCATGCATGTGGAGACAGACCTGCTGTACGGCATAAGAGATGTCCGGTCGCGTAAAGGTCAGATACTGCAGGGCACCAGCAAGGCTGCGGTAATCTGAAGGATCGGCGACTGGAGTCCCAGAGTCGGCAGAAACTTTGGGGTTAGTGTCGACTGGCGTATTGCAAGATTTGCACTCTGTCATGCCTGCTCGGTCCAGGATATCAAGCATGTACTGTCGCTGAGAGAGAATCATACCATCATCACTGCGCTGAACCTGCATCCCCAGGAAATGGTGGAGCTCACCTAGATCCTTCATGGCAAACTCTTGCTGAAGAGCTGAGATAATTTGCCGAAGGAGATGTGCTGAGCAAGCGGTGAGAACAATGTCATCCACGTAGAGAAGCAGATATGCTGTATCAGTGCCACGACGGTAGATGAACAGCGAAGTATCTGACTTGGCTTCTATGAAACCAAGGGAGACCAGATGCGTGGCAAAGCGACTGTACCAAGCACGAGGGGCTTGCTTCAGCCCATAAAGAGATTTGTTGAGGCGGCAAACAAAGTCTGGGTGAACGGGGTCTTCAAAACCAGACGGCTGAGCTGCAAACACTGTCTCTGTCAGAGTGCCGTGGAGGAAAGCATTCTTGACATCGAGCTGATGAACAGGCCACTTGCGGGAAATAGCCAACGAGAGAACGGTGCGAACTGTGGCAGGCTTGACAACAGGGCTGAATGTCTCTGTAAAGTCAATGCCTGGACGTTGAGTGAAGCCGCGGAGGACCCAACGTGCTTTGTAACGCTCCAAGGAACCGTTGGCGAGGAACTTGTGCTTGAATATCCATTTACCGGTGACAATGTTGGCATGCTGCGGGCGAGGAACCAGATCCCAAGTCTGGTTTGTGATGAGGGCAGCATGTTCTTCTTCCATGGCAGCCCGCCAATTGGGGTCGGCAAGGGCACCACGAAAGGTCTTCGGTATTGGAGATAGTGGTGCGGCATGGAACAGGGATGGAACTCGGAACCCATCCTTGGCCCGTGTCGTCATGCGATGATGGTTCACCGTTGGGGTAACAGCAATAGCACCAGGAGGTAGCGGCACCGGTGCTGGGGAAGTAGTGGATGCCGCTGGAGGAGGTTCAGGTGGTCGGGGACGCCTGGAGTAGACATGCAGAGCTGGTCCCGCACGTGGGAGTGCAGGAGACGTGGCATCTGCGCATGGTACGGGTGTAGGCGTTGAAGATGAGGTCGGGGCAGCGCGTGGTACAGAGGATGTTGAGGGACCCGTGGCCGCGCGTGGCACAACACCCGCGCGAGGTAGGGAGTGATATCTTGGTGGAACCAGTGGCGCCGAAAGTGGTATGGTGGGAGATGTACCTGTAGAAGAAAAAATTGGCAGTCCTATGGGAGCGACTGCCGTGTTAGAAAATTCATCTAAAAAGGTGAAATCCGTAGCATTGGAAGTGAGGGTTGCTCAGCAAAGGGAAATGAGGTTTCATCAAAGATGACATGACGAGAAATAATGATTCTATTGGTGGTAGGATCAAGGCAGCGATATCCCTTGTGGTGAGCAGAGTATCCCAAAAAAATACAAAGGGCGGAGCGGGGTGAAAGTTTATGGGGAGCAGTGGCCGAGAGATTGGGGTAACACTTACAACCGAAGACCCGAAGATGTTCGTAGGACGGCGCACTACCATGGAGGGCAAAGTGCGGGGTCGAGAAGTCAAGGGTCTTGGTAGGTAAGATGTTGAGGAGTAGGGTCGCAGTGTGCAACGCTTCAGCCCAATATGAAGGAGGCATGCTCGCCTGAAACAAAAGAGAGCGAATAACGTCATTAGTAGTACGAATGATCCGTTCGGCCTTACCGTTCTGGGGCGACGTGTAGGGGCACGACATGCGGAAGAGGATGCCATGTGTCGTAAAGAAAGTGCGAGCGGTGGAGTTGTCAAACTCCCGTCCGTTGTCGGTTTGGACGGCCTGGATGCGAGCACCGAACTGGGTAGAGACATAGGCAAAAAAGTTAGATAATGTCATGAATGTGTCAGACTTTAGCCGAAGGGGGAATGTCCACAAGTAATGTGAGCAGTCGTCAAGAACAACTAAGTAATATTTGTAACCAGAGACACTAACAACAGGAGATGTCCACAAGTCACAATGAATAAGAGCAAAGTTGTTCGACGCCCTAGAGACTGAAGTACCAAAAGGAAGACGAACATGTCGTCCTAACTGACACGCATGACATATAGAATCCAAGTCTTTATTACAAGCCGGAATGGCCGAAACAAGTTTGGAAAGAGTTTCGCGACCAGGGTGACCAAGACGTCGGTGCCAAAGTGAAGCTGTTGTGGAGCCCGCAGCAAGAGAGTGCGCCACTGGAACCTGTAGAGGGTAGAGTGGTCCGGAGCTATTGCACCTGATGGTCACGGTCCCCGTGAGAAGATCCTTCACAGAGCAACCATAAGGGTCAAATTCCACAGAGCAATTATTATCAATAGTAAATTGGCGAACAGAAATAAGGTTCTTAATGAGTTGTGGTGAGACAAGAACATTATTTAAGGTAAGGTGGCCAAGATATGTCGTCCCGGTCGCGGCGACTGGAAGGAGTGAACCATTACCGACAACAATAGAAGTGGGGGAGGGATACCGTGGAGCCGAATAGTGAGAGAGGGTACCGTCATGGGATGTCATGTGGGAGGAGGCACCAGTATCAAAATACCAATCGTTATTCACCGGAGGGGTGAGAGTCATGGTGCTGAAAGTGGAGGCGAGGGAGCTCTGGTCCCAAGTCGGAGCTCCTGTCATGTGCTGTTGTGGTGTTTGGGGGGTCCAGGGTGGCAAGGCTTGCTGTTGTGGCTGCAACAGAGGTCCTGCAGGGGTCCCGTAGGGAGGAAAAAAATGCGGTTGATGAGGATTTTGTTGAGCCATCTGTGAAAACTGTTGGGGCCCCTGGAAAGCAAGCATTGCTTGCTGCTGTTGGGGACCCATTCGGCCTTGAGGAAGCTGGGCCAGGGGAGGAGTCCGTGGGCCGGGCCACATCTGGATGGACCCTGTCCACGGATTGTAGAAGGAGGGCCACGTCCCGTTGGGCCCGGTTGTGGGGGAGGGGCTGCTGCCGGCTGGGGCAGGAGGACCACCGGAGGAATTGCGTCCCTTCTGCTTCTTTTTCCTGTTCTGTTTTGGGGCGCCGGTTCGAGGTGTGCTGCCTTCAATTGGTGCGGACTGCTGGGGTGCAGAGGGGACAGTGACGAAGGCAGTGGGGGGGGGTAGCGGGGTGCTGAACCATATTTATCTCCTCAAGGAGAAGCTCATTTCGAACAGCAGCAAAGGAGGGAAAGGGGCGCCCACGCCGGAGGTGAACACCGATGTCCTTGTAGCGTTCGTTGAGCCCGCGAATAACATTGAGGACCAAGGTGCGGTCGGTCACGTGTTCGCCAAGATCGCCAAGGTCGTCGGCCATCTTCTTGAAACGCTTGCAGAACTCGGTGATGGAAAGATCCCCTTGTGCGAAGGCACGAAACTTGGCGTCAAGATGAAGGGCGCGGGTCTCTTGATTCCCAAGAAAGTGACCCTCGATGGCAAGCCAAGCTTCTCGGGCGGTGGCGCGGTGGTCAATGACGGCCTCAGCAAGATCAGAAGACGTCGTGCTGTAGAGCCAAGATTTCACCACGGCGTTCATCCGCGTCCAATCAGGCTGGGCCGAGGTAGCGTGGTCGCTAAAGATGTGATCTTGCAGCGAATACTTTGTGACGGCGAGGAGGAATTGTTCGCGCCATCTTGAGTAGTTGCCGGCTGTGTCAAGGGTGATGGGAACCAGGCTGCGAGCGTTCTGAACGGAGACCGCCTGAGCATGGAGGTTGAGGATAGCGGCTGCTTCGTGGAGGGCCATGGCGTTGGAGACGTCCAGGCCGTCCCCTGGAGGAGGCGCGATGGGGTCAGCTGCAGCGGCAGCGTCGGCCCGAGCTTTGGCTGCTCGTGCTAGAGCAGCACGGATGCGTTCGGTGGCAGCGTCGCGATCGGAAGAGGCAGCAGCAGCTTCTTCTTCAGCTGCCTGGGCTTCTGCAAGGGCAGCCTCACGGGCAGCCATGCGGGTGTCCGCGAGACGCCTTGGTTCGTCGTTGTCGTTGCGATGAACGAGGTCTGCAGGGTCAACGACAGAGGTGGGGGGGAGACCCGGCCATGCTGAGCAGGGAGGGCAGCCGAAGGGAGGGAGGGAGAGGTGTTGTTCCCTGTGCCGAAGGCAGGGAAGAACAGGGTTCTTTGCCTCCCTAACTCCCTGAGCCGAAGGGAGGAAAGGTTCCCTGTGCCGAAGGCAGGGAGGAGCAGGGTTCTTTGCCTCGAGCAGGGAGCAGCAGAAGTGCCTGTGCCGAAAGCAGAAGAACAGGGTTCCTTGTCCTGACCGAGCCCCCTATCTCCCTGTGTCGAAGGGAGGGGAGAAGAGGGGTTCTTTGAGCAGAAGGCAGGGAAGAACAGAAGTTCTTGTGCCGAAAGCAGGAGGAACAGAGAAGGGTTCCTTGAGCAGAAGGCAGGGAAGAACAGAAGTTCTTGTGCCGAAAGCAGGAGGAACAGGGATTCCCTGTGCCGGTCAGGGAGGGCAGCGGAAGGTGGAGAGGAAGAGGGGAACCCGGACTCCTGATACCATGAAGGAGAATAGAATTCGAATGATTATTGATAAGCCATGGTTAGGTACATATATAGAGGCAAGGGGATAACCACTTTATAACTGAATTACTAGTGCTAGAAAACCCCCTTGCCAAAGGATACAATAGACCGGACAGGGGTCCTGGCCGAACCCCCTTAGAGCCTTCATAACAGAATATGCTAACACATATAATACCATTCGTTGATTCTTTTGTCATCTTCAAGTGCATTCTGAGATAGGCGGATGCTGGAACCATTTTCACATTATCTACAAAAAAATTGACTGAAACCAAATCATGACCCTCTGTTACATTAAGTACTTACAGAAAAACAATGCATGTTTGTCTAGTTTTGAATGTATTGTTAAAAAGCACAACTGGTTGGATAACCCAAAAATATTAATATGTGGAGGCAATTTGGAGTTGGTAAAATGTCCATGTTGTAGATTGGATACTTAGCTTCAAGTGTTTGATGGACATCTTAAATGTAGAAACTGTACCAGCAATAACTGTTATGTTGCAGCTACTTTCAATACCCTTATCTGATGGCACAATGAACTATATCTTAGAATTTGACTGGGTATTTTTTGCCTGAGACTGACAGACTGTGCCCCAAGCTCCTGAGTCTTGATCATATGTACCCTTGTTACATTTTCAGACTGTGAATATGTCTATTATACATGGTTTTGATGGTGAATCATTTGAGCGGCACTACATAAATCAGGACCCCAGAATGAGGTCTATCTCTCTTTATCCTTCCCTCTATCTGGCTGTGCACCACATATGCAGTCAATATTAACGAGCAGGCATAGTGGCTCTTCTCATCATAAATTAAATCCTATTGTTACATGTATGGATAAGTATATTAAGCTCCTTTTTCTCATCATACAGACGCCTTTCAGATGCACATGAGTTGATATCACAATTCTATAACATAAGAGGTATTGTGTAGATTTCTAGTTGTGTTCCTGCTTGCGCTTTTAGGATCTGTGTGACTCATCTATTTAGCATGTTAATGTTAAAAGACTGAGGTTTTCTCAATTGAACAGAGGTTACAGATGATACTTCCAGTGTTCAGCAATTCTGGAAGCAACGCAAGTATCTCCGCAAGAACATTTGGCTTCAGACCTGGCTGAGACAGGAAATTCAAGCTCTTACACAGGTACAATGCAACATACAACACAATTATTTCATAACTTAGAATGATCGTGTTTACACTATCGACTGTATGAAGAGGTCACCTAGCTTATTTTGCTGCCAGTCTGACAATTTTGACACCTGCCCTCTGTCCTAATAAATGTCATGAAATCAGAGCTTCTCTTTTTATCCCATTGTTGACAATCTCAGTTTACCCATTTCTCATGAATCATAATCAGAGACACCTGGGCATTTTTACCACTATTATGGTTTAGTAAGAATTAGATTGGATTTGCATACTCAGGAAGTACACGTGATTAGGGAGCATGGTGTTTGTTTCAGTTATTCTTTCAATTGAGTTTGAGAGCTGAGATTATTCCGCAATTTATAGAATTTTGCTGCTGTCAATTATAGTAATACTGTTTTTTGCAGGATGAAAATGTTGATGCCATTATTTACCACATCCATGGTGTGATCGAGTCTTTCATGAATAGGCAAGAGAAGGAACACCCTTCAAAGGAGACACAGCCAGAGAAGAAGAGGGAGGAGTTCAAGAGGTTACTCTCAGATGCTGCCAGGCCATTCCTCCTTAGCCGAAGGGAGCGTTTTGCTGTGGAGGTAGAGCTCTTCTTGGTCTCACATCTGAACATCGATGCGTACAACAAACTGCGTGTTCAGAGGCTTAAGGAGTCCACTTCACATGTGTCAAGAGAGCAAGATTTGCTGCCACAGGATCGATCTCTGGAGGACCATTACTTGTACGTTATAGGTGATAAAACAGATTGCAATGGTGAGATATAGTGAATAGTGATCTGGAGTTGCTGTCGAAGCAGTATATGTATATGTGTTCTCTTGTAGCTGATGACATAAATTGTCATACCGAGATCGGTCTCTTGAGGACCACATCGTGTACTTCATAAATGATGAGAATGGCTTGCAGATTTGCAATGGTGAGATGTACACTTTTTTTTTTCGAAACTCCCCCTGTAGATTTTGCCCCCACAAATTTGCAGACGTACGATCTACAGTGAAGATTTGAGATGCCTGTGTGCACAGTGCACCAAAGGGGCAGCTCATGAATTGACTGGAAGGCACGTCTCATCGCCTGCAGCGTTGCTGGTGCATTCTGTCCATGGATATGCTGGTTTCAGCTGCCAAAGGGGCAGCTCATGGTTCTGTAGAGATCACAGGATAGCTCAAGACGGGTTCATGTCCTGACGCTTATGTCTGCATGTGATTAACTCCAGATCAATGTAAAGTTCATAAACACTTGTCTCTAACTAATTAACTCACAATTTACAGGCACAACCGCACAAGGGGCTCCCTGAGTATTTGCATACAAGGTTCGACCTCTGCAACACTGGAGCACCTGGCTCAAACTTTGACAAAGGATAGTAGCTAGTACTAGTAAGAGAAGAAATGAAGAAATGGGGTTCAAGCAGCAGGTAGTTAGGACAATTTCTAGACCGAGCGTTCAAGGCGTAACAGGACGCCTTACCAGTTAGCTAAAATACCCTTGATGACAGTAGTCTGATCTATCTAGCAACTTCAATATTTTACTGAAAACTGTGATCGTTAGTTAATAAGTTTGTAATAGCACCATCATCTGAAATCTGTCATGGACCCGTCCCTGTATGGCGATTCAGGGATTTCTTCTCAGAGCGTCAAGGTCTACAAATATTACTGTTGTGTTGTCCTTGGTTCGCAATCTCCTAGCTTCACTTAACACGTGCTTTGCTACTTTCTCTGCCGAAGTTTTCTGCTCGTTGTACCTCTGCTTACCCTGCAAAATGAGATACAAGATCAGCACGCCATGATGTCAGAACCATGCGATTAAAGCCAGCAGATAAGTTACCTCAAGGACAAGCTGCACTACGCCTTTTGTGTCAATAACATCCCATAGCCCATCGCTGCAGGGGAGCAGACAAACTCACGTTATAAAACGTATGCATAATGCATTACATCAGTGCACATGAGTACATGACCGCCATATATGAGAATTGTGATACCTAGCAATAAGGGCAAATGCTGAGCATGTTTTTGTGAGGTGAATCACTTGGCTCACGTGCGGTTCTGAGCTGAACCTTAAATCTTGCTCCTTCAAAAACTTATCCCCGAGCATTCTGCCAAGATTTAATCCTGTGGAAATAATCATGGAAATTTTGGCATCATTGTTGCCCAAGCCTGCAGGTGAAGGTGCCAATATACCATACCACATATACGACTTTCACCATCTTTCAGGGGAAAGCCTGATTTTGCAATCCGGGCTCGTTCTGTTGTACTGATTACTCGATGATCCTCGGTCATTGTGATTGTTTCCCCATTGACACTGGTAATGGTTCATAAATTATTATTGCATTACAGATCTTGAGAAAAGAGTGTCTTCCAAATAATTATTGTATTGTTGTTGTATAGTTTAATATACAGAAGGGAGGCGATATTTAACTTTGAATTATGAAGGATAAGAAAAAAAGCATATTTCACATATAGCAATTGACTGCTACTCAAAATCACATGGTACACCATCTTTCAGGACAGAAAAGATTAGTTAATCACCTCACAATACATGCTGAGTCACCAAGATTAGCACATTGCACGAAGCATTCTTCGCCCTGGTCAGACCAAATCAGAAGGATAGTTGCTGTGCAGCCCTGGAAAAGATAGGCAAACATGGTATAGCCTTAGACAGACTATTTGGACCCTAAGCATTGCTAAACGAAGCAATGTAGCAGTTCTATTACTGAAGGGTTTACCTTCCACAATATAATATTTATTGCATAAATAATATGTTAGGTTATTAGAATAGGGATATAATTATTTAGTGTTACAACGGAGTATTAGTTAGGAAGGTATCGGTTTAGTTAGGAATTAGAGATATGATTTGTTAGGAAAGTAGAGATTGATTGCATTCTTAAGGGATAAATTACTGCTCACATGAATTTTACCCGTGTGTACTGTAGCACGAGAATCCTCCCTATAAAAGGAGCTTTTTACTTCATTATTATTAAGAAAAAGAATCCTAAAGTTAGTCATAGCTTAATCAGAGTCTTCTGGCATTCAGGACAAGCCTGAATCGATAAGAGTGATCTTGCATTTATCCCGGTCTTCAGACCCTTATCCCATCAAGCACCAATGCCCATGACAGAGACTCGGAACTCATAAAGCTTTCCCATAGATTATGGGAACGTTAAAACCACAATGCCTTCATCAAGCTTCATGTGTACATTGCAGAAAAAACTCAAGAATCAGAGGTAAAATTTTTAAATCATGTAAACCAAGACATGGAATTACTCATCATGGGGCAGTTTAAAGTGTGGAAAATTGTACTAGTGTATCAGATTGGTCAAAGAAGTTCAGACAATTTATGTTATCAACGTTTTGTTTTATAAAAGTAGTACACAAGAATCCAGATAAAAGGAAAACCTCATACTGATGATGGAGTGCAGCCTCGGTCAAGGCAAAGGCATGTCTAAGAACATCTGAAGCATTGTTGAATGAAATAACTCTTTCTTTTGTTTCCTGTTGAGACAAAATGTTTGCAATGTTCTGTGGAAGAATCCTAGCAAACAAAGCAGTCATCAGTTCAACAAATATATCATCATGTCAAATTCAAAATCAAGAGTAGGTTATAGCAAGTAATACGTGAATGCCTATATTCTAGGATAATGTCGATGTACAATTGATCAACTGAGTAGGCATAATTAGCTTAATTACCTGCTGGCAGCTTTTGCAGCACCATCCCCTCCATGGCCATCAAATATGCCAAACAGCCCAAACTGTGTAAAAGAAGATGTCGGAAATGAGTGCAAGTAGCTGCCAAAAAAACACACATTAATCACTCACATACCTTTTCCACGCCAATAAGAGGATACTGGCAGCAGTTGACATCCTCCATGTGAAGTTTCTTTCCAGTTCGACGGGCTATCATTGGATCAGATGCTATACCAACTCCAAAAGGCTGATGGTTTTGAAGCATAATTTGGACCTAGCAATGTGGCACTATCAGGGAATTGCTTTCTTGTACAAAGATAAATGCAGACAAACATTTTTCAGGAAATAAAATAAAACATGGAGTTCAAATATATGTTAAAGAGCTCTTTTTTCTTTTTATCTATAGGTTCCAGTTTTTGATGGCATGGGCATGTGGTACCAGATAGACCAACATATGAACTGCAATGGCAACAACTAACAAGAAAAAACACAAATCGAGCATGATGATACGTTTGCCAGTTTCAGTGGTAGAGCTAAGAAAATCACGAAGCCTGGGCAAGACTAACTAAACCACTATAAATTCTTAGTTTTTCCCGTGATAAAGCTATTTCTTAGCGTTTTTTACATAGAATATCATTGGGACTCGGCGGATCAAGGACACGAAGCCCGGGCAGCCGTCCACCCTGTCCAGGAAGTGGATCTGCTCCTGGCCAGTTTGAACAGGGTGTAGTAGGACTTGAACAAAGAGTCAAAGACACTGGGATTTCATTTTGAACAGAGGATAGTGTGAATCTTCAGTACACTTGAACCATAAAATGATTAAGAACGGTAGGCCCGTCAGCAATCAAAGACCGTTGATATAAAAAAGTTACAAGAATCTTCAGTACACTTGAAAGAACATACTGGAATGGAAGGCGTTATGACTTACAGAAACTTTGATGAACTGCCAAGTGTTATAATATCACCATCTGCAAGTTCAGCAGGCTCACCCCAATGCCTAGATCCAACATCAGGGTGATTAACTGCTTGGGAATTTAAAAAGGTTCCATTTAAACTACCCATATCCACAACTTCCCATTTGAGTGTCTGCATAAAAGAGTAATGATTTTATTGGATGGGAATGGAATAATGCTAAAGATATTTGCAGTTATGTGCATAGGTCGTATGAATGCAATTTGTTGTTTATGAGGTACTGCTTATTTGTTCACAACTGGAAAGTCTGTCACCAGTACAATTCATGCATCAAATGCAACGAGTGTAATCGATATGGATTTCTTCTGGTAGTATAATCGCTCAAGTTTTCGTATTCAAAGCCATAGTAATTTGTTTAGCATCAAAACATGTAGGGCAGCATCAAGCTAAGATATGAATATATGATAGCATCATTAACTGACAACAGAATATACCAGTGGCAAACTCCAGAAACTTTTTTTTTGAAACACTGAAAGTCCCGGCAGAAGCAAAATACTTTGTAAAAAACAAAATTACCTCTGCAGGCATGCAAATATTCAGATGGTCTAGTGTGTGACTAAAGTACCAAGCCAGTAATCCACAATGAATGAAGGTGAATGAAAAAGAAATGTTGTGAAGATATAAACGACTTACATTTGCATTCCAGTCAATCTGTGCATGCTTTCCTGACACCTCCGAGTCTTTTATCACTAAATCACTTGGAGGAACCCTTCCAAGAGTCACAGGGAGCATGGACTTGTTACCTGACTGCAGATAGCGGTTTACTCCATGAGATGGGCCAGCTATGACCTCCAAAGCTAGGTTGCTTCCTGCACTTCTAGCAAATGATTAAAAATATGAGCATATGCATATAAATGTCAATATTTGCAACATGTGGGTCATTAGAACATTTAAATAATTTCAGGGGATTTTTTACCAACTACAATGTCCTTCATAGGAATGCAGTCATTATGATTATTCTCTCCAGAATCCCTTCTTATGTGCTTCACATCAGGTGTTGTCTCATTTGCCTCTGCTGTACGTTTAAGAGTGCTTCCCAAATGAAGCTCTTCTGTTTTATTGTTTGTAACATCAATTACATGAGTTTCTCCTGCAAACCAAACGAATTGTTTATTTGTGTATTTATATGATGATCATTACTATATGGTGTGAATATTGCCAAAAAAAGTTAATAAAGTTGTGAGCGGTGCTGAAAAATATAATGATGAAAGTATATGTATATACCTTCAATAAGATGGCATTCAGTGGGATATATTTCCCCTTTATCAACAAGGCGATGAGTCCTAGTTGAAGTGATACTCCTATCTATCCGAATTCCTGGTTCATCAGCAGTACTACTACAGAGGTTATTGTTTGAGCCTGAGTAGTCATCCAAAATGTCAGATATGAGAGGCCTGCTACTATCATCATCCTGCAAGCAACGAGTAATATCAATTAGATGAAATACTTGTATTTATTACAGTATTGAACTATTGATTGTCGGTGCTTCTGACAAAAAAAATCAAAAAGTCGAAATGAAGCTTAAAGACGGAAATAACCACTGTCTGTCCCGATGTATGTAAGAACATGTCAGCTGGGCCAAATAAAAACACCAATTCCCCCTCCTCGGATCAAGCTGCACTTTACCTTGTCGATCATCAGAGTAACGAATGCACCATAATCCCATGTAATCCGATCAAACATCACGCTGGATCAACTATTACAGCAGAGAAGGAAAAGCAGCACCAATTTTCACCCGTGCAACAGTCACCAACAAGGCATCAACTACAAGCCTACAACATCAACACATCCCTCTCTCACTCACTCGGGGATGAATGAATGCATGGTGTATATTACTACATTCTAGCGAAACCACCGGGAGAGCCGCTGGCGAATCCAAATTCCAGAGACCGCAAAAATCGAATCACTCGTGATTAGTACCCTTCTAACAAATACTATCAGGATCCGCAGCATTCGACACTGAGGGCAGAAATCATCGCTCCCACAACGATTCCATCCCATTGATCAGGGAATTGATGGAACAAAAGGAAGCGAGGGATCCCGGGGTCTGACCTGGCAGGAAGCGGGAGGTGAAGGTGCGGAGGGCGCGCCGAGCCGCCATCGCCGGCAGGCGAAGACGGCAAGGCCGAG